>JANVCC010000021.1:18768449-18860972 GCA_025345505.1 Todiramphus chloris collaris
TCCCTTCCCTTCCCTTCCCTTCCCTTCCCTTCCCTTCCCTTCCCTTCCCTCTCCCTGTCTGCTCCCACCTTTTTTCTACATCTTCCTCTCTCTCATCCTTCCCATCCCTCCCACCTCTCTTTCATTTACCAACAGCTGTTAATACATGTTGCAAAGACAAGTTCCCTGTAGATGTGGTAACTTCTATGGCAAGGAAGAAAACACATTGTCAAGTGTACTTTTTGGCAAAGATACATCTCTAAATTTAGACTTCAAACAAGATGTTTTGGTAAAAAATCTGTACCTGAGTAAGTATCATTAAATTCACATCATGTTAGTTATCCAAGCTGATTCTGACTCTTTTTAGAGAAAACCTTCTGGAGATAAAACAGAAGCAAATGACTACAAGGCTCCCTTTGCTCATTTCCACTCTGTCACAGTAAAACAACAATTGTTCGATATAGTCAAAACTTCCTGCCATTAACTTTTATATTCTTTTTTAAGAGGGCTTCTCCATCAATAAAGAAAATAATAGTTGACAAAAATACATCCCACAGAATAAATATTTTATTTACCCTTTGAGAATTAGTGAAGGATATTTATATCGCAGTATTTTCAGGAAAACTGTTGTTTACAAGTTGGCAAGCCATTAGCTCTTCTGCTCAGACAGCTAAACTGGAAATCACTTGAATGTATATCAGACTGTTTACTGCCATTTAGTCCTCTTTACTGTTCATTTCTAAATCCAAGCAAACAGATTTCCTTGACTTGATATTTAGAAAATTTTAACTTTTGTATCTTCGATGATATGTGTGAATTGCAAATATTAATAATCCTGTCACAAAAGCACTTAGAGTTATGACACATTCACAAGCCTTTTTCATAGCAATTCTTATTTCCCTAGAAGCAACATTGTTGGAATTTATGAGCTAGTCAATGAAGAAAAATAGCCAGCAAATTAGTGGTAATATAGACTTACTGTTATTTTTGCCACTGGCAAATAGTATTTTCAGTACTATGAACAGGCTCATTAGCCTTTGTATAAGGCATCTGTGATACTGAATCATATCCTGAGACAGCATTACTCTGTAGTCTTGCCTTCAAGTAGAAGGCAAGGATTTACCAACAAAAGCCCTTTCTTACTGCTGTTTCATTGTTGTTATTGTTGGTCTTGGTGGATTTGGTGTTTTTTTATTGTGTTTTGGTAAACAAAATCAGAGATGTTCAGATTGCTAGCCAGACTTACACTTGCCACTTTTAAATACCATCTGAAACAAGCAAGGAACTCATCAATCTTTTGGAAATGGGCTTCTAATGTAATATTTAATCCATTAGACATTATGGCTTTGTTCATTAATTTCATTAGCAAAGATTTAAAATGTACCAACCTTTCCTTTTAGGTCCAGACCATCTCCATTAATTTCACTTGTAAATGTCTTTGTTGTTTTTAAAGTTTACAGCTAGTAGCAGAAAGCTGGATTTATGTGTGCTTCTGTCAAATTGAGTTTGTAGCAATGCTTATTGTAAGGTGGAAGGCCAGGTTATGATACTTTATGCTCTCTAAGAATTTTTTTTCTTTGCCTGATCTAATCACAGCCCTATGAATATAAACAGTACAAAGTCCTATTGCCACTTCATTCCTGCCATGGGGTTGATACAGCTGTGGTGTTGGTTTGTTTCAACACATTTGAAAAATAACTATGTTGAAAGATACAGCTAAGTCTATGCTTTTTATTTAGTCTCTAGACCATGGAAAGTCATCAAAATTTTTAAACCATGTATTTGACATCAATTTAATTTCCTTATATAATAATAATAATAATCAACCTTCTAATTAAGATTTTCATAATCATAACTGTATTTAGAATTCCTTTATTTGAAGGAAAGAGTTGATACAGGCAGTGTTACTTCTTTCACTCCTGCTGGACACCTGAGCTGGGGATGAGACTGGTATTTTCTATATAAAATCTTAGGTACCTTACAACATGCATCTCCAGTGGACAATTCATTTTTCCTGTCATAGAAGCTCATATTAAAATGAGATGTACTGCAAATGTCTCACGGATGACTGAAAGAGTGTCTGGAGATGCTTGGATGAAACACTTTCATTCTAAACTGAACTTAGGTGAGAAGACTTTTATTTCTTTTCCTACAACCTCCACTTACTTTACATTCCAAGCAAGGTCTTTGATTAGGTATTCATTCAAAGATTCCAAAATATAAGGTTTATTATGGCAGTTTCCTGTGATCTGTATGCTTCCTTTGAGCATGCATGTAGCCTTAAAAATAATGCCCAAACCACCTTTTTTGATACTGGATGGAAAAGAGTTATTACTTTTCCCTTTAGAATTGGTTTCTCAAAGTTTTTGTTCAATAGTTCAAGGTTTTTGTCCAGTGAATGGTACTTGTTTTCCAAGATACTAATACACTACTTTTTTGATTTAAACCTCATAGAACTTAGTCAGGTTTTTGATGGTTTTTGATAGAACAGATGACAAAGGCTTGAATCTCTACAATAGAAGTTCCCCACAAGGCAAGCAGAGAGTAGTCTTCTAGAATTAATGACAAATTATGTAATTTGATCCCAAATGATGCTCCTTTTTCTGTATAGTGTGGGAGAAGAAGTGTTATTCAAATCATTATTTCCTTTATCTGTCTACTTATAGTTGTCAGTACTTGCAGAAGTGCAACAGGTGAGCCCTTAACATAACAGTAGAACATTGATGTCTGTGCCTTACAGTTATTAGATAATTCCCTCTGTATTATGATTGCATCTTTTAAATAAGATACAGCAGCTGAAGAAAATACAGTAGAAAAACACCTATATTTACTACATCTCTTTTGGTATACTGTCAGGGATTTGCTTGTGAATGTGACATATTGTAGTTCATAGAAGTCTCCTACTGCATGGAGTTGGAGATATGTAGACTTACTTCCATTCATGGCCATTTCTAGTGGTTTTGCAATGACTATTAGCTAGAAGAAATAAAACCTCTTACCTGCACCATTTTTAAGAGCTTATTATCATAGAATGAGGCATTCTTTCAGTGCTAGACCCTGAAATATGTTTTTTCTCTTTGGAACTCAAAATTACCAGTCCGTTTAACTTCACTCTTAACTAAGATATTACCCTCTCTTTGAGAAATAGACGATAGAAAACACCTATAATTTAAGCTGACATTTTTTGTGACTATGGATTTTTTCTTTTATTCATTTTTCAGGTATGCTGGTAGAAACTTATATGCCTTCGACAGTTTGTATACACTGTTGATAGAACAGACAGAAGGTTCAGACCGAACTGTGATGAAGTGAAGGCGGCACCTTCTGCATTGGATGAAGTCCAGATTTAATAATATATAGAAAAATTTAGAGTAATATGATCTGGTGCACATAAGCTTATAAGCTAGAAACATTTTTCATCAATCCTGTTACTCTGAGATATTTATAAAATTATTTTCAAAGGAAGAAGCTGAAAAAGGATTTTTTTTAATAATTATTTTTCATTTTTCAAAAAAATTGTAGCCAGGAGTAGGGGCTGTGGCACATGCAGCCTCTGTCACAGACAAACTAGACAAAAACCCCAGGGGGTATCAGGGGAGTTTGGGGCCTCCCACTGCTTAACTGGTGCCTCAGGGTCTGGACACCTTGGTAACCAGGCTCAGGGGCTGCTCTTGTCCACATTTTGTCTGGGATTGTGCCCTCAACCAACCAGAATGACCACAGTGCACCCTTGACTGGGATATAAATGGGGTCCTGCCTAAGAGCCAGAGGAGTTGATTCTTCACAGAGTAGTGGGCCTGGAAGTTGGACCCTTCCCTTGGACATGCCATCCAAGGACACTGCCATGGATTGAGGGAGTCTCCATGGATTGAGTGAGCCTCATCCTCCCCCACACACACACCTAGGGTGAGTGATATCTTGGGCACGCTGATGGGGGAGGTTTCCCCTTGATGAGTATGAGCCCATTTTGGTTCATCTTCCTTAAGGTGTAGGAATTAGTTGTTTAGCATTTAATTTCTCACAGGTATCCGAACTTCTATTTAGTCAGAAGGAGTGCTGGGCAATTTTGGTTGCAATAAACCCCCATTCTGGGTAGTGGCTGCTTTTTTGTTTGTGGGTGCCTTCATGATGGGACTATACTGATTGTCAAGGTTTAGGGTCAGGGAAGTCCACTGGACCTATAACAGATGCTCTTTGTTAACCCCCCTCCCTCCCCAAATGCAAAGAGAAAAAGGAGATTAGAAAAGAAAGGTAGAACAACTTTAGTGAAAATAACAATAAAAAGGGAATATATACAAGTACCTACAAAGCCAGTATTGAACCCAAACTCCCTCCCAATGGCAATTACATCACCATCACCACTGATGCTCTGGGTCAGGCACTGGGTACATATGAATGCTGAAAAGCTGCTAGCAGAGGGATTTTCCCAAGTTCTCGCAATTAGGACTTTAGGCAATCACCCTGGGAGATAGGTGGTCACTGATTAATCGCCCTATGGGGTTGGGGTATAGAGGGCAGGGTTATAGATTAGTAAACTCTCTCTGTCTTGATGAATCTGTATGTTGTTGCATCTCTCTGCTCCTGGTAAACAGTGATATGTACCTCCCAGGCTTGACTCAGAGGCAGATGGGAAATGGATTCAGGAGTTGGTTTCTGGAATTGGATTCAGGAATGTGTGGCTTGATATCAAAGGCAGAATGGACAGAGTTCTGCTTAGATGCCAGCTGTTGAAGAAGAGAAGAGAGCTTGACCCTTGTGATCCCTCAGCTTTATACCAAATATGACATATATGGGCTGGAATACTTTGTTGTTCAGCTAAGGGTCACCTGTCCTGTCTGACCCTCCCTGCAGGTGTGGCCTTGTACTTTCTGCACCCCCCAGTATGGTACACAAGATCCAGCTGTGGCCGTGGTCTGCACACCACTTCTTGTTACTAACTCTAAACATGGGGAGTTATCACTGCTAGAAGCAGACACTGTCTGTGAAAACAGGCTGCTAACTTCAGACAGTGAAGTTAGAAGAAACTGAGCTGAAAAGTAAAATCACTGAACAGAATTATTTCTCTTCTCACTCAAATCAGGACACTGATATTTTAAAATGGGCACTCATTCACAATGTCCTAACATAAATGTAAATTGACATGCAAAGGTAGAGAGAAGGCTTAGCGTGCTTTCAAAGTTTTAACTAAAACATGAAACATAAAACACATTAGGAGATATAGTACAAATCCTGAGTGCTGACTAGGTGCACACAGTATTAAGGACTAAATATGATCTCCATCACAGAGGCACACATCACACATTTCAATATTTCCACTGGAGGAACCAAGTATTACATATTTATGTCTGAAGATTTAATCAGTTAAGTAAAATCCAATACCTTCCATGTTCTGAAATTAATAGGTACTTATACAAGGCATTGCAAGTTATTGGTACAAATATTTTCAATCTATGGAAAAAAATCTGATATAATGTTCTATGTGGCCTCCTGGATGTTTGATTGGAGTAATTTTCCAAATAAGTCTTTTAATCATCTAAACCTGGGACACGTACCTGTATCGCATCAAGGAGTGAACCTCTGATAGTTTCTCCTCTTGGAGGGGATAAGAGTCTTTTAGAAATTTTTATCTACTAAAGGTTCTCTGCATGAGAAACTGGCTATTGCTTACACTGTGCTATGGATTTTCTATTTTGAGTTGTTTGATTCTTGCTATGAAAGAGAGAATGTAAAATCTTACAATGTACTTACTGTGTCATAAAGGGTAGGGCAACATTTAGATAGAATATTTGAATTTGGCAAATTCAATTTCATTCAGAGACTCACTCTTCTGAAGCTTTTTGAATAAATGAGATACAGCCTGAAGGGTAGAGAAATAAAGGGCAGAGCTGGGTCTGCAAGCAAGAGTTTTGGTTTTAACCTCACAATTTGAGAGTGTCTCCATGCACATACATCATATAGCAAAGATATAATTTGGTGAAAAGCCAGTGTCAGGCTTTGATGTAAAGCTATTTCAATACAATGCACTGTAGATCACAAATCCTCAAGAACATTTTATTTAAACCATCTAGCTATGTTTGAAAAGTGATAATTACTAACCTTCTTGAAATGTAGATTTAATTTTGTATAAACATTTGATAGCTTTATAGACCTTTTCTACTAGACATTTTTGTATTTCTGAAATGTCTCAGAGTGACAGTGAAAGCATCTAACATCTTTTAGATAGACACTGAACAAACAACACCCGCAGCAGCACTGCATGCTTCCTGACATTGCCCCGTCAAAGCATCTTCTTCAGCTCCATTTTGGAAGAATCAGTCATAGAGGTTGCTGCAGTTCAGCTTCTGCTTGTTCATACCCCAGTCTCTTTGTTGAAACTGCCAACCAAATGTACTATTTGCAACATGCCTAAAACTGCATTTTTATATTTCTCTATTTCTTCAATATCATCCAGCAAAAAGATAGCAAATAAAGGAAACAGTGTTGCTGCTAATTTGCATAAAATTATACAACCAATCTAAAACTCAAACATCTCATAAGCACCTAATCAGTTCCTTGGTTTATCCAGATCCTGTGATAATTGGACTAAATTCCCTGGAACAGGCTGTCATATCATAGAAGTAAATTTGTCCTTCTGGATAGTAGGGCCTTTAGTAAGTTATGTCTTACCACCCTAAGAAATGAAAGTAGAGGGCAAGTTGAAAAGACAACTGTGAGGAAGAAGATAGTGTATATAAACAGAAATGACAAATATTACTGCCTCCTAAGATTTGTATGATGGATATATGGAGAATGTAACCTATCTAGCCACTTAGCAGTGGATGAATAAATGAACTCATTAGAACTCCTCAGCCTTACTTGGTCTGCCCTCGAGGTTCAAAACCTATTTAATTATGGGAGGGTTTCAGCGCTTCTGAGTAACAAAGTATCTTGTGACAGTCATTGTAGGAGAACTGGGAATTACAAAATGGATGGTTCATCATGGAGTGAAATGCAGTTTTGAACACAGGACTGGGAAGGACCTCTTAATTTATGAAATGCACTTGCCCACTATCTCAGGCAACATCAATCACATAATTACTTCCCTAAACATATCCAGGCCTACCTGAAAAGCTTTAAGTTTGGTCTTTGAGTTTTGTTAATTTTCCCACTTGCCTCATCAGGAAATCTGAATAAGAAGCTCAGAGTTTTATCAATTTAGAGAATTCGTCTAATTTCAGCTCTGAAGTCTATTAAAATTGCCAGCAGATGCCAGATGAAAAGTATGTGTTGGAAGAAAAGGCTGAATTTTGCACAGCAGCAGGAATTTCCTGTACCTGATGTCTTTCTTATTGGCTTTCCCTCATATCAATAATTTTTGAAGTAGTCTCTACAGACCTGAACAACATTAGGATTCCCCTTCACTTGGCCATGAATAAACCTACAAAAAAACAAAGAAAGAGATCTGCTCTGCCAATCAACAGTCAGATTACAAACAAAATGCTAAATTGTCATGTATATAGAATACTAAATAAAATTAGCATGCAAAAGGAGTTACAGGGTATAGTCTGAGAGACACAACAAAATGACTATGCAGCTGTGGGGATTAACTATATCTATACTAGTCAGTGGCTATACATTTGTACTTTCATCTGTATTCCCAGAAAACTAGGCAGAGTTTATAGTTATGCAGGGATTTTGAAAACATTTAAGGCAACGTCATTTTGCATGTTATTTACCAGTTCAGCCTAGAGTAGTTTAAGTTTAACTGGGAAAAATAAGAACAATGGTCATTGGTGAAGTTGGATCTTTTTCAGAGTCAGGTTAAGGTCTTTGTAATCAGATGTTTTAGTGCACAGATAACTGGTGTTTCTCCTCGAAGACTGATACATGGGCACCTGATAGAGATAGCTATGAAGTATATTTATTTTTTTACAGATCAAAATGAAAAGGTAAATGTTTATGTTGTCTTTCAATCCTGAGTGTTCAGTCAGCTGCATGTTGCCTTTTTTTTTTAAATACAGAAAGATGCTTTTCCGAAATTCTCTTACGACTTTAAGGAAAAGAAACCACATCTGTAAAAAAAAAAAAGGGAAAAGAAAAGGACTGTGCTGGTGATTCTTAGCTGATAGAGTACATGCTTGTTTATGTACAGATGCATGTTTATATGTATCAGTGTAAGTTAGCACACAATTTTCCTTGGCTACATTTTCAGCACTGAGAATTCTGATTCCCTGACGTGCGGAAAACAAACTCTACAACCCGTGAAAGGTTATAAAACAGGTATGTTTATTACGGCGCCGGGTGCAAGGGGGATCGTTCCTCCTAACTTGCACACCGAAGTGTCCATCGAGCAGGTATTTATGACATGGAATCATGCATATTTAACAGAGTTAGTTACATATTCATTATATGGGGTTGGATTATTATAATCAGTTCCAGGAACTCATTATCATAGGCCTCCTCCCATCGTCGCTTGCGCAATGCCGTCTGGTGGTCGTGGGCAGGGGTCTTCGGGAGGAAGGCTCTCAGTCTTCCTCGCAGTGTACTTTTCACCTTTTGTCTCAGGATGCAGAGTTGCGATGAGTCAGAGATCACAAGACTGGGGGGGGGCGAGTCAGAGATCACGAGACTGGGGGGGCTTTTCTTTATTCCTCCCTGTCTTGGAGTAATCTTCCCTTATCTACAAACCATGCAAGATGAGCTAAGGCCCATCAAGCTTGTCTCAAGGCCTCAGCATCCTGTCTCCTGTTTATCTCAGGATGCCCCAGGATAACAATGGTTGCTCAACTTGCTTTATTATCTTTCAAGCAGAATACTGTCCCCCCTCACTTCATCCCATTAGCAAAGAGTTTCCAATAGGACCAGGGAAACAATTACTGGTCTTAGCTCCTCCTTCTTGGAGATTGCTGCTTTTTCAGCAATGATTGAGTGTTTGTCCTTGCCACTGCAATTTAGACCCTGATATGTTTCTGCAAACTGCAATTCTGTAATCTGTGGCATCTCAGGAGAAGACATGATACCTTCTAGGGGGCCAACAGCATTTTTAGAAGCACACAACAAAAAAAGCTGTTCCACCATCAGAGTTCAAAGACAGTAAGAAAGCTTTACTAATAGACAGCCTGAAATCTTACCATCTTCTCTCTGGACTGTGTCAGTATTTTATCTGGGATCAATTACATTTAAAATACACAAATCACTTAGGGAACAGGAATGAAATTTCTGAGGTATTCCAACACAGATTTCAATCTATTAGACTACTGTCATGTTCTCCTTCTTTTTTAAAAAAATATTTTTGTCTTTTTTTGTTTGTTTGGTTTGGTTTTGACTTTATTGAGTAATAATTAGTGAAATGGGCCTCAAGGTTTTGTATTAAATTAGCAGAAGACCAAAAAGAAAATCTCAGTAGACACAAGCAAATTTAATCTACATTTCCTTGGTGTCAGAATTTGATATGGTCTATTTTCTTTCTTAATACACTATCTAGATTTCAAACAGAAATGACCATTGCTCATATTAGCAGGTATTTTGATATGGTCTATTTTCTTTCTTAATACACTATCTAGATTTGAAACAGAAATGACCATTGCTCATATTAGCAGGTATTTTCACAGGATTGCAAACTCTCAAATAATATAAGCAGAAAGTCCAGTAATTTTCCAGAAACATAAAATAGATGGTGTTTGTGTGATTTATAGCTAAATGCCCTTTTACAGCTGTAAGTCACACACTATTGCAAATACCTAGTACAATTTTGTTATTGGAAGAGTCTCTTTTTCATATTTAAAATTTCTCAAAAATTATAAAGATTTTTTTAGAATTAGACCTCAATTTTCTGAATACAGTATGTTTATTTTCCAAAATTTTCTTATCTTAATCTTAATTTTAAAATTTGGAGTGAAAAAAGTATAAAACAATCTGAAATTATTTATCTTTCTCTTTATTTATAGGGTTGTTAGCCTTTGTAGCTCCTGCTGTCATGCATGTGGTGTCTGAAAAGATTCATTCTTAATGCAGTAAATCCCAGGGATTAGATGTGTTTCATTTCTCTATTTGTGGAATCCATCATTGCTGGAAGGAGAAAAATACATTGTGGTGGTTTGAGTTAGTACAGAACTAATTCTGCTCAGTGATTTTACTTTTCAGCTCAGTCTCTTCTAACTGACTCTACTTTCAACATATTTTCAGAAAGCGTCTGCTTCTAGCAGTGATAACACTTGATGCTTATAATTACTACCAAGGATCAGTGTGCAGAAAGGCTCTTGCTTACACTTGCTCCTGTGCAGACCAAGGTCACTGCTAAATCTTGTGTGACACGTTAGGGATGCAGAAAGTAAAAGGCCACAACTGTGGGGAGAAGTGGACAGGACAGGTGACCCTAAACTGACCAACAAGGTATTCTAGCCCATTCAGTATAAAGCTGAGGGATCATGAGGGTCTATCTCTCTTCTTCAATGGCCAGCATCTGAGGATGACTCCATCTGTTCTACCTTTGATACCAATCCATGTGTTCCTGAATCCAGTTCCAGAATCCAGTTCCTAAGTCTTGTTCCCATCTGCCGCTGGGCCCAGTCTGGAACTTCCCCAGTACCTGCTTACGCATTAGTAGTGACAGTGACAGAATTGCCATTGGGGAATTTGAGTTTGATATTGTTTTTTGCATATATATGTATGTATTCCATTTTATTAATATTATTTTCATGAAATCTGTTTTAGTTTTCTTTCTGACTTTTCCCTCTGGAAAGGAAGAAGGGTTAATAGGCAGCATTTGTCATTCATGTAGTGGCTGGTCTAGCTCTAAACCTTTACAGACATTTAAGAAAAACACATCATAAAGCATTTGTGTGAGTACTGAACCGTGATTTATACACCAAAAAATGCATAGATGAGGTTTCATGAGCAAAATATGTGAAGATGATACTCCAAATTCAAAAGTAACCAAGGAAGATACTTAAAGTGGGGTAAGGATGAAATTTAGTGGTGAAATAGGAGGAAATTATTTTAGGACCACTTACATTGTTTTCAGCAATATTAATCCTGGCAGAAACAGATTGCAAAGCAAAAAGGCCTGGACTGAATTTATAGTACTCTTCATTAAACTCATAGACAAGTGTGGCTACAAATCCACCCAGGAGAATGGAAAACTCATTTGCACTTTCTGTGTGCCCAGTGAACATTTGCCTGCTAGAGAGCAGCAAGTTACATGAAAGAGTTTACTTAAATAGTGCTTTAACAAGGTCAAAGTAGAAACAAAGCATAAATAACCTATCAGTTTGGCAAACCTCAGAAATCTTTGAAAGATAAAGTTATTGTTCTCCAAAAATACACCTGCAAAATCACATGTGGTGGCTACGGAAGGTAGTCACTACTCTCTCAATATATTTCTGTCTTATTCACAGTTTATTGACCATCCTAGTGCTCCAATTGTTCCTTTTAACAAAGTTCATCCATGAAGCAAAGGGGTCCAGTCTCTGCTATTGAAAGAGGTGGCTTATAGGGCTCTCCTACTAGTTTCAACTTCAACAATGCCAGTCTTCACACAGAGAAGAGAGGTCTCATGGGTGGTAACAGCTTGAACTACTCCTACCCTCCTTTGTTAGGATGATCAGTTGTTAACTGCTCATTATATGTGAGCTACTGTCAGTAAATAAATTCTGTAGCAGTCTTTCCACTTAACTAATTTAGTCGCACTCTGGCCCAGGACTCTCCAAGGCCACCTTTGGCTAGATAGGCCTGTTCTACCTTCATCTCTGCTTGCTCCCACAGCAACTTCTCTACTTGTCTCATTCAGTACTGCTCAGCCCTCTCAGTACTGTGCTTGCTCAGTTCTTCTTTTAGAAAGGGTTAACTGCTATGCAGGATCTATTTTCCAAAAATGGTGTCTTTCCCTGGCTTCCTCCTCAAAATTAAAAATAAATGAACACTCCCATAACTCTTTTTACTCAGCTTCAAGGCTACAGGTTACATAGTTTTAGTAAAGAAGCCCTTCATTTAATTTCCATTGTGTTACTGCACAAGACAAGATGGTAGATCCAGTCAATCTCTGAATATCAGGTGATGTAGAAGACCAGTTCTGTAGAATGAGATATTTATGGCTTTAACACAATGATGTAATGTAGAGAAATATAGGCTTAGTGCAATAGTAGAGGCCTTGAGAAATGCAGGCACAGGATGTTCTGTAAAGGAGCACAGGCATGAGATGATAAAGAAGAGGCCACAGAGCTGATACTGGTGTCACTGGTGTCACGGTACTGGTGTCACTGGGGAAGTCATGGCTATGAACAACTAACCCATGATCAGTTAAAGAAATGCAGAGCTGGTGCAGGACAAAACTGGTTTTAAGGGTAACAAAGAGAATCAAGAGACAGTATCTAGTGTATGTAGATAGCAACATATATAGAAAATTCAGATGTAATCTGGAGTAACAGCTGAGTGAAGGAAGAGTAAAGTTAGAAAAGTGTGTTAGAAAATGTATAAAAATTACATAAAGTTAATCCTGAGGTGAGGAAGAATAAACCATCAGCATCATATTCCTCCTTTTAAAGGACCCCAGATGCTGATAATCTCACATAATACCTCTTCTGCAGTCTGAAACTACCACTTCTAAGACCCAGACAAACAGTGGAAGGCTGAGCATAAAACTATGAAAAGGAGAGAAACTACGTAGTTTATGTATTACAATTTATTTGTATTCTTACTCTTACTGAGATTTTTTCTATGTAGAAGTATTCTAACCTGGTACTTGTGTTTTCTTTCCTTTTCTATAATAGAAATTCCATTTTCAACAGTTGTTCTTGGTGTTTGTCATTTTCTGAAGTTTTATACAGAAACAAGATTTTTAGGGCAAAATATTGAAATCAAATAAATTAGAACAATATTTCAAAGTACTCATTTTAACCAGGTATTAGTGTGCAGGTTTACTTACATATTTGAAGACATGTAGTTTCCTCTTACCCTTGCTGTTTATATTACTGAAATGATGAAAATTTTATCATTAAATTACATATTCTATAGGAAAATACATGTTTTTTTTTTTTTTTTCCTTAGAATTATACAGGTAAGAGTTCACAATATAAATCTTTATTTGATAAATTATTTTTTAATTTTCCATGTTATACATATAAGCAGTATAGAGAAGAGAAATACAAATTGGTATTGGCTGTAATGTTGTGATGTCTTTTTGAAAACAATCTTGCTCTATTAAATGTATCAGTTCAGTTTTGCATGTAGACAATACAAAGTCAAGCTATGCTTACAGTTATGTCCATGGAATACAGTAGTATCACAAATGTCTAAAAGAACCTGGCCCATGCAGTAATTACCAATCCTACCAATGTTCTGAAATTACAAATGCAGTATTTTGTATAGCTTACTAAAGTTATACATGACAAGCAACATTTATTCTTCAAGATCATGTTGCTTTTCACCTTTCTGAAAGCCTGTTATACCATATTTTGTTTTACTTGATAAACCTCTGATTTTTTTAAAAATAAAAAGGTAAAAGACAAGGATTTCATGCACACCTCTGCCTGTCAAAAAGCAGAAATGTGAACAGATATGAAAAATATTTTTAACAGTCATCACAAAGGTGTTAGCTATATATATATAAATAAAGTAAACTATAATTAAACAGGAAGGCACATTCTCCTACTATAAAATACCAATCCTTTACAGACACAGCTGTAGGGGACAAAGAAAGGGAAATGTCTCAGGGTAAGGTATACTGATGTATGCAGTATATCAGTATGAAGTATGTTTTTGCCCATCATCAAAGGAGATATGTTATAGTCTTTCATGTGTGGTACGCATATGAATAAAACCAGACTTTTCTATGATTTTTTTTAATGTTCGTATCCTACCTTAGATACTAAAGTATGAAACCTTGCAAAAAGTGCAATTGGGAAAATAATTTTTTTGCATAATGTGTTGATGCTATGGAAGTGTTTTGATTTGCCTAATACTGTGTCAACTTGCTATAAAAGTGTGACTAAATTGCCATGAGCACTATGACCATTCCATCTACTGTACCAGTGCTGTTGTCTGTGGAGACGCAATGTGAACTGGATCAAGGAGATACTTTGGATCAGAAATACCCTGACCAGTTTCACTGCATGGTCCTGTAAACTCTTGTATCAGCACAAATGGGAGAGAGAGAGATATTGAGAGAAGCAAGGAAGTCAGAAACTGCCAGTGAGAAAAACCTCCACATGATTTAATTTCAGGGGTCTAACAATTCATTCAGACTTCTTGAGAAACCTGTAGAGACTTAGTTGTGACACCTAAATTAGGCATGCCCAGCAAATGATCTTAGCACAGCCCTTCACGCTGTAACGGGAGATGAGATGCATCAACTGAGTCCTCAGCATGTTATTGCTCTATCAGTGTGAGCTGATAAAAGAGCTTCATGGGGCACTAAGCATATTGTCTCTAACATTTCACATTTACAAGTTCCAAAACAAAGTAAAAGATAAAGTTTTCAACTGCTAGACATGCAAATTTTGTCTGGAAAAATACGTCAAGCCAGATTTTTTGTTCATGCATCACTAGGAAGAAGAATTAAGAGTTAGAACTTTATTAATAATTTGCTGAGAGTTGCAAGAGGAGAATCTGTGTTTTACAAGGGCTACATTAGCTTTTTAGTCTAATCCAGTTAGAAACAGCTTTTTTTTTCAATTTCTATTATAATCAGTTGTGACTTAGAGAGTATAGAAAAAAAGCATAATTTGCTGAATAAGATTCATGTTTACACAATTATTTCAGTGTAGAAATCAAAAAAAACCTAAGCAGAGATGGTTTCAACCACTTACTTAATTCATGTTTCTGAGAAGATGCTATTGCAACATTAAGGTTAATTTGAAATGTTTTTTAGGTTAATATAAACCCTGTTACAATCCGAACAAGAATATTATCTTAGGAAACATATAAAAATACAGTTACAGAGAAACAAACAATGTATATGTCTATCTATAAAAAGAGAGAAACACAACAATAACCTGTTACATACTATAGTTATGCTTCATCTTCTATTTGTCATGAAAGGAACAATAATATTTGCTTCCAAAGGAAATAAACACTTTTTGTTCTCTTCCAGCAGCTTAGGAAAGCTGTCACTTTGAAATATTTATTTAAAGAGCTCGCGTATTAGTTACAAGAGAAAAATACTTCAGTACCTTTTCCCAGGAGGTACAGATACATTTAAACATACAGGTACATCTAAAGAAAATAAAAAATGGACATTCAATAAGAATAGCTCAATCTTACCAGACAAAAATATTATGGATTTTTAGAATGTTGCATTTTTTAGAATTATTCTTTTTCTGAAATATTGTTTTACATGTCACTACACTGTCCTCTAAGAAATTGTAAGCTCTCTCATCTTATTGCTGCTCCTTTCATTTTAATTCTACTGAGACCAGTTACACAACTTTAATAGTGATATCTATTGCACTTCTAGTATAAACAGCATATGAGTCAGTGTCTATATGGGAAACAGTACATGTTGAGTAAAGCATTCCTACTTTAAGCCATATCAGCTTTAATGCATGAAAAACATATTTAAAAGAAAGCAAAACAAAATAAAAATCTCATTCACCCAAGGTTTTGCAAAATATAGAGAAGTTTTAGGCTGTTAAAAATGCCAGAGTAAAACCAAATGAAAGTATTCAGTGCCACCAAGACCTGGGTGCAATTTCTCAGGTTATCTGGGGAGCTCAGTGGCAGTTATGTGCTGCCCATATGACCTGCTGTTGGGAAAAACCTCCACATCCCAAGTCAATTGACCCAGAGTGGCTGCATATGGTCCATCATTTTATCAGGATACAGATATTTTTACACTGAGTTGTCATAATCTCCAGTGTAACTTTTTTTTTTTTTCTTTTTCTCCTAGCTTCGCTAATGTACTCTAGATTTTTCATCTCAGTTCTAGTCCTCAATTCATTGCTGACTTTAACACAGCCAGCATTTCAGGTTTTTTTTTCCAGTTGCCAGACTTGGAGCTACACTTCAACATTCTGCCACTTTCACACAGTTTCTTGCAAGGGAACTTCCCTTGCAAGGTAACCTTGAGACAGATTGACAAAAGGCTTTGGCTTCCTTCTCCTTGCTTTGAGCCATTTTAATGATTTTTTTTTTTAATATATAGTTCTTTAAGAAACAAGACTATTTCTTTTTAGCATGATAGATATGATGAAAGAACTGTGATGCAGCCTGGCAGACATATGAGTCCAAGCGATGATGTGGATTATGTCATGATGCATAGACAATGGGACAGGAGAGTGAATGATGTCTCATGGCTGACGGGCTGGGGGGGAGATCTCCAGGCCTACCCTTATTGTATTCATAGTGCCACTAGTTTCTTCATATGTGTCTGGGAAGGAGACCTAATTTTCTGCTCCAGAAGGAATCTTAGAAATTATTTTGTGTAGTGCAGTGTAGAAGAGGAACAGGCCATGAAAAAACTGAGGAGTAGCACAGACTAGTAATTAACATATACCTGAAGAGGCCTTAGGACCTAGTTACTATCATTATTTGTAAATGAGGCTTGTGTTTCCAAGGTGCTATACCATAAACTATTACCTCCTTGACTGCCTGGTGCCACCAGTAAGGTCTTGAACAACACACAAAAGTGAGGAAGGGAAACCAAGTGCATCAGGATATAAGTAAAAATCTAGTTAATGAGTATTGGTAGAATTTTTTCTCCATTTCTGCATCTCCTACCCAAAGATTTCTTCCATTTTCCTTGTAGTGGATTATTGGTAATTGTTAAAAAAAACCCAAATGTTGCTGGACTAGATTACTCATGCGTTATGAAAAATAAAAAGAATGAAATTAGATTTTCTTTCCCTGAATTAACCACCATCATCATTTCGGTGTATGCTGAGACAACAAGACAAGTGAATTTGAAAGACTGATTTACAAAACCTGCAAAAGAAAAGAGATTTTACATCAAGTAAAATGTACACACTGGCACACATGCCTATTAATGATGTTTATATGGGCATGGAATTGCTCTTGGGATTGCTTATTTGCTTTTCTAAATTTTATATCTCTTTATCTGTATGTTATACCGTATGCACTAGCAACTAACACATGCTTTGGGAATAAAAATATTTATGTATATTTCTTTATATTAGTCTTATATAAAATTAACTTTTTTCAGTCTTGGAAAAGCTCTAGGTACAATATGAGTGTATACAATACTGTATCATTTATATCTTTTTTTCTCTTGTAAAGGAGAAATAACTACAAAATACTCTTAAATAATTTCTGGTTAAAATGACATGGGAGTTAGTCATGGCAGGATAATCAAATCTTGCAACAGTAATATAAAATGTACCATTAGTACTGTGGAACATTTTAGCTTGCCTCATCTTACAAAGCATAAGAACTTGAACTGGAATTCATACTGTGATTCAGATTTGCATTCATGTGTCACCACCTAGGTAACTAAGCTCCTGATATTACTGATGGAGACTTGGCATATGATTCATGGGCCCACATGTGCATGTCTAGATCTATTTGAGACACACAAGAATATCCCACTTAGCTACCAGCTGCTACTCCAGATGGCTCCCATTTAAGGAAGCCTCTGGAATTTACCATATGTCCTGCATCATATATGCCAGTCCCATGAGGATGTCTCCGATACTCCAAGAAATCTGAGGTGGCACCAGACACTTAATTTTGGGCAACTGAGTTACTTTCTTAGGTGTCTCTCTTCATATGAGCTGAATACTGCACTGAGCTTCACTGACTTTGTTGACAAAGGGCTCCAGTCACTTGCCCACAGAAAGACCCGAGGCCCTTCAGAGCAGTAGCTGGACACAAGATGGGATTTTTTACAGTATCTTCACTGGCACTTGATGCTGATATTCTAGCAATTGAACATTACCCTGTATTTCCATTGACTGCAGCGACAGCTTAGAAATGTAGAGCACATATGTAACAGTTATGGAGCACGTATGTAAATATTTGTATGTGGACATATAGCTTAAGATACCTTTATTCAATACTGAGTCCTAACCTTGCTGTTGTCTCTAGAAACAATGAAGTTATATGTATGTTTGCATATACATATATGTCTATCTGCATATACATATACAGTATCTAATATGGGTTTTTTTCTGAATTATGATAAGCAATTATCATTAAAATTATCTGAGTTTACACTGTGGAAAGACAGAAGGGCAAATTGAACATTTTTTGCTTTACAGGGATCACATGCCAGAAGGTGGGACTTTAAATACAAAACTCATGAAGTTCTGAGCAACTGTTTCATCAGTTACTATCAGTTATATGTAGAGCTGTGAATAACAGCAAAAAGTCCATATGGAGACCAGTTACTCCTGGATTACCCTAGGGGTTGATACAGTTTGATTTTTTCATTAAGGTCTTTGATGATGCAACAGAGTGCACTCTCAGCAAGTTCTCACAGAGCATACAAAATTGGGAGGAGCAGCTGATGCACCAGAGAGTTTTTCTGCCATTCAGAGTGACACTGACAGACAGAAGAAATAGCTTGATATGAACCTGATGAAGTCCAAGAAAGGAAAATGCAAAGTCATAGAATCATAGAATCACAGAATCATAGAATAGTTTTGGCTGGAAGAGATCTTCAAGATCATCAGGACAACCTAGCCCTATCAAGAACAATTCCCAGCCCTATCAAAAATCACTAAACCATGTCCCTAAGCACAACATCTAACAGGCTTTTAAAAACTTCCAGGGATGGGGACTCCACCACCTCCCTGGACAGGCCATTCCAATGCCTGACAACCCTTTCTGGAAAGAAATGCTTCCTAATATCCAGCCTGAACCTCCCCTGGTTCAACTTCAGGCCATTTCCTCTTGTTCTGTCACTTGTCACCAGGGAGAACAGAACAACTCCTGCCTCGATACAACTTCTCTTCAGGTAGTTGTAGAGGGCAATAAGGTCTCCTGTCAGCCTTCTTTACTCAAAGCTAAACAGCCCCAGATCCCTCAGCCTTTCCTCATAAGACACATGCTCCAAACCCTTTACTAGCTTTGTATCCTGCCTCTGTACCCTCTCCAGCACCAAAACTTCTTTCTCGTAGAGAGGGGCCCAAAACTGGACACAGTATTTGAGGTGCGGCCGTGTGGCCTCACCAAAGCCGAGTACAGAGGAATGATCCCCTCCCTGCTCCTGCTGACCACACGATTCCTGATACAGTCCAGGATGCCATTGTCCTTCTTGGACACCTGGGCACACTGCTGGCTCATGTTCAGGTGGCTGTCAATCAACAAGTCCTTCACTTGGGGAGGATTCACGCCAGGCACCAGTGCATGCTGGTGCACTTTTGCTGGAAAGCAGCTTTGCAGAGAAGCACATTGGGGTCCTGATGAACACAAGAGGAACATAAGCTGACAGTGTGCCCTGGCAGCAAAGACAGCCAATACCCTCCTAGACTGAGTTAGGAAAATTGTTGCCATCAGGTAAGAGGTGATGATCCTCCCCCACTGCTCAGTGCTGATGAGACAATATCTACAGTGCTGTGTCTAGGACTGGGCTCCCAAGGGCAAGAGAGGTGTGGGCATATTGGATAGAGTTCTGCAAAGAGCCATGAAGGGACAGGAACAAGTCTTACAGAAGGAGTGGCTGACGCAGCTGGGATTTCTTGGCCTGGAGAAGAGAAGATAAAGGGGGGATATTATCAAAATGTAAAATACAGATAAAGAGAGTAAAGAAGATGGAGCCAAACCCTTTTCAGTGGTGCCCAGTAACAGGACAAGAGGCAATGGACACAAACTGAAATATGATAGATAACATTTAAATGTAAGAAAATTAATTTTTTTTATATAAGTATTCAAGCAATGGAACAGGTTGCCCAGAGAGGCAGCAGAGTTTCCATCCTTAGAGACATTCAGATAGCAACTGCACTTGGCCTTTGGCAGCTTGCTCTGTTTGAATCAGCACAGCGTTGGTCTAGATGATCTCCAGGGGCCCCTTCCACACCCAGTCATTCTGTGATCTCTCTTTTGCAAATGGCTTTTAAAAGAAAGATTATCATAGTGAACTTAGTTTTAACATAAAATATTATAAAAGGAAACATGATTTTGTGTGACTAAACAGGTGTTTAAAAAAAAAAAAAAAACACAGGAAAGGTTTTACACAAGCAACTTTGTTAATATTCAGGACTAGGATCAGAGAGGCTGATATACAAGATGTCATAAATGTTGCTTTATCCACGAGATACCATATTCTAGGCTTGTGAGTGGGGATAAACACATGACAATGAGACACGTATATGGAGCCAGAGCTAAACAGTTACCAAAGACTGAGAAACAGTGTTACCAAACTAGTCAGCATAAATGTCAAATAATCAGCCATTGTTGTACATCCTGCTCCAGTTGTGTCTAAAGTGCTGCCATCGTTGGTTTGACGGATTTGCTTTGCATCACTGAGGTTCGTCTTGTCTGGCATCCCTGCTGAGACAAATAAGAAAATATAGTATGATGCATGCCTTGTCACTACTGGCAACATGTTACAGCTAGAAGAAATTTAAATATCCTCAGCACACAGACTGTCACAGTTTGGTTTCTAATTCTCAGGCTACTGCCAAATTTAAAATCCTTTATAATTGCATCTAGAAACATACACTATACTATATGGCTATTCATTACTGAAAGTAGTTGAGAACTCTGCCAGGTCTGAACAAAAGTGTCCTTGTGGAAATATATCTCAACAAACATTTGCAGACTGAAGTGAACAGTTTCACAAGCCCCAGCAGTACCTGAAAGTCCACTGCTCACATATTTCTTGGATTTGAAGGAAAAAATTCCATGTGAAATTGCTTGTGCCTGGGTCCCAATATTATTCCAGAATAATGTTTATCTGATGGAACTTATGCAGAAAAAGTATACTTGTTGATATACAAAACCTGCATTTTGGCACAATTTAAACAGACTTTACAACATCATAAGGCAAAATTGCAAAGCTAACTTCAAACAGGAACTCTTTGACAGATTTCCTGTCTGAATATTTGTAATTTTTCAGACCAGGGTAAATATTTCTCCTTGTCAAAACTGTGCTTTGTATGGAACAAAGATGTAATCATCCGTTATATTTCCTCTGCCTGGTCAAACAATCAGAAACAGAAGGTCATTCAGATTTGGTAGCATTGTCAGCTGCTTGTATTTGTTATGCATACTTCTGGACTAACTGTCTTATCCCATATAATAACTTGTGGCATGCCACAATCAATCAAAATTAACAAGTCTAAATTCAGTGTTATTACATGCAACAAATATTGACATTGTAATTACACTGAGACTGAAAAAGGCTTCATATAAAACAAAGTCAATATTTATGTAATTAGGTCAATACATATATAATTCAGAAGGCAAACTCTAGTGTTGGAACAGCAGCATTAGAAAGAAGCTCAGCTCTACTGAGCTGACATATTGATTTTACAGTCTGAGTTTCTGCATTGTTATTCATTGTTTGGGTACTTCTTTCCACTTCTGTATCATTAGGAGAGATGAATAAACTAGTGATTCTTTTTTTTATTATTTTTCAAAGGGACTGTGATGAAGTATAAATATTTTAGTCATGGTGTTATTCTCTTTGTTAAGCTGGTTTAATGAAAGCTACTGTGAATCCTTATTTCTAAAAGGAACAACTTTTTTGGTGCTTGTGTTAAAAATACTCTTTTCTCTAAAAGCAAGTTGAAAGCTGCTTTTTGTGAACTTGCTGTATGTACTCAAATCTCCTTCCTGTATCTTTGAAAAAATGCATTAAGGGAAGAGTCACCTAAAGTCAATCATGTTGTCTGAAAAACCTGCTAGAATGAATTTGTCTTCTTTGCTGCTGTACTTAGACAGCAGAATATACTGCTATTTTATATGGATTTATCGATCCAGTGCTCTTGCCTGGAATTTGTGAAAATTAGCTCTATGAGTACAATGCAAGTGGACATACAAGGAGGAAGAGTGACAGTGGATGTTGAGAAGGAGGAAAGACAACTTCTCCCTATCATGCATATTTGGTGACCTATCTACAAAAAAATCAAGTCACTCAACATTTCATGGAATAGAATTTTGGTGGATCATCAGTGGGTGTGTATTAATGTGTTTTTTTCAGGGTAATTTTCTAAGTAGACCAACAATGACAAAAAAATCTCTAGAACATTACTGAGGTTTTCACATATTTAAAAAGACTAATTTCAACTGACAGTGAAAAATTCAACTCTTACCTATACCTATATAGCAAAGCTGTTCACCAAGAGCTGTAGGTATAATGAAGCAGATTTTTCCCAGTGTATTTACAGATACACTATCATAGCAGTGGAAGACATGGCCTTGTCTTAAACATCCAGAATATCCCTTATTATAAGAGATAATTATCATAAAAAGAAAAATATGCCTAGATTTTCAGTTAAGGAAATAACTGGCTTCAGTTAGATATATGATCTGAATCTTAGCAATGTGACGAGATATTACTGACTGGAGAGTTTGTTTCTTTTTTCTTTCCAGTATCAAATGAAAACTGCAGACTTTGGAAGTTCTCATGAAAGGAGTGTTTTAAAGAATGCTAGGCTTTCTTTTTTTTTTTTTAGCTTGTTCTAAAAATTATAACTATAAATTTAATTCCTACAACTGGGCTATACTTTCTATTTAAATAGGTTCTGTTGTCAATTGTGCATGAGGACTTAAACATATATGTTGCTTTTCATTTATCATAATCAGTAGTGGAAGTGATCATTTCCTCTAAATGAGTTTAACGTTTGTAATTCACAGAAAACTTGCAATGAGAGATATCCAAACATTCATAATAGAATAGACGAAAACCAGAAGAAAACTTCTTTGGTTTTAGTTTCTTCACATGCTAGAAACTGGAGTTATGTTATAGAAAAGGCATTTAAGTTTCCCAAATATTTTAAATGGTCTCTGATAAATGTCTAGTTTACTATCAGGATTATACTAGACCTAATATTTTGAAGGGAAAATGGTAAAAATTCAAAAGTTTCAGCTGAGATGCAGAGGGTTTTTTGTTTTTTTGTTTTTTTTTTTTTTTTCTGAAGAAAAGCCAGAATTGCAGCAGAGAAGAAGATAAATTGTTTGGGAATTAAAATCCAAATATAACATTTGCATGAACCTATATAAAGAAAAGCTGCCACATATCACATACTTGTCCCCAGCCTCAGCTCTGAAATTCAGAGGCTGCAATTTAAAGTATTGTCCTCATCTGGTTTAGAAAAAAAAAAAAATCAGTAAAGGAATTTCATCAAACACTGTGATAAATGTTACAGCATCTCATTATAGTATAACAGCTGCAGAGTATTTCTAATGCATTTTAGCATCTTCTAAAGATATTTAAAGCTTGTGAGAAGTAATGGTACTGTAATTTGAGTACTGACCTGTTATGTTCTTCAGAATAGCTACAGTAACAATACAATTTCTTTCCAATATTCAACAAAAGCCTTTAACCTTAATTGGAAAAGTCATACCTAAAGTCATGGAAGATCTTAATTTGACATGGAACTCTTCTACTGAGATTGTCAAAATATTAGTAAAATGATGTTTGACTTTTGAGCAATAGATGCTTGTCTACCAAGGGCCATGCTGTATCTTCAAGCATTTCAAACTTTTAAAATGGAACATCCTTTAATAATGGCCTAGTTTGAAACCAAAGCAGAAAGTGTTTGTGTAACTGTAGGCTAACCTCAAACACCCTGCTGTATTATTTGCTGAGTAACATATATCGAAACTAACATGTATCTTCAGGGGAAAATGAAGCTGCCAAATGAGCTGCTGTGGGAATCCCGTTGCATACAAACCTTATCAAAGATTTAGAGAGAAGGAAGAATTGGATTTCTCTCTGTGCATCATTCTTATGATGTTCTGGAAGATTCAATATACAACTTTTATGACACAAGCATTCTATTTGAACCTCAAATATTAGAAAGAATTTGAGGAAGGATGGGACAGTGTTTCAGAAAGGAAAAACTGAAGAATGTGGCTTTTACAAGACAACAGCCCTGTGAAGTTTTATGTAAAAGTGTTCTTAGAAGGGCAAATAATTATTTGAAGCATTATATGTAAGCTAAATTTTGCAATCCTGTTACACACAACCTGTGAAGAAAAGCACTGATAGTTTAAGTTCTATGCAAAAATTCATAAGAAAGATCATGAAGAAGCTTTATGAGAGGTTAAAGAATCATGTAAAGGTCGGATGAATAGACCAAAAACCTAGTGTGCTGTAAATGAGCATTTAAATGAAGTTGGAAATGTAATTTACAATAATGAGATACCTGCAGAAGAATGATATGTAGGCATGTTGGTCATGAATTTATAGATGTCAGTAAGGAGCAATAATATTTTGGAGATGATAAATTTACATGCAACAGATAAAATAATCAAGAATTTGTAGGAAAAGGCAAAAAGAAGAATATCATAATGATTAAGAAGAGTGAAGGGGCAGTAATATCAGAGAAATGGGTTCAGGAATATGGAACTATCAGGAGCTAGGACAATCTCCTTGCTGTGTCAAGAAAACACCAACAGTGACTTATATTGACATATTTTTGTAGTATGAAGGAAGACATAATATTAGTTTGATTTCTGCAATTCACAGTAATGAGGACTCAGTAACAACTAAGCAGTTAAACTTCAAAAAATGCAGTAATTGATTGATTGAGTTTAGAAAAAGAGGAGAAAAAGAAAATAATTCCATAATTTACAATGACATATTAGTTAACAAACCTTTTTTTTTAATTGACCAACCTTTTGCCATCTGAAACTTTTAAAGCTTCTAATGGATGTCTCCTTTATTTTCTTTTTACTGAATTTTCTTCCCCCCACCCCAGGTTTTATTCCTAACTATATAATATCATGAAAATGTTTCAAAGCATAGTTATACTAACTAGATCACAGAGCTGTGTTTAAATAACTCAAACATGCTTCATTTTATATGTACTGATTGCTGTGAAAACTTACATTTCCCACTTTAAATAATATATAGATTACTTTACTGAAGAGTAGCTATATGTGAGAAGAAAATATTCAGTATATGTCAAATCATTCCCCAGCTAGTGTGCTTAAAGACATTAATTTTAAAGACATCACAAAATAATTATGAGTATCCAGTGCATAGAAAGAAAAGTAGAAACAGTGGAGTACCTCCACTATTATTCAAAGACTCTTCCATGTGTAGTTCATGTGATGTTGACCATGAAGGTGTAATGAAGGGAGAAAATGATGTCTGAGAAGAACTATATTATGGAGGGTACCTGGCAAAGGACTAGTTTCTTGAGACCATGTTCATGTTTTTATGACTGCCTCTATACTTGGAAAAGCTAAGGGATGTCTCTAAAAGGAAAGCATATGCTATATTATGCTTGAACATATGCCCTTCTTACAGCATTCAAATAGCAGTGCCTGTATTCACCCTCTTCAGGAAATCTGTTTTTATGATGCAGTGCAACTTTTGCCCTCTTCATTGCACAGTAAATGAAACGGAAAAGAGCAGGGGGATTGGAATGGATAATCTCAAAGGTCCCTTCCAACATCAAAATTCTGTGATTCTATAAGTATTAAATGTTCCACAGTTCAGCACTAGTCATGCGCAAACAAGCAAACAAAAAAACCCCACTGGATTTCACTAACAAGTAGTACAGAGGGAAGGAATGTACAGTGCTTTATCATTCTTTGACTATATCGCTTTTGAAGATGTGAACAGTGATATAAGATCTATTTCTGCTGGGAATTAAGTTGGGAATCAACCTAGTGAAAAATGTATCTCTGCTTTATTCTGTTTAGTTTTCACTTAATGAAGGAGAAATTAACAGCTGATCCACAGAGGCTAAACAAATGCCAAAATCTTCAAGCATTTTTTTTTTAATTACACGTTGGAGGTTTTTAGGCTTTAATTTTAAAGAAAAACAAATTATCTAGTATTGCACATTGTTTTGCTATCTGAATTACAAATCAGTTTACTCAGCTGAATTTCTTAACACTTCAAACTTGGTCTTTCAGTGAAGCTCCATTTTCTACAAGGTTCATGAGAAAAGAACAGTCAAAATTATTAATTTAGAATAAATGAAGGCTTTTGCATTATAGAACCTATTGTTACATAACCATACATATAACTACTGCCCAATCAATGAATGAATTACTTAGCACACAAAACAGGCTTCACTGATACTAAAATTGTATGTTATAAAATGGTTTTGTTTCCTATCCCCATGTGTCTTTATGTGAGGTCTAAAATCTTAATGTGGGTTCAATAAATTATTGTATCAAATCATGTAAATTCCAACAGCTTGTCAGTAAAATTAAGATGAAAGAGAAAAGAAGTTCAAGATCAAAATGAGTAGATTTTGCCAAAACAGCAATATCTCTGTTTCACTATTTGAGTCTGCCTGTGACCATTGCTGGATGCTTTTGAGGAGGGAGAAGCAATAAAATATAGTGAAAAATTTAAATAATCCGTCCATTTGTACCCCAAACGTCTGGCATTCAGTGATTAATGTGTGCCTTGGAGCATAGGGAGACATATTTACTATCCTTATATAGTAGAGTGAATGATTCTCAAAATTTTCATAAATTCATGCTACTTCTTCTAAAGCCACTTTGCCTTATACAAGAAGAAACCAAACCAAAAGCAAAGAAAAGTCAAAATTAAAAAGAAACACAAACTGAAAATGTGCTTATATTTTTGTAGTTGTAGCAGATCATTTTTAAGTATGAAGGCCAGAGTCCTTAAAATACATCCACTAAAACCAATTCAGTACAGCTTTTTGAAAATCACAAGTGATCTCATATTTTGTCAGAGAAGAATTTCATCTGCTTTACTATAGTGATTATATGCATCATTTTGTGTCAGAAATTATAAGCTTAAGTGTGAGAAAACACAGCATAAGGTAGCATTATGCTGATGCTGAAGCGGTGAGCTTAAGGAATAATAACAGATCATACATAAGGTGTGATTAATTCCATTTATTTTTTCATATCTGTACAGTCTATGTCTACAGCTAGAGTTCACTTGGTTAAACATAGCTGTCTAAAGACATTTTAGATACAGGGGATGGGTGTATCTCACTTGGCATAAAACTGCCCATACAAAAGAAGCCTGATTCTTATGTTTAATGATGTCTCTGGAATCCTAGAGCATCTCTGGTGGTTTTTGGCACATCTGTTTAGACAACTGAATCATGCCTTTCATCTAAGATAGTTACTGTAGATCTCAGTATCATGATTGTAAAGGAATAAGTAAATTCAGAAGGATGAAACTGAGTGCTCAGAGGTAGATATTTAGTCTGAATTTAGACAGGTAAATTCTACACTTTATGTTCCCTGTCATTACACTTTATGTCTTTGGTAGAAAACTGAAACTATCAAACCACATAGGTCTGGGAAAGAGATTACACTTTAGAAATTCTAGGTAGAAAACCTGGGGGGGGGGGGAAAAAAAAAAAAAAAAAAAAGAAAAGAAAAATAAAAGGAGTGAAGTATTACTTGAGTTCACATTTATTTCACTTGTAGCCTTATATTTTCACTTTTATACCTAAACCCCTGCTTTAAGAATTTTTGTTTTCAGCATCTGGTGTTGAAGGGCAGGATGAAGGGCTGCCACATTGCCATGAAAATAGTGACTATCCAATGTGTGCAAACATCTTTGAGAAGTCAGTACTTCATGAAAGTGTTTCCTGAGTACAGAAAGAGTCATTGCAGCTCTATTTACATAGCTAAATACATATCCCAGAAGGAGATCCTTCAGGCAAAGTGGTGTTGAGTGGCTTATGTCTACTGTGCTCAGAGACAGCAATACCTAGAAGAAACTGCTGAACAAATCTCCACTACACGGTACAATGCCCTGCATCTCTTTTAAGCCACACACAGTGGTCTCCTTGGCTCAAAGACCCAGTTTTCATTTTGTTTGTTTGGTTTTAGTTCAAAGTGCCTGAAAAATACATGAGGGCTGTCCTGCAACTCACCAGGTGGTGTTTTTATAACATGAAACTGAAGGAGCGCATTACAGGCTCTGGGATACGATATACGGGCATGGGAAAGTGTTGTGAAAAAAAAAAGGTCCTGCTGTTGAGGGACTCTGTAGAGTAGAGAAATCTCAGACTTCGGCCGTCTGCTTTGTGTTACCTTTTGGAAGCAGTCCTTGGAATGAATTATCCACAGAACTTGGTTTTTGTTTTAGAGGGACAGAGATGGTTTCCCTTAATGCTGAGCCATGGAGTGAACTAGCGTTTGAGTAATGTGGATAATGAGAGCTGAAACCAGGAGAAAACTCACCAGCTAAATTACTTGACAGCATAGACACAGCCAGTGAAATCACTTAAATTTGGAGAATTGCTTAATATCATAGGAAGGTTCTGTACTATGATATAAATTCTAGCAGCAAATTCTTCATGTCCTCATGAGTCTAACCTCTGTAATTGGCTAGTCATTTCTTTCAGTGAAATGCAATCCTGTGTTTTTTCATGGCTGTTCCTCAGAAAAGTAGATTAGGTGTGATTAATTCCACTTAATTTTTCAGGAAACCCGTATCAGATCACAGTCAAGATTGTGAGTACGAGTACCAAAGGACTGAACATGACCTATATGCCACAAGGTGATGTGGTACAAGGAGACGATGCTCATTAAGGAGCAGAGGCAACTGCAAATTTATGTTTAGCTTGCCTCCACAAAGGGTTGTCATCAATGACTGGGATTTTTTGTGTCCATATGTTAAGTGTAGTGATAATCAAGCCACTATAAGATTTCTTTATCTCTCAGACTAACTTTCTTGTGCTTTATCCACGCTATTCTTAAGTGACAGAATTTTCACTGGTTTCCAGAAAAAACTATGTTATTGCCCATATAATGTGGTATCCAGTAGCATGATGCAGGTAAAAGCTTTTTGAAACACAGTGTACTGTGTATGGTTGTTGTCAGTTTTTGCTCTCTGTCTATGCACTAAAGGTAGTTCCTGTTATGAAGAAAGTTCTGGAAGAGGTAATCAGTATTTATTTGAGGAAATAAAATCCTCCTTTTTGACTTCACATATTCTAACAATCATTGTAATAATACAAAGATCAACACAAATGGCAATTATAAATGCACAGGGAATATCAAGATGCATGTAATCTCACCTACAAACATAGGAGTAGTATTACTGTTATTGTTAGAAAGCAATTAAGAAGTCTGCCTAATGGCATTAGCTAAGAGAATGCTGCATGGTTAACCATATATTAAGAAATGAATCCAACATATCACATTAACTGCACATATTTTATGAAATCTGTATAAAAAAATAGAAATAGAGTGTAACCAATGATTTTAACATAAGTCTGGCAAGTCATTTTAACTACATGAGCAGTAGACATTTAGTCTCTAGTCTCGTATTTGAAAGTTGTGCTTCAAAGTTGACAGTGGCATTTGTTTCACATTATGCATTAATGAACTCAGTATTTCCATTTAGAAAACGAAGCTTTTATGAGTTAATGTAACACAAACAAATGGTGTCACAAACCAAAACATTTCCATTTATTCCACATTCTTAAGAATCAGAAAGAGATAACATTATTTGTTGATAATGTATACTTTTTTACTTGTAGGTTTGTTTTAGCATGTAGCAAAGTATTAGATGTCTGAAAGACTTGGGTTTATTTTGGATACAGAAACTAAAGCATAATTATTTTTCTGAGGTAGAGAGAAGCACAGTAACTTTCACTGGATCTATTATGACTGCTTTCTCACACAGTAACTTCTAAATCCATGTTAATTATTAGACATATCCATTATAACTTCAATGCTCTAGGGTGCTGGAATCAGCACTGTCAATAATTCCTGTTTTAAATTAAGAAATCCATCTTTTCAATCCTATTCACTATTAAGGAACTTTTAACCTTTATCATTAATCTATGCAAAGTCTTTTTAATCAATACAAAACTATAATAGGGCTAAAGTCCTATAAATCAGTTTGGATAAAAGTAAGCAAATCCTTCATTCTTTGAACTTTCATCTAATCAGTACTAATTTGCTTCCTATGAGTCAGATAGCCTGTATAAATTACTGTCCTTTGAAACAATTTACTCACGTACTTATTTTTTAATCTCTTTTCCAATTTGCTGTAGGACAATTATAATCAATAATTCTGGTTTATATAAAACTGACATCTGGAAGAGAGAGAGGAATTTGAACAGAAACTCCTGAAAGTAATATGTGAACTTGCGTCGAGACACAATGTTACCGATTAGGCCCATTAAGAAAATGAAATATTTTTCAATTTTTCAAAAAAATCATTCAGATTCCCAAGATTTATTTCACTGTAGTAGTTCATCCCTTTACTGGGATGCTGTTTTTAAACTGAATTTATAAAGTAAGTCTTTTTCCAGAAGAGAACTAAACCTAATTCCATTGTTAAGATGCTGAAGAAACTTTGGTACTTTTTTCAGGTCAGTCCACCTAGAATTCTAGTCATTCCACTTCCTGTTAAAAGAAACATTGCTTGTAGGTTAGCTTAATCCCCCAAAATACTGATACATTAAATTATCCTTCATTTTTACAGTAAAGCATATTTAGTGACATATTTCAACAAACTAAGCTGATTTAAGGCAGGACTGATTGCAGTCATTTCCTCATCATGTCTGCCAGGTGGGGGCTAAAAACCCACCTGTTACCATGCACTAGAATGTGCAACATCCTTATAGTGAACCTGTTCTCAGGTGTAAGAGGTCAGATCCTTGATTTTTCTTGCTGACTTAGTTTTACTGCAGCTTGAGTTTACTTTTAGAACCTCTCCACAGTGGGATCAGATAAGTGCTGGCAAGAGGAAGAAGGATCATGCTGTTATAATCTGGGAAAGGACTTAAGCTGTCAGCTAACCATAACATCATAAAGCACCCAGAAACAGACTGAGAAAAATGTATAATTCACTGTTGATATCTGACCTGAACCCACATCAAAGCCTGGATTACTCACAAAGAAGGAAATATGGAGCAGTAAAGGAGGTAGATGTCCTTGTCTTCACTCCTTTCCTGTAAACAAATGCAAAGTTTTTCTCTTTATAAATAACAATGCAACACAACGATTCTTTTCAGTCACTGATTTCTCATCCTTTCTGGGATATCTTTTGGGTCCCCAAGTTTTAGCTCAGTTATTATGTTAAAAATGTATCAAAGGCACATGACTCAGAAGAATCTAGTTCCAGATGTTGTCTTAGAAATGCATTTTCTTATCAGATTATGAGGTTTAAAAAATACAATTTTTCATAGGAATTTTTGCTCTCTGATTTTTACTTCAGAGACAGTCTTTTCTGGCAAAGCATATAAATTTCTTTCAGGCTAGATGAATGTCTGTGATAAATACTGTGGTGCTTTCTGATAAATATTGATCTGCATCCCTCAGTGTGGTTAGTGTTACGAAATGCCATAGAAAATCTTGTGTTCATCCCACAAGTATGAAGTCTCTGATCTGAAGTCACTAAATCCAGACAGATAAAGATAAAAATAAGTGCATTTTTAAAGTTCAGACATAACTGTCAGGCAAGTGAAAGACTAAACCTGATATCTGGTAGTAGATTTACCTCTCCCTAGGAAAGCTGGCCTTGCAGAATTCATATCAATATGCAGATTTTACACAAATATGGGGTTCCCATTCAGCAACACACAAATATTGCTGCTTCTGTTTGGCTACCAAGCATCTGTTCCTGAATGGAAAAAAACCTGCTAACCCCTTCATGCTCCGATAGCCTAACAAGGCTGACCATTGACTTGATGGCTATGGTTGACTGATGGGGAGAAAGTAGTTTCCAACAAAAGCAAGATATCAGTCATCAGACTTGTAATGAAATAAAGTGACTAAGGTAGTAACAAGTCTCAAGATAACATGTGGGAAAAAGGAAAAGAAAGATTGAGGAAAAAAGATGATTTCTTTGTTTTACAGATCTCTAGAGTGGATATAAAGGAAGATGAAATAAAAAGAAAACCTATATGGTTTCAAGAGTTTCTTCTTAGAAATACATAAGCCATGTCTGCCCCTTACTTCTAACTGAAGAAGAATATCCATCGAACTTAATTTAACTAACTAAAGCATAAAAAAAAAGAAACTGAACTGCTATTTATGATTAATTTGATAATTTAGATAGATTTTCAAAGCAGGTTTTTAGTCACAACACAGCTCTTAAAAGATAACAACAGTACGGATGGATAAGAAACAGCTGAACTTTCACAGTTTAGGTTTTTAGCCTGAAGATATTGATCCAAGAGAGAGAAATAAGTAAACATTGAATGAGGATTGAAAAGCGAAGAGAAGACAGGAAGGTGACCTTTATTTAAAGAAACTCTGTGTAGGCCTGTAAGGTAAAGACATCATAAATTTGCACTTTTTGTTTGTTTGTTTTTAACGCATTAATTTTGGCTTTACAGCTAATTCCAGTGGGGCATGGTAAGATGAGCTGTGTCATCGTCAGTGAAGAAGCATATGAAAATGTTAAAGGTGCTAGTTTTTCATACATGGGTGTCATGGGAACTGAGGGAATACATTGGAAAGACTGCACAGAAATTAAAAATCATTTTAAGCTACTGAGTTGTTATATTATTCTTACTATTCACTGTCCTTTAAGCAGAAATATTATTCTTGAGACAAAATATCAGCAGACCAAGACCACTTCCTCCACCACACACCTGTTCTCTTTTGAAGTATCAGTATTTGACAGGAGAAGGAGAGGTGATAACAGAGACACCTCAGCAAAAACACTATTCAACTTTTTCTTCTTTTAGATGAATAGGTTGGACTCAGATCCCACAGGCAGTGCAGCAGCAGAGAAAGCTTTGCAAGAAGCATGTACCCAAAAGCTTACGAATGTGTGTCAGACAACACGAGAGCAATAATTCACATCCCTGTCCTTTGTGTATGTTTCCTAGAGATTTTGTAAGTTGAAGTTCCTACCTTAGCACAACCATCATTTCTTGGCAATTAGTAAAGAGGAGAATCTTTCCACTGGAGTAGGGCTTGGATATGAGACAGTTTAAAGCATATGATAGCTCTTGGTACCCTGAAGCTGTTCTTGTTTTTACCTAGTCCTCTTCCAGAAAACGGCAGGTGAATAATGAGTGGACTCTTCACAGGTTGCTGGGGGTTTGAGGTCAGCCTGACACCAGGGATTTGTGGTTTTTATGGAGAGATTAGAAGCCATGAAATCACTGGAATAGGTTTGAGTGATTGTTCAGGACGGAGAAAGCAAAACTTGATGGAAGCTATATCTATTTCTAGCAATACAGTCAGTCCTGAAGCAAGCTATCTTCTCAGGACAATTACACCTTTCCCTTTTGAGGGACTCCAAATGGGAGTTCTGAAGGAAATTATCATGTGCATAAAGTAAAGGATTGGAGTGCCTGAGTCATAAAGTAAAAAAAAAAAAATTAGTTAGGTCTTCCCTTACACATGCAATTTTAAAATAACTAATTGTATACCTTAAAGCATTTGATTTTGGGAACAATATCCAAGTAGGGTTTAGTTTTATTTTACCACTAGCACTTATTTTTTTAAAGGCTTATGACAAAATTGGCTGATGAGCTCATGCCTTAAAGTAAGGCACCAATGGAGACATTAAAAAAAGTAGACTACTAAACTAGTACCGCCACAATCTACAACCAGTATAAGAAGACCAAGACTGAAATTATACAAACTAGAAATTGAACATAGTAAGGTGAAAACTCTTACACAACTAAAAAGACAGAACTGGAGCAGAATGAATGAATGCATTCAAAAGCTAATGTAAGTTAAATGACAAAGGAAATTCTCCAAAAATAGTTCAGCAGAATAAGCAGATGAACTAAACTGCTGAAAAGGCAGACTCTGGGTCTTTAGTAAGTCAATAAAACTGGAAGTCTGGGATTGTCATGTAAGCTTAAGTGGTAGTCATGACATCTCTTCCCTCCCTTGTGGTGTGTCCTCCTCCTGTGTGCCTTCTCTTTCCTTCAGGCATATGGACTGTGAAAGCATAAATAAAGGAGATAATACAACAGATTTCTTCACACAGGTGGTCTGATTTATAAATAGGCAGTGGATAACTAATATATTTTATACTTTATATCAATCAAAATCTCAAAGAAGTATGATTAGGCATTGTTGCAAACTTGAAACAAAGTATTGATTAAATTTTTAATGTAAAAAAAAGTTAAATTTCTATATTAAGTGATTTTCAAATTAATTATTTTTTTAAGTGCATCATTAAAACATTTTTTTTATTCCAACACATAGAAAAATTGAGAACATAGTATTACATATGCATTCTGATTTAACTGTGTGATATTTAAAACTGACTATTGTTTTACACTTGAACTGCAATACTCAAAATAGCATGTTAGGGACAGTTAGCCAATTTCATTCAAATTTTTTGTCTGACATGAAAAGATATTGTAAACAGGAAAATAAAGACACACAGACCTAAATAATTATACATTCCCAAGCATATTTTTAGATGACACATCTGGAATGTGTATGGGTATCCTAATACAGTGTGTAGCTGGTGAAATGCAGTTGCCCGCGTTACGCACAACATTAGACTAAATGATCAAAATGGAATACTTTTGTCTGTAGACTGGTTAATCTATGTGCCAATTAAAATCCTCTTGAACTGGAATTAATGGTTATCACCCAGACTTCCACATTATCTCTCCAACTGAATACTCTCCAATGATGTGAAATCAGTTGTAAGCACTCACAAATAGGATAACCCTACCTGATGGGCTTGTCTTGAACAGACTCATGAAGCTCTGTTTTAATTCTTGGAGTACTTTGAAATACTTTCCTCATTTGTTTGGGGTTTTTTGGTGTTTTGGTGTTTGGTTTGGTTTGGTTTGGTTTTGGTTTGGTTTTGTTTGCGTTTGGTTTGCTTCTGTTGGGTATTTTTGTTTGTGTTTTTTGTTTTGTTTTGGTTTTTTTTTACTTAAAATAAATGCAGACATTTTAAATAACCAAAGTTTACCATAAATTTCTTACATTTATTACTTTGCAATATTTTGTTGTGCTTTTACAATTTGCAAATGACAATCATATATCAAAACCACACAAAATTAACAGGAATTTAAAATATTTCCTAAAATGAGACACAATTTATCAGGAGCAGTTTTGTGTCAAAATGAATTAATAAGTTCTGAATAGATAAATTCCTGAAAATAGGGCTTTACTAGCTGACTGCTGACAGACACCTACCTGAAGCACTCAGCACTATCATATCCAAGCCCACAAACAGAATCTAGGCACTAGAAATTCTGTAACTAGTCTTTTCCCAGTGCTTTGTATTCAGATGACATTTTTCAAAGACTTTTCAAAATCTTTCCCCAGAAAGATATTTTACCTCTGGAAGTGTAGGTGATTTCTGTGGGTTTTTATTGGTTCTAAGAACCTGAGAAAGAGATGATTAAATATGAGTAGTCTTCCTCATGTCTATTGGGTAACTGTTCTATATCTTTCTCTCTATTTTTTAAATAGTTCATGTTCTTAATGTTGAATAACAGTATTAAAACTACAGCTAGACTGTAATCAGCATTTTTGCTCTGTGGAGTGAGTATAAAGGAGAAAAAAACCCAAAACTACCCAAATCTGCATCTCCTAGACCAAGCTTTGAGCTTGTGTAACAGAAGGTATGTGATTTTTTAAATTATTATTATTTTTAAATATATTTTCCTTTATACTGTGGTCTAAGCATGACAGTGTTATTTAGAATCTGGTCCCAGTTTTCTGAAATTTTTGGCTCAAATTGAAATGCAACTAGAGGTGAACATTTGCCTTAATGTGTTTCATCATTCTAAATACGTAATTATTTTATAGTTCCTAGACATATTTCTAGATATTTAGCAAGTGAAAGAAGCAACTATCTTTCTTAAAAAAATTATAAAAAAAAAAAAAGAGATAAAGAAGGCAAAAAATATGTCTACAATTGTCAGGTTGAATATATAGAGTTGAGAATAATATTAAGGATGGTATATGTGGGAAAGGTGCAAGGTTTGCATGATTGCCTAGTTTGCTCATTTTCACATGAGCAATTAGGCCAATTAGTTGGACTGATTATGATTATGCCTTACAACACTGTTTCCATAGAGAAATAATACAGGTATTTATGGACATACTGCCTTTAACATCTTTGCACGACTTTCAAGAGACTGAAATCCCAGAAAACCAAACCCAGTGGTCACTCTACATCCACAGAAAATCAAGGAAAGAGCATGAGCCAGTTATTCTGCCATAAGATTCATTACATCCACTTTTGAGTCTACCAGTAAGGGCAAGACTGGATTTACAAGGTCAGTGATATACTGGTTGTCTCCACGCATTAAGTGTGAATATACTGATATTTTAGCTAAGCTTTCTCTTAAAAGAAATGTATAATTACTCTCTGGTGAGATGAACTGACATTACTTCCCTGAGCAAAACTGTAAATTTGCCATGGGGTAGAAATGCAGTAAATTTGCAGGGTTTTTTAGATGCACACACTTAGTTGAGATGTATCAGTATCAGATATATTTTTGTGCCAGGATATACACTTTCAGTGTTTGCTCTTCTCTAACTATTGAAATATTAATATTACCACATTGAAGTCTTGATTATGGAGCCTTTATTGTTTTCACAGTACAGGTTTCCATGTATCTGTATTTATTGGATTAATTTTCTTATATGCTCTGTAAACAATATATATATATATAAATCTTCTTGCTATAAGACAAGCTAGAAAGTCAACATCTAAGTACTGATTATATGAATCATTTAAGTATGAAATATTTTATTATTTTGACTCTTTCTTTATCCATTGAAATTTTTACTCTTCACTTTAAAAGTATTGTCCAGCAAAACTATAAGATCAATTCTGATTTATATCCTTCTAATACACATAACAATACATGCACAGTGTCATTACAGGTCTCAGCCTGAAACATCTCCATATGTATGTTGCTGTATTTCAGTGTTACAAGAGTAATATTCTGTGCCAGTTCTTAACAGGCACCAAAAAAGCTAGTAAGAGAAGTAGTTGAATTTAAAAAAATAGATGTAAGTTATCATAAAATAGAATGATGATGGACACTTTTCTTGAAGTATTTTTTTTTGTTTTGGATACAATTTTTAGTAAACCAAAGTAATGTTAAAATTAACACCATTCATTGTGGATTCACTAAGAAATACCATAACACAACATATAACTATTGTATTAAATCTGAGTAATTTAAACCTATTAGGGATAATAAATTTCTTACATTGCCTGATGAAACTTGAACCAAGTTCCCCTTTCCATTCCAAATGATAAGACAAATATTGCTCGTGGAAACTTTACAACATAAGTATTTCAGTGTTAGTTTTAAAGATTTTTTTTTCAATGATCCCTTCATCTATAAAATGAGATTGATATCAAGACGTAAACCTATAGCAAACATGACACTTGAAGAATTTTCTTCAGCTTTCTAGAAAAACAGACTTGCTGTAAAGCTGACAAAATGCAGCTTAGTGAAACAGAATACTTTTTTTTTTCAAGTAACTTTTTTAAAGCTTTTCTGTATTAAACAGATTTCCTAGCTTCCTGCCAAAATTTATTTTTGGTTTACACAGCAATGTCTAGCTGATGTGCAAGAATTATTAACAGCTGCTATGTATGTATGTATTTATTTATTTTGAGACTGCATAATTGCTTTTTGTCTTGTATCAAAATCTAAACAAGAGAATTTCCTGACTTCAATATTTGTTAGATGCCAATAAAAGCTGAAAAATTACTTTTGAGAATTTTTTTTATATGTAACATTTATGTAATTATTTATGAATTTACAATGTTGAAAACTATTATATTAGAAAGAACTGTTGTCCTGAATATCTGCTGCTCTCAAAATATCTTCAAGTGCCTTACAAAGATGATGTCTCTCCAAGACTGGAATTCTTTTGTGATCTTTTTAAAAGTGTGAAGTGTAGTAAAAATCAGTACTGTGTGGAGGTTTTCAGAACCCACTTAATTATTTAGAGAACCATTGTTTCAAAAATGTTTAGATTTTATCAATTCTCCAGTAATAATATCTAGGTTGAGACAGTACTTTGTCCCTCTCTTACTAATGCTATCCAAACCATTAAACTATCCCAAAAGAGAAGAATAGAAAACTGTCATGAAACAATTACTACTGGTCAAACTACTTCACGTCCATGTATGCAGCACATCTAGTTCAATTTGTCTCTGGCAAGGAGTGTATATAAAATCCACACAGAGTAAGAAACAGGAATAATAGCCAATTATTTCAAAGTATGCAATAAACTAATTTAGCAAAGAGAAAAAATATGGATACTTTCAGCTGAATGTAATTACAGCAGAGCATATGGAGAAAAATTCTGTGGGCAACAGGGATTTCTAATATTTAATCCAGGTAATTGTGTAAATCTGTATATACCTTGCCTTCTGGACGTATACATGTAGATTAAGCAAATTATATACTTGGATGAAAGATTAATATATCTGGGGAAAATTGTTTACATTTGTTTCAATACTAAGTGAAACTGAATGCAAATACTCCTCCAACTGAAATACAAATTTCGTAATTTTTCATCTGAAAAACTGGGTTGTTTTCTTTGGTTTGGTTTGATTTGGTTTTATTTACTTGGATTTTTAGGATCGGGTTGGTTTGCTTGTTTGGTTTTGGTTTTGTTTTTCTTGAGGAAGATAAGCTTTCAAATACTTACAGACAGAAACTGATGTTACCTGCGAGCTTGCTGCCAAGCACCTCTGTACAGATGCAATCAAACTAGACTGATGTGAGCTGGGTGTCCAGGAAGAACATGAACAGCCCTAGTGCTGCTGGCTGCCTGTGCGAAGTTGATAATGGGGCAGAAGTCGAATCACACTACAAAAAATTCTACAGACTAGGAAGACAGCTAAACAGATGATACATTCAAAACTTCAGACCTTCAAAGATATCCCAAATGATGGGATCATTTGTGTCTGGAGACCATGAGTATTGAAGACACCTTTACAATTGATAACAAAAGAATGTCTGCATAGTAGATTTGCCTTGGAGCCTTGGCTACAGTCCACTGTTTTTTAAAGAAATTTCTCAATAAATTGCAGGCATTGTAGGTTAAGGTGGACAAACTTCCAACAGAAGGTCCTCTAACAGAAGAAAATTAACATATTGAAGCTTTATGGTATTCAGCTAAAGAATCCAGATGAGGAAATACAGCCTTGAAGCATTTCTTCTGAGTGCCTGAGATCTCAGACTTGTAGAGTCAGTGTGGAAGGGTCACGCTGGTCAGTCAATTTAATAAGAAATTTAATGTCAGCATATGGAGGAGTAAAGCATAATACCAAGATAAGAAGGAAAGCTTCATTCATGCAAACACATGCTTGTGTTTGGGACTGAATCTTGACATCTGGGACTGAACAAGGGGAATAATAGTTCAAGGGAAATAACTGCCAAGTGGAGTTGGTTTGGGATGAGAATATATTGTGACATGATGGTGCCAGACCTCACTAGCAGTGGAAGCTTTCAGCTCTTGAAATTCCTGAACAAAGATACTGGACTTAGTGCTTTTAAACACTCCTCTTGATGATTCATCCATTTGAACCTGGACATGATAAATGCTTTAGATTTATACATGCTTTTATATCTGCTCCAGCTGTACTTAGTTTTCCTGCGATTCATTGCTAGGTGGTTTTTTGTTTGTTTGGTGGGTCATTTTTTGGGCTTTTTTTGTTTGTTTGTTTTCCTAGCACATCTCCTTGTATTCTCACACTCTGACATTTCTTGAGTGAGTATTCTAATTTCATAAGCAACACCTGAACTTTTCCAAGCAGCCTGTTGCAGTTAGAAAGAATGGTGATGGAACTGATGGGAAACAGATTCTGAACATTACTCAGAATGGAACTGAACAGAATATAGATTCCCACATTTCTCATGTGCTTTTGCAGTGGAAGCCTTGATGCATAGACCATCAAGCTACAGAGGGAGGCCTTTTGCATAATGCTGTAGAAAGTACCTAGCATATAGAATCACAGAGCAGAGGAGAAACTATGGTAAAAGATGAATCATCCTGGGGAATAAACAAGTCTCTAGGGACTTTTTAATGTTCTGTGCATCCCAGATGTGGAATCACTTATCTGGTAAAATAGCAGCAGCACTCATCTCCTCAACGTAGATACACACTATGTGATTCAGTTGACCACATACAGATACTAAGGGTTATTTCAGACACTGTCAGTCTAGAAGAATGGTGAATTCCTGTAAGACCTGTTTTGTAACTATCATCCTAAAATATTGGATAGCCTTATATACCTTAGAAGATGCTACTCACCTATTAATATAGGCATAGAAAAATGACACTCTAGTTGTCTTCCACTCTGTTGCTAACCAAAATTGGTTTGAATTGGCATCATCACAATGTAATTAATGTGCATTTTCTGCACGGTCCATCTCTAGTTACCAATGTCTATTAGGTATCATAGATATTCCTACTCTTTGACAGGATCATTTTATAATTGGGCTTGCTGTTTGCAAAGACAAAACAATTTCACTGAATGACAAGTTAAAATGAAGAGAGGTCTCATACAGACGAATATCCAAATGAACATTTATTAGAAGGAAAATGTTTCTAAATTTCTTCCAAGTCTGACTATCAGATCCAGTATCTGTCTGGAAGAGTGTGCATTTCTGTTATCTTGACTGTCTGCTGTCCTTGGCTTTCATAACTAAGATGATGATGAATGATGATGAAGTCCCTACAAAGTCATGACAGATAACAATACGCTGTTTGCCTGAAAGAGTTAAGATGGTTTCCTACTTCTCTTCATTTCACAGATTGTGTCATAATTTGAAGATTTTTACTTATATCCATACGGAAGTGTGTACAAGTGGACTCTGAATTTCTAATGTTTCAAGAACAACAAAACTATTGTCTTTCATATGTTTTTAGCTCATTTTTGGATTGCAATGTATTTATATATTATTTTTATATATCTATAGCTTGTGATCAGTTGCTTTAAATCACACATCACACAGTTGCTGTTATGATCATGTATATTTGGAGAAAGCACTGATATTAGTTAGAAACTCAGGTTTTTTGCACCTTCCTAAGTGGTGTGTGATGATGTTACTGAAATCTGGATTTTATCCCAATATCCATAACCTGCTACACAAATCTATGTTTTTTTCTAGATAGCTATATTATGTCTAGTTAGCATAGAAGTACATGAGGGTATATGTTTAGGCACAATAATCGAGGACTGGCAGATCCTTCCATCTGTAATTGAAATTATTCCTACCCAGAAGGTCTGGAAAAGAATGAAGTATCTGAAATGAGTCTTTCCTACTAGTCCTAATCAAAATATAAACAGATATATGAAAAATTGGCACTTTTTCTACTAAAAGAACTTCCAAGACCTGTATCTTGGTCATAATGACCTTCAGTCAAAGTGAATTGCAGTTCCAGAAAAATGGATAATGAATGCTTATGCCCCTGTCGAACTCCACAACTTATATGGCACGTTATTGCTACATTCACACTCTTCTGCAGGTTCTACCTTTCAGAACATAAAGAGAACACTTCTTTTGCAGGTGCTTTCAATCTCTTTGTTTTCATGAGTACACATCTAGTGTTATACAATACTATCTCACGAAAGTTCAGAACATATGTTGTTACAAGACTGCGGTCTTTAATCTACACTTCATTACATGTTCTTTGATAGTTTTATAAACCTTTGGAATTTTATACCTGCACAAGAAACATCTGTTTCTTTTTTTTTTGGTTTTTTTTTTTTTGAAGTACATTGTGATGCATATTTTACAGTAACTGATTTACTTCCTTCTTTCTCCCTCTATAGTGCATGCAAAAATATTGTCTGCATCCAGAACAGTGGATAGTAGGACTATTAGGAACAAAGTGAGCATCTGAGGGTCTCATTTTATTTCTGCTCCAGTTGTTTCTATATATAGGTCAAACCTGTGTTTATAGCATTTTCTACAATATTTCCTGTAAATTTAATCTCTACAGGGGGTAAATTTATTTCATTTTCTTCTATCTTGCACACTATTTTTCTAGAATCATATGCTGATTTTAAGTGTATATGACATCTTGAGTTTAATGGAAATCTCCTTTATATAGATAGCGAATTTCACGTATTTCTTAAAACTGTGTGAAAATACTTTTCTTGAATACATATTGAATAAGAGTGTGTATCCTGAATAATTCCTGAATAGTAAAATATGTCTTGAAAGGAGCTTACTATTTTCTGCCACCAGATGTTTACTTATGTTGTCAGTATCCCCTGTTATTAAGGCTTTCTGGACCTTCCATTACTGATTAAATCCTTCATTCTTACCAAAACTTAGTTATTTAGTCTCAAAAGTCTCTGAATGTCCACTGTAGAATGAATTCCAATGCAATTTTTTTATTTGGAAATGTTCAATCATTATGACTCAACTATATCTGAAAGACAGACTAAAGGAAATACACTTTCGTTCCAAAGCATTTACATCTTTTGCATATACGTCTTCTCTTGTGCGATCATTAGTCAAGTTTTGTTATGAAGGAGTTCCACTCATTGAAAAACTGTACTTTTAGGGACTTACAATGTCTTTTTTTTCCCCACTATAAATCTATATTTATGTCCAATTACATAATTTTGAGTAGACCTATGTAGTAGAAACTTGATTTTGACACTTAACATTTCTGAAGAATCCATTGTCTTCACATTCTCCTTACTATGACTAAACTCTGTCTGCACTAGTATGGTCAGGTAACTGATCATGCTTATGGCTTAACATAGGTTCAAGTCCAAAATTTCCTTCTATATTTTTTTCCAAGCTACTATTCTTAGGTGTCCTTTGCAGAACTGAAATTTATACCATAGTCTGAGCACCATAAATGAAAACAAGGGTGGTCTTTCTTCTATAACAGTGGTGGCATCAGACAGTACAGACTTGTGGCAGAGAAATAATCTGATTCAAATGCAGTGAAAACAAATACCTTGTTGAGAAGGGAGTTCACTGTTTAAATGATACCAAGAATGCGAAACTAGGGAAGGAGAAAGAAGAACTTTGAACCGGAAGGAAATATGGGTAAGATTAGAAACTGTTTGCCTAGAAAAGGGCATTCAGTTTAAAAGAAGAAAGTGACAAGGGAGGTGTTGGGACTGACAAGAAAATCAGACTTGCAAATGAAGAAAATAGCAGAGCAAGCAGTGATAAAGTGGAATCTGATGAAAGAGAGTAGATCAGCTGATGGGCAAATTGACTGACTTGAAACTAGAAAAGAAAAGGTTGAGTGGGAACAAGGTGGAAACTGAAAGAGAAGTACATTAAAAGTGTTAATTTTTTTAACTGACAAGAAATGATTGAAAAGAGAGATCAAACAAAGTCAATTACCATAGGGTTAAATGAGTACCAAAACCAGCACTAGAAAGACGAATTAACTTTTCAAATTGGAGAGGCAGATGGCATTGTCTAAGTGCTGCTGCAGAGAATTTGTTGATTTCCTTCTCATGCGGCTATCTTTTAGTTCAAACAGCAGAATTTTCACCATAGATCTGAAACGTCATGACCCACTGATAATCAATGTAAGTTGCTGTATGAAAAATAAGAGAAAAGCTATGGAATTTCTTTTTATTCTGGGGTGGTTTCTTCCAGTTGCTTTTTAGACACAAAAAAAATTCGCAAAAAGCATATGATCAAAAATGTGTTAGAGCATTATTATCTGACTGAAAAATCAACCAGTTAAAAAATTAAATGTAAAAATCAAAGTTGTTTCTACAGAATTGTTTTGGACCATTTATTACCTGTTTGTTACTAATTAAGCACTGTGAAAGAGTGTTCTGATCTGCTGAATAGAGATCATTTGCAATTCTATATTGTCAGAATGGCCTTTAGCAATTTTTGCCCTGAGCTGACCAGAACTCTCCAAAACCACTTCCAGTCACAGTCTGTGAGGTAGTATGAAGCACATATATGTAAGCAAATAGTCATTTTGGATATGGCCACCCTGTCTTGGAAGGCAAGAGGGTTTAAATTTTTCATGCTAGTTGGCTTTAGTGCTATGTAAGAGACCTATACACATTAAGTTTATGGGTATAAACAAAGACTTATTATCTAGCCAAAGATTTTTTTAAGTTCAATGTCACATAATACTTTTTTTTTTTTTTCCTCTGACCAAATTCAGTTACAATTGTCCATTATTGCAAAGATAGGCATTACCTACACTGAATAAGTAATCAGTTGTATATACAGTTTATTATAAACTAATTCAAGATTATTTTTTTATTTACCAAATTTCATTTATTTATTTATTATGTATTTATTTATATTATTATGTTTATTTATTTACTGAAACATGCTCAGAAAAAGAAGGAAAAGTATGTTTATAATAGAATCACAGAATGGTTTGGATTGGAATGGACCTTTAAAGGTCCTTAGTTCAACCCCTCTGAGCAGGGACATTTACAGCTAGATCAGGTTGTTAAGATCCCCAGCCAACATGACCTTGATTTTTTCCAGGGATGGGTCTCCTACGAGCAAGCTGGGCAACCTGTGCTAGTGTTTGCAGTAGGACTGATTGGACCGGTTTGTGAGACATGCGTGACAAGTATGAAGAATCCTAAAGACTTAGATGTTGGATCAGATTTGGAATTTGGAAGTTCCTTTACAGCACTTAGAATAAATCTACTCCTCTGTTATGTGCCTTTTGTAATAGTCCCCCGCATAACATTGCAAGGTGACAAACAATGACACCAATCTGCCCAAAAAAACTGCACCCAGTTTGAATATGCCTGTAATAGTGACAGAAAGCATGGATTGGACACACTCTGCAAACTGCAGAAATTGGACAAGAGCCTTTTTCTAAGCTCAGCAAGGAATAATTGCTCACAGCTATCCAACTGAGTCCATTACTTTAGAAGAAAAGAAATCTAAGAATAGTTATATAAAATACACAGTAACTCTACCCTACAGGCATAACAGAGTTTAGGCATCTAAATGCTTTTAAAAATCCAGCTGTATGCTCAAGGAGGACAGAAAATTGTAGGGCAGTCTCTACAACCAGAATATTAATTCATTTAAAAGAATTCCAAGTTTAGCATTGTTTTCTTATTCTGTTATGAAAGAAATACAAAGGAATCCCTACAAGATGGATTAATGGATTCAGATCAATATTATGAGATTCAACAAGGCCTGGACTGAGGTCAAGCAACCCCATGCAATGATACAGCCTTGGGGAAGAGTGACTGGAACGCTGCCTGGAGAAAAAGGACCCAGGGGTGTTGGTCAACAGCCAGCTGAATATGATCTGGCAGTGTGCCCAGGTAGCCAAGAAGGCCAACAGCATCCTCGTTTGTAACAGAAGTAGTGTGGCCTGCAGGACTAGGGAAGTTATCATCCCTCTGTACTCAGCCCTGGTGAGGCTGCACCTAGAATACTGTGTTCAGTTTTGGGCCCCTCACTAGAAGGACATCGAGGTGCTGGAGTGTGTTCAAAGAGGGGCAACAAAGCTGGTGACAAGCAACTGAGAGAACTGGGGCTGTTTAGCCTGGAGAAAAGGAAGCTGAGGGGAGACCTTATCACTCTCTACAACTGCCTGAAAGGACATAAGCGGGGATTGGTCTGTTCTCCCAAGTAACAAGCACTAGGGCAAGAGGAAATGGCCTCAAGTTGTGCCAGGGAGGTATAGCTTGGGTATTAGGAACATTTTCTCTGCAGAAAGTATTGTTAAGCAGTGGAACAGGCTTCCCAGGGAAGTGGTAGAGTCACCACCCCTGAGGTATTTAAAGGATGTGTAGATGTGGTGCTAAGAGACATGGTTTAGTGGTGGAGTTGACAGTGTTAGGTTAACAGTTGGACTCAATGATCTAAAAGGCCTTTTCCAACCTAAATGATTCTATGATTCTGTGATTCTATGATTCTATACTTCAGGTTTTTTTCCACAAAAATTGTATCAGAGGCACAAATGCCAGGTTAAATATATGTAGGTGGATTACTTGAAAACAGGTAAACCCAAGTTCAATTATCTGCCCCAAATACAACAGGAACTTGAAGCTTAGCTTCCATCAGCCCATGCAGAGCCCTAATCTGTAAACTGTTGGGCTTCCAGTTTCTGTCTCTTTTCTAAACCATTATGAAAACTACAACATAGTACCTGTCACGTTTTCATACAGAACTATAGCATTTACCTGTAGAATAACTTTACTATAACTAAGGCAACACACAGAATCTTAGACCACATTTCTCAGAAAGTAATAGGGAAGATAGGCCTAAATCTCCCATAAAATGATCACTGATAGCAGGTTTCCACAAATAATCCCCTTTTTTCTGCTATTCATCAGAGCTTGAGGAATATTTAACTTCTCAAATAAATAAATTTAGATGTGCATATTTCAGAAAATTAAGGAAAGTTTTTAATGTCCATTTAAATTGCATTCTTTTTTTTTATTGATCTTCAAAATTCATGTTGTGACACTTCCCTTAATATAGAAAAAGTAACTTTTCATGTGCAAACTATGATTTCCCCTGTCACACTGAATCATAGTGTTCCAGAAAGAGAAGCTATAATTTTTCATCTTCCTAAGTGGTCAGACTGTACTGTAAGGAAGTCATGGTCTGAATTATCAGCATGTTTGTAGAAAAATAGATCACAATTGCATTTCTCTTGGGAACAGAGTGGTAAAGCAGTCAATGTCAGCAATACTGTTGCAACTAAACCCTGTAGAATAAATTACCATGGCTATGATATCTTATAAACATAAGGAAGTGACAGGGACTAATTCTCAATGTCTCACTAGTTTTGAGCAGGTTCATAATCTGAAAAAACACCATTAAAAATTCATTGAGTGCTGTGTGCAGTTCTGGGCCCCACAATTTAAGAAGTATGTTGAGGTCCTTGAACATGTCCAGAGGAAGACAACAAAGCTGGTGAAAAGTCTGGAAGGCATGTCCTATGAGGAGTAGCTAAGGACTTTGGACTTCTCTAGTTTGGAGATGAAGCTGAGGGGTGACCTCATTACTCTCTAACAGCTTCCTGGGGAGAAATCGTCGAGAGGGACGTGCTGGGCTCTTCTCCCTGATATCCAGTGACAGGACACATAGGAATGGTTCAAAGCTGCACCAGTGGAGGTTTAGATGGGTCATTAGGAAGCATTTCTTTACTGAGAGGGTCATCAAAGTCTGCCACAGTTTTCCTAGGGAGGTGGTTGAGGCCCCAAGGCTGTCAGTGTTTAAGAGGCATTTGGACAATGCCCTTAATAATGTGCTTAAACTTGTGGTTAGTCCTGAATTGGTTAGGCAGCTGGACTAGGTGATCGCTGTAGGTCCTTTCCAACTGAAACAGTCTATTCTAGAAATGCTTTTGGAGTTTGAGCTATAGGCATCCAAAGGACCATCAGTTATTACATCTGTACAAAACTTGACAGGTGTGATTTTCTGAGTTTTACACCTTTCTTTTTCCCTCCTAATCAGAGGCTTTATGGTTTTAAAGTTCAGATTTGCTTTAAATTTTCCAATTATCTGAATACAAGGCCTCATAAGAATGCCTAATGATTTGACTGGGTTAATTTCATTAAGTTTTACTAGCCACATTTATTTATTCATTTATTAATTCCTAGGAAAATCAATGTCCTGTTCTCAAAATATATGCTCTTTATAAAAGGCAAAAAAAAAATGTTTTGCTTAGTTTGATTTTCCACAAAAGATGCATGGGTTCCAAATTTTTTGTTTAAACTATGCCCCAAAAATTAGCCCATATATTAGCCAAAACTGAGTTTCAAAGTATTTTAATTTAAAATACCTTGCTACCTTTAATATTTGTGATCGTAATGATGATTTTATTGAAATAAATAAACTAATATAATAAAATCAGGAAAAAAAAGCATTTTGTTTGAGAACATTAGCAGTTTGGGCATCATTTCAGAAAAGCACTTAAATGTGTGCTTAAAAGGAAAGTAACTTCATTCAAGACAGACAGTAGACATTGCATGAGACAACTGTCTCAAAAAGTAAAAGATCCCAAGACAGTTAGAATCTGGCAATAGAATATGTCTCAAAAATCAAGCAAATGGAAATAGGCCAAGACTGAATGAGCAGAGTTTTTGGGAAGATAAGTTGTTTGGAAAGTTGTGATTGAACCTGCTTCAAAGACCATTAAAAAAAAAAAAATCCCTGGAATATTCTAGATGTGGTCATCAGTGTGGAGTGCTAGTAGCTGAAGAGGTCACTACATAATAACGCAGTCTACAAAATTGTGATTAATTGAATAGAAAATGATTGTTCAATTTCCCTGATTTAAAAAAAAAAAAATCAGAAAGAATGAAATAAAGTGATCAATTGTTAGACTGTATAGTAAGATGAAACGGAAACATAAAAAGGAATCACATCCTAACTCAAAACATTCAAGAACTTTGTGGAACACCTTATGTTGTGAATTTGTTGTATTACTGAAGTTCAAGAAGCAGCTGGGTAAACCTGCTGCGGGAAAGCCCAGCTGGAACTATTACATACAGAAGTCTCATCTTATTTGCTTTAACTTTGACATTTAGTGTTGTTTCAGTCACCCTAGAAACTTGCAGGTGAATGTTAAACCTGAAAGAGGCCTTTCCTTTCTTGAACAGAGCTGGTGAGATAAACTTAGTTATTCCAAATTGCACTAGGCATTCATGCTTATGCATCTGAACCCAGGATGTTTACTTTAGCATGGACTGAATCTCTCTTGAGCTTCTATTGACTGTCTTGACTAGACAGTTCATTAGCTATATGTCAGTCCATTAACTATAATTAAAGCTTAGACATTTTGCTCAGATCTAAGCAGTTGCATGGAGACATCCAAATGAAAGTGTATTAATGTTTTGCTAAATACCAAAAAACAACTACTTCTGGCTTAAGAAACCTCTGAGTTGCAAACTGACAAGAACTGGGAAAATATTGCAGAAAATGACCAACAACCACTATATTCTTGTTTTTTTGTAAACCTTTACCTAAGCAGTTACTATTAGCCAGGGGACACAGATCACAGGTAAAGTTCATGAGACAGGTGGATCCTGAACTATTTTAGTACAGCAACATAGATGCCCTTATGTTGTTCTCTGGGAACATAGCATGTTGTGTATTGTTAGGAACTAAGATCAAGTCAGCACAGAAAAATATAAAATTATCAAGCAATCCAGTGAAATTCAGGTGAGATCAGTAAAGAAAGGTCTCTAAATGTGTGCTGTATGAAATGAAATGAACTGTTTTTCCTGAAAGAGCTGGAGGCTTGTTAAAATAAAGGACCTAGTTGCTCCAAGTGGTGCCTTGAATTGTTTGATCTACTTTATATAAAGGCAAGAACACATGCAAAATAACAAAGTACTACTAAGTCTACATATCTGAAACAGCTTACTTTTCCCATTCTATCTCATAAATGACCTCTGTACTGAAAACCTTTGTGTCTATCAGAGCTATGTCCTACACTTTCTTTATATGCTCCTTCATTCTCCATTTATATCAACAATTGACACAGACCAAGAGCACTGGTTTGATAAGTTGCATACAGTTATCTGTCCTCGGTAATGGTGAGCACGCTCCCTGGCATGATTTTCATTCACTTTTCCAGATGGAGCTTAGAAGTCATTTGAAGAAGAGAACTCACCACAGGCTGTTCTCAACAGGAAGGATGAATAATACCTTTTCCTTCTTGGGGTGAAAGGGAGGAGGAATTTACCCATCTGACTTCAAAATGACTTGATGTTCATCTTCTAATCAGGAACTATCACATTTTATTTGCTAATACAGATGTAACTGAGTGGAGGGCTGGGTTTTTTTTGGAAATTTTTTAAGTCACTCCTCAAGCAAATCTCCAAACTACCCTGGGATACCAGAACACATCACAGGTTTATTAACCTTTTTTTTTCTTACCTTTGTGCTTTCCTTGTGCTTGTTTTCACTTTGGTATTTTAACTCTCCTCTGTGGTTGATTCTACCATGAGCTTCAGGTGGTTAGGTCAATCTTAGTGTTCATACAAAACCCCACTGTGTTTTCTGTGAAGCAACTGGTTCAGATATATAACCTATGAGTTCTGCTGCTATAATCCTCTCTCCCCAAAAGGGTAGACAATTTTTAATAACAGCTGCATCACAGTGCAGTACAAAGTATTTCCTGTAAATAATGCATGGACTCTTAGAATAAGTGTGCACCAAGAAAAGTTATAGCTTTATCTCTAGAAGTGTAAAGAACAAACCCTTTGGGGAAACCACACATTTTTATTATTTTCTCATAAATTTCCTAACCCACTGATGTCCTTGGGAATGGAGATGAAACAAATCAATGCAGTTACTGTATTACAACACCAATATTTACACTGGGTTCTATGTATTAGTATATATGCTATAGTGATAAATCCTATTATGAATCTGTTAAATAGTCTGCCATTGCCCATGAATACTTACATTTTTACAACCACCATGGGCATATTAGATAGTAATAAAGAGAACTTTATATTTCAACAAGTTTTAAAGCATAAAGAATGAGTTAAAAATCTTAAAAACCTGACATAATGAAGTAATTTCTAACATTGCAATTAAGACCACTATCATAGGCCACAGGTTGTTCACTCAAGAAATGTGAGAATTTGTTATTGTGAGATATAAGACAACTGTATTTAAATTCACACTATGGGACCTATTATGTGATCATGTCATTTTTTTATAAATTGTTTTTTAAAGTTCCCAACTATATGCAATGTCTTCTAGGGCCTTCTGTGCCCTAAAGGAGAAATGTTAACAGAGTCTGTGATTGACCCTGCATGACGAGTGATTTGAACTATATATCACATCATTGCTTGCAGCAAATATTTTAGAAAGTATTGTACACAAAAGTCACAATCCTTTTTTAATCTCTTTTTGCCAACAGTTATTTAAAATATGTGCAGTTTTTAATTCTGCAAGGTCTACAAGCCCACACAATGAAAAAACTGCAAGCAGATACAGCTGTGAAATTCTGAGATATAAATTCTTAGTGAATTGCAAATTGACCTTCTTTTACACTACTGGAATGATTTTCTTTAGAAATTATGTGGTTGGACTAATTAAGTGCACTTTTAGATCCACAGGGAACTTGGGCTACTTCTGCTTTCAAGGAAACAAACATTTTCAGAGAAGCTTAATATTTCTTTCTTCATGCAAGTCATGTTATGGAAAAAGAGATTTCAAAAAATAAAAAAGACTGTGTAGAAAAGTAGCTAAATGATATTTCCTCTAGACAATATCAATTCCAAAATAAAATAACAGGAAATTTAAAGTTAAGGAGCATTGCTCACAACATTCAGTTTTATTACTGGTGTAGTTGGCAGGTAGGCTATAGTGCACAGTCTTTTGTCCTTTAAAATAAGATGCATTTAAATAATGATATTTAGTGATTTAATTCCTTTGTGTGCTGGTTCCTGGTAACAAACCACCTATTAAGTCAACAGATGAGCTGCCCTAAAATGAACTAGAGATGAATACCAAAGAAAACTTTAATTTACAACAAGACTTAGCAGAGTATATGCAAAATTTCTTTTTTTTTTTCACTGCAAAACATAAATAAACAAAATACAACAAGTTACAGATAAGATTTGCATGTTAATAATGAAAAGTAGATTTTGTAGATGAAAGTATTGAGTGAAAACTAATGGCATGTATGTATATGCCAAATTAATACAGAAAATGGTAAACTTATTGCTCTTTTTTATGTGTTGGAAATATTTATATATTCTAAATGTCCCTGATTTAAAAATACATTTACTTAACTTGTTAAAGGAGGAAAGACTTAATTTTATATTGTACTGCATGTCATATTTTTTCTGTATGCTGTATTAACCTATGCAATATGTGGAGTCAAGACATTTTAGAAACTTTAACAGTCTGAACCTTTCTCATCAAGCACAACTATTTGAAAATGAACGTGCACAATGGATAAAATATCTAGAGCACATTTAAGTTTAGCTCCTCCTCCAAAGTTACAGAACATGACTAAAAAAACCCCACCCAAACATTTAAACAAACATTGTGTAATTATTTTAGAATGTCAGAAGCGTAGATGGGACTTTTCCCTGCCTTTCACAGATGTATGCCAACACTAACTGCAGAATGCACAGAGGTACAGACATGACATTAGAATGAATTCTGGGTTATACTCTTTGAATCTATGTAAACTTTTCTAGGGACTTATAATATGACTAACACTTTGTCTCTCATATCAGTGAAAAGAAATGGTGAGGTTTTGTGTTGTTGTGGTTTTGGTTTTTTTTATCTCTCTCATTTTTTTCAGAATAAGTAACTGCTGCTGCAATAGTGTTTTACTCCATGTGTCACCACTGGACAATATATCACAGTATTTTCCTTCTGACAAAAGAACAGCCAATTAACCCACCTAATTTTTATCAAAACTGAACACAATGTGCAAATCATTACTTCAATGGAATATATTCATAGAAAGATGGATTTGGAGGAACTTTGAATATGTGTCCATACAAATAAATAAAGGGCCTAGTTCCTGCCTGTTCATACTGTTTAATTCCTAACATGATTCTGTTTAATTCCTAACATGATTCCTGTTATTGATTTTGGTCTTTGCCAGCTATTACATTTCTAGATGATGCCTGGGCATTTCTCCTGAGGTATTTTGTGCCAGGAATATTTCCCATAAGTCTGGGCACAGTCATTGTCTTTTTTAAGTACTAGAAGGTTTAGCTGTGTGGATGGTAGCCACTCTGTACTTGTGATTTTATGTCTTGCTTTTAGGCTGTTTCAATTTACAGCATAAACATAGCCGGAGGGATGGTCTCATCCATCCCTGCACCCCAATGAAAGAACAGCTAAATATGAAATATTGCTTGAATGTGTAAAGTGGCATACTGGATCTGTCTGGGATGAAGTTAACTTCCTTCATAGCAGTCCATGTGTTGCCCTTCTGACTCTTTCCCCTATCCCACTACAGGGAGAGTGAGTGAGCAACTGGGTAGGGTCTTAGCTGCAAAGCGGAGTCAACCTGTAACAAGTGGTTTGTAGACTCTCCAGTGATGGAGTTGTACAACCTCACTAGTAATCTAGATTAGGGAAGGTTTTCTAGAGGTTTTTTTTTTGTTTTGGTGTCCCCCCCGTCCCCCCCCCGATATATAGTTTAAGTCTTCTTGCTCCAAATTAAAGCCCATCATCTCTTGCCCTATCCACAGTGATCAGAAATGCAACTTTAGTATGACCTGCTTTAGAAATTTTTTTGCAGATAAATCTGGAGATTGTTAAGAATGTAGTATGAATGGAAATATGTGTTTGAAAACATGAAAAGAAACTGCACATCACAGAGTTGTAAAAGTGGCCTATATTAATAACAGATGCCTTGTCAGTGTGGAACTTAAAAATAGCAAGAGTATGCCAACAAGATAGCAGCCCTTTTCTTCTTAGCCCATCAGAAAAACTCACTCAGTATACCAATGAAAGAGAAACCTACAATGGGCAGCAAAGTAGCCTAACATTTAGGGACAAGCAATCACCCAGATGCTGACTCCTAGAGGTTATGAAAGTTCTCTGAAAAAATGAGTTTTCTGTCACCAATCAGAGAAAAGCAGAGACAGGACAAGGACTTGTCCCTTTGTTTCTGTCTTGCACACAATACTGAACAGACTACTTAGAGAATGTGAGTATTCTGAGTGAATCAAATCTATGAGAGTACAAGTGTGAAAAATAAAACTATTTACGTACTTTGGGGGGGGGGGAGGGGGGAATCACTTTCCTTTTCTAGAAGACCTTGTTTTGAGTTTCATGACAATAACTTAGCTACAATTCCTCTGCAAGGTATCAAAGCATATTTGAAGGCTGTTATCACAGCACCTTTCAGGCTTTCCCTCTCTGAATCTGCAGTCACATATTCCGCTCCCCCCCAGGATATATTTTCTAGAGCTTGTTGTCTGCTTTTGGACAATTATCAGTATTCCCATGGGAATGTTTAGTTCATGACCATTCCTAAAATCACACCACATTAGATTCAGAATAGTGGAAGGCTAGGTGGATAAAAAACCACCTGGATGATTGGGCTAATGGGTTAATCACACCCTACCTGTGGGGCAGTAACCAGTGGAATACTGCAGAGACTCTGCTTTGGGCAGGAGGTTCAGCTATAGATCCCTTCCAGTCTGAATTCATCTATGTTTCTTTGGATTAGTACTCAAAGTAAAGATTAGGTAAAGAAGGAAACAAGGTAAAAACTTTTAAAAAACAGTTCATATGCCATTGTGGTTTGTTCGTCCCAATAGAGAAGCTGTTTCATCACAATATTGCAGTAAGTGTTGGCAAATGTTCGTTTGCAGACCATAATAACTCTCAGGTCCTTTTAGCAGAATCTGTTATTTCCCATTTTGCTTTTATATCATAGTTTGTCCCCGCCTAAATAAACTCCTTTCTTCCTACTGAGTTGTATTTTATTTCAGCATATTACAACAGGTTGATTTTTTGGGAAATTTTATTTTTTCTTCCAAAGTACTTGCAGACCTAGAATTTCATAACATCTGAAGATTTAATAAAGATGTTTTTCTTCCACTGTCATGAGTGAAAATATTGCTGAACCTTGTATAGGCTTTTGTTGATACCATACAATAAACATTTTCATTCTGTGAGACGCAATTTAAAATAGTTTTACACCCGTTTTGTGTTCATTATACAGTTGTTTAATCTGGACAGTATTTCCCTTCATTGTTTATAAGACTGTCATGTAGTAACTTCCAGAGTTCTTCTAAAATAAAAATGTATGACAACACTACTCTCCCTCTATCATAGAATGCATTAAAATGTAATGAATGTTTAATTGGAAAGTTCTAGTTTCTTCCCGTATCTATATTGTTGCCAATTATGGAGTGGCAGAGTTGAGTATTTATGGAAATTCATATTTTCTGGAGGTATTTAAGGGAATTCTAAATTTCAGCATTGTTTGGTATGGTAAATATTAATTAAAAGCACTGTCTCTCTCTGAATTAAAAGCAATTTAGCAGTACAGAGTGCTGACACCACTTTAATTCACTTCATATTCAGTTTTCACTACAACTAACTGGATTCTTCTCTATTAAATAATTTCAATTTAATGTCTTGTGTGAATCATTACTGAAATATATCTCAAAGTCAGTGATTTTTTTGATATGAAGCCTGATTTGCTGAGTACTGGAAGTAAAGAAAAGGAGAAATTTCTACTGATATCTACACTGATATCAGCATCCGAGGATAAACTACCATTTATATTGAGATGCTCTAAGAAAAGTAAAACTAAAGACAGACTTCCCATAAACTCATTTAACTGAAGAATCTTTGGCTAAAGTCCTGAAACAACTTCCTTCTATTACACTGCATTCCAAATTATGCAATGTCATATTCTGTCAATGATGAGGTCCTATGTGTCATTTGTCCCAGCTGCATTACCAGTCCTGAAGATTCAAAGACATGACATGACATAGCACTTGATGTCCATGTACACCATTAGCTGGAATGCTAGTTAGTGCTCAGAAGCTGCTGGAACAAAGAACAGGAGTGTGCCTTCAGTCTTTTACTTGATTATTCATGCAACGCTGAAGGTAAGATCAGTAGTAACAGAGAAAGGGAAGCTGTTTGCAACTCAAAGCAACGTTTTACTAAAAAAGAATCCATAATCTTTAAAGAACACAGAACAGATGCTGTAAAGCTAGGTAGTGACTCTAAGCGGAGCCATAGGTAGTGATTAAACTGCATAATTACTGAAGCAGCTCTACTTCAGAGATGTTTCACTGAGGCTTTTTTTTTCCCCCCGCTCAAACTTTGGCACAAGGAAAGGCACAAAGAAGCTGTTTGCTGTTGAATTAAAACAAAGGGCAGAAGGAAGGGGGCCTAGTTCTTCCCTCGTTTTTGCTCCCCTCATTCCCTGGCCTGCTCCATGTTTCTTCAGTAGGGATCTAAGGGCATCATGCCTATCACCCAGAGGTACACTCCCAGATGAAGGTGCTACAATGAACCATCTCTCACTGACCAGCAACATTGCTAGTATGTTTTCCCAGAGCTTCAGCTCTTCTGGAGCCATCTGCAGCTTCCCAGAGCTGTGTCCTACTCTGTTTTCGCTAGACTTTCAAATGCTCCACAGACTGGGAAAGGATACTGGCAGGTAAGCTAAAATTACTTAATTTCCTGCCTAGGCATATCCAAATGAGAATTTAATGCTTTCAGAAAGGTCTTTTGGGGAAAACTGCCACCATAGAAAGAACAGGATGGAAATGTTACACTTTGTAACTGGTTATAACCTACCTTGCCTGATAACACAGGATTTCCCAGACTTTGCATGGGGACTAGACTTGTCTCTGTGGTAATGAAAAAATTGTGAGAAGCTGCACCCTAAACATCAGCACTTTTCAGAAGAGTGCTGGGAGTTCTGCTGGTAAAAATACCAAAATGAATGGCTTATTTTGGAGAGATTGTTAAAAAACATGTGAGGAGAACAGTTTAGTTTTTCATCTGGTTTTCAGTCTGTTTCTATTTAAGAGTTGGCAAGCACAGAACTACAATTTTTTTTTTTTTTTATTTGAAGAACGTAGATACTTCTGTGTTTGCTTCCTCCAATGTAAAAGTGATCCCACAAGAAAGGAAAAAGATGCTCCTTTCTTTCATTTTCAATGAATGGCTTGCTTATGCTTTCCTAGGAAGAGGTCAATGCCTGCCCCAGGGAGCCCAGTCTCACAGTGCAAGAAACATGAATCTGAACAAGGTGGGTAACAAGGGCAAAGGTACCTGAAAGAATGTACTTTTCTGCTGCTTGTGGGATGCATTTTGCAGCTCAGCATTCACACATCACAGGGTGCTGACACCTACAGGAATTCAGTTAATGATGTGGGGTTTTTTTAAGTCTTCTCACTGGCAGGGACAATGATATACTCAATAAACAAAGGGAGAATTACTATTAAAAGCCTGTTCTCCATCTGGTCTTGTGAGCCATATCCCTCTGTGCATTCTTATATAGCTTCAGCAGACAAGTGCTAAAAACTTTGAAGGCATGTCTGTTGGACTCCCACAGGCAGAAGATGGAATGGCCTCCTGGACAGCCATTCACTACTCATCACTCCAGTTTAGTATTCAGAGGGATTGCTCTTCATGTTTTCATGATCTTGCCATTGCCCACCATTTAAAGAGAAGCTACAAACCAGCTGAAGGGGTGAAAGCATTTGTCAGTAAACGTATGTGTGCCTTAAGTTCTGGTACCTGTATTAGGAAATATATCCCCCTCCTCATTATTCTTGCTGCTATCATTTGCAGTTTATCTTACAGCAACGTAGCTGTTGCAAGTCTACTAGAAAAAACAACATTCCTCCTATTCCTTTTATTAAGAATCCTGGTGTTTAGAATGGACCCAAGAGGAGCCAGATGCTAAAAGACCTGATATTTAGAACAGCCCCCAGCTCACTTTCAGCCAGATAAAAGTTACAAATTGAAGTATGAACCCATGAGCATAACTCAGGTGCATTGGGTCTGACTGAGCTGGAATTAATTTTCCCCACAGCAGTCCTCACAGTGCTGTGCTTTATACTAAGAGTGAGAAAGGTGCTGATAACACACCCATGTTGTGGCTACTGATGAGCAGAGCTTTCACAGCACCAAGGTTGTTTTATTTAAGTAATAAGCCCCCCCTGCTTCCTGAAAAAGAGGCCAGACATCACCTGCCGATGGGAAGTAGAGAATAAATCTTTGTTTTCTCTTGCTTTTGTGCTCAGCCCTGCTTTGCTTGTCATTAAACTGCATTTTGTCTTAACCTACGAGTTTCATCTTATTTTATTCTCCCTGGTCCTGCTGAGAGGAGGAAGGAGGGAGTGATTAAGCAGTTTGGTAGGCACGTGGCATACAGACAAGGTCAAACCACCACACCAGGACAAGCAAGAACTGAAGAAAACATCCTTAGATGGCACATTAAGTAAGGGGCATGAATTACCCTGTAGCTCCACCTCATTTTTTTTCTATAATCGATGACATACCAGTGTAAACTGAGGTTACTAATGTTAGAAGACTAAAGGCAGGTGACATGAACATCTTGTCAAGGTCACAGAACCAGCCTGTCTTTATGGATCTCACCCTGTTTAAAACTTTAATCATCCAATGAAACCAGATTTAGATAGCACACTTTTTCCTTTTTATAAGCATCACTTGCAAAATCTGAATTGTTAGTAATGTCTGTTTAAAGAAATGCTTAACATGGAATGCACAAAAAAACAGCGATGCAAATACAGAAATATAACAGTATCCTGTTATCCTTCCAGAAGTTCTCTACCACAAGAGTTATGCTATACTCATCAATACAATTTTAAGCTCACAAGAAAGAAACTGTTTTGAAACACTATCTGATAAGGACCTAAGGAAGAACAATAAAGCAAAGAGTTTGCAGGTGTTGGCTAATGGGGAAAGACTGAAGAAGATAATAGGTGTTATAACTGAATAGGAAAACAAGCTTATCTAATGATAGTTACAGGAAAAATAATGTTGGAATTCTCGCTATATATCAACACTAAAGAAAGTTACATAACAAAGTAAACCTTTAAAGTGCAAAGACATGGAATTATTGTCAATGAGATCTCAGGACAAACTGGCTTAATACCAAGTTTCCTCACTCTGGAAAGGTGGAAAATGCAGAACAATGGATATAAGTGTTTCACCCATAGTTCTATTTAAAAAACAGATGTAACCTCCTTGTAGGCACATGCAACAGAAAGATTCCAGTCAAGTAGGCTCAAGTGTTGATAACACTCAGAATGCTGCACAACTAAGGTTTGATTCCTGCTCCCAATTACACAAGTGTAGGCACAGAATAATTCCAGAAAAAAATCACAGCTGCTGTTATCTCAGTTTAGCTGAATCAGGCTATATTTACTGACACCAAAGCCAGTATTACACTGCTAGCTTTACAACTCTAGTAGAATTTTCAGCTTATTTTCATGTGTTTCTCAAAATCATGGAACTTTCTTGAGATAACAGAAAACTCTGTTGGGCTAGCACTGCCTTAGGAATCAATACTTGTTCCCACAAAATAGGTCATAAAATCTTCCAAAAAGGCTGACTCCTAAGAGGTTGTGTTTGCCCCTTTGAAATGATTTGGTATTTCTCTATTAATTTATTTAGATTTCAGACCTAGTATATCCTTTCCACACTAGCAAAACCTTTGAAAAAACTATGAAGTCAGATTGTATTAAATGATTCATTTAAACTCAGATCATTGAACTTGGGTATTGTAAAATGAAACCATACATATATTGTGGAAGCTGAGATTTTCCTTCAATGACATAGTATTTTTGTTCCAGGAAATTGTTCATATTGTGAAGAGTTTTACCCCAATGTTTCAGAAAAGCCTGCTTAATATACTAAAAAATAAATGAACCTTTGGAAAATTTGATATACTTGAAACTTGCATTTATCATCTAACAATCAAATGGCATCTGGAACAGCCAAGAAAGAGCTTTAACCTGTCTACCCAAAGTATTTAAAAATTATATATGTTTTGTTCAATCAAGATGAATTATCCTTTTTTTTTTTTTTTTAACCTTTCATCCTTTACTCTTGTGTAGTCTGCTGAAAATTGTTTATTTTAAACTAAACCTTGAAGTGATGATTAAGATTCAGATCAATTACTTCTAATTCCAAAGCCACTATAAAGCTTCTTTCAGCGCCATGAGACAAAATTGAGTTTTGCTTTCCCCAACATGAAGGCAAAATAAACTTTTTTCTCCTCTTGGAAACAAAGTATAAATCTGTGGCAGCAAACCAAGCATAGAGTTGAAGGGGGTAGACAGTGATGAAGGATGGCTGAAAGGAATCACGGAGATTTCTAGAGATGTTTGGCCAGGCTGAGATCATCCCCTGATCCTTCCAGTCCACCAAGACACCCATCAAGACACTTGCATATTGCCCTTGGCAGCAGCAGCAAAAGCAGTGGGCCATGCCAATGGGAAATAAAGATCAGGTCTTTAGGCAGTGTACAGTGCTAAAACATCTGATACCCAAAGCTTCTGGAAAAGTCAGAAAGGGCAGCTTTGGGGCAAGAATCCTGCCATTGACAGCTAAATAAATAATATAACTAGGGAAAAGTCAATGCTTCCAAAAGATTATTATTTCCAATGTTCATATTAGAAATAGATGTTGGCAGTAGGAAAAAGTGGACTCAGAATTTCTTAAAACAAATGTTTAATAGCTTATTTTTAATGGTGACTTATTTATTTGATGGTAAAACACTTTTCTTTATTCTACTTGCTTTCCTGACGATACTTCCCTAAAGGTAGAAGATTTATACTGATGTTTCCTGTAAACAGTGTTTTCTTAATCAGCCTCCTGATGGGGGTGGGAGGGAGGGAGTGTAGGTGATGCAGGGAGTGGGAAAATATTACCTACTTGAATGCAAACAGCAAAATTTCTGACAGCACAAAAACCAGATACCAACCCAATCAATACTAGGAAAATGAACCAAGAAATCATGCCCAGACAGAGGGAATTAACTCTTCACAATCTCAAAGTCAATCCACTCATAGTGTTCTTAATCGTATATTGTATCCTGGAGATGTTAACTCACAAAAGAAACGGGATGTTGAAGCAGATATATTATATTGCAACTAATGTTCTTTACTTTATTGATTTGCACAACATAGTCTTCAAATTGTACTGATAAAAACATTTCTATAAGTAGACCGCTTGTGTAAGAAGCTCATTCCCAGGTATCCTTATCATGGGACTTGAAGAGCTACCATTGCTATTTACATTTACTGAGCACTGAGGACAGTGATAAAAGGTTAGAACATGCAATTGCTTGCCAGCCACTGCTGGCAACTCCTCTGAAGTTGTTGAAGGAGTTGTGAAGGAGTCCTCTGTTACAGACTGTGTTGCTGCAGTGCTCATGGTCTTCTATCAATGTGGGCTGTGTGTCCTCTCCAAATTTGTAATTTCTTTCCACTTCAAAATTAACTGAAGTAATCATACTAAACATTTCCTCCAGTGTTCAGGCACATTTTACAGAATTTTGATACTTGCTTTTCTTCCTCATGTATTGACGTCGATTCTGCCATTTTGATAGCTGCTCTGGCACTGTAGTATTCACTGGACAAATCCACTCTCGTGATACTTTGATACTACTTCTCTGGTCTTTTCTCCAGCACTTGCCAAAACCTTGTATGACTCCTTGGCTTGCCTGTCTGCTTTTGATGATCCCAGAAGGTGATGTATAAGTGATTTCTATACGCCATATTCTCAACGATTTCAATATACGTTACTTGTTTCATGTACTTGACTTTTTTTCTCTGATGCATCCAGCTTTTTGTGGCAACTAACATAGATCCCTAAGGCAGGAACGTAGTCATCCACAGCTCCATTTATAGTTGATAGAAGGTAGTAAAGACCAGAGCAAATTAAGATGCTATTAAAAATACTTTAGGCAACAATGCACTGTGTTTGCCCATTACCTAAGACCCTAATGTGACTGCAACCCTAAGTGAAATCCCCATAGTGCTATGAATGCACTAGTTACCATTTTATTTGGATTTTTTTTCTGATTTATCTTCATATGATGAGAAAAGACCTTTATGTTTCCAGACCTAAATTATATATCCATGTTGGAGAGCTATGTTGATTTGGTTCTAAGGGATTTTCCTTGCAAATGTCATCCTGTATGCCAAAGAATACTCCAAGTGTATGTCTTGTCTGAGCCATTCCAAGGACATTTCTATAATCTGTCCTGATAAAACATCAGTACATGAATAATAAGAGTACAGAATAACATGCATAATAATATATTCACATACATATTACTTGTTTGTACTTTACTTGCATTAGTATTAGCATTGGTATTCCTATTTGTCTTAGCATTAAAAATTAAAAAGACATGCAAATAAAATTTATACTGTTACATAATGAGAAATAAATAAGCATCTATGATGGATTTATGCTATAATTTTGTATTGAAAGTGTCTTTTAACAGAAGTTGATTCAACCAAAAGTACATCATTTTTCAGTTACATTAATGCCAGATATGAAAGTCACAATAATTCACACACAATAGTTGTATATTCCTAGTGGGGATTTTGATGAAATTCTATATTCTTGAGCACTGCTGGAAGAATTTACCTGAATATACATTTCCTGACACAATCTCAACATATTACTATATTTTGATCATATATGAACACACATGGACACTTGTGTCTGAAATGTATTTAATAATGCCATTGTTTTTCTAAACAAGGCTGGACAAATAGAAGAGGAAAATGATCTGTCTGGTTCATATCCACAGAAAGACTTCTTTTATGTAATCTACGCAAACCTAGGAATAAATGCATATGTATGCACAGGGATACTCTTTAGTTAATTTCCTTTCTTTAATTCCATTTACAAATTTATATTATATTTTGCTAAAAGCAAGATAGCTAACATAAACTGCCAGGCTAAATGCAAAGTGTCATTGGACATCTGCTTTGTTTCATTGTCTGTCTGCCAGTGTGTGTTGAAGCCTATCCTCTCTTATTGGAAGCACTGATGTATATTCAGGAAGTATGTGAATCATCTCAGGCTATTAGACTTAAGAACTTAGCTCTTCCTTACTTTTCTAAATAGATATGTTTGGCAAGTTATAAGCAGCATAGAAATATCTTGTTAGTAGAAACTAGTTGGCAAGCGTAAATTCAAATCCCCAGCCAGAATGTCACTAATGCTGTTTAGTGACAGTGGCAGAGACTTACAAAGAAATGATCAGTCCAGCAAAATATGGAGCATTTTCAGTTCCTTTTGAATGCAGTAGAAAAACAAGTTACTCAGCAGATCACTAGATATATTCAACACACAACAGATAAAGCCCAAATAGAGAAATTTGCAATGGTCTGGTGACCCATTTTACTTGCGCTAAGATTGTTTGTTTCTTGATGTCCCTCAAATGAGCTTTCAAAAAAGAAGAGAACAATCCCAGTTTAATTAGTAAGTCAGTACCTCAAAGGAGTAAGCTTTTTAGAAAATGTATAAAATGAATACTTCTGATCCTTTTGCCAATCTATTTATTTTCCAATTAAAAAAAAAAAAAAAAAGAAAAAAAGAATGCCAAGGTGATACATCATTAGAGCTTAAAAGCAGTGGAGAAAAAAAAACGGTAAAAGCAAAAAAAAAATCTTGCCTTGAAAATCAAAAAGAAAACTTAAAGTAGTTTTGTAAAATAACATTAATGTTCATGAAATATGCTTAAAGTGGAAATTGCTTTGGGAAGTTGGGAAATGTTCACATAGTGCTGGATGTCACACACAAGGTGCAAAGCACAACACAGTTTAAAAAAACACAATAGTTCAAGAGCAGAGTTAAAGTGAGAATGGTATTAAAAAAGTGGGGGGAAAAAAATAAAGGCCCGGAAAGAGATATTTTACTTGGTAACTTCAAGATCATTTTCCCTTTTCAGTATTGCTTTTGGTTTCCAGACCTTTTGACCTTTTTCAAAACAAACAACAAAGGAGGCATTTTAATCTGGGATTACTCATATTGGGTTTATTTCAAGACAGGTGTTTTCTGCTTTATTTCTTTTGGGAAGGAGGGTGTTTCAGTAGAAGTTTCAAACTAAAGAATATAATTTTAAAATCTCATTTTTGGCAAAGAAAAACTTAGAATGGTTTCCCTTTTGCATTAGTTATAATAATTTGAAATTAATATCATGGACAGGTGACGTTGTTTGTATGTCCAGCTTCACTAGGATTCTGTGAAATAACGAAAACCCACTGATTGAGGGCAACTTCTGTGTTCTGGCTATTTTTTCCCAACTGCAGCAGCTGGCATAATAATAGATATATCCCCTACAGCCTTTCTTGCATTTATGTTTATATTATCACAGCTACACCAAAACTACTATTAGAAAACATCATTGTGCCAAGGAAGTTTTTCATATCCTCCCTGTTGTATGCTATTTAGGCATCAGAAAGCAACTGGCACTGGTGTAGTTTTGCCAACTGAACATCGATGTTAGCTGTTAAGAGTCTGGGCAAAAGGGGCTCTCATGACCCCTCAGGGAGCACCTGACCTACCAGCAGCTAGCAAGCTGCACCAGGTCTGCAGTGGAGGTGAAGAGGGAATTAGCTGGAGGGCACACGAGATGACTTGGCAGTTGTTTTGGAGCTTGTTGTAGCTCCTGCTCATTTCAGAGAAGCCAGCATGATCCAACAGACTTGCAGTCCCACCTTCTCAGTGGTGGCAAGTGCACAAAGTTCTTGCTGTGCCTTGCACTAGTGTAGAGAGCAGAACTGGTTCCTGGGCTCGAGTATGGGGGTGAGAATGTCAATAGTCATCATTATTTACTGGTAAATTATAAATTATTTTAATAGATTTTCTGTCAATTATTGTTGATGACCTGGCATAGTTTTGACCCATGAAACTAGCTGTCCCTCTGGAATGGCTAGGCACATGGAAAGCTCAAGTCATCTGTTCCTGAAAGCAGTTTCAGTACAGACATCCTCTTCCAATAAAGAGCTATACTGGATGTGAGGCACCATAGCACATAACTCAGATGTGATCCTTGTGTAGCTTAGGTGAAGCCAAATCTAGGACTATGGCTGGATGAAGAAACTCCAGGTTTCCATAACAATAATAAATACCCCATACTTTACATCAGAAAATCCATGCTGAATTAACACATGCTGGGTTTAGAATAACAATCTTTCTCTCATGCATAAAGCACACATTACACTGTCTGACAGACTTCTGAAATGTATTTGTAGATGGCTACACTATGCCACCTGGAGTTTTAATAAACCAAAACAAATTATTTTCTCTCCATCTCATATAATTTTATTTATGAATAAAGTATTCATATTTTGAGCAAGAGTTTACTTCCGTGAATCATGGATAAGGAATTCATGAATAGATTTGCAAGTGTTCTGAGGAAGGCTCATCAGCTATCCAGAAAGCACTATTAACTATGTAATTTGTCAGTATATTTTGGATGCTGGAAAAGGAGAAAAAAATATGAGGTAGAGATGGGTGTGAGAATGTTATAGAATTGGATCTTCCCTAATATTTTAGAATGTAATATTGTGAGTAAGAGTCACAAGAACTACCACTGCAGAGAAATCCACAACGATGACTTCAGGAAGGGTTTACTCCCTTTCCTCCCTCTCACTTCTGCCTGACTGAACAGCTCTTTTAGCTATTGCACAGCTTTACTATATCTTTAGAATTCTGTCTGGCTCAGGTACATTTAAGTAGATAGGTTTGAGTTTGAGATATTGCTGTGCTGCTCCTGGTGCCATTGCCCCTCTTTAGGGAACACTTACTCTTTTTCGTCCTGCTTTTTTATCTGGTAAAACCACTAGCTGAGAAGAAGATTTTTGTAGTGAAAATATGTCTATAGATTTTTATTTTATTATTTTATACAGAGGAAGGAAATGGCTGCAGCTATTTTGTCAGCTAAAATACTTGTACTTTTACAACATAGAAATGTAACAAGTACAAAAATGTCAATATAAATCACATTTGTTTTCTTAATAACAAACAGAATATTGCCATTTCAGTCATCAGAAGAAAGATTCTTACTTTAGCAATATGAACAGCTCTTTAAATTGATAAAAGCTTTCCAAGATAAGAAAGTTTCCAGCTGAACCTGGAAGAAATCTATTCAGAAAATGAATATAGCTTTCAGCTTTGCCTATCTAGTAAACAAAGAAAAAGAACTATACAATCTTCAGGGATCTACAAGCATTAAGCAGTACATTCTTGCCACTGCTGTGAGAATCAAAAACTCTCACCTGAACTGTGACTTTACATATTGTATTCCTTTTTCTTCTTGTAAAAGCCAAATTACCACTAGTATAAATACTTTCAGAAGACATTTTAAACCTCCCCAGTAGGTGAATTTTAATTTCTTCCTAACAAATGAATGGGTTAATATATGTGAAAGTAAAAATGAGCAAAACTTAGACACGCAAATATTTTTAAATATGGAAGGTTTTTGAAGTACATCTACTAATGAATAGGCAACCAAACCATGTATTGCTGCATATGGACAAAAGTTTTGAATGTGAGAACCTGCTTACAAAATGGCTTACAATGAGACCAGAGAGTCAGCTCTCTGGGTTCCCATATGGAGTATCACGTGTTTGCTGACATGGATGTAAAAGAAGAAATATTGCTGTATCCACAATTTAATGCCTTCATTTGAGTTGTTCTTTTTGTTCAACACTGTACAGTTTTAGTCTCTGGCCATGAATCTACTTCATTTCTCTTGGTCTGTGGTCTCAAATGAGTTGGTGTAGCAAAGCAAAGGTACCCCATAGGGTAACTGTATCCTATCTCATGTATTGAGTATTGAGGTCAGAGGACCAGTATTGTCTCACAAGGCAACCATAGTCTGCTTTCCAAATGGAAATGTTTGAAAGAATGAATGGACTTAGCAAGTGTTTAAAAGGAAAGTTTTTAAAGTAAATATGAAGTTTTATTTTTTCCCTCTGGAATTTGATTTTACTTTATCTGAATTGCAACTTAAGTTGAAATCATTAAAAAGAGAGCAAGCTGCAAGAGGCAAGAGTTAGGCATAGTCCAGGAGAAGTGTCTCATGTCTCTTAATGCCATCTTCGTAGGTTATTATCTGGGAAATGTAAGAGGGACACACTATTCACCTATTAAAAATTATCAAAATGTACCTGGAAACCTAAAAAGGGCATGAAACTCCACAGATGATCAGAAGATGTGCACCAGTTCAAGATCACTCTGTAGAGCAATGAAGGAGGGGTGCTGCTTCATTACCAGCTATTGAAGACTGATATTGTTTCTGATCATATTTCATAAAAATGCTCATTATTGTTACATAGTAGAGTTCTGGCTTACATGAACATCAAAGGAATAGCAGAGCCTATGGGCTATGAATAGAATACAGTGAGTTGCAAGGATGCCAAGCTGGCCTTCCCAGCACACACACATCTGAAGCAATCCCTGAGCCAGACAGAATACACTGCTGTAATGTAGAAAAGAGAAACCAAAAGATATATCTGAAAAAGCTAAGGAAATCAGAACAGAAGTACCAGTCCTAAAATCTTACATCCCTCCAGTACTCCCCCAGACACTATGAAGTGGCTTAGAAAGAAGTGCAGAAGTTGTCTTGAGTCAAAATCAGTAGGTCTTAACATTTCAGTCAGTAATGTCTGCATGGGACACCTTCACCAACAGAGATGGCCATGTGCTGGGCTCACTGAAAGGGAGTGGCTCTGTCAGCCTTTCCATAGGTGCTGCATCACAGGGCAGGCCAAGAGAAAGCCTTTAAAAAACTGTCAGGATAAACCACTGCCAAAGGCACATGATCTGCTCCATCATTTGTCACTAGGACTGAAGAACTACTGTCTGAAGGACAGAGGGTAGGAAAGTCAGCACTGGTGGCAGACACACTGTACACGACATTTTTTCTTCCACAGCATTAAACTGCTGTCTCTACAGAACAAGGGGGAGGTCTGACAATGTGCCACAGTAAATTCCCACTATATTTGTTTTATGTGGTGAGGTTTTGGTAACAGAGGTGGGGCTACAAGGACCCTGTGAGAAGCTTGTAGAAGCTCCCCTGACTCCAAGCAGGACCTGCCTCTGGCCAAGGCTAAGTCAATCAGTGATGGTGGTAGCACTTCTGTGATAACATGTTTAAGAGGGGAAATAAAACCTGCTGGGAAAGCTGGAACAGAGGATAGGAATGGGATGTGAGAGAAACACCTATGTAGACACCAAGGTCAGTGAGGAAGGAGGGGAAGGAGGTGTGCTGGAGACAAGATTCCCCTGCAGCCCATGATGAGATGGCAGGCTGTCCCCCTGCAGCTTGTGGAGGTTGATGGTGGAGAAGATGCCTACCTGCAGGCTGTGGAGGACCACATGATGGAGCAGCTGACTCTGCCTGAAGGAGACTGTGTCTCTGTGGAGAGCAGAGTGTTCCTGAACACTCTGGAGCACTGGAGCAGTCTGTTCCTGAAGGACTGCACCCTGTGGAAAGGACCCACTCAGGAGCAGTTTGTGAAGAGCTGCAGCCCTGTAGAAAGGGCTAACATTGGAGAAGTTTATGGAGGACAGTGTCCAGTGGGAGGGACACCACACTGGGGAAGCAGAAGAGTGTGAGGAGTCCTCCCTCTGAGGAGGGAGGAGTGGCACAGTCAACATATGATGAATTGACTGCAACCCCCATTCTCTGTCCTGTCGTGCAGCTGGTGGGGAGGAGATAGAGAAACTGTGAGCAAAGCTGAGCTCAGGAAGATGACAGGGCAGGAGGGATGGTGTTTTTAAGTTTGGGTTGTATCTCTCATTATCTTACTCTGATTTGATTAGAAAATTAGTATTGTTGTTGTTCAAATTAAATTGATGTTTTTTCCCCAAGTCAAGTCTGTTTATTGACAATGACAATAATTAGTCAGTGTGCCCTCCCTGTCCTTATCTCAAGCCTTTTGTTATAGTTTCTCCTCCCCATCCCACCAGGGAAAAAGAGTGAGCAAGTGGCTGCCTTGTGTTTAGTTACCAATGGGGCCTAAACCATGACACAAGATTATAGGCACATGAGCTTCAATTCATTTATATTTGAAAGGAGCAAGGTGAGAAAGAAGAGAGCACACTGCCCAGTTACTACAAGCGCCCTCCAGTAGTCCAGAGCTCTTTGCATTTTGGAGGTGCACAAGTTGGCCTCCTCTTTCCTTTGATTTCTCTCCTTATTCCCATATGTCAGGATCCTTCTGAACCACACAGAGACAGTGAGAAGGAGGCACTCTCACTCATCCTTAGCTGTGAGCACCCGTGCTGCTGATGCCACTGATCAAGGCTTCTGTCTCTGCTGAGACATGGCCCCCAGTGAGGCCTGGCAATCTGCTGTTGCTATTTTCTGACAGTACTCACAGAATCACACAATGGTAGGAGTTGGAAGAGCCCTCTGGGGACCATCTAGTCCAATCCCCATACTAAAGCAGGTTTGCCTACATCAGGTACATAGGAATGCATCCAGGAACACTTCCCCAAATAGTTTCTACATTTCCAAGAAAACATGCACAATTTTATAATCTCCACCAGTAGACAAAAATACATTGATCAACCAACTTAATAGTTAGGCATCAGAGGTGGAAAGCCACTTTTCATCACTATTGGGCCAACTTCACAAAGCAGCAATACAATTTTGTTATTCCAAAGGGCTTCAATTAACTTTTTCAATTTTTCACTTTTTCAATAAAATATTCTTTTTCAATAAAGTATTCATGTAATAGGTCAAGGAAAGCATTCTCTTTTTTAATTAAAACACCTAGTATTGCCTACAGAGGTTATGGGTTTTAAACATAAAATCAGAAAAACCCTTTAAGTTCTCATTGCCTCCTAACATTCACTTCATGTTATTTTCTCTGGTGTAAGATTGACAAACAATTTAGCAGTGAGTGAAAGGATTTGTTTTTACTTTAGAAGTAAAATCTAATTCAGGAATGTGAAAATATGGGAAGTCTTACCCATATTTTATTTATTAATGTGTTAATATACCTTCTTTAGGGAATTTCTCAGTGTGAAAATATGTAAATGCCATTATTTTTAAAAGCACAAAGAGAACCTGATTTACACTGATAAAAAAAATAAAGCCTTTTGCAAAATAACAGGCAACTCACTGGGGTATCACTGACCTATTCCTTTCTCACTTATTAAATGAATCTGAGGACCATTTCAGGATTGTATTGATCTTGTTTTTAAAATGACAGTTGACCTCCAAATCAGTTCACATACCAGTGTCTCTTAGTGGAGAGCTGCTTGTCAATGGTGCCCTCAGAACTGAAATAGACATTGATGGACAAGACCTTCAACTGGACAGTGAAAACATGCAGATTTCCCTGATTAAACTGATGTTTTTTGTTGGTAGTTTGTTGGTTGGTTTGCTTTGTGTTTTTTCTCGTTTTTGGTTTTTTTTTTTTAATGAGCTTTTATTGATTAGGTGTTTACTGCTACAGTAAATTAAAAGAATATTTTCAGTGCCATAGTTAAGAATTTGTAATCATTGACAATGTAATACAAAGCTTTTGCCACAGGTTTATAGAAAGGGTTATATTATTAGCTATATATATCTCGTTCTTTAGTACAATGTTAACTGTACAAGCTTGATTCTTTTTTTCTGTTTTGAAAAACATATAGTAAATTTCTCTAAGTCAAGAAGGGTGTTCTATTAAGATATGAGTATTTTGGTACTTAAAAACACAAGACAGCAAGTTTAGTTTTAGAAGCATCAGTATAGTTATAGCACCTCTAAATTTACTGAAGATTTTTAGTGTTTGAAAGGAGGAAACAAGCAAACAAAAGATCTGTCTTTTAGACAATATCTATGATATTATTACATGTGGATGACTATTTAATTTTAAATTGGGTAACAGTGCAGAACAAGTGCTTGCTTTAGAATTGGTGGGTATTACACATGTTTTCTCGGATTCTGATTTTGCTCTTCTGGTATCCATTGTATAGATAGCATTTCATTATAAAGTGCTTGTAAAAAAATATTCAAAACCAAGTGTTTATTATATATGAATGAAGGAAGAAAAAAAATCAGGTTTATAGTAATTCCTAGCTCCCTGACTTACTCTGCAATTAAATTTTCCTTTTTTTATATATATATATATTTCCTTTAAAAGAAGAGTGAATGTTACAAAATCATAATTGAATCTAGGTTCAACCACATTAGAAATTCCTCCAGCTTACTAAGATAATACTTTTCTAGAGTTCTGTTATCAAAAGCATTTGCTTCAGAAGTATTTGCATTTTCTCTCAGCTTTTATCCTCTTTGAATTAGATTACTCTCCTTTATGTTTCATCTCAAAAGTCTGTTAATGAAAATGGTACTGGACCCAAAGCAGACTCCTGTGTGATGTTATAGCACAACACTTTATGTCTTGACAATTTTTATTTCACAATAATTCTTTGTGTGATTCTTACATCAATTACACATACTTAGTTGTTCTTACTGTAGGTAAACCTGAACTATTTCAGTCCTATCTTCCCCATTTTAAAGTCCAACTCTCATGATTTCTGAGTGAAATTACTCTCACTATTTGACATGAATCCCATTTATCTTTTCCCAAATCCCATGTTTTTTAAAGTTTAAGTGAAGCCATAGATACTGTGTATTGATTCCCACAAAGGGACAAATTTTACTCCAAAACACTAGATGTGACATTTAGAATATCATATTCTGCCCAAGACTAGTACAGGCAGACTTTGGACACATTTGCCTTGGCTGCAGATCAGTTAGGATGAACACAAGTTTCTCTCTGTGTGGTTTGAGCTGAACAACCTCTGCCCAGCTCAGAAGTAATACAGTTGCATTTATCCTGCCTCTAGGCTAACACATCTTGCCTCTCAGTCAAGAATATCCCCTCTGTTACAGCATGCTCTTAATTCATGTGGAGCATCAACTAGACACGTTTTAAGTTCAGACAGAGTGGAAAACAAAGTATGCCGCTGCAGAACGCACTTCAAGGTATTTGTTTTTCAAATGTCGCCATCAAAAAATATCTACACCAATTGTTATAAGTACCCTCAGGGTGGTAGTTTGACTTTGTTTTGACACCACATGCTCACCACAGTCACTCTGTTTCTCCCTTCCTCAACTGGACAGGGGAGTGTAAATATGAGATGCTGTGGGTCAAGATAAGGACAGGGAGAGATCACTCAGCAGTTACTGTCAGAGGCAAAACAGACCCAATTTGGGGGAAAATGATTTATCACCAATCAAATCAGTGTAGGATAATGAGAAATAATACCCAGCCTTCAAAAGACACCTTCCTTTCACTTCTCCCTTCTTGCTGGGCTCAGTTTCACTCCAGATTTCTCTACCCACTGCCCTGCAGTGGCATAGGGGAACATAGGGCATAGGGTCTCCCCATGGAGTTGCAAATCTTGCCAGCAAACCCACTCCAGCATGGGCTTCTCTCTTCATGGGTCCTGCCAGGAGCCTGTTCCAGCACAAGCTTCCCATGGAGTAATGGCCTTCTTTGAGATCATCCACCTGCTCTAGGATGGGGTCCTTTACGGGCTGCAGATGGATATTTGCTCCACTGGTAAAGTCTATGGGCTGCAGAAGGACAGTCTGTCTCACTATGGTCTTCACCACAGGCTACAGGGGAATCTTTACTCTGGTGCTTGGAGCACGTCTTCTCCCTCCTTCTTTACTGATATTGGTTTCTGTGGAGTTATTTCTCTCACTCTTCCCTCCAGCTGAAGTTGCCACTGCACCAGCTTTTTTATCCTTTATTAAATATGCTATCACAGAGGCACTACCACCATTTCTGGTTGGATGAGCCTCAGCGAGTGGTGAGTCTACCTTGGTGCCGACAGGCACTGACTGTGGTCAGATCCAGGGGAAGCTTCTAGCGGCTTCTCACAGAAGCCACCCCTGTACGATCCCCACTACCAAATTCTTGCCACACAAACCAAATACACTGTGACAGGTGCAGCCCCCCCCAACAGACAAAACAGGCAAAGCAAACAGGCTGTGCTGGAGTCTTTTGGTGCCTCTGCCAGAGCAGTTTGATACCTCAGCCATTAAGCTGCACGTCCGGGTGCTTAACTGGTGCGTCAGGGTCTGGACACCTCAGTAACCAGGCTCAGGGTCTGTGCTTGTTCACGGTTTTTTTGGGCTTGTGCCCTCAACCAACCAGAATGACCACAGTGCACCCTCGACTGGGGTATAACCTGGGTTGTGCCTAAGAGCCAGAGGAGTTGGTTCTTCTCAGAACAGCAGGCCTGGCAGTCAGACCCTCTCCTTGGACATGACATCCAAGGACACTGCCATGGATTGAGGGAGTCTTCGTGGATTGAATAAGCCTCAACCTCCCTTTGAGTGAGTGGTATCTTGAGCACTCTGGTGTGGGAGGTTTGCCCATGATGAGTGAGTTTGTGTCCATTTTGGTTCATCTTTCCTTAAGGTTTAGGAGTTAGTTGTGTAGCAGTTCATTCCCAACAGACATCCAAACTTGTATTTGGTTGGAAGGAGTTCTGGGCAACTTTGGTTGCAATAAAACCCCATTCTGGATAGCAGCTGCTGTTTGGTTTGTGCGTGCCTCCGTGACATACACTGACAAATCTGTTCAGTGAGCACTCTAGAAAGAGAAAATCTATATTCTGCCCCACCTTCTTTCAGCTTGAGAGAATTTGTATTTGTGGTCTCTGAAAGCATGTTGAACTGCATGTGCTGAGCCTGAATACTTTCCTGTTCTTATTCCAGCTCAGGACCTTGCTCCAGATACTGTTATGCATTTTCCATTGCCATTAGTATGTAAAAGGTTTTGAATAGGAATGAGAAAAATGGTATTCATTCTCCTTACTCTGCTAGAAAATTCCATTGTTTCTGGGTGACCTGGGCAGATTATTTCCTGATTAAGTGAAAGAAGCAAAATCACAAGAGTATCAGAAAACAAACGTTACTGTAAACTCAATAATTCATTACCTTAATATGATTTGGGATGCATAGTTGCATCATTAGCAGTATGTAAATTTATTGCCAGTGTCATAATGAAAGCATAGAAGCAAGTTTTGGAAGTTAGAATGGCCCTGAAATCCAAACTGCTCACAAACATGAATGTTAAAAAAGGAAGACATATAAGAAACAAGACAACTCAGAATCCTTCAAGCTGTATCCATGGTGTTTGAAAACAATTCTGTGTCACCAGGGTGCCAAAATGCTGGCCCAACAAAAGTCCTCTGAGAAGGTTTATCAAAAGTGTGCATTTTTTAAACCTCTCCAGTTGTGAGAAAATAATGCTTTAGAATTTTATGGTAGGTGAATCAATTAATTGCCAAAGTTCTCTCTATTATTTTAAGGGCTTGGAATAGTTGGAAAATTAGTTTGAAATTATTTTTTTTCTATTTTTAAAGAAGAATGGCAACTATTCATGTTTATGTTTATTTTCAGGACCTTTCCATATACAGTCTTTGAATTTTGAATGTGTAATCCCTACACTTTTTTCTTTTTTTTTTTTTTTTTTTTGAAAAAAGAGCTTCATCCAATGTCGGAGCATTGACTGAAAAAATTATGCTATGTTCTGCTATATTGTATGATGGTGACCAAAGAAAAAAGGCATTTAACTTGAACATGAAGAAGGAAATGAACAATGGAATTTTGTAAGTAAATTAATTTTAATGGTTAGTCTATCTCTTATTACAAGTTATTCCCACACCAGTTATACATCTCTGTATGGGATTTTTTATGGGCCTTAGAGTTTTGACCATTTGCAGAGGGGAGGGGGTAAGGGATTTTGTTTTAAATGCAATCCATACAATTACTTTCATGAGTTTTGAGTGTTAATCAAAAGCTGTGGTGTCTTGTGACATAATCATCTAATTATAACTAATCTTCAGAAATGAAGGGATGCTATCTGTTGAAATGCTAAGATGTTTAGAAAAAGTACAGATTCAAAAATATTCCTATTAAAGTAGTGATGTTATCCAAATATGTCTTAGCTGTAGTCACAAGATCACAATGAAAGTAGAGGAAGAGGCAAAGATTACCTAGTTGTTTTTGTCATGTGCCCATGAATAAAATTTTAAAGGGTTCCCTAGTCAATAGTAAAATAAACACAGAAGGACCTGGGGAAAAAGCAATCCATAGCAAGGGCAAGTTTTCTGGTGCATGAGCATGGCTTCAAAAGCTGACTGAACAAAAAAAAAAATAATCTAAGGTGATCTAAGGTGAAAATAATAATTCTTCGGCTTCTAATTTTAGAAGAAAATCCATTTAAATATCCCTTTACTCAGGCTGTTTCTTAATATAGGGAAGTGTCTATGGAAAACCAAAACAAAACTAAGGAGTCTAACCGAAATTTGTAGCCTCTGAGGTAATGTCCTCATTTTTTACCTTGTCAGGTTATCCTTTTGGTTGCAACACTCATATTTACTAATTCAATGCACATTAGTGATAGAAATGTATTTTATAAATTAAATTAACTGTTCATTGTCTTCATCTGTTCATTTCCCACAGCAAAACATTTGGGATGAAATCCTGCCCCTATATACCCATAAGTAAAATTTCCATTAGTCATAAAGCATCTGATTCTTTATCCTTTATTACTGGCCTTTAAAAATTCTCATATTATGAAAACATAATGAGAAGCTGATATATCTGTACCATTATTAATATAACCCTGTATCAGGTGCTTTATGCTGATACAAAACCTTGACCCCTGAGGTCTCCTTGCATTCCAGGGAAATAGAATATTTCTCCAATAATAACATAAAATATTTTCATTAGGATGGAGGAAAATGAAATATGCTTCTGTTATTTCAAGGATCAAAGCACTTTTTAATTATTATTTTAATTAATTATTTTAATTATTATATATATACAGTGGATGCATGGCTTACATGGAATCTGACTGTACAACATGATACACTAAGCCTTTACATGCCGCTTCCTGTCTTCAAAGTCTGTACATAACGTTGACTAAGTATACCATGTATGCTGATAGATTTGCATTAAGTAAAGGAATAGCTTTTTTGGCAATGACTAGGAGGAAAATTGCCATGGTAATGGGAGCTACATATAAGCGTCAAAAATGAAGGCTCTAAAAAAGTAAGAAGGAGATGTTGACTATAGAAGAAGAAAAAAAATCTAGACAAGAGGATTATATGTTTCAGCTAGCACAGAGTTTGTCACTTTAAACAGTAAATTCTGCGTGGATAAATAAATGAGAGACTAGTTTGAGCAAACAGGAGAAAAAAGTACTATTTAGATTTTCAACACTTCTGTTCATAATGAACCCTGCTAAACATCTGAGTGCATTAGTTTCAATTCCCCCGCTTCATTTACACTTCTAGCTCCTAATGTTTGTTTGATTTGCTTATTTTTATTTGGCACACCAAATGTTATGGGTCTCATCAGGAAAATCTTTAGTCACAGCTTTACTGTAGCTTCATATCGACAACTTCAAGCACTCAAGAAATAGGAAATCCGGCACAAAAATTATAACATTGTCCTTATGTCAAGAAATGACATAAATAAATGTGAGGTCTCTGTGTAGGCTGCCATCTCATTTCTGAGCTATTATATTACACTTGCTTTAAATATTAAGTTATTATTTTTCATAATCACAAGAGCTCTAAGAGTATTTGAAAAATAAATAAACAGATAAAAGATGAGATTCTCAGATTACTGTGTCAGTAGCTGAGGTTTGAAGAAAAATAGTAAATTTTATCAACACATTAAAATTGTAAGTGTGGATAATACAGATTACTGAAATATTTACCTTTACTCCTTGGTAGTTCTTTAAGATACTGAAGGTTTTAAAGACCAAGTAGAAATGAAGGCTTTGGCTAACAGCTGTCTATTGCTTTGAAAGAACCAAGGTCAACAAGTATCTCTAAAAGTATCTTGTCCTAAAATTACTATACATCTTTGTATAATTAAATTATAGTTTTTAATGCATATTAATAGTATACTCTTGAAAGTTATGTACTGACATTGATTACTTCAGAAAGAAATGATAAAGTAATGTCTATTATATTGCACTTTCTAACTATCTTCCAGAATACAAAAGAATTGGAACAAGCTGTGCTAAGTGATTTAGTGATTTCCCCAATGTCCTAGAGCGCATTATGTTTACAGTTAGGCACTGCAACAATCAAAGCTTTTCTTCTTTTTTTCTTTTTTCTTTTTTTTTTTCTTTTATTTTTTTTCCCTGTGTAAACCCACTAGAAATATTGAACTTTTAGAGAAGATGAGAAGACAGACATCCTGCAGTCCAGGGTATAAAATTTCTTCATCCATTTACATTTTACAGAGTTTAATAAAATTTGTTACACATTGTAAAATATAAATTCTGAATCCTCTTGTGATGAAAACTGCATAGTTATGCAAGGCATAACATTGATCCATGCTAAATATTTATTTATTTATTTACTTTAATAGCTGTATGAATTTAGGCACCTAGTTATACAACCTCTGGTAGCTAACAAGTACTTCACAGAAGTCTCTCTGCAGACTCAGGGTCGTACAGGCTGCAGAAACCTGGCAGAAATTTGCATTCCACAAACAACACTCACTGGACAGTGGTTTCCTGAGTGGAGCTGAAATTTTGGGTTTGCTCTGTTAATCCCTAAGTAGACTGGCATTTACCATTTCAGAACTTGCTCCTTTCTGCTGGCAAAAATGTCAGAGATGGATTAAACAATCACAGTCAAGCTTACTTCTACTTTCATGTAATATGGAAAGGACTGCTTCATTTCACATGTTACTTGCAGTAGTCTGTAATTAAAAACAAACAAAAAAACCCCCCAAAACATACAAAAAACCAAAACCAATAACCCAAGGAAAAAAAAACTGAAACAAGCAAACAGCACACCACTTTTGAGTTTCAGTGACTATGCAGGCAACTGAATGTGTGGATTTCTGTGTACTAGGGAAACACAAATAACAGTTATAAACTACACACAGATTCTCAGTGGAAAGACCAAAAAGAGAAGTGTTCTCATCTCTTTTTTTTAATGCACTCATCTCTTTTATGTTTTCCCATGTTGAATGTACCAAATGTTCCTGGTAGCACTGTGGCAGAACAGTTTGAATTTTATCTAAAGCCAGAATCTAAATAAACTAATGCAGTTTTTAAGCATCTTTAATGTATCCTTGAATTTATATCTTAGCTTACACAATTTATAACTTAGGTATGAATGTAAGTTACAATAGCCATCTATTTAGCAGAAGTACAACCTTCATTTTAACATTAACTGCAGAGGAACATTCTTCTATAATATACTTCTATTTTCAGCCATTCTTTGAAGTACGATATGGTTATTCAATTTAGCAGCACAGAAGGCAACTACTGTAAACACCACAATCCATTTAAGAAAAATAAAAATAATTCACAGAGTTTCTAATCCACAAAAGAAAGCTATAGTGACCAAACAGGACTGTAGACAGACTTAGCTGCTATAGGTCATGCTGTGTTAAAGATTTACTGTAAAAAAAAAAAAAAAAAAAAAGAAGAGAAAGAAACAAAAAGTGGTTTAAATATTAGTTACTGGTCTCCTCAAACATTCTGCCTGCCAGGAAATTTGTCTGGGGAAGCTGAACACTTTCCTAGTTAAGCTATGTGGGCACAATTCCTATCTTTTGAAATAAATCATCTATAGGATTGTCTTTGCAGAAAAAATCTTTACAGTGATTAAAATGTAATTGCTCACTGGGAACTTGTTGCATAATTCAGTATCTGTCACTATAATGGGAACAAACTGCATGGTTTGAGCATCCTTTTAGATGCAGATTGAGCTCTTTTCTATATCCAAGATGAAAAGCAGCCTTGGACTTGTCTGATAACTGCATTTGGGTTTAGAATGAAAGTAGACAGACAAATTGGGAAAGTAAAATTTCAAGATCAAAGCTCCATCACAGAATCTTTTACAAGCTTGAGAAACAGAATACAATGGTTAGGGTGCTTTTATTCAATGATGTATCAAAAGTGGATGCTTGATTTTAGAGACAGCTTCTCTTTATTCTTGCGCTAGCACAGAGCGGATGCAACCTAGAAGTCAAAAAAACGAGATTAGAGGAGAAATATAGCTGTGCTCAGAAAAAATTTTGCTTGCTCATTCCTGAGGTCATTGATGTAAACTTCAAAGGAAGGTTTTTGTATCCTTTATACTTTAATATATTTGTGTTGTCTTTGTGAGCTAGCTGTCAAGGGTTGTTAGAAGGTAAGGCCTAGCAATGCTCAAAGCAGTTCCATTTAAAAAAAAAAAAAAAAAAATTAAAAAGCATTTAATTAGGATCAGGCTTAGTGAAATGTCTTTATTTTCTATTCCAAGACTTTAGAAAAGCAAAAAAGTGAAGAGGAAAGGGAAAGGTAAGGGAGCTCAAATAAGCCCTGAACCTAGATGATCTGTATCATGGTTAAATCAGTGTTTAGGTACCCTTAAACACTCACTTTCATTGCTTTTATTCCCTTGCTAGACAGTTCTAGTGAACATGAAAAAATTTCTTCTGTTCATATAAAAGTGAAATTGAGAAATAAAATTTTAGAGAAATAAATGTGCAAGATCCTAAACATGTGCATGCCACATATTTATGCAGAACACAGCCTGTTGGACCCAGTGCTCTTGTAACATTCCCATGTACTGTCAGATCAGTAATATATAGATGTAGTGTGTCTGGCTGAGCTGCTTTTCCCCATCCAGCCCTCACGCTGCAGCACTGGGAGCTGGAGGGTGTTGGTAACACACCCATGTTATGACTGCCAGTGCTCACACGGCACCAGAGGCTGGGGGGTAAGATGGGGGCAGGATACAGCCGACCTGAGCTGACCAGTGGGATATTCCATACCATATGACATCAGATAAAGGGAGAGGGCAGGAGGAGGATGGGGAGGGGGCATTCAGCTTTGTCCTCTGAGTAACTGCTACGTGATCTGTAGCCCTGCTTCCTGGACTCATCCGGACATTGCTTGCAGATGGGAAGTAGAGAATAACATCTTATCTATCATAACCCACGGCTCTTCTCATTTCATCTTATTCTCTCCCTATGTGCCGTGCTAATGGAGGCTGGGGGGAGTGATAGAAGGGCTTGGTGGGCACCTGGTGCCCAGTTAGGGTAAACCTACTACAATAGATTAAATGGCACACCTTTGCATCCACAAAGACAACTTTGTCACTTAAAGTTTATCCATGATCAGTCACAGTAGGTTACCAAAAAACTAGTTCACCAGATGCATTGTCACTCCCACAGCTCTAGGAGTTATTGCATACATAGCTCACTCTCTACCATATTTCAGTATTCTGAGAAAGTAAAGATAGATGAGAGAATTGGGTGTGTTTGCAGTTGCTGATTCATTTGTTGAAAGGATGGGCCATAAATTGTGAAGCAGATGGAGTTTCTTACTGGCTGATGGTTTCATGCACAGGTATGGTGCATTGTCTTAGTCCAGATGGTAAAACACATAGATCTGAGAGCAAGTCATAGCCTTCTAAGCTTTAAACAACTGGATGTTGTGCATTCTTATAACTGCTGATGTCTCTCAGAGAGGAATGTAGAAGCCCTTCTAACCTAATTAGTTGTAGCCATGTGTCATGGTTTAGGGTCAGGGCAGCCTGCTAGACCTGTAACAAATGCTCTCTGTTAACCCCCCTTCCTCCTGAAAAGGGAAGAGAAAGGGAATAAGGGAGAGATACTTAGTGATTAGAAAAGAAAACTAGAAGAGCTTGAATGAAAATTAAAATAGTAATAATACAAATTTAATATATGCAAATATATGCAAAACAAGTATCAAACACAATCCCACCCCCGATGGCAATTACATCACCATCACCACTGATGCTGTGGAGCAGGCACCGGGATAGTCCCAGACTGGGCCCTGCAGCAGATAGGAGCTGTGTTCAAGAGCTGGGTTCTGGCACCAGATTGAGGAACACACAGATCAGGATCAAAGGTAAAACAGAGAGTCCTCCTCGAATGACAACCATTGAAGAAGCAAGGAAGAAGCCAGAAGAAAAGCCAAGCAAGACTTGACCCTCATGATCCCTCAACATTATGCTGAATATGATATATATGGGCTGGAATCCCTCGCTGGTCAGTTTGGGGTCACCTGTCCTGTCCGCTTCTCCCCACAGGTGCTGCCTTTTACTTTCTGCAACCCCCAATGTGGTACACAAGATCCAGCAGTGCCTTTGGCCTGTACACCAATCCTTGGTGCTAACTATAACCATGGAGCATTATTACTGCTAGAGGCAGACACTGTCTGCGAGAACAGGCTGCTAACTTCAGACAGTGCAGTTAGTTAGAAGAAACGAGCTGTAATGTAAAATCACTGAACAGAATTAGTTCTGTTCTCATTCAAACCAGGACACAATGAAGCATCCAGCTGTAGCTGCAAGCACATTCAAGTATTTTCTTCACTTGACATAACCTCTGTCCTGTTTGCCTTCAGTATCAACTGCTTGACTTTTTTTATCTGGGAGCTGGTAACTGGTAAGGACTGGTTTATTTTATTTTAGTGGTTCTAGTTTTGTTTGGTGAAAGACAGACAGAGAAGTATCTGTGATGTGTGAGAAATGCTTGCATTGGAGACCATAGTACTTCACAATAGAAATTATGTGAGAAGTTATATAGATCCAGACATGCTCAGTGCCCAACAGTGCTATCTCTTCTGTCATGCCACGTGAGTTCATGCTTGTGAATATAAATGTATGCAGGTACAGACAGTCTTTAAAATGGTGAAGGATATATGTAAGCCCTGCTTCCTGCTCCACACAGAACATTTGAATTTCAGCTTCCAAAGAGAAGTCACTGAGCATATGAAATAGGCCAGGGAGAAAGAAAACAGGGAAATCACTTCCCTTAATCTTCTTGCTTTTAGATGGGGAAGATAGCAATAGAATATACAGCTTCAGCATAGAAAACACGATTCAAGTCAGCCTGAGGGAAAGGAAGAATAGGAGAAATGGAGACCAATAGTGATTAGCTTCTTCCCTGAGGATTTTTTTATTTATTGTACTACATGTTGTCAAGGCAGTTGGTGGCTAGTTGTTCAGGCCACCTACTGGAAATTTTTTACAGCACTGAAAAAAGTTCTGATGTCATTATTCTGTGACTTTGCAAATGTCAGTTCTGTTAAGGAACTTCTGGGGTTAGGATCTTTTCAGAGAACTAACCATAGTTAATTTTGGATTTATAGAATGAATAATTTGTTTAATCAAAAATAAAATGTGTTTTAGACACTACAGACTGTATGGCAAACAATATAAGAAATCAGAGGGCTTTTTTCTAAAGCAAGACTTTCATTACTTTTTTTGACTAAATCTCAGTTTGAAGTGTACCATTTACCCAGATATCTCTTCTCCTCTTAGTTTTACTCTTTTCCATCCAACAATAACAATTCGAGTCACAGCTGTTTCATTGGAAAAAACCTCCTCCTTTTCAATGCAAAGAAGTAAATCTGTTTAAAACAGCTTCAGTGGTAGATTAAACGAATCTATTTCACTTTGCACAGAAATGGACTGAAAATTAACATGATCAGTTATGGCATTTCAGCTGTGAGGCTGGTAACAAGCAGCTGTGAGGGATAATTTCATAAACTATTTCAGCTAGAGGCATAAGAGCATTTCTGTTTGTGACCTGACATATTAAAAAGTCCTGTAAACTCTTAGTGTGTGGGTTATTCACAGGGAATATGAATTTATCTATGTATGCATATAATTAATAAGCAAATCACTGCAGACCTACTGTTAAAGTGGGTTGCGCCTTGCAAATGACTATGGATATTTGGATACTTATGGAAAATTTCTGTAATAAAATGCATCTGGCCACAAAAAAAGAACAAATCAAGGAAAAGTGTAAGTGGCAGAGAAGATTTGTTTATATAAAATGCAAAAGCACTTCCAACAAGGCAAAAACTGTTAGCATGAAGAGTGTGATAGCATGAAGCAAGAAAAACACAAGTCAGTGAGTGATCTATCAGCTGTTGAATTTGCCATTTGACTGCTGTTTACCAGTGTTATAGTAAAATGAAGACCCAAAGGGCATGTCCCAGTTATTGTCAGGTAATTGATGACTAGCCACAGATGTCTGATGATTTGAGATGCCCTAAGATATCCTTCCTGGGTTTTCATCTGCTTCTTCCAAAGGGTGACAAAATCCCATGGCTTCCCCTCTCATTTTTTTGCCAGCCTTGTGTAGATATCTTAGAAAAACTATGACATCTAAAGCAGTACATGACATATTAGTTTAGGTAACTGAATTTAGGTACGTGAGCTGAATTCCACACATATGCCTCTGCAAGGCAGAAATACTAGATGAAACCAGGAGGGAAAAACTGGAAAGGATTTAACTTTGGTAAATGTTTTATCTGAGTGATGACTCATCTCTCAGCAAAATGACCCAAACCATATTTTGCATTGTCTTTTCTGCAGAAACAGTCCAAGAGTCTTCAGTCTATTATTGTGAGCAAATACTGCAAACCATGCAAAACTAAAATGGTTCTATGAATTTCCAGCTGTGTAATAAAACTCTTGTTTGGTTTGCTTCATACATGCACAGAATAGGAGTATTAATTGTTTATCTTAAGATGAAAATTCTACTTTTAATATTAAAATATAGAGCTTATGGATGGTGAATAAAAGTTATTTTAGAATCAGAAAAGAAAATTAGTTGGTAGGAAAAGCAATTAATCATATAGTCCATCCCCTTTCCCCACAGTAACCTCAAATATCCTTAAATCATTCCTGACAAACTTGCCTAACATGCTTCCTAATGATGGAGTGCATACAACCTTCCCAGACACCTATTCCAGCACTTCACTGGTCTTACATTTAAAAAAAAAATGTGTTTAGTTGCATTTCCTAATGTATCTTTCTTCTTTTTCTGTTTGATTTTCCAGTTCCTTGGGAACAGAATATTCCCTCTCTCCTCATTGAGATGATGACTTTTTCCCAATAGTTTAGTGCTTACTAAGCAAGCATGAGTTTGTGAGACAAAGGTTACCACTTGCTTGAAAGAAAGCTACAGTGACTGTATCCACACAAATTCATTCTTCTCTTCTCTGCAAACACTGAACACATTCTACCACTTAAGGCCATGAGACAACTAGTACAAGTACAGAAAAATTAGTAGTAATACTTTCCTAGGGTACAGGACTACCTATACCTATTAATGGTGTTTAGGAATTATTTTATCTCTAAGAAATAATAGCTTCAACCAATCTTGTATTCAGTAGTTGTACGAGTGGATAGCTACCTTAAATGACCTTTCCTTAAGTTTTCATCCTTCAAATTTGTTGAGGAAATTTTGAAAGAAATATCTACAGTTACAGAATTGCTTTATTATTTTAGAAAACAGTAGATGTGAAACTAGATAATTCAATATATATGTATTAAACCAGTTGAGACCCATCTGTCTTAAAAAGTTGCTATAACAGCAAGACATTGCATAGACAAAGCTGCAGCATCCCAGAACATAAGTTATTATCTGGAGTCAAGTATCTGTGCTGAGATTTAGATCCACAGTGGATGCTATGTGAGCTATTGAATCAAGCTGGGAATCTCAAAAATTCTTCAGCTTCCGTAATCTGGGGCATTTGGTAAACTGACTAATTTACTAGGTACTAGTGTTTATATCAATTAGACAACCATTAACTACAAGAGCATTCAGTTATCTCACTCACAGGCAGTAACCTACATTTAACTGCCCACGATTTGCAGCTGTGTCTTATCTATAGGGAGTAGGTATGAAATTCTGAGCTAGTTGCTAGATTCTTCATGGAGTTCATGGAAATAATTATTTAAAGAAAATAGCGACCATTTAGAAAAAAACAACACAAAGGCAAGCCAAACATGACTTTGAGGAATACCTTCTTAAAAAAGCCGAAGCTTAGAATCCAAATTGTCCACATACAGTAATTAATACTTAAAGAACTTCAAAACCAGAAAGTAGAGTCTGGAGACATAAGAGATGATTAAGAAATAAAACTAATGCTCAGAGTAAAAAAGGCTGTAACTGAAAAGCTAAGTGAATGCATTACGTTGATGTTAATCATGACAGAAATAAGACAAACACCAACATTTCCATCTTTTTTATGAGTACGCACAGAAAAAGTTAGCCAAACAGGAGAAAAAGTTTTGGAAAAAGTGACAAAATGAACACTAAAAAATAGCCAAGTTCTCAAAATGTTAATGCACTTATTGATTGCAGTGTATAACCTGAACCTTAAGATCAGGATTAGAAGAATAAAACTTTTTTTAACTAGAAATGATTTGCAGTTGCAAGCCAGTACAGCTGAACACTGTTCTAGCTTGCTAATAAAATTCACAGTAAAAACTATCTTTGAACAGGGGAAGTCAACAAAGCTTTTCTAGAAGGAGGAGATCTTGCATAATACTCAAAGTTAAACACAAAAAGCCTTATGTCAGTTGCAGCAGATAAAAAATTAGGAAACACGTAATAAAATAAGCAGTCTTTTTTCCTAATAGAAGGTATTCAGATTAGATCCCTCTTTCTCCTAGTATGTGGTGTTCAGCATACTCATTAATTATTTGAAAGAGAAGGTAAGTAGTGAGAACAACATTTGCTGATAATCTTAAATTATTCAGGATAGTAAAAGTAAAAAATTACTGTGAAGCTGTGCAGAAAGATGTCAAAATATTGACTGACTAGGCAATAAAGTGGCAAATGAAATTCGGTGTTGATTAGTGCGAATTAGTACACACAGGAAAACAAGCCAAACTATATACAATGACTGATTCCAAACAGCTTTTGCCACAGAGAGATGAGAGCTATGATCTACTAACATAGTTGTATGAACATTTTTATTCAATATACTTAAAAAAAAATAAAAAAATTAAGAACTATTAGGCATGAACAGAAAATAAAGCTGAAAGCATCCTTACATCATAATGTACTGAATTTTAAATATATGGACTTCTAATTGCCATTTGTGAAAAAAGTACAATAAAACCAGAAGAGATAGAAGTTTTATTGAAGATTTCTGTACAAAGATTTCTGTGTAAAGTGAAATTAAATATACCTGATATTAAATATACTAGAAACAGAGAATTGGAGGAGAAGGTGAAACAAAATCACTTATATGAGAAATAAATTTGGAAATGCTTATTCAGTTGTTTACAGTGGAAGAAGTGGGGTCAGTGTGATTTTTTTGGGGTAGTGGCCTTTTTTAAAAAAAAAAAAAAAAAAGCATAGTTAAACCCCTGCATCCATCATTACAGTATACTAAGAAATTATTAAACTCATCAAATATTAAAACTATCAAATATTAGGAAACAACACTGAGCATATCACCAGATGTGAGGATTGTTTCATTCAGGCAAGCATTACTGTACATTCTGATCCTTTACATTTACCTAAACTTTGCACAGGGGACCCCCTTAAGAAATGAGCTACTGGATTAGGTGGCCAAGTCTATGAACTCGGTGGAACTGCTGTAGAAAGCCTTTATTTTCTTATATCTACATTCAGAAGTAACTCAATTAAAGCATTAATAGAGTTAGACTGAAACTCTATCTGCCACAACACCCTGTCTTTGGGGAGTAAGTTTCAGGGGAGGGAAAGGTTGTTGGTGATGAAGTGCTTTGTCACATCTCTGGGCAGATCTGTCACCCTGGAGCCCTTAAGGGAGTGAAAAGCATTTGTGTTTGGTGTCAGCCTCAACCTCTCTGTTTTATGATTTTTTTTGCTTGATCCTCATCCCCTTTTCATTTAATGGCACAACTGATTTTAATCAAATCAAATCCCGGTACCCTGGTCTGAAAGCATATTTAGCAATCTGAGGGCAGCTGTGGAACAGTAAGCTGTCCTCTAGCATCCATGCCAGGGCTGAGGCTCAGAGTGTTGTGCAGCCTCACACTGTTGGCCATGTGCTATGGAAGCAGAGCCCCCATTGGAAGACTTCACTAGAACTTTTTATGAACAAAAAGTGCTCTGGCTGTAATAGTTTCCTCCTTTTAGGAAAGACACCAGAACATGTATTAGAGATTGGGTGTAATGACCTCTTCTTTCTTCTTTGGAGGATGATAAGGTTTGCAGAAAGCAGTCAATAGCAGGCTGCCCACTAGAAGCCTCCCAAGTTATAGGAGCAATGATTTTGGAGCAAACACAACAGAAAGCAGACTGGAAACATAGTGAGAAGCTGCTTGTATTTGCAGGGCTGGTTCTTTTAACAAAAAGCCATTTTCTTTTTGGAAAGACTGAGTCCACTCACATTATTAACAGGGAAATAGTACAGATAGCAACACTACAGCCCATGAATGTGGAGAGAAATGCTGTCTTTCTTGCTTTATAAGAAAACAACTGATGGATCTTCCTTTTTGTCTGAATTTAAAATGGAAAAATATCTTAATTCAAAATTGCTTTAACTGTACTTATTATAAGCAGAAACCAGAGCAGGAAGTCTTACTTTTGCTTCTGTTTTTAATCTACCAGTTAATTTCTCAGTTTTGCTACCTTTATTATAAAACACTGTTTTGCTTCAACATTAATGATATTCCATTTTCCTACGTTTCTGTTCTGGGAATTTTTTTCTATATATGTCTGATTATTGAAATAAATATATGGATATATAAAATGAAACATAATCAAATGAAACTCCAGATAGTAAATCCATGCTCGCATTATAGCAGTGCTCTACTTTGGAGTACTTAGGCAACAGAGCAGTAGTAGATGGTTTGCCTTACATGTTTCTTGGATTAATTGAATTTGGAGACAAAATTCCATTACTTGTCTGTTTCACAAATGGCAATTGCTAGGAAACTACCTAAAAAAACCCTTTCTGTAGACTACATCTACTTTGGTACCTGAAAACATCTGCCAAAAGTTTGGATTTATGCCCTTTTGGGAGAAACTGTTCCTCAAGGACAATATCCTCTGACCTCACAGTAATTTTGCACTGGGGCTTGGAGCAAAGCTTTTATGTGACATTTCAGTTTGAGTCAATCTGTTTATAGCATTCCTGGCAAAGAATAGAGTAGGACACCTCAGACTGGAAGCATAAAACTTGTTATGCAAACCCCAAACTGTTGCTGTGAGAGACAGCTTTCATCTAAATATAAGCTGTACATGCAACATACTTATTAACATCCTTGTAGCCTGGTGCAGTGCCCAGGTAATAATGAATTCAGTGTGTTTGCAGGGTGTAGCAGCATCCTGGTACATCCAGTGCACATTGAAGGTGCACGGTGTTAGGTCTACCTGGTGTAAGTCTGAGCCTGACAATTTTAACCAGGTATGTGTTAGCTCAGATGGTGTACTGTGCTGCACTCTGAGATGCAGTGTAAGCATGGCTGATGTTCCCAACAAATTAGAATTACTTGTTTTTAAAATCAAATATAATGCACTTCAACATCCCTGTTTTTTTGCACCATCTCGCATTTATGTTTATGTTCCTACTTTATGTAATACCATAAACTCTGTTTGTGTTATGAACCAGTTTTATGTACCAAATTCCTTGTTTATACATCATTGATGATGCCCATGTAATAGGAAAAGGTTTTACCTGTTTGATTTTTTTAAGTTTTTTAAATGCTACAATATGAAACTGAGTCAGATATTCTATATTAATATACTCTTAGTTCATCTGTTCATGCAATATTTCTGTAACCGAATCTCCTGTACTGATACAAACACTCAGTAGAGTCTAACACAAGAATAGTGTAAAAGAGATGCTGCAAAGAAATGTTGATTTCATATCATAATTAAAAGAAAAAAAAGAAAAGAGTGGCACTTATCCTTTATCTCTGCTCTTCTATAATGTTACAACTCTTTGGGAATTATTACAGGGTCAAGACAAAAAAAAAAATCCATAAGTCCAGGGATGTGTATAGATTCCTTTACACCTCGTATTTCACAAGTACTTTCACTCTGAAATGAGCAAATTGGTACACCTAAAGGTAGGATGAGGAATAGGATCACACACAAACCCTCTTCTAGGTATAACAACACTATGTCCAAATACCAAAAGGCTGATATTTGCTATCTCCTTAATGCTCTAGATTCCATAATCATGACAAACTCACCTTTCATTAAGATAAATACTTAACTTTTGTATGACGAGTTTGTGAGAACATAATCCCTGATTATTTTATACTATCAGGTCAACAGCCCCTGTATGTTCCCAGTGTTTTCTGTTTAGCTTTTAAGTTTACCATTAGTCATTAGAAAATAAATCTACTGCTGTGTTTTAATTTGAATACTCACCCTGTACTGGTACAGTTTTTGGAAGTCTAACTATGTCTCAAGAGAAATTTTACAGTTGAATTGCTTGCAAAGCTCTCAAATAGTAATTTCTATATGAAATAGAACAGTACATTCATAACAAAACTAGCAATAAATTAAAAAAGAAAGGAGGATCTTGTGACAAAGATGAGTTAAATCAATAAAATGGAAAGTTCCTAGTCAATGAACTACTGTTCCTCAAAATGGCAGATGTTCCAGTAGATTATGACACTCTTAAATAAACAGATAATTATTAATTCAAACTTAACAAGAAAAAGGGTAGGACATTCTGCATGTTAAAAAAAACCAAAAAAACCCAAAAAAACCATTGGACATTCTCTAGCATAAAGGCACTAAAACACAGATAATGAACTTCCTGTTTTAACATGACTTTGAATCAAATAAAGTGTAGAATAGCCCCAGAGGTGAAATTCATGCAATGCTTCTGATAAGACCTGAAAAGATAGAGTTTTGCCTTGTCTTTCAACCAAGAGTTAAGTAAAATGGCATTAGAAAACAGGATTGAAAGAGAACTATTCCCAAGTCTTACTCATCATTGACCTTACCCATATATGAGCATCAGAGGTTGAGTAAACATGACTACATGCTCCCAGTGTTTGGTTGTGCAGCAGATACTTCAAATGAGAAAGACAAGAAGAATTCTCTAAAGGGAGGTAAAAGGAAAAGAGAATCGACTCAGGATGTAACATTTTTCTTTAGTCCATAGGACAGTCACAAAAGGTTGTCAGGCTTCTCTGCAGGATGAATTCTCTTTCCCAGTGCTCAAGGCATTCCAGCAGAGAGCCTGGCACACAGCGTAGGAAGACCTTGCTCTTGGAAACTGTATTCCCTCAATCACAGTGAGATGGCTGACTGTTTTATGTCTGTTAAACTGTGACACAATCTTCTTCCTTTATTTCTCAATGTGAGAAAAGTTTTTCATAATGCACCACATAGCGTTAGGGCAGTCTCTACCACTGTGTTCTGTATTTTGCATCCCTGAATGGACTCTGGGAAATGTAAACAAAGCAAAGAAGCAAACAAAATCTCCTTTTATCTTCTGGCCTTTTTCTTTCAATAGAACATAAAAGCCACCTTTTATTGAAGCAAAACTGAAAGCAACAGTCACTAAAAAATGCTGTCTGTTGTAAAGCTCATGGTGTTTTGAGCTAAGCAAAAAGACAATTAAACCAAATACAGTAGTAAAGGAAACTATGGGGAAATTTAACATGAAAATAAAAAGCAATGCAGAATCCTACATATCAGATTTGTAATGGAGTTTGCTTTCTCTTCAGGGCAATAGAGTTAGCTATACAAAACATTTAGAAATCAACGCTGAAGCTCCTCTCTGCAAATAATGCATTCACTGCAAGAGTCTTATTCAGTATAGAAATACCTGAGGCTAACAAAAAGTCTCTAAAACCATGCTTAGCTTTGTCAGCATTAATAATGTCAGAGTTATAATCTTTTAACAGATACAAAAATAGTCAGTAAAAATTTATTATTAATTCCATGATCAGTGTGGTCTCCTCTAACACAAATACACATCTCCAGCAAAGGTGGTCCTCTTTGAAATGCCAACAGACAAAAATTAATCTGTTTTCAAGACTGCAGGATATTTCACTTTTCATGGAGATTAAAAGAACAACACGCAGTACTCCTGTTGAAATAACCTGTGGACATGATAATAGAAGGATACAAGTGAAGTGAAGTTGTAGGGAAGAGTGATAGTAAATTAATGAAGCTAAAAAGACCCAGAAAAACATTAAAACCTGCAAGACCTATCTCAGATAGAAACTACTTAGTGGAAGATTGATTAGCAAAGCTTCAAGATCGCTGTGATAAAGGAGCAAAAGGAGGTGCTGTACCAACTTGAAAACACTATAGGTTCAGTTGTGTTGTCTAACCGAAGATGCCTAGTCATGTTTGGGCTATCATAGGCTATCCTCCCTGACCCTGTGCTGCACCTCCAGAAGAACACAGGCCTCCTATATCATATCTCCCATCCCCTTGTGGAGTCCTTGATGCCTTAGGGAATGTCAAATAGCACCAAATTCCTGTTTGTGGTCAACTGTGTTGACATCTTCATTGTTCAGTGTATATTTTAATAAGTGCAGTTTAAATTTGCATTTCTTTGTTTTTCATCATACCACAGAAAACATGAATTTACTCTTCCTGGACTGGCTCTAATTTCCACAGCATCATCTCCCACCCTGCAACCCTGATCATACATCAATAATTAAATAATAAAGGAAAAAAGGCTTGAAAATAAAACAAATCACTCAGCAAATGCCATGAGTGAAGTAGGTCAGACCAAAGTTCATGTGACATGGGACCTTTTGTCTAATAATGGCTTGTAGATGATGTTTAGGGAAAAGTATTGAAAGTGTGATACTTTTCATGCTATTTTCCCAGCTTTAAACAATTTGCAGTTCAGGGACTTCCTCAGGCATAAGTGATATCTTTGTGTTGATAGATTTTCTTTCCACAACTATCAAAGGCCAACCAATCATTTATTCCACATAAGTGACTTGAGTGTTTTCAAGGAGTTTATTGACAAGAAAGTAAATGTTGTTATTATGGTGAAGAATGAATTAATTGAGCAGTGTGTGTGATCTAGCCAGTTTCTGGATAGTTTCTCCGGAGAACACAAAAAATTTTTTTTGCTTCTGAACATAATGGGCTTACACGATGTGACTTGGAATGTGTAATTTCAGAGTCAGGGTGCTGTAGTAGAAAAATGTGCTTTATATTTGTTTCACTGTCCAAAGTAGGATGCATTGCATTTTATCAAAAAGGACACTAACATCAGCAAGATGAATGACAATATCTGTTCAAGTATGGCCCAGCAGAGAAAGAACTTCAAAAAAGAATTTGAAGGTGTTATACAATGTAGTTGAAAGATAAATTGCTAGTGACAGCCAGATTCTTTTTTATATCTTGTCAGAATAAAGTTGCCTGACTATGAAGGAAAGGCACACTAAAGGGGATCTAAATCCAGGATCAGTTATGCCCCACAGATTACATCAATAACCTTAAACTCATATGGAAATAAAATGGTATTTGCTTTTTGTTTACATATAGCTTACAGTCTGATCAAACAAAATGCTATATTATTTTTAAAAAAATATATACTATGGAATTTGCTAATAACTACACACAGTTTTTACATCAAAAATCTTAAATCCTTAAGATCACATGCTGTAAAGATACTAAGACATCATAATTAAACATTAATATTTGACTGTCATGTAAGTCGGGGGAAAAAAAAAAAAATTGGCTGGTTGATTTTAGATGAATCCCTTTGTTCATGCATAAAATCTCACTTTGCCACTTTCCCCAAGGAGAAGCCTAAAATGTAGCTTTTACTAATCTAGCTTCTCATTAAAGTTGAACAAAAGAATAAGAGGAAGAAAGTATGCTGTGCTTTTCCATAATCATGAACTAGAATATTGTTTCACCCATATGGCTTATAGCCTTATCTCAGGAACATATACATTAATCTGACCTCTGGATGACCTAAGATTAAGATGTTATAGGAATAGATAGGTAGCAAGGGACAACTTAAAACCAACCATACTCTAGGCAGGGAGATAGAGAGCCTGGTAACACATGCAGTGGAAATAAACTGGCTGAATAAAACTCTCATGGAGAAAACTGATGACACCTTTCCCTTCTCTTAAAACAAGCCACATACACTTTCATCTTTCCTGCACACCTTGTGCTCAGAAGCAAATGAGTTCTTGAAATGTTTCAGGGTTTTTACTGGTAGAAACTTTGCATAATATTTGCCCAGATTACATTTCAGGAACTCTATGCTTGAAATATACGTCATGGAAAGAAAATCATGACAAGAATATTTGTACTGTTGGATTTTAGCATATAAGAAATCATGTACCAGAACATTTTGGTGGACAATAGAGTGGTGTCTAG
>JANVCC010000021.1:18861072-18917939 GCA_025345505.1 Todiramphus chloris collaris
CTTATCTCTTTTTTTTTTTTTAAATCTTTTTTACTACTAGTCCTACTAGACTCCTACTCTTCTTTCTTTTTTCTTTTTCTTTTCTTTTTGTCACTGAAAAAGAAATAGGAAGTGATGCTGGTAAAGAAAAACAAAAGGTATTCTCTGGTTTAACACTTAAATTGTTTTAATGTTATATTTTTGGTAATTTTTATTCCTGTTTTAAGCTGCATCTTATTTTTGCAGCAAGCTATGCCAGCTGTCCCATGTTTACCATCTCACACTGTGGAATTTGTACTGTACTAGAATGTCTTTAGAATTAGATAAAGTTCTTAAGCCCATACCTTTCAAAAACCTAAATGTATACAAGGATAATTTGAATTTATGACCACTGTGTGCTAGACATTAGACTGGAACATTTAGTAGTTCAGGATCAGCTTCACCTTCTGCTTAGAGTTTAGCAGTATCTAGTAGATGGAACAGAGAATAAAAGGAAAAATTGAGTCAACAAACCTTGTCTGAACTACAGTGGGTGATGCATCTGTAAGTGAAATGACAGCATCTCACTGGAAAAATAATTGCAAAGCTCTGATTTCAGCAGTGTGAATTCCATCACTGCTTTAATAACTAAAGAAAAATACATTAAACACATTTTTCGCTCTTCACAGATGCAGGCTTCAGACTGACTTTTATTTATCAATATTTGATCTATCCTTGTCTTATCACCTCAAAATATGTTTCATGAAAAAAAGGAGAGAAAAATATTTGGTAGATCATAAAATCAAATGCAGAGAGAAAAATAATATTTAAATTTAAATTTATATGTTTTATTTTAATTTTTTTTTTAACAAAATGCTATTCCCACCTCTTTTTCTTAGATCTGTGCTTGTGATAGCATACATTTTACCATAATAGCTTCCTAAGTGGTAGTAAATAATTCTGAGTGACAGTGAGTTTAAGGAATAGTATTCCACAACACTTGATTTTCATATTACAGCAGCAAAGGGACCATAGCAACTCATCATATATATAATTTTCCTGTTGTTCATTGTTTTTAATAAACTTGCATCTGGGCAAGTCAACATTGCCAACTCTTATGCTATTTTCATAAATCTCTTAATAGCTAATATTTTACATAAATATCTAACTTTTGAAAGAGAAGATTATGTAAATATTTCAGATTTCATTAAAGAGAAAAAGCATGTCTACAGTCTAACCTTTACAGCTCTGAAGTCCTAAGTAGGGTCTATCTCACAAGCAAGAATTAGAACCTTTTGCTATTTCACAAATCTCAAGATTTTTAGACATTTGTGATCAAGAATGTTGAATGTTTGGACAGAATTCCACTATATCCTAACATCTATTGCAGTAGGTCTCTAACTTAATTATTCTCCCCTGGATACCTTCTTTCTCTGCCAATAACTAATTTTTTTCTCCCTATACATTTTTCCTTCAGTAACCTTTCAAAAACTTGACTGGGTGCCAGTATCTACTTGCACAGAATTATTCATCTTACATTCGCACTAATGTTACTAAGATATGGATCATGTCATGTAAGATGTCAATACAGAGAGAATGGGAGCACCCAAACAACTTCTCACCCCTCTCTGTCTTTTTACCAGCTTATTGGTACTCCAGCTCCAATAGTTCAAGGAAATATTTTTTCCAACTTGCAGGATGTCTTGTACTTCAGAACTGATTAAAGCTTCAGTAACCAATAAGGGAATAAGCTGCCTTCTTTTTTTTTAAATTCATGATAGTAGACATTATTCTTCTAGAAAATTGTTTTAAATGTACATGTCAAATTTTAAAGGGAAACAGGTAACTCTTTAGAACTTAGGTCTTAAATCTTATTATAATGATAATAAAAAGTCTAACAAATTAAGAAAAAAATCTTTTGTACTCTATTCTCAGATGCATCTGTATAAATCAACAGAAAGAAAAAAACAATTCAGTAGCAGGGTATTTGCAATACACTATATTACACTAGAATCATCTTACTATAGATTGTTACTGGCAATAAAAAGGGAATAAAACTCAGTAAAGGGGAAAATGTGCTAAAAAAATTCTTACATGCATTTTTTTCATGTACTAGTTTATGCAGTAGTATTAGAATTTTCATTTTTAGACTAGAATGACTAAGGAAAACATTTTCTTATGGGTCAGCATTTCTTTGTTATTGCATTTTTCTGGTTTTATATGAAATTTTCTAGCCATTTTATTACATACAATAGCTAGACTATTACGTAGAAAGACTTCTACTTTATCAAGTAATATATGTAAGCAAAGGAGCTAATTTTTATCCTCCTTTTTTATTTCTATTGCTATAAATACATGCATGCATATATACATATATACATATGTGTATAAATGTCTTCTTTCAATGGTGTTTCAAGGCATTGTTCTGGGAAGATTGTTTTCTTTACCCTTGACTTGCGTTAAGTATTCTACTCAGGTTAGGGAAGATGGTTGTTTGATTGCCTGCCCTATTTTTCTTTGCCAGAGCAGATAGAGTATGCTTATCTATTAAAAGCACTCCAGATCTACATTAAGCTTGGATACCTGTGGAGCTTGTCAGCACAGGTTCTCATGCAGGTCACTGGTTGCTGGGCAGCCTCAGGAACAGAATAACAAGCACTCTTTGATATGGGAAACATACATCTCTGTGTCTTTTTCTTATCAGCATACTTATAAAAAATCATTTGGATAATGAAATAGAAAAGCTCTCTAGATAAATCAGAGGTTTGGGTTTGTTTTTTGTTTTGTTTTGCTTTGTTTTGTTTTCTATTTTTTATTGCCTTTGATACAGTTATTTTTATCCTTGAATCACAGAAAGATTTAAAAAATTTTTAGTTTGGATATTTGTGTATCACCTCCAGTTCTTCTTGGAGAGGTGTCTCAGTTCAGAAAAAGCTCATAGACACAGTCAAGTAATTGACCACCTGGAAAAAAAAAGAGGGATTGTAAATAGGAGTCATCAGAGATGATCTGAGATCAAATCATATTATTAGCACAGGTTTTTAGGGGTTATATTCAGTTGTGCAAGAATAAGTCCCTACTGACTTAGGACATTCAAAGAAGCTGTTTAAATATCTGCTACAGATCTGATTTGAGAGCTATAAGAGATGTGTTTTTTTCTAGAGATAAAAGCTAGATGGGAGTACTCTCAATATCTAAAAATGTATGACATGTATGTTCAGGAAACTAAATTGCTCCCTGCTGATTTTTGCTTTTGATATATTGTTAATTAATGGCAGAGCTCTGGTTTCAATTCAGGTGTCCATGTAGAGGTGAAGGGTAAAAGTGAGATAGCCAGTGACAGCCTGCCTAGCCCTACATGCTCATCTGCTGGTGGTAGGTTTTCCTACAGGCCCTATGTCACAGCTGATAAAATTGTGCAGTTGTCTCATCTTCTCTAGAACATCTCAGATAATACCAGATGCTTATACATGGGTAGCTGCATCAAGCTTGTGTGTACACCTATCAATAAACTGTCCTTCATAGAGAAAGTAAACAGTTTTTTCAATACTGTAGAAGAATATACTCATACCACCTCCCATAGCTGCAGGATATTGAACTCAATTCCCATGATTCTGGAATTTCCAGATACCCTCCTAAACTGAAATCTTTCATTGACATTTTGTACAGAAATTTTACCAGGACAAGTAAAACTCCTGTATTAAGGTGTAAAGATCAGTATATACATCTTCCTATTTTCAGGATATACTTGAAATACAGTAACATTTTTGTTTCATATATGACTACTTTTTAATATTCTTGACCTTTTAAAGCAAAAAATAACTATAAATTTTATCATTAATGTATTTCCTGGCACTTTCCTTTTGACACAGAACTCTTAATACCACACTGTTCCAGTTGCAGTGTACCAGAATTCAGTTGCAGATAAATATTTATACATATAGCTGTAAACGACAGCAGATGTGCTATTAGTCTGTGCTGCATAATGGTCTTAGACAAGAACCTAAAAGAGATTCAATAACTTACCAATGTACATCATGCAGTGCCTGGTTATTGTCTGAATGACAGTCCCTCATTTTATGTGTCTGTTTCTTGATTCATTAAAAATACTTAAGGAAGCTTTTCACAAACTACAATTCCATTAAGCAGACAATGGAAAAAATATGATAAACTAGAAGCAAGTGAATCTTCATTATCATAATTTTGAAATAATGTAATTTTTATTTAGTTGTTTAAACTTTTTTTTATTTTAAAGAACTAACTGGTTTGAATCCTTTCTTCTCTTTATTACAAACTGAGTTTCTTAGAAATACTAGCACTACTGCTAAATTTTGAGTATAAATGTATTCATTGTAGGGCTGTCCCATCTTGATTTAGGCACTAAAATTTTCCCACTTTGTTTAGGCACTAAACTAGAAATAGACATCTTTTAACCACAGCTCTCTCTTCAGTAAGTGAATATATCGCCTTCTGAATGTTCTTGTCTACAAATTGTTACAACAGTAGAGAGATATTATGTATTAAGAGATTTCTAACATTATTTTTTAAAGTCTTAATTCCATATGGATGGATTTGATCCAAAATATTATGCAAATATTTATATGATCCTATTAACAAAGTCTCTCTTTAGTTGTATGTTTGTTTCTTCTGCTAAAGTATATCTTCTTCATTCTTGGGGATCTGTATTTTATAAATGTCAGGTCATAGTTTCTGGTATTCTATTGTCAGAAAAGTGCTCACCTGTTATGATACATTCACAAGTGCTTAACACTCTACTAGAACAGTGTTCATACTGAATTGGGGATGATAAATAATTCATACAGTCCAATTTAATATTTTTTTCTTGGCATGAGATGATATTTTAGCATAGGTTGTAATTAATAATTTCTAAGATATTGACATTCAAGGTGATTCTTGGTAACATCTAGAAAACGTACAAAAACATACTTTCACAGTTAATTTAATGCAGTAGGTACTCTTTGTCACTCTTATGGTATATGAAACTATACTGCATGTGTTTATGGTTTCCCTAGATACTTAGAAGACACTCAGTAATGATAGCATGAAAGTATAAGATGAAAGATTTCTTAATATCCCGTCAGCAGGTTTTGACAACCTTGGCATTACCACATTGGCTTTGGGAGGACTTCCAGATGGGTAATTTTATTTTATGTCTTGGTATACTACCGCTTCCTTTTTTGCATAATGATTTTATATATTATGTCTTATGCAGTCTAAAACCAAAGCCCAGAAATGAAGTGAAAGAGATCTATTATGAAACACTACTAATAATCCTATTAAAGGCAATTGATCTTTTCTACTGTTTTAAAATGTGTCAAGTTTTCAATCCTTTGTTCTGTCTCAGATTCCATCATAGATTTTGTACATAACCTTGGAAAAGTGACTTGAGGTCAGTCTTTCCACATTGGCTATGTAGGTATGTGCCTGTTGTGCCTCCTTCTCTTGAGTAAATTGTTTATAATCCCTTGTATCCCAGAAGGTGTGAGACTTTGAGTGTTTAACCTTCATTAACATCAGACTTAATTGGGGCACCAGAAGTGGTCACTCCAAGATAGCTCCTTTCCTCCTCAGGAAGTAGAAAGTCCTGTAGCAAGGACAAAAAATGCTGCACATTATGTAGGCTGCTGTGAGATTGTATTTTTATCTGCAGTTTGGTTCTCCCTGCCACAAGGAAAATGGTCACTCAGTGGTGGGGACAAAGCCTCAGTGGTAGCTACTTCAGATGACCTAAAGTTTTTATGATGTGTAATGTATGTTAACTAGACTGTATTGTCACTTTTACTGAATACAAAATTGTACTTTGCTTCTTTTTTTGTTGTTGTTGTTTTTTTGGTTGGTTGGTTTGTTGGTTTTGGTTTTATTTCATTTTATTTTCTAGGATACTCAGAACAGGCTTAGCAGTAGACATTTGGAAACATCATATTAAAGTTCTTGTAGAATACCTATTGTCAGCAAGTTCAGACAACCTTGAGGTTCAATGACAGCTTTATTTTACTTCCACAGTTTTAAACCCATTTCAGTTATCTGATTTTCATGTTGCTGCTAATGAATCCCACTGGCAGAGTTAAGAATTGTGTCCTAAAATATGCTTCATTATTATTCTCTAAAGCTTTCTACTCTGAAAGGTGGCAGTGGACAGCAAATTTTCCTGGAGAACAATGTCTGTTGTGTTGCATAGGTCAGACAATCTTATTGGCTTAGGGAGTGTCATTGATGCTCATTTTTTCTTTCTGGAGACTCATTTATCTTCTAGGAGTCAATCCCTTTCTGAGCTAGAGTCAAACCATTAGTGACTGTCATCAGAATGCTGCTGAGTTAGCTTAGGTCTGCTATCTTCTTGTTTTACGAACTATGATGAATGAAATGTACTTCATGACAGTAAGTCTAATGATTTAGGGCTGGAACTGCTTTGGAGGTTTCCAAAATAATTTATTTGGAAGTTGACTTACTCTATTATAAACTACAGAATCTCAGAATTTATTTTGTGACAAATCCTGCAGTATTTATTATGCTCTCAAGCATATTACTGAATTCTTACACTTTTTCTTACTTCTCACACTGCATGGAAAAAAAAACATTAATTAGAATATAGTAAGTTGTATTTGAATGGAGTTTTAGAAAGCAGTTAGAAACCTTGTTGTAGTTTAGACAATAAAAGAAAAGCAAAAGTATTTCCCAGGAAACACATTTTCTAGCACTTTGCTTAATATAGTGCCCTCTTTAAAAGGAAAATTGAAACTGCAGAGAAAAGAAACATATTATTTCAGCATAGAAATATGTTTGGTTAGATTTTGCATTGTTCATTAATAATGATTTTTCCATCATTTTGATAAATTTCTTATCCTGCCTTACTGTTCAGAATAACAACATATTTAAAATGTCACATGTAGCGATTATTTATTTATTTAATCAAACAAACCTAGGCCTAGGTGAGTAACAGCAAAATTAACCTTAAAAGATGCACGGTGCATTTTATGGTCTTTTTTGTTTTTTTTTTTTTTTCATCTGAGTTGCAATGTACAGCCTAACATGGAAGCAAGATGCTTTTTGTCCTTCTTCAACCTCATTAAAACCTGAGTTTTGAGAAGTTTTCTTGGCTAGGCATACAAGAGTCAGTTTTCAATACCCAAAGTTTAAGTACTCATCTCCTGAATTTCCTAACTTTATAAATCTAGTGAATGTGCTTAATTCAGCACTGTATTTGCTCTAAGATTCCCTCTGTTGTCATGGCAGAAAGTCAGGCAGCTCTGAGTGATTTAGAATTTATCTCTCCAATGGCTGCAGAAGGAGATGTTGTTACTTCAAATAAAAATCATAGTACTGTAATGCTAGTACAGCTATGCTAGTACACTGATAGCTACTTGTGTTACAGACAAATATCTTTAGGCTAATACAGGTACAGAGAAAGACACCCTGAATGATCCAGAAGGCTGGATATATCAATAAGGAGTATCTTTAAATGGACTAAAATAATTCAGCTTATCTAGAGTACCAAAAAAAGATGAGCTACATTTGCTGTCTATGGGTGTTTTGGAATGTGAAAGAGGTAAAAACTTCAGATAAAACTTGCTTTGGCTGAAGAAGGTGAAGAAAATTGGACTATGCATACAATATTTTTAAACAGGAAACTAGAAAGAGCTTTTTAATCAATAGAGTACTGTGACTGCATTAAAACTTTCCAGTAAACTTTCTACTGTCTTGCAGAGGAGAAACATATATAGATATTCACATGACTGTGTTTGAAGCCTGTGTGCATTATTGTGACACAATTTCAGTACTACCTGCCCTATAATCCAAAAAACTAAACTTTGTATTACACTGAATATTTAACAAAACAAATAAATCTTTACACCGGAAAATTGCTTTGTGATGTAAAGTGTAGGTATTAGGCTATATTGGTGCATCTTTTATTAACTGCATTTTATATTTTGTGTACCTTATTCATCATAAAATTATCATATAAAATAAATATATGTGGAATTTATTTGGCATATATACAATTTTTTTCAGAAATTTTTGAAAACATACTCTCCAAATGATTTTAAAGAGGATCATGTGTACACATATGTATGTATACACACATACAGATACACAGGCTTACTTTTTACATAATTAACCAATCTTCCTCACTTTAGTTTCCATAATTTTGGACAATGTCACCAGCACAGCAAAAATCAACAATTCTTTTGCTGTTATTCCACCTCTTATGTTGCCTACCAAACTATATTAGAACGTCTGGAGAAATAGGAGAGAAAAATGATTATTAGAGATCATGAGATAGTTAAGAGGGAAGATACAGTTTAACTTGAAAGGAATTCTAAGGGAATTGATCTTTTTTTCATGAATCAGTAGGAATTTGCAATCTTCTTTGAGGGACAAAAGGCAGGTGGTGTATAATTCTCTTCTCAGTGACATCCAGTGATAGGACAAGGGGTAATGGGTGCAAGCTGGAGCATAGGAGGTTCTGGGTAAGCATAAGGAGAGGCTTTTTCACCGTGAGGGTCACAGAGCACTGGAACAGGCTGCCTAGAGAGGTTGTGGGGTCTCCTTCTCTGGACACATTCAAAACCCACCTGGATGCATTCTTGTGTGACCTGCTCTAGGTGATCCTGCTCTGGTGGGGGGCTAGATGATCTTTTGAGGTCCCTTCCAACACCTAATATTCTGTGATTCTGTGATAATATAGATAACCAATATAACAGTTAAAATGTTGGGGCATAATGAATTCTGTCAAAAACAACGAAAAATTCATTAAAAAAAAAAAAAGTAATCCAAATGAGTTAGTAATTGCATTTTTTTACAGATTTTTTTGATATTTTGTGTCTCTAACAACATGCTAGATCTTCAGACAGATTTACAAACTTGAATTTTGGCCCAACCCAACTCAGTTTAACAGGATACTGGGCCATCTCATGTAAACTGGTTTTTTTTGGGTTTTTTTGTTTTTTTTTTCTTTAGAAGGTTGGAAGGTTGGACTAAATAATCCTTAAGATCCCTTCCAACCTGGTATTCTGTGATTTTATGATTCTATGAACTTTGTTCTCATTTAACCATTAAGGAGTTACAATGTCAAAGTCTTTTAAGTGCAGAGAAGAAGTGACTTTGGGAGAATTAATGTTAATAATTTATCTTGTTTAGCAATAAATATCCAGGCTCATGTAGGAATTTGTTATATTAAATAACAGCAAACTGAACTAAGCTGACTTACACAAGTGTACAGAAATTATAATTGCTGTTTGTTTTAACAATTTACAAAGCACATAGTCATGCCCTAAACAGAAATACAGAAAATACAGTCGGGATAAATTTTTAAATCTGTGAAGTTTTGATCACATCAGCTTCATTTGGTTTAATAGAATTTGGATAGTGACAACCAACCCAACAGACATCCTGAAGACAGTGGTAAGAGTTGGGCTGCATAGAGAACTTTCAAAATCCTTTATAACATGTCTACTTCTTGTATTTTTGTTGGAAGTCAAGTAGTATAACTAAATTAGCTCAGTGGGTATCATGAAGAACATTTCACGTGCTGGTGAGCTTCATATCTTCCAAAGTCTAATGGAAGTAACAAAAGAGGATAAAATGTATTATAGATAAGGAAGTCTGATCAAAATAGAAGTGACAGGTTCATTTTTGTGAGGCATACTCCATGCCCGCTGCAGAGAATATTTTGACTTATTCTGTACATTTAAAATTATAAAATACATTTTACTATGGTTTCCCATTCAACAGAGGTTGCAGAAAACCTGCTCTGTTTACCTACCCAAGAGGCCATTCTTGCTGTCCTCACAAGTTCCCAGTAAAGCTGGTTTTTTATCATAATGGAGGAGGAAAAATAATGTGAAGGCACAAATACAGAAAAACTTCTTGAAGACATGTCTCATACAACAAAGATTGACAGTGTGAAAGGAAAATGATGAAAAAGAATTCCCCAGTCCATTAAAAATCTTCCTAAGTAGCCTGCTCTATTTGAATATAGCTAGTGAATGAAGTCTGCTTAAAATTAACTCTAATGTAACAACAGGAAAAGCAAATTGAAGAAATATATGGCTTTGCTCTAAGAAGAACGTGTCATCAGCCCCATGACATTTAAATTAAATATAGAAGCTGTCAATTTAAATGTCCCAGCTGATCTCAACGACATATATAAAACAAAAAGGCAGAATAGGTCTCTAAGATACCTAGAAGTCAAACGTTAAAAGATTTTTATGGGTAAAACACAGTAACTTGAACTGTACTTGGGAAAAATATGACAACACACAGAAAATGTTGCAGGAGTGGTGCAACATTTATTTGCACATAAAACACTCCTAGTAGCAGAGAAAATGTATTATTTTCATAAATATGCTTCCTTCATGATTTTCAAATGTAGATTTAACTTCTTTTGTATACCTCTGTAAGGGGTCCACAGGTGACTCTGGTAGCATTTTGTAAACAGAAAACCCCTTCCAATATATATTTTCATCAAGACCACATGCATTCTGTTAAAAATTGATTCAAACATGAAAGGTACTTCAAGTAATAAGACAAATTGAGAGGAATTACTTTAATAGACTTCTGAAAAGATACTTTTTTATTGTTGTGTAATTAGATATTTAACTGCTCTTTGTTTCTGGGACAAAACCCAGGTGTATTTATTATATCCAAATAAATCTCATGTCTGTTGCATTTTATTACTTCAGACATATTATCATATTGTAATGAATGACCAGATGCACAGAAAACTCTGATGTGCAGATATTTAGATAACTATGTATCTGTTTACCTCTCTAAATTCCATGACAAATGACACACATACACAGAAAAACAGTTTAAATGCCATAGAATCATAGAATCATTAAGGGTGAAATAGACCTCTAAAATGGAGTCCAACCATCATCTCTTTATTTAAAAAATAAAACAAAGAGAAGGAAAATACTTAGCTCATCCTTAAGGTCTTTGTACATCCTAAATACTATTATAACTTAGCGCTGATTAACTGAAAAAAAATGCTTGTTTTTAAATAAGTACTAAACAAATCAGCTTTACTGTTTAGCTTATTTTCATTTGCTACCAAAAAAAAAAAAAAAAAAGTGTGTTTTTCTGCAACCACATTTTTACACACTTGCATTTTAGAAAAAAAACCCCAAAAAACCTAGCTGTTCTTCATGTGGTCAAATGTTCGTATCAACTACTGCACTAGAAAAGGAAGTCTTGGAGTTTCTGAAAATCCTTTGTGTACTTCTTTTAAACATTATAACTTTTTGTTTCTAGCCCTTGTTTATGTGCTAGAGTCCTCATTTTTTTTCAATATCTATAGCACTCTTCAGTAGTATGTGTTTAATAAATCTGCTTATGAATGAACATCTTCATTTTTCAGATAAGAAACCTAAAGTACAGAAAAATGTCTCATCAAGTCACTTCTTATTAATAGGAAAAGCAAACCAAATATTAAAACATGTGACTCCCATCTACAAGAGCCAGAAGAAGGATCCAGGAAACTACAGGCCTGTCAGTTTGACATTGGTGCTGGGGAAGCTGTTGGATGAGATCATGTGAGTGCCATTGTGCAGTACATGCAGGACAACCAGATGATCAGGGCAAGTCAGCATGGGTTTATGAAAGGCAGGTCCTGCTTGACTAGACTGATCTTGCATAACATGGTCACCCACTTAATGGATGAGGGAAGATTGCAGATGTTGTCTATCTGGACTTTTATAAAGCCTTTGAAACCATTTTCCACAGCATTTTCCTGGAGAAACTGTCTGCTTATGGCCCATATGTGTATACACTTTGATGGGTAAAAAACTGGATGGGTGCTGGGCCCAAAGAGTGGTGGTAAATGGAGCTAAATCCAGTTGGTGGCCAGTCCTGAGTGGTGTTCCCCAGGGCTTAGCACTGGGGCCAGTGTTGTTTGACATCTTTATGATATCTGGATGAGGGAATCAAGTACAGCCTTAGTAAGTTTGCAGATGACACCAAACTGGGTGGAAGTGTTGATCTCCTTGAGGGTACAGAGGATCTGCAGAGGAATCTAGAGAAACTAGATTAATGGGCCAAGACCAATTGAAGCTATTGAGGCCAAAGCTAATTGAAGCTAATAAGGCCAAACGCCAGGTTCTGCACTTTGGACACCACAACATCCTCCAGCAGCGCTACAGAAAGCTGCTTAGCAGAGAGGGACATGGGGGTGTTGACTGATAGCCAGCTGAACATGAACCAGCAGCATACCCAAGTGGAAAAGGAGGCCAACAGCATCCTGGCCTGTATCAGGAACACTGTGGCCAGTAGGACCAGGGAAGTGATTTTACCCTGTACTTGGCACTGGTGAGGCCGCATCTCATGTACTGTGTTCAGTTTTGGGCTCTAACTACAAGAATGACATTGAGGTACTAGGACATGTCCAGAGAAGGGCAATGAAGTTGGTGAAGGGCCTCTTATGAGAAGCGGCTGAGAGAACTGGGGTTGTTTATCCTGGAGAGGAGGAGGCTCAAGAGGACATCTTATGGCTTTCTACAACTACCTAAAAGGAGGTTGTAAGAAGTGGGGATTGGTCTGTTCAACCAACTAACAAGTTAATGGGCAAGAGGAAATAGCCTTAAACTGTGCCAAGGGAAGTTTAGGTAGGATATTAGGAATAATTTCTTTACTGAACGGTTTATCAAGCATTGGAATGTCTTGCCCATGACAGTGGTGGAGTCCCCATCCTAGGAAGTATAAAAGAGTTGTGTAGACATAGTGCTTAGGGATATGATTTAGTCAAGGACTTGTCAGTATTAGGGTGATTATTGGAGTCAATGATCTTAAAGGTCTTTTTCAATCTAGGCAATTCCGTGATTGCAATTTTTCTCCTTTGCAAATACATTGGTGAATAGTAAATAAATGAAATTCAGTGACAGATGTCTTCAAATCTCTGCATCCTGAAGTATCTATCTTAACAAAAATTCAGGTTTAAGCATGTCTTAAAAGTGCATTTAAATTTACTAACCTGTTAATTAGTGAGCCTTCTTGTTGGTTATCTCTGCTCATTTTACTTAGGTGATTAGGGACCATTGAAATGTTTCTTTCCTCAATGAAATAATGTTGTCTCTGTAGAGTAATGCATGTTAATTCATGGTCATGTGGCTTTTCAATCCCTTAATTAAATTAATGAGACTTCATTGCTTTCACTCATGCACTCAATTAAAAACTCTGAGAGGAAGAAGGGCACAAAGAAATAACATATGGCATTATCAGTGTTGTGCCCAAGAGAACTATTTAATAACAGCTCAACTAATTTATTGTTAATAAAACCTAGGCACTCCCTCAAAATGCATATGATAATGTGGACAATATGAATATTCTAACTTATAAAATTTGTTCACTCTTCTCTGCATCCTTGGTAACTGATGATTCATACCTCTCAGCAGCAGTAAGGTGGAATATTCAAAAGCCACAACTATGAATCAGAACTTGATTGTATCAGAATATATTTTAATCAGAAATCATGGTATCTAGCTGCTCTTCATCACTCCTGATGAGTTTTGGGAAGCTGAAACTCTGTGCAGAGTAAGTTAAACATGTAATCTTGACAGATACACCTGAAGTCTATTGAATAAAATATTTACTCAACATGTGATATACTAAATTTCTTACTGGATCATTTTCTGAGGCTGTTGATGCAGCCTAAACAAAATATAAAATCTTAGAGACAAAAGGAAAGAGCAAAAATGAAAAAATAGACACTTCCCTCCATCATGCAAACTGTAGGCAAGTGAAGGTATCTGAAATAAAATAAATGGTGTCTGGAGATTCCGGAAAAGTAAAATGAATGACTTTTCTTAAGTTAATGGCTTATTCCCTTCCAATTTCCTGAGTCTTAAGAGAAATGAGGATTCTGCACAAGTGCTATTCTAGTTTATAATACACAGACACCACCATCCTGAATAGCTCCTGCTGGGAACCTACAAGGAGGCTAGTGTAGAAGCCATGCCTGAGGTACCCTTCAAGGCACCTGGTGCATGGCAGCAGGGAGAAGTCACCAGTGGCACAGCCCTGAAGGTACTTAGCCAAAAGAACAGGGACAGAAAAAGAAGAGCTAGAAATATCAAGTCTTTTATTTACAAACATCTAAATTATCTGAGCTTAACAGTGGTTTCTTGCATGGAACTGCACCTAAGGAAATGCTCAAATTTCATTCACAAGAAAAACTCCTAATTCTTGATGTCTTGAAGCTGTATAATAGAGCTGTAAGTCCTTCCTTTCAAGGACAGCACAATCAGTCAGTTGTCGTCCTCATTCACACAATCATCTGACTCCCTCTTGGTAGGATTTCCCAGGTTTGTCCTTTAGGAACTAAATTAATGCTCTGCAGATGGATTTTAGTGGCTGAATTCCAAGCTCTTTGTGTTCATTGACAATCTATCATATCAGCATATATCCAGAATCAAATCCATGACTACTTTTCACTGAATGCTTTAAATACTCAATGCTATATTACATTTCTACTAACAAAAAAAAGGTGCAAGTTGGTCACAAAAAATAAATATATTTTGCATGGAAGTAGGGAGACTTATTTTAATTAAATTAATCTCTATATGAAGGCAAATAATAGCAGTTCTAATAATTAATAATCAATGCAACTTGCTCTGTGGTGGATATACTGCAGGATGACTTTTAAGTCTTTTCTCTCAGGCTTTTATTTACCTTTTTTTTTCTTTATTACTAGCAGAAAATATAAATTTAATGATAATTTTTAGAACAGAATGATAGAACACTTCTACTTTCAATTCCTCCAACAGTTTTCTAGTGGTAGGAAGACTTACTGTTACTTATTATTTGTTTGTCTTTTCAAATGACAAAAGTTAACAAAAATGGTGACAAAGCATGCTTTTTCTTTCACAACAAGTGTGGGCTTTTTCTCAATATCATGTTTACTTTCTCTTGTTAAAGTTCAGTGTATCCTGGATGAGGAGACTTCCTGAAGATAATCTGTGTTATTACTTATCTCTAGGTATTTTAAAAATAAAAGAAAACAATAATTTATTTCATTAGATTATTCCAAGATGATCTTCCCCCTTCCTAACACTTTTTTTTATTGTTCTGGCCTCACAGACTGTGTTCTTCTGCCACCCAGACTGATTAGCTTTCTTCTGCTTTAGTTTTCTGAAATAACCACAAGTACACTAGAGCATCAGTTACTGCAAAGGAGAGTTAGAAACACATAAACATGTACAGGACAGAAGAATCAGTTGTAGCAGCTCTATTTTAAATCATCTTAAACTGTTGTAGAGCTGTACTTCCAATTGTTTCAAATAGCTGCATTATACATATTTTATATCCACTTTTAACTGGCATCTGGACAAGCCAGACATATTAAGACATTTTATTTCTTTGTTCTACATCCATTTCTTTCAAACCCTTAACCAAATCATGGTTCTTCTTGAAACTTCATGATATTTTTAAAAAGCAATCTTTGATTCCATTGGAAACATTCACATCAACTAGAGAATTGCCTTTACAGAAACTTACTAATATGTATCCAATCCCTGTCTAATTTGCATGACATTCACAGCAGGCCACTTCATCACTTGTGGTTTTAGGATGAATTCTTTGAATTACATTAAGAAAGCAAAAGAAAGAATGTGAACATTAATTGCATTTGCTTTCAGTTGTTTTGGACCCAGGAAGAGGATCAAATTATGCCTACAATACTGCTGATTTTTTTATCTGATCACTTTTGTGACACAAAGGATTTTAGTTCCACTGACTTACAACATTTTATGTGGATGTTTTTTACCTCCCCTTTTCAAACATCTGTTTTGAAATCATATTTGTTACTTAATGCAAAAAAAAATTAATGAGAGTCCACAAACAAAACTTTGAGTAAAATGGCACCATCTGCTTTGGAGACCTAGGACAGTTGTTTTAGAAAAGAATTCATGCTGCACTGTGAAAACCCAGAATAATATTTCTGACAAATACAGACACTAAATGTTCATGCTATGCAATATATGGGTAAGACGGCAGCCATTTCCAGCAAACACCTTGACCAAATCAACTGGACAGTATCAGAATTGCCTCCTGCTTTACTGTGGAAGAAAGCCAGGATCATGCTACTTTGCCACCTCTCCTCCCTCCCTTGTAAAACATGCACACACTCTTCCAGTAGCTCACTGTCACTCAGACTTCCACTAACATATTTGCCAAGTAAACTGGAAAACTTCACCCAAATTCTAGTATCTTGAAACATTGTCTCTTCTCATTTGGCTGGAGGTAAGTTTGGCCTCATGTAGTATACAGTATACAAAATCAAAAAAGTGGCAGAGAAAGAGACTAACATTTTACTGGCAAAGAGACAAAATACAGTGAGCCATACGGGATATAGAGAAAAGAGGATTAAATAACAAAGTTTTCTTTTTTTTTACTGGTAGTTTTTTGAGCTATGAAAAATGTTCATTCTGTTGTCTATGTAACAGTAAGCATTTCAAGCTTGGTTTCTGCTTCTACTTTCATGCTTCCAATCTACACAATACATGTATTTGACTGCCCTGACTAGGTTAGATCACTAAAGATGGGTTTCTAAGATTTTGTCAGTTATTAAAGAGGCATAATAAGTGTGTCTGAAGAGAAGGAAAAAAGAGTCAGAATATTTAGTGCTAATCTAAAAGTGGGAAAGCCTGTGTTCTAGGTCTTTTGCATTTTAAGCAGGCTCAAGTTCCCTACTCTTCGGTATGAACAAGTCTGGGCAAAACAAAATGATTCTTACACCTTTCATTAAAACTGAAAGACTGTCCAAAGATAAAAGTCATATGCATGAATCCAGAGATATAACAAATAAGTAGAGATATATCCAGAAGACTAAGAGGGTATCTTATTAGTGTTTACAAATATCTGAAGGGTGGGTGTCAAGTAGAAGGGGACAGTCTCTTTTTAGTTGTATCCTGTGATAGGGCAAGGGGTAATGGTCACAAAGTGGAACACGGGAACTTCCACCTCAACATGAGGAAAAACTTTACTGTGAGGGTGACAGAGCACTGGGACAAGCTGCCCAAAATGGTTGTGGAGTCTCCTTTTCTGGAGACATTCAAAACCCCCCTGGATATGTTCATGTGTGGCCTGCCCTGGGTGATCCTGCTTTGGCAGGGGGGTTAGACTCAATGATCTTCCTTCTAAACTTTACCATTCTATCATTCTATGATTCTAAGTGCAGATTTACTTCTGTGTTAAAAAGGAAAAAATATCTGTTTTCTGATCTGTGTTCCAAAAACTGTTTTAATTGGTTACAAATACTAAACACATAAGTGGTACTTACAGCACAGAACAGCATGTAAGGAATGGAAATATATTGCAAGGACAGACCAAAAATAATGATGTCAAAAAATCTTTTTTTTACACTGTTTTTTTTTTTTTTTTAATTTTTAGCAAGATCCCCCCAAAAGAATTCAGATTCTGTGTATTTATCACCTCAAATATCTCAGTGTTCAGATAATTTTTCTGTTCTAAATATGTAAACTCATAATTTTATGGTCTTCTTCCAAGTGATGGCCTTAGACTGAGACATTTATGTAGTTATTCACTTGAGCTTCTTGAAGGAGATGTTCGGTTTTCAATCTATTCAGGTGTTAATTTTGTATTTAAAAGTTAATTATGATATTCATAATCCCAGGTGCATTATTTTCTCTTAGCTAACGATCATAAAAAGCAGAGAGTGCGGGACAGCAGAATTTTATTTTTTAAATTATAAACTTAGCAGGTCACCTTTTAATAGATTTATCTATGCACGGGGATTTATATATATTCAGTAAAGACATAAAAGTAGAGACAGCAATTAAGAATTGTCCTGTGGGATATTATTATATGTAGCCTTCCTTCCCCATCTGTAAAAAGCTAAGTGTTTCCTATCAGATGTCAAACACCCAAAGCACCTCTGTCAATAGGCATTAAAGGAGTAAAAAGTTTGTAAGGCATGCACAACTCCATACAGGATTGGATCTGAAATACAATGAATAACCTTCTCAGGTTTCAAATTGTACTTGACATCACACAAAGTTAAGGATGAAAATAACCTTGCTGTTCCTCTGTTTGTGGACAAAAGACAGAAGTCCTGGTACTGCCATAAAAATTCACCCCTGGAACATTGCTTTCCAGGATAGAAGGGGAGAACTGGTTAAAAATGTGTTTGATCAAGATACAAACTCTACTTTTATTGGATCTTTAGCTTTTAAAATCAGTTCATTAATTTGTCCTTTGTAAGCATTCTGCATGTAGGAGAGAAAGATGACCACTGACATTTGAAACAATGCTGATTTCAAGGCACATAGGTGAAGGTGCCCAGTGAAGTATTAGTGTAATGCTGGTGATCTTAAAATGTGAACTACATTGTGAAAATTACCATGGTCAAGCCTTCTGTGTTGGAATTACAGGAGTAGTTGAAGAACTGACCGTTATGACAAAACTCATAATTCCTTTAATCACCAGCCTTCAAAATCAAGTGGTCTTTAGGCTTAAGAAGGGGGAAAAAATATTCAAATGCAGGTTTATTATTAAATAAAAATACTGAAGTCAAACTGTGGTGAATCTCAGGTAATGAAAATGCTTTCACTTTTTTCTTTTCCCCATTAACTTCCTTATATTAGGAGTCAGCCTTATTATTAATTTAGGAATATTTAAATGCTTGTTTGATGTGTTGGTTACCTCAGTACCATTCTTTAAAGTTCCTTACACAAACGACAACCTTCTTTGACTTTATTTTTTTTTTCTCATTACAGCCAGGATCCTTGTACTCAGAAAGGCACCTGAAGTGATTCTGAACAGTAAATAGTTGTTCAGGGAGTTAATAAAGAACTGTGAAGTGGAGCAGAGATATAATAAAAGATTATATCACAATAGATAAAAGGTACAGCGGTACTTTTCTCACTGGGGTTTTGAAAAGGACTTGAGTTCAATTACTCTGCTAGCTAATTTAATCCTTGTTCTCTATTTTCTATAAATAAATCAGGAACAAATTAACCAAGTAAACTGACAAACAATATTCATTATTTTAGACTACATTAACCCCCAAACTTCTATAAGAATTGAGTGATTCACCTAGATAAGTCATGTCCAACTGAGGCCATTTCTAAGAGGTTTAGAGCAACATAAAGGAGAGACACATGTGCTTGCACATGGAATATTCTCTATTTATTCCTGTATTACACAGAGAACAGACAACAAAGGACCTTTTTTGTTGAATATTTATTTTTCAAAATTTAATCTTTTATGCTTTAACTACAAAGGATTTTATTATGCATATCTTATCAGATTCACCATCAACACTTTCAGTACTTAGCTAAGGGAATGAAGTTTGGAGTCTAGAGTTCTCTTAAGAGTACTCTTGTGATCACTGAGAGAGATACGTATCTCTAGGGAACCATTTTGAGTATCCTTTAGCATTTCCCTGTGGAGATATTGACATAATAATATCAGTGCCTAGTATGTAAAATAAAGTGAAATGAGTGCATGTGACAATGGTTAACATACACATTTATTATGAATCTTCAAAAGCATTTTTGTATACATACCATATACATTCTGGCCATCTGTGCAGCTCACAGGCAATTACTCAAGTGTGTCATCCCAGTGTGTCAGGCTAACTGTATGTGCCTTGTACATCACATACTCCTAGCTTTCTTGAAAGCAGCATCCACAGAAGTGGAAGAGATGCATCTCATGTAATTTGATGCAGTAAATCCCCTCTCCACAGTTAGATTGAACATTACCAGCTCTTGTTTTACTGCCATAAGAAAGGACCATACAGCAAAGACTTTCATATAACCTAAAACATACCTTCTGTGTAGTTCACATGTCTATCAAGTTTTTTTGCTTCCCCTGAGTTAAACAGCACAAATATTTCCTCTCTTGGAATCCTTTGTATCTTTCTAAATATGTCTATAGATTCTTTCTGAGAGTGGGCATTCCACAGAACTGAAAGGTGGATTCCATGAACTGAGACCTGTTTTTTAAGAACAGACTACTGAGAACATTTGTCTTGTTCTCTGCAGTATCATCTGGACCCAGACCCTGATTGCTAGGACAACTGTTTCAGTGGAGACGTTGTGAACAGCCTGAGAATAAGAAGACAGTACATCATTAATGTATCTTGAGGGTTGCATTACTTTCTGGATCTATTCAGAATGAGGCCTTTGGGTGTGATATAGGAGATGATTTATGTGACAATTCATCTTCTCCTCTCAGAAAGATCCCCTGCTAGACTCACATCCAGAGCAGTGCTATAAATGTGGTGTATTCATACTACTACCACAAGTCATGGGAGGGACAGGTAAATACTTTCTTGAGAGCAAGATGTGTGTCGTGGTTAGGCCCCACCAGCAACTGAGCACCACATGGCTGCTCACTCACTCATTCCCCCCCGCAGTGGGATGGGAAGGAGAATAGAGAGAAAAAGGCAAAACCCTGCTGGTTGAGGTAAAGAGAGTTTACTAGAACAACACAAAAAGAGGAGAAACGACAGTAATAATACCAGTGAAATAATATATAAAGTGAATAATATACAACACAGTGCTCACCCCCTGGACCACCTTGCCCTGCAAACTGTCCACAGTGCCCCAAACCTGTGCACCTGCCTCTGGCCAATCCTCCCCTTATATAGAAGGCATGACATCATTCTGGTATCAAATAGCCCACTGACTAGTTTGGTTGGCTATCCTGGTGGTGGACTCTCACAGATTCTTGTGAAAATTAACAATATGCTAGTTGAACCTGGATCAATGTGGGTACTCACTGCATGCCATGCAATCATTGATAAGATGCTGGCCACACATATTCAGCCAAGGAAAGCTAATCTATTAAAACATACATGAAAAGAAGCTCTTTAAACTAATATGCCATATATAAATTAAGACTTCTCATCTAACACCTCTTCCGTCTTTTGTAACTGATTTATTGGTTTTTTCTTGTTTCAGCTATAACTTCTGGTGGTCATCATAATTTTGTAAAATAAGAAGGCTTTATCTACAAATTATGTATAAGAAATGAATGCTATTTTGCAAAACAAAATGACTGTATAATTCCATGTTGCTTGCTTATCAAGACTTCACTATCTTGGAGCTCTCTGTGATTCTCACCCTAGAGTAGCAGTTCTAGTATTGCTGGAATCAAGTCACATGTGTGGGACTCTGCCCACAATGTTCACTTCTTCCTTTATTTAAAAAGAAAAAAGACTATGTAGGTTTGCATTTAGTCCAACTTTTCATGGAAAAGAGGGCATATATGAGATTATTTATAATCCTGTCCGTCTGTGTCTTGAAAACCTCCAGTGATGGGGACTTCACCACATCCCTAGTTAAGTTGTTCCAGTGACAGATTGTTGTAACTGTAAAAAAATTCCATACTGTGTCAAGACAAAATCTCTCCTGATGTAACTTGGAGCCATTGTCCCTTGTTCCCTTGTTCTCTCCATGTGATTTCTTCTGAAGAGACAGCCTCTTCCCTCTTTGTAACTACCCTTTAAGTACTGGAAAACTGTGAAAAGACCTAACTGGTGTTTCTGTTTGGTAAGTATACCAAAATATACAGTCACTGGGTTCTTGACTGTTGCTGACTTGCAGAGAGTAGGACACCAGTTGTCCTTCACTCTTTTGAAAACATCTTCTACCTATTAAACAGAGCTGCTAACATCTTGGGAAGCAGAGCATCTCAGCTGGCTGATTTGCACATGTTCATCCTTACCTTTACAGGGTTTTCTTTCCTTGCTAATTATTCATATTACTTCTTTTCTAAAGAGAATTTTCAAATGAAAATAACATGTCAGCTATTTTTAAATTACCATTTGTTTCACTGCCTGCTCTATTTTATCCTTTTAATAGGTCTACTTTCTCCCTAGTAATTCATTTGCCAGTGATGTATTTGTATAGGATTGTCTCTTTCACATTGACCTCTATGGTTAGCCTGAACACATTTTGATTTTTTGCTGCCTTTATCTTATCCTCAACACCAATAATATGCATAATATTACCTGGAAATCCAGATAGCATTATTACCATTACAAGTCAATGAATGCTTTCACCTTAGATAATAGTTTTTGCTGGGGAGTAAATTCAAAGATAAGTGCGTTAAGAATGCATAAATGATTTTGCTTGAAGCCTCAGAAGGTACTGAGTCACAACCCATTAATCTTTTCATATACTACTCAGCACGAACAATTATTATACCACTATAATGAGTCTATAAAATAAGTCTAGTGATGTTAAATATTAAAATTTAAAACAAGCAGACAAACAAAACTTTAGAGACTACTCAGTGAATCTTAAGTATTGCTATCCAGAACTAAAATCAGTTCAATACATATACACAGAATCTTACCATTAATAGGAGATAATGCATTTTCAACTGAGTACTATCCCATAAGATTTAAATTACAAATGTGAGCATAATTCATGCTGCTGATAAACCAGATTTATACTGATGAAATTTCATTGACAGCAGCAAGGATACATCTGCATAAACCTAGAGTAATGCAGTGTTATATTATTTATTTTAGAAGCAATGGATGTAGCTATTTATATAGCCACTGGGTCAATTGTAGAAAATGGAACAATGAATGAATCGTACCCAGAAAGGTGGTTTAATATTACAAAGCATAATGACTACCTTGTAAAAATCTTGTGATAAGCCATTGCTGCACTTTTCATAAAATCTAAGTCCAGTGTGGGTCAACAGACTCCATTCCATAAAATATTGTTGGATAATTTAGGTTAGCTACTGTTGAAAATATGAAGTTCTATATTTTAAAGTGTCTGTGGATTTACAAACCTTAGTGAACACCTTCTTTAATTACGTCTATAAAAAATCAGCCTCTGTCACTATTTCAAATTGGAACATAAATCTATCTACAGTAGGTGTGCAGCAGCAAAGACACTGGAAAACATACTCTGGAATTAAAGGTTGCTATTTACCCTTATCATCTTGCAATATATTAAACTTCTGGAAAACAGGAAATTGGGTCTTATCTTATCTAATTTTGTCTCTTAATTGAACTTGCAGTAAATAGATACAGTATCAACATGAACAAGGAGTTCCAGTTCCTTGGAAGCTGATTTGTTTCAATTCAGAGATCACGGTTATTTCAGCAACTATAAGAAGCTCAGTATTAATAGTACTCAGTTTTCAAAGGCTTCAGGAGATCCTTGAAGAAAAACTCTATCCCTTTTCCATAAGAACAGGAGTCAATCACCTAAATTTATTTCTTAATGTCTAATACTTTTTCAATTATAACAGAAAAGGCTATAACAAATAAAATGAGGACTAAGCACTAACAAAGTCAAACAATGTTTTTAGTTAAGATCAATTTGCACTTTGGCCTTTTATCTTCTCCGTGAGTTCTTGCTGTACAGCAAAATGGAAGCGGAGTTCCAGTTCAATGAGTTTTCTTCCATTATGTCTGGATTATCATTAAACACATAGTAAAAGATTCAACATAGCATCTAAGTCTTTAAACCAATTGTATACCAAGGAGTGAGAGATATATATATATATATATATACACACCAAAGTATTTTTTTTCTCTTCTGAAGTTATGTCTCTCCTATGATTTAGGGATGAATATATATAGACTTTGGACTATACATTTGTACTCCTACCTGGCATCTCTGAGTGGCACAGCTTCTGTTTAAGCTTTAGGAAACCCATACTGCAGGAGCTATCTCTACTGCAGCAGTATGCAAACTGATCCTACATTTGAATGTAGATGAACTCTTCTAGAAGGCTGGGCAAGGAAAATAAGTTTATCTTATCTATTATGGGGATAGGAAAAGGGAAGGAGCAGCAAACATAGCATGTATATTATTCATCCTACTCTTGCCTTTTCAAAGGACTGAGACTGCCTTTCTGCAGAACAGAATAAAATTTCACAGGAATTCACTTAAGATTCAGTTTAGAATCAAATTTAACTGAGGTGTCTACAAGTCAGATATCTAAGCCAATTTGACTATGTTCATAGAGCCCTTTACTTCAATATAGAGAAAAGTGTCTCCCAAGACAATTCTCACACCTTGAGAAACATGTGTGAAATAGGTTAAAAGCTGTAGATGCTTTGGAACTGGCAATAGAAGCTTTGTGTGACCAATCTAGACATCTAAAGTTAGGTGAAATGAATAGCAACATAAATCAACAACCTCCAAAAATCTGTAAAATTTTATTATTGAAAGAAAAAATGAACTTACAGAGAAAATTTAGAAGAGATTGTATTAAAAATGTGTGGTTTGTTAGGTTTCTCTTTCCTAACAATAAGGTTCTTGTTTTAGCAGTCTGGGAACATATGACTTTAATCAAATGGCATATTAAGTCAGGACAGATGAGTAATTCCCAAAACATTTTCAGCAAATGTCACCATTTTGCTAAATGAATCATCTGTAACTTTTGAAGATATGAATTATTAGAAATCATTACCCAAATAATTTAGAATATAATTCTTGCTTTGTCATTTGTAGGAATTTCAGCAAGTTTAAGTTGTTTTGGATACATGAGATATGTCTGACAGAATATTTCTGTTCTCTGATGAGATTAATATAAATTCTGAGATCTGATGTGTTAACATATCTGAACACGAATTGGAAACTCACTTCTTGCTTGATTTATATGAACTAAGTAATTGTCAGAAATGTCTCTGAAAACATTTTCTAAAATGAATAAGATTCAAAGTATTCCTGCTTTTGAAATTGTTTTAGTGAGTTGGGATGAAGCTATTTTTCCTTACATACCTTACAAAGAAGTAGCAAAAAGACAAATAAACTATGGTCCAGAATAGATGCAATATCATGGGAAGAAGCACAGCTTGACTTGTAGGTGCTTCAGAGTGAATATTGTCTGAGTACTGCTCTTAGTCTCTCTTTTTCCCCATATCTTTTGAAATCTTCGTTGTGTGCAAGTCAGCTGCCATCCGGACAGTGGTTGCAACATCTCTCTAGGGGACTCAACCATCCAGTCTCCTTTTCCTGAATCAGTGTTCTCACCACAGCAGTTTGGCATGAGGAGAGGTTTGAATTTCTGTCTCCATCAGATAAGCTGAAGCCTTGTCTTCAACTCCATGGGCCCCAGACAAATGGCTGCAGGTGTCATGAAGATCCTGGGCCAGCTCCCATTCACACATGTTCCCTTTCTTACTGTTTGCTATTGGTAAACTGATGATAGTCATATGCAAGAGAACCACTTTTTAGAGATGCCTATTTCTCTGCATTATTAAGAGCTTTGCATCCCTGTGCTCTGCTAGATCCTGTTATTTATGTTGGGTATGATGCTCAATGAGTCACTTCAGCAATCTGTTTACAACTATATGATTGTGTTGACAGTTTCAGGGTTCAATTATTTTCTTTTCAGTCCCACAATTGAATACCTTGCTGAGAAGCCAAATCCTAAGAAAATCTTAAAAAAAAAAAAAAAAAAAAAAGAAAAAGAAAAAGATAAGAGGTGGGCATAAACCAGAAAAACAGAGAGAAGAGAGATTCAAAACCAAGAATTTAGATGCCCATTAGCAATCATTCCTGTGCCCAGTATTTTCTTTCCCTCAGTTACAGAAAGCCAAACTTTCTCAGCCGTGGCAGTCAATCAACATTGATTTCAATGGAATATTTTGTTCACATTAGAGGTGAGACTTTGAGTCCATTAGTTTTATTTTCTTATAATATTTTGTCCACAAATCTCAATTCATTTTAAAACTAAATTAAATTTTGAGATTAAAAACAATGAAGGATTTTATACTAACACAAAATTATACTTACAGAAGTAAGTAGGACTGTAACTAATTAGTTTAATAGACTATCTGTTTAAATTTTATGCTTATTAAGCACAGAAATCAACTGGAAACAGCTAACTTATTTAAAAAAATATATATTTATACTCATTTAACCTCTGCCTATTAATCTCCTTCTGCATATTAATCCATGGGTTTTTGCTATATTTTCCATAATATTTTCTAAAAGATTTCTTTCATCTTCCCGCAAAATGAAAAACAATATTAAGGGTTAATTAATGTCTGTATATATATCATAAAACTTATGAAATAACAAAAATTATTCAAGATATATAAAGAAAAAATATATATGAGATAATGTATTTCTGATAAATTTCACTTGTTAATTGAAGAGACAGCTGCTTTTAAATGCTATATTTACCATCCTTTTAAACTCTCTTATGTATTGTCACTCAAAATATACAAATAAAAAATACACTAATAAAGATCATGATATGCCAGTAGCAGTTAATAGAATTTGGACTGGTCTTTGAAAAACAAAACAAAAACTTACTGTTTGCAAACATGATTGTTTCAATGTTTCTATATTTTCATCATCCATACAGCTAGTAGCTAAGTTAAAATAAGTAGACTTTTCTAAGTGAGCCTCATTTTTAGGGAAACAAACACCAAGATGAAGAAATTGAAGTTTTCATTATACCTACTGACTCATCTCAAGACACATCATACAAGTAATTTATACCTGAGTTTATGATAAAGAGGAAAGTCCTTTGCCTAGCAAAAAGGAAAACCTGTGGACTTTTGTTTTGTTTTGGTTTTGGTTCTTTTTTTTTTTTTTTTCCTGTGACTTGTCAAGAGAATTGTTCTATGTCTTTTTGCAAGTCACTTCACTTTATTTTCTCATACAAAATATAGATGACATTCACAGTCAGGAAGTTTTACATAGATGCTGAAAGTGCATAGTAGTAACAGATGTTACAAACACTCTGTTGCATACTACTTCGTTGTTGACAGTGCTATATGCAGCAGAGATGATGACCAAACTGCTAGAAAGCAGGCAAAGGTAGAGGTAGAAAGAAAATTAGCAGGTCTGTCTGCTGTTGTACAAATCATGTGCGATAGCTAGAGAGAAACTTGCCTCAGCGCTCAGGCCAGTCAGCTGAGCAGGGAAGGGTGAAAGTGTGATGCTCTGCCAGAGTCAGAAAGCCTTGGAGAAAACAGAAAGAAATACACACAGAAAGCCCAGCCACCTCACTAAACATACGCTGCAAATTGGCTATGATTAGTGGAGATCATGAGAAGAGAGATGGAAAATCAGTTAAGAAGGTGGAAAGAAATGTCAGTTGTACTCAGCTGGTTACTGAAACCTTCTGCTTATCATCTTACTCAGGATACCTCAAATTTCTTTAAGACTACAAGCTGTTCTCCCAAACACTGCTTTTTCTGTCTGTTTTTGCAGTCTGTTCATACTTCCTAACCTCCTCAAGAGGTGGATCAAGTCACAGGTGCTGTTTTGCCTATTAATCTATTAATATAGATGTTCCTCCAGCTCTGAGTGGCACCAAACCATCAGTATTTTTTTTCTCAACTGGGTCTCCATAGCAGCAACTTCCAGCCTTGTCAATCAACTGGTGCTACTTCTGGCACTGCTGTCCCTGGCCTAAAAAATGTGAATAGATTAATTCTTGAATGGACAGGGAACCTGCCCGTGAAACAGAAAGGACAGCACAGAGTTAGAACATGAAAGAAAGAAGCAGGAACATGCACTGTGGGCAAAATGTTTAAAGAGAAATAGCTACTAGTAACTTTATAGTGGGGATAGGCAGCTTATATGGAACAGTTTTTGATAAAAGCTGAGAATCACTTTGATGAAACGGAGAGGGAATGAAAAGAGGTTAATTACTATTTCCCAGTACTAGGTAGAATGGTTGGGCTGATGTTTAGGTCTTCTGAATTTCTGTCCACTGGTCACACTACATTGCACTGGCAATGACAAAGGAAAGAGCTATATGCTAATTGGTGCTTAACAGAAATTTATCCCCAGGAGCTAATTTCACTGCCTTTAAACTAAGGGTAGTAATAACTGCTGCTCAGTTCTGACATACGTAACAACATTATACTTACGAGAGATTCATTTGGCTGGTGTTATCGTGTTAAATGGTGTGTGGCTATTGGTAAACAGATGTAAAATTTCCAGCCTTTCAGTTGGAAAATGCAAATGGAGAAATAAAGATGAAGTTAAGTGAATAGGAACTTTACTCCTGTGCCCTTATTTCTGAAGTGATGTAAATGAAATATATATTTAAACTTTACAAATCAAAACACTCCACTTACTGGAAAAAAACAATGAGTGTAGACAATCTACTATATAGTGACGTATTTTTAATACCAGACAACACTTACAACACCAGCACAAACCTCAAAAATTTTCACTTCACATGTGCTCTCAATATAAGCCCTGTGACAAGAAGGAAAAAAATAATGATATATATTAACCGCCTTTCGAATATGGTAAAAATAAGTTGAGAAAACTTAGGAATAAGGTGATGACAAAAGTCCTATTTCTATCCAGGGGCACTTGCATTTATTTTTAAGAACAGTGAGAAGTTGTGTGTTTTAATCACGTGTTTTACCCCTTTGCTCTCTCCACTACTCTGACCTGAAGTGAATCATGTATATGTACCGTATGGGAGTTTCTTTAGTATAATGACACTAAAGGATATTTTTATACTGCCAAAATGAGAAATAAGGAAAAGCTGAAAAACTGAAGTTCCCATAGGAAGAAGGCTGTAATTTGTAAATAATTTTGTTGACAGAAGTGTCATGTTAATTCAATAAGCAAATTGCACTGAAAATACTCTGACTGTAGCATCATACTTTTTCCCTGATAGAAATATTCTCAGCAATGAAGAAACAACTACATCCAGCATGTGGAGTTCAGATGCTGGAATTTATATATAGACAATATCAGCTTGTTTTCATGAAAGAAAATGACAGCAGAAAAAGCAATTTTATGTAGTATTGTTGAAACAATTGAATACAAGAAGACAGGGAGGGGCCTCTTTGAGGGCTTAGTAGGGTTTCACCACTTGTACCTGCAAGTTTTACAAGAAACATATGTGAATATATTTCAGCATATGCAGAGGCATCGAAACTGTGTGTGTGTGTATATATATATATATATGTATACACACACACATACACTTACAACATGAAAAACAAATAGCCTTGGTTGTGACATCAGTAGCCTTTGTCAAGTATGGAACTTTTATTCCTTCTTCACTTCTTGGATGAACAGAGGTATCTTCAGATCATAATCCTAATCATTCCCATTGAGGAAAGAAAAAAATTAAATTAAAACCATACAGCCTATCTTGGTGTTTTTACTGTGTTCAGAAATATATAGGCACTCTACTTCATCAAACAGAAGCAGTGAAGGTTGTATTGAAAAAGGAGGATTCCTTCCTCCTGGCCCCATTCTTCATTGTTCCCTTAAAATATTTTCTAAACAAAGTGAAAGTAAGCTGTAAGAAAACAAGTCTAGATTTATCTAAAGAAACTGAATAAGAACAGTGATGTCTTCTGTAGAAAGCATAGTACTGTTTTGACTGCTCTGATCATGGGAAGAAAAAAGAAATCCTATTATTTGATAATTATATTGTGGTGGAAAAAATGTTTAAGGCAGATAGAGTCCATGCCCCAAAGACCTTCCAAATTAAAATGAATGCTGTGACCTCCGTAAAGAAATACCAGGAAAGCTCTTGGCTTACACTCTAAGCAGCTGCTCTTGGGTCTGTGCACTGCACAGGCTGTAATAAAGATATGATATATACAGTTTATTTACTAAACCCAGCTTTATACAAGTCTCCATTAACCCTATATAAATGGAATTTGTAGTGAAAAAGTCAAGTGCTCTGTCCACCTTTAAAAAAAAGGTGTATTAGTAAAGTCACTAAACACCTTTTCTTCAGTGTTTATGGTAATATTTTTAGAAAAGAAGATTGGTTGTATAGTTTGCTGAAAATTTCCTCATAACCAGATGCTCTATTGAGACCAGAGTCCTGTTAACTGGCACAAGAAGCATCTGGCCAGCTGTCAGGATTGATTTGGCTCAGCAGAAACTGGCAGCTATAACAGAATGGAGGAAGGCTGAAATTACACTAGGCAGTAACCCCTCCAATTCAAATAGTTGGGTGCATAACCAAACACCCTTGACACCTGATAAAAAATAGCTGATACAATGCTTGGTTTCCACATCAGTGAAAAAAGATTTCATGTACTTGCAGTGGTACTGTGTTGTCAGCACCCTACAAAAATCTTTCAGGAGTAAAAAGCAGAAACATAAGAAGTACATTGAGAGACAAACAACAACAAAACTCTGTACTTCCTCCTTAATCTTTTTCACTAGCTACTCTATGCATAAGCTTTCACATGTTTTATTCTGTGTCTATTAATGACTTAGATTTGTAGTATCATTGTAAGACATTCTTTCTGAACTTTTTGGAGTTTGCTTAAAGTACGTGAATCCTCACAGGACAGAAGACCCAGACTTTAAAGAGAAATTTGCTGGAAGGAGTCTTTCTGCTGCCTTCAGTGAGAGTTGGCACAAGCTGTAATCAGCTGGCACATGATAGACTTCATGGCAGTTTGTACGTGTCACTTGTGTGTTGTCAGCTCACACTGACACTAACCAGACTGCAAGGTGAGAAGATGGGAGGGGAGAGAGGGAAGAAGAACATATCTATAATACCTCTGTCTGTCATCTTATTCATCTTCTTCTGTCTGTACTTGTAGACCACTCTATCCTCTGGTATTCAGACCACCTGTATAAATATATACAGCTATTTCATCTGTAAGACTGCATGATGTTGAGAGGATTTTAAAGAAAGAACAGAGCTCCTGCAGACAGCAGGGATGTAAAATACCAACAAATTAACTTTCCAAAATCTATCTCCAGAACCCAAGCTCAAGTGGACTATTTCAGGCTTATCCAAGTTTCAGTCTGTCACAGAGCCAATAGCAGCATAACAACCTCATTGAAAGCATGTGCTAAAGTGCAAGAGACTGCAAACTTCCTCTTGTCCAACAGGAAAGGAGTACTACTATTTCAGTAGAAAAACTACATTTTTTTTCTGAGTAATGTAACCTAGAAGATATTAATTTCCTTATAGAACAAACAGAATTTTAAAACTCCTGGAAAATTTAGGTAAATATGCAACTTGGGTAAAGAACAAGATTTTCCCTTCTACACAGTGAGTTTTTATCTTAAAAAAAAAAAAAAAAAAAAAAAAAGAAGATAGCTTTCAAATCGTAGATGTTTCATGGTACAACTATTTCCCTACTGCTATGTGTACAGACTGTTTTAACTTGAATAGATATATCTCTGTTACGCAACCGATGACACAGCCCCGTATATCTCCACTGAATATGTAAATAGCACACTAGTAATTGTCTTTGATGCTATTGAATATTGGTTTTCATTAGAACAACCTGAGCCATTCTAAAAACTCTTCCTTTACACATATACATGCATCATTCTTTGATGGTCATGCTGGAACAAGTGTTTAAAAAATCATCAAGGAAGGAGGTGAACCAGCCTGCATCCCTGAGGTCATGTTGATGGAGACAGTCTGCTTTGCTGGTTCGACTGCCACTGTCGTAAAGACTTGGTGTTTTCCATGGCTAAACATGCAAATGCTTAGATACTACTCAAAACCTCATTACTTTTATTTATTGGGATTAAAAAGTCAAAGAAAAACTACTCCTGTCTTGTTTACTGCAATCTCTTACTATGCTTGTTTACTTTACCTGTTAAAATGCTCCCGGCAGGAAGCTATTGTTCCATTTCTTTCTAGGACAGTGTACACTATAAGTTTGGATTGAGTCTGCTATGTATCACAGCTCATGTGGAAAGTATGCATTAAAGTCTTCCCCAAACTGACAAAAATCATCATTATCTTGAATTTGTGGGACCTCTGAGCTTTCTCAAAAAAATTGTTAGTAATACATGCTGAGATTACATAAGACTGAATTTTTAGTAACTCCTTCAAGGAATCACATAATCAAAAACAAGTTAAGGTTGTACTGGACCTCTGGAGGTCCAACGTCTGCTGCTCAAGCAGGGACACCTTGAGCTTGTGGCCCAGGACCATGTCCAGATTGAAGATCTCCGATGATAGAGATTCCAAAAACTCCTGAGGCAAGACTTTCTGCTTCTCCTTTTTGTACTGCACGATGTTCCTGTCAGCTCATTTCTCCCATATGTCAAGGTTCCTCTGACTGGCAACAAAACCCTCTGGCATATCAGCCACTCCTCCCAGTTTGGTGTCACCAGCAAACATTCTGCAGGTACAGTCATCCAGATTATCCTTAACTTCCTTATGTAGAACATCCTATAAATTTGAAAAACACTATCATAGGGTTACCATCAATGTTATTGCTGCTGCATTAGTGTTTAGAAACAAGGATCCAGTATAAAATATAGTCCATAGTAAAAGTTCAGGAGACATTGAGTATGTAGTAATATTTAAAATATTGAAATTATTATTGAAATGTAATATATTCATTTCAAAAATCTGAATAAATCAATTAAAGATTAACAAACAAATCTGTCAACCGAAATTACATAGCAGCTAGATGTTTTGTCTGAGGTTTACAGAAAAAAAAAAGTTGTAGAAGAGGACAGAATACTATGACCTATCTTTTGTAGAGTGGATTCTATTAAGCAAAGAATAAAGTGTCTGTTTGCACCCTCTTAATGGATTTAAACCATTGGATCAATAGTAAAGGATCAAACTAAACCACTTAAGAAGGTATTGCATTAATAAAATCCCTTGCACCTGTCTCTGTAAAAGAGGATAAACAGAGCAGAGTTTCAGGGGGTGATTAAGAGAGAATCACGTTGCAGTGAAAGGCTTAAAGGGGACAAATTAGCCTTTGCTGTACATGGAGATAAGGCAAAGGGCTGCAAGTCTGAGCTACACATTACAAGCTTTTACAGGCAGATTAAAAGGTTTTGGTTTTTTTTTAAAGATGCCATGGGGATATCATATGACAAAATATCTTGAGGCTGTTTATACAACTAATAAAAAAGATGGTAAACTGCTGTGCTGGAGCTACCCTTAGGGCTGCTTGTTGATCTTATTTATTGCAGCCAGAGTTATACTTGATTCATAGCTGTTCTCGTATTCATTCTGTATCATGCCTACTGGGACATGTGGGGAAAAATGTGAAGATTCAGTATGATTTTATTGCATTTTAATAATAAAATGTACTAGATGTAATACTTTTATGAGCCTGTTAGTTTATAAATATGAACCTCCCTTTCTCAAGCCTCAGTGACTGAATTCCTTATGTTCAAGCCCTTCACATTCTTATTCTCTCTCAGATGGCATTTGTCTTCAGAGCATCACAGAGCACTGGGCCAAGGAGATCCTTGTATCACCTAGCCTCACTTCTTTGGGGTGGATATCCATGCAATTGCACTTCTACATTGTCATAACTAACTTTCTGTGTATATAACAAGCAAATGTTGAAGAAGGCTGACTATGTCTGTCACCAAAGGTTATTAGGTAAACTACAGAGTACCAGATCTTTGCAAGTATTTAAAGATGGTTATAAAAGAGAATCAGAAAGTGTCAGGAAATGTCCAACTTTCACTGTGGGAGGAGGCCATCAGTGAAGATTCATAAGAGCTTGTCATAGAATCATAGAATCATTATGTTGGAAAGGACCTCTAGGGTCATCAAGTCCAACCTTTGTCCTAGCATTTCTCTAACCACTACACCATATCCTCAAGTGCCTAATCTCTTCTTTCTTTAAACACCTACAGGGATGGTGACTCCACCACCTCCCTGGACAGCCTCTTCCAGTGCCTAACCACCCTCCCAGTGAAGAATTTCCTCCTAATATCTAATCTAAACCTACCCTGATGCAACTTGAGTCCATTTCCCCTCATCCTATCATTACTAATTTGAGAGAAGAGACCAACACCAGCCTCTCTACAACCTCCTTTTAGGTAGTTGTAGAGGGCAATAAGGTCTCCTCTCAGCCTCCTCTTCTCTAGACTAAACAAACCCAGTTCCCTCAGACACTCTTCATAGGGCATGCTTTCCAGCCCTTTCACCAGCTTTGTTGCCCTCCTCTGCACTCGCTCCTGTCCTGTGGTGACCAAAACTGGACACAGTACTCAAGGTGTCGTCTCACAAGTGCCGAGTATAGGGATACGATCACCTCCCTACTCCTACTGGTCACACCATTTCTGATCCAGGCCAGGATGCCATTGGCCTTCTTGGCCACCTGGGCACACTGCTGGCTCATATTCAGACAACTATTGTCTTGGGTTCCATATCATTCAATATATTCATAGATGACCAGAAAAGAGGGTGAGTATGACCTAGAAAAGAATGAAAAAGCAAAGTGAAAATATTGCTCATGATACTAAGCCATCTGAAGTAGCAAAGACCCAACTATGAAGGATCTGCCAAAGGTCTTAGGGGATAGAGGGGAAAATAGATAACAAAATGCAGTGTAGCTAAATATAAAGTGATGTTCATGGTAAATAATCATTTTCTACTCTAAGCTGTGAATCAAACTCTATCAATCAGAGGAAAGGTCTTGAAGTTATAACAGAGAAAATCATTAAGGTATTAGGTGTATCTCTGTAAAAATAAGTACAGTGTTACTACAAATGAAACAGAATAAAATGGAAAGTGTTGTATAAATCATTTTGCGTACTGTGTGTGGTGTAGAAAATTTCAAAAGATACAGAGGAACTGGGAAAGGTTAAGAGAAGGGTAACAAAGAATGTGAAAAGTATGAAACAGTGTCTATACAAGGAATAAATAAATAAGTAGTCAGGGACTCTTCTGCTTGAAAAAGAAGTGACTGAGGGGGAAATGATAGAGCATGTAGAGAACGGATCTATTGTTCTCTGCCCCTTGACAGCAAAAGAACTAGTAGGCATCAAATTAAGCTGTCAGCTGTCAGGTTCAAAACACAGTTACAGACAGACTGTGCATCACTTTGACACAGACTGTTGTGGATGATAAAAATGTAAATAGGCTTGTAGGAAGACTAGACATATTCATGTCAGGAAAATCCATACAAACCATTTCTGCCTCAGGTAGTCTTGTAGGCTAGAAGAAGTAATACCATATGCTGTTGTGTTTTTTCTCTGGACACTTGCTTTTAGATGCTGTTGGAAACAAGTTCTTGTGTGAACTTAACCTTTGGTTAATCTTGTTTGATGTCCTAGTATCGATAGCCCCAGTGATGCCAAAATCTACAAAATTCGAAAAGGCAGCTACCAACAAAGAATGAAGAAAATGAAGGCATTTATCCATAATAATAAAACTCATCTTTTCTCCCCCTTCTGAACTACCTTTGGTGAAGTGTTTCACTTAAAGTTATCTTCAAATCACTTTTTTTCTATAGGATTGCTTTAAACAATTGTCTAATGTAGGCAATTACTATCACGCAGCCAAATTTTTCAATCAACTGCATTGTATTGTAGGAATTTGGGAGATTAATGTTAACATAGTATCCATAGAATAAAGAAATTTAATGTCTTTTCAGCTCATTCTGGATGTCATTTCTATACATTTGGAACTGAAAAATGGTTATTGGGAGCAGTCAACATGGATTCACCAATGGGAGGTCATGCTTGACCAATCTGATAGCCATTTGTGATGGTATGACTGGCAGGGTAGATGAGGGGAGAGCAGTGGGTGTTGTCTACCTTGACTTCAGCAAGGCTTTTGACACTCTCCCATAACATCTTCATAAGTAAGCCTAGGAAGTGAGGGTTAGATGAGTGGAAAGTGAGGTGGATTGAGAACTGGCTAAATAACAGATCTCAGAAGGTTGTAATCAGTGGCGCAAAGTCTAGTTGGAGCTTTTTGTTAGTGGTGTTCCCCAGGGCTTGGTACTGGACCCAGTTTTTTTCAACATATTAACCAATGATGTGGAAGAAGGGACGGTGTACTCTCAGCAGGTTTGCTGATGATACAAAACTGGGAGGAGTGGCTGACACACCAGAGGGCTCTGCTGCCATTCAGTGAGGCTCAGAAAGGCTGAAGAGTTGGGTGAAGAAGAAGGTAAAGAAGTTCAACAAGGGCAAGTATAGGGTTCTGCATCTAGGGAGGAATAACCCCATGCAACCAGTAGAAGTTAGGGGATGACCTGCTGGAAAGCAGCTCTCTGTAGAAAGACCAGATGGACAGCAGGTTACACATGAGCCAGAAATGTGCTCTTATAGCTAAGTAGGCCAATGGTATCCTGGGGTACATTAAGAAGAGTATGGCCAGCAGATCAAGGGAGGTCTCCTCCCCCTCTACTTTGTATGGCAGGTACAGTGTCCCTGGTGGAAAGCTGTCAAAAACCTGGACTTGCCAGATAAATATTGGCTCAGTGCCCTACAGCCATTAAACAGTGCCTCACAGAGATTAACTGGTGTTTCAGGGTCCAGGACCTCAGTTTGTCTTTGCCATGAGCTTGCCCCCCCAACTAATTAGGATGACCACAGTGCACACTCAACTAGAGTATAAATGGAGCTCTGCTGAAGAGGAAATTTTGAGTTAGTTCTTTGCAGAGCAAGCAGGCATGGCAGTCAGACTCTCCCCTTGGATATATGGTATACCATCCAAGGACCATTCTGCAGATTAAGTGAGCCTCTGCAGACTGAGTGAGCCCCATCCCCACTTTGGTGGATGATACTTCTCTGGGTACCATTGTGTGGGAGATTTTCTCTTTATGAGTGAGTGTACACACATTTTGGTTCATCTTTCTAGAAAGAATATTCCTTAAAATTTAGGAATTGGTTGTGTAGTGTTGTTGTATGGCTCAACATGTCATTGTTGAGACAGACTCCCTCTGCAAAGGCTCAAACACTCACACTGCAAATGCTCCAAACCTCTTGTGGCTGCAAGCCCTTTTATAATCCTTCTAATAATAAGTGCCCACACTTGATTGGCCTAAACAATGATCACCTGTCCACAATTAACTTTCTCTGTTTGTGAACTGGTGGTTCTTTTCTCAGGACTTTCTGGTCTCCTCAAGGGTACAGAGTTGTTCACTCAAGGTTATTTATCTAACTCACATTCTAATCCCTCGGACAAGCTGAGGCTTCCCACAACAGTGTAGTAGTATATTCCCAATTGACATCTGAACTTGTCATTTAATTCTGTCAAAAGGACTGCTGAGTCTTTTTGGTTACAATAAATCCACATTTTGGTTAGCTACTGCTGTCTGTTTTGTGGGTGCCTCTGTGACACTCTGCTCTAGTCAGGCCACATCTGGGTTATTGTGTCCAGTTCTGGATTCACCAGTTTAAGAGAGACAAGGAACTACTGGAGAGAGTTCAGCAGAGGCTACAAAGATGATTAGGGGACTAGAACATCTTACAAGGAAAGGCTGAGAGACCTGGTTCTGTTTAGTCTGGAGAAGAAAAGGCTGAGAGAGGGTCTTATCAACACTTATAAATATCTGAAGACCGGTGGTCAGTGGTGGTCAGTGACAGAACAAGGGACAATGGGCACAAATTGGAACACGGGAAGTTCCATCTGAACATAAGGTATAACTACTGTAAGGAGGAGGGAGCTGGAACGGGCTGCCCAGAGAGGTTGTGGAGTCTCCTTTTCTGGAGACTTTCAAAATGCACCTGGATGTTTTCCTGTGCAATTTGCTCTCGGTGAACCTGCCTCAGACAGGGGGTTCAACTGGATGAACTCCTGAGGCCCCTACCAACCCCTACCATTCTGTGATTTTCTAACTTCAACTGTAGGTGACATGGGAGAGTACAATCGTAGAAAAATTGATCAGTGGTAAGTAGTGGCTATGAGGTTCAACCTGCCTTGATACTAGAAGTTCAGATGTGAGATATACTTGTCTGAATGACCTTTATAATCAAGAGAGACTCAATTAATACCTTCATGGGGAGTAAGGGAATGATTCAACCAGTGGGTGCTTTCATGAGATACATAAGCAAAAGCATCTCATGTCATTTGAAGTGCCCAAAAACATTTGCTTAGAGGTGACAGATATTATATTAGACCAGCAACAGAACTGTATTCTTCTGGACTCATCATGCATGAAATCATCTTAAATGTTTGAGCAACTTCATCACATCCTGTGTGTTTCCCTGAGGATGTGTTGATCAGACTCTACACTCCATCAACAACATCAACTATATTTTCATTCTTTAGGAATAGAATAGAACAGAACAGAACCTTTCAGTTGGAAGTGATCAATTTGTCCAACTGCCTGATTACTGTAGGGCTGACCAAAAGGTAAAGTATGTTCAGGGCATTGTCCAATTGTCTTTCAATCACCGACAGGATTGGGGCATTGACCACCTCTTTAGGAAGCCTGTTCCAGTGTTTGATCACCCTCTTGATAAAGAAATGCTTCCTAACGGCAGTTTTGACAGTTAAATGTGGTGATCTTAGAGGCCTTTTCCAGATGTGACAATTCTGTGTGTAATGTCCAATCTGAACCTCCTCTGGTGCAGACTTGAAATGTTCCCATGCATCCTAGCAGTGGAGCCCAGGGAGAAGAGCTCAGAACCTCTCTTTCCACTTCCCCTCCTCAGGAAGCTGTAGAGAGCAAAAATATTGCTCCTCAGAATCCTTTTCTACAAACTAGACAAGCCCAAAGTCCTTATCTGCTTCTCACAGGACATTCCTTCAAGCCCTTTCACCAACTTTGTTGTTCTCCTCTGGATGCATTCAAGGACCTTCACATCTTTCTTAAATTGTGGAGAGGCCCAGAACTGCACACAGTTCTCAAGGTGAGGCCACACAATGCTGAATACAAGTGGTATAATCCCCTGTTTTGAGTGCCTTGTTATACTGTGTTTGATGCGTGCCAGGATGTGGTTTGCCCTTTTGGCTACCAGGGCACACAGATGACTCATATTCATCCTGTTGTCAACCAGGACCCCCAGATCACTTTCTGCAAAGCTTCTCTCCCCCCACTCCTCTCCTAGTTTTTTCTACCTCCCAGTGTTACTCCATCCCAGGTGCAGGATGTGACATTTGGACTTCTCAAATTTCATCCTGTTGATGACTGACCAATGATCCAATCTATCTGTATCACTCTGCAAGGCCTCTTGTCCCTCAAGAGAGTCAACATCACCTCACAGTTCAGTATCATCAACAAACTTGCTAATGGTGGATTCAACTCCTGCATACAGATCACTGATAAATATATTGAACAGGACTGGCCCTGGCATTGAGTTCCGAACACTGCTGGTAGCTGGTTGTCAGCCAGATGTAAGCTCATTCATAACAATCCTTTGAGTTCAGCACTTCACACAGTTCTTCACACAGCAGATAACAGTAGTAGTAACATGTAAAGGTTTGTAGATAAATATGGAAATAGAAAAAAACCAAAAAAACCCCATAATTCTAAATGTCTACAGTGCACTTATAGTTGAAACAAAATTCTACTGTGATAACATAAAGTGTATTTCTATTTCAAAATTCATTTTAAATACTTTAAATATATTTAGAAGCTATATTCAGTGAAAATGCCATTTTCTGAAAATGAAGTAAGGAGAGTTGTAGTGGTTTCTGGCAGGCTAGAATAAACCATACACATTCAAAATTAAATAAAGGCAGATATAAAAGCCATCTCATAATTTAGTAAGCCATTTATAATGAAATATGCATCTCTTAAATAAAGAGAATGCAATACCAGTAGTTAATATGTTAAAATTTTTCCTTTCTGTAGATGTGTTATAAGTTGTGTGTTTATAAATATATTAACTTTTCATAAGTCATTGAAAATCCTTTAAGACACTTTAAGAAATGTATTTCTGATTTAAGTCTATTATCTTCTGCAGTTATATCAAGATTGTTTCTTGTATAGCATCTTAAAATCGCACAATTACGTGGAACTAATATTCCTTATTTTAAAAAATCTGTGAAATATGAATCTTAGAATACCTTTTAGAATTATTTTTAACAAGGAAGATACTGCACTTGTAATTTAAAAACAAATAATTTTTCTCCCAAAATTTTCATTATATGAATCCATATTTCCTCTTTTGAAGGACACACAGAATGATAAATCTTTAGATTCTAATTTCAAGATAACCTGGAATATCTCCTCCATATTCCTTATAAAAATACAGAATACTTGTAATGTTCTTTATTTGGATATACTGTCTTTCCTTGACAAAGTAATAAACCCACAATATTTTTAAATCTGCCTTGAGAACCTTGGAAAATGATATAGAAATCTGGAATATGTCACATTTTATTTGGTGACTTTGTTGAATATACTCACAAGTTCCTGTCTCTTTTTACACTACACTATAATTTATGGCTTTTACGCTTCTTTACTATAGATAACATATATTAGTAGGACTGAAGAAGTGTTTTGTGGATTACACTGGAAACAGAATTTTAGGAACTAGATGCTGTGCAAATGATTCAGGACTAAGTTTCTATGATATGGTTGCCTGCCATGGGAGATGGGTAATTTTTTTCTGAACAAGCCCTTGAAGTTTTGAAATGTTGTTTTATGAGGCCCCTTTTATAAGTCTCTGCAGACAAAGAACGTTGTCTGTCAAAGTGGCTGCTTGCCTCTAAACAACACAAGCATCTCAGATTTAAGACCAAGGAACTTGCTGGAGTTTAGGGACAGACAACCATTATACATTACACTACCAAAAGGTAGCATACCTTATGTTCATTGCACATAAGATATAACAATACATAGTGAGTTGCTTTCTCCTGTTATTTTCCACCTTCTGCTTTCTATCTACAGTCTTTTTTATGCTTGTGTCTTGGACTGTGAGATAAAGACCAGTGCAAGACAAAGACTGAAGGAAAGGAAGAGAGTTTTATATATTTTGAGAAAGGTGTTGTTGCTTTTTTGTAGAATAACATAGATTTATTAAAATAAATGAAAAGAATTAGTATCATAGGTTCATTATTTAAAAAAAAAAAAAGATCAACATAGCAGAAAAAGGGGTATTACACAAATGTAAAATGTATTTTTTTCACTGTGCTGGTATTTTCAGACCTATTACTTGTTAAATTACTATAACCTAGATCTGATATATTACTGAGTTTATATATTTAATTCTTGACAACAGGATTTACTTGTAGGATGATCACCCTTTGTGTTCTGCAGTTCTGTTTTCCCTTAAAAAATTGCCCCCCTGATCTCCATATATTCTTTCAAAATGATGTCTTCCTGATTTCCTTCTTACTATCTCAAAGGCCACTGAAGAAAATGTAGGGGTTTCATAGTTTTTGTGTTGCCCTCTGAAAAGTCTACAGGGACTGACAGTAGTATTTATCTTCTGTAGTATATTGAATAATCAGGGAAGTAACTTTCTTTTCAGCTTTCCCTCAGGAGAAAACTGAAAATTAAATGACAGCAAAGGGACACTCAAGGATTTTATTACCAGTTTCACCAGTACAATATTTGCATAAGGACTTCTCATTTGTTTTCACGATGACTGCAATTTGGGAAAATAATTCCATACTTTTGTATCTCTTTAGACAGTTTGGACTGGCTATGTGTCTCTGAGTTATGAATAATCGGGTTTTTACTTACATTGCACTTTCCAATGGGAAGCTATAATAAATGCCAAAAAAGCACATTTGTCTTAGCTAGGTATGTAGCTACTTGAATCCTAGAGAAGGAGGGGAATTAATGTTATTTTGTAGGGTCTTAATTACAGCATAATTTCACGCTGAACTTCTATAATATAAGGCACTTCTGTGATTACATTACAGCCATTTTATGATATCTGTGTGGTGGAAGGTGGTAACAAAAAAATACTAATAATCTGATACTTCTTTTATTTCAAAGCGATTATTTTTTATGGATGGAAGCATTTTAAAAGTTCAGATTGACTGAGCTCCTCTTTAACGCAGATAATCAGGAATTATCTGAAGCATATGCAGGGTGTTCATCTCTAAGGAATATATGTATTATAATGAGACAGCATATAAAAAGAGAAGCTAAGAAAACAGTAGGGGTGGGATTCATCTCATCCACACTCAAAATATGTGTTATAGACATAATATACATCACTGGCATCTATGTATGAATTAATTGTTTATATTCCATCTATATTCAGTGAAAGAAACACTTCCAGTCATAGTTCATACCATGGTAAAATAATAAAGTCTGTTGACATCTCAGTCTAGATTATGTTAAACCCATCCAAAAAGTCTCTAATAATTTCAGTGGTCAATGCATCTAGTTTAAGATGAAGACAAGTGAATGTGGAGAATAAATGAAACAGAATGTAAGAACAGACGATCTTCTGAATTACTTTCTTTACATGTTTTGCCTCAACATGTGTTGGCGCATTCAAGATGGCCTGGGTCAAACCTGTTGGGGAGCAGGCAAACAGTTAAATTATATGAGCAAGCACTGGACAGTACTTGAACCTGTTCACAGGCCCTGATTTATATGCAAGTACAGACGTAGCTAAAGATTCCTCCAGACTAGAACTAGACTACCTAACATGGACAAATATACTGACAAACCAGAGATTTTGAAGTTAGAACACCAAACTACTGGCACTGTCTTTATTTGAATAAAACTGCAGCTAATACCAATGTGGAGTAACCTGTGCTTTATCTCCAGGGAGGGCATGGACATTCCCTAAAGTCTATACAAAATTGCTTTTATGATGTCCTATAAATTGGATTTTACAGTTATGAAGAATGAGAGTTTAAAAGATCTCCATACATTGTCTATTACAGATTAATTCTTCTTGATTACCTAACTTACAAATCAGTGTGATCATAGAGTAACATCAGAGAAAAAAAACAATTGCAACAGACAGACAGATTCAATCTGATACTGTCTAGTATCTCCTAAATAAACTTACAAGGGAGAACAAGGTGGAGAAACTCTGTATTGTTTTCTGACACAGTGAAGAAGGTTATATGGCACTGCACATCCTGGCTCAAGTATGTAGAGACAAAAAAATAGAGGTTTTCATTTCAGGATGAAATAAAAATGTAGTTGGACTCGATGATCTCCAGAGGTACCTTCCAACCTCTACCGTTCTATGATTCTATGATGCATATATACAATATATATAGGGAACGACATAGGCTAAATGCATATATCTGAATAACATGATCTAAACTTTTTCTTTTGGTTACCTCTGATATAAAGATATTTCATTCTATTTCACTGACCTTATTTCACAACTTACTTTCCTTACTTATGCACTCTCATTAAAAAGAAACCAGATATGTATTTGGAAAATGTTAATGACTAAACAATATTTCTATTTGCTCAATTCTGAAAAGTAGATAAGGAGGAAATAGTGCTAGAGATAATTACCAAATTTCAATATTTATAGAAACCAGGCACTTGTGTAGATAATAAGACAATTCTCAGTGTGCTTTGATGATGATGAAGTGCCAGTTTTCTGTAAATATTGAACTAAGGTAATTATCACTTCAACAATTCATTATTTATCTGATTTCAGATCACAATGAATACAGTCAAATTGCCATTTTTTTCCATAGGAAAGTGAAGCTAAAAATAAATATTATATTAACCTTTTATGTATTTTTTTGAAGTAGCTTGAAAATTATTTTACAAATTGTAATGAGAGACAATCTCTAGATACACAAGCAAGGACAAATTTGTCAATTTACTCTTGAAGTTAAGACAGCAAGCTTCCTATAAAATGAACTATCCAATAACTATTTAATCTCTGATCCTGCAAACACTGACATCTGAAGATAAATCTATTTGCCGTTTATGTGCATAGGGCTAGGTACATAAGGGCAGAGGACACGTCCTAAGTCACTGAGTTCTGTACTTCACACGCCTGTTCAATTATGTTAGTCGATCTGAAAAGCACCTAAACTCTTTTTAAAACCAACTGCCATTGTTGTCTCTGATAATTTGATAAGAAGACTCTTTCAGGACCTACTTGTTCAGAAAGGAATCTTCTAATTTACCCTCAAAATAATCCTGAGTATATTGATAAATATTTGTTCATGTACAACTATTGCTAAACCCATGTGCTGATGTTTGCAAGAAAAAGTCTTGGCTAGTACTGTGAAAAGACTATATATTTGTTCCATTCTTCATACGGTTTTAAACACAAAACTACTTAAATTCAGTACATTTTTTGTAGATAGTAAGACACTACAGCACTCCTTAAATGTATTTATTTTCAGTATTTCTGATAATGCATCCAGTGATATAGAGAACTGCTTGAAAAATAAATCTGATAAATTGGAAGTACAGGGACAAGAGAAGCATTGAAATGCAAATTACCACACCAAAGAAAAATTTCACATGATAAAGTGATGCCTACAAAACATTAAGCTTTGTAGTATTTTAGTATCTGAGTGTACTGTATATTCTGTTCCTTTAAGGCCATATGGAGCACATATGAAGGGCTCATAGCATAGATGTGGGGGGTCCAGCTGGACACCAAGTTAAACATGAATCAGTGATGTAACTCTTATGTCAAAGAGGATTAATAGTATCCTGGGCTGCATTAGGAGAAGTGTTGCCAGCAGGTGGAGGGAGGTGATTCTTCCCAAGACCTGATAGATCTTACCACACAGAATCACAGAATCACATGTTAGGGATTGGAAGGGACCTAGAAAAATCAAGTAGTCCAACCCCCCTGTCAGAGCAACTAGAGCAGGTCACGCAGGAACATATCCAGGTGGGTTTTGATTGTGACCAGAGAAGTAAACTCCACAACCTCCCTGGGCAGCACTGTTCCAGTGTTCTGTCACCTTCACCATGAAAAAGTTTCTCCTTATATTTACATGGAACCTCCTATGTTCCAGCTTGCATCTGTTGCACCTTGTCCTATCATTAGACATCACTGAGAAGAGCCTGGCTCCATCCTCCTGACACTCACCCTTTACATATTTATAAACATTAATAAGGTCAGCCCTCAGTCTCGTCCAAGCTAAGGAGACCCAGGTCACTCAGCCTTTCATCATAAGGGAGATGCTCCACTCCCTTAATCATCTTTGTGGATCTGCACTGGACTCTTTCAAGCAGTTTCCTGTCCTTCTTGAACTGAGGCGCCCAGAACTGAGCACAATATTCCAGATGTGGCCTCACCAGGGCAGAGTAGTGGGGGAGGAGAACCTCTCTTGACCTACTAACCACATCCCTTTTAATACACCCCAGGATGCCATTGGTCTTATGGCAGGGCCATGCTCTGATGACACTGCAGCAAAGACCAAGCCCACAGCCTCTAAAACTGTCAATAAATTTAAGCAAGTGCTTCTAAATCAGATAGACATCATCTACCATTGACAGCTATGACTGGAGAGAGATCAAATGTGAGTATACTTCAGGCTACAATGAGCAGGGTCTTCTGCTTTTTGTTCTGTTAGAGGTACATGATACAGAAATAAATTGTATATTACATGCAAGTGGTGGCAGTGTTCTTGTAAAAAAAAAAAACAAAACCCAAGAAACAGACTACAAGAATATCATTACCACATCTTCAGAACTAAAAAACCTGAGAGCATTAAGCTGGAGCATGACCAAAGAAGGGCAATGAAGCTGGTGAATTGTCTAGAGAACAAGACGAGGAGCAGCTGAGGGAACTACGGTTGTTTAGTCTGGAAAAAAAGAGGCTCAGGGGAGGGAGACCTTATTGATCTGTACAATTACCTGAAAGGAGACTGTAGCAAGGCGGTGGTTGGTCTGAGGAAACAGCCTCAAGCTGCGTCAGGGCAGGTTTAGATTGGTCATTAGGAAATATTTCTTCACTGAATCGGTTGTAAATCACTGGAACAAGCTGTCCAGGGAAGTGATGGAGACACCATCCCTGGAGGTATTTAAAGGACATGCAGATGTGGTGCTTAGAGATGTGGTTTAGTGGTGACCTGGCAGTGCTGGTTCAACAGTTGGATTTGATCTTACAGGTGTCTTCCAAATGAAACAAAAATGTTATATACGTTATATATATCTATATGTTATAACTATATATTATATATTTTATATATGTTAATTATCCTATAAATATCCTAAGGATTAGTATTTTATTTTATTTAGACAATAATTACCAGATTTTTAATGTATTTTGAAAAGTAAAAATAATTAATTAGCTAAGCAATCTGTGGTATGGTGTGCAAAATTAGGTCTACAAAACAATTTCAGCTGTGTTTCTCTGGTCTTGCACACTATGAGTGTCCTCATGTAATAGCCAATTGCTTATCAGTATTAACTCTGAAATGTTACAAATAGGAAGTAGTTCTTACTCCTGTTTAAATGGCTAAAATACTGGTTCCTCATGGACTGCCTGCAGCTGGGATTTGTGCCAGACCCTAGCGACTTCAAGCAAGGATCATAACTGTTTCTAATATATTTGTAGCACTGTAGTTTACTTCAGTATGTGTATTATTAAAACACATATAAAGCATACCATGTGTCCACCATAATCAGAATCATTATGTTAATAGCATATTGGTTTTAAGTATAGTATGACAAATAGCAGCTTTTAGATAGGTATAAATAACTGCATTAAAGTAGATAGGTAGTACTGTGACTTGCTCTTACCTGTGCTGCTTTCATTGCTATTAAAACAAAATGTGATTTCATAATACATCTACAATTATTTCACACCTTACAGGTGCCTATCTGCTTTTCTAAGTCAGAAAATGCTAGGCTTAAGAGTCCATAGTGTAGTACCATGCTGTAACTTGGGAGTTTGCATAACACTGAGAAGAAAGTATTTTATTGTATATTTTTACAGAGTATCCCCAGGATACACATTATTTAGATGTATCCAACCTGCTAAAATTACATCAGTATCATTTGCCACATGCACATCTGACCTTTTGGATTTGTACACGTACATATGCTACACTCAAAAATAGGAATTTTTGAATCAAGTGCAATAGGAAGTGTTTCTCTGGGCTCACTCATGGGCACCATAGAAATTTTCTATCTCAGTTCCAACCTTTCTATGTTAACAAACCTAGATACCACCATACATACTGTCCTATGAAGTGAAAGGGCTTCTCTCTCTCTTTCTCTCTCTGTTTCTGGGTGGGGAACCTAGCAGCATAAGCTAGGTTCAATGTGTGCTATTTGATGAAGATGACTGAACATACAGACTTTCTACAGACAGACTTCAGAAGAGATATGATCTCTAAAATAAATTGCTTTAAAAGAGTGCTTTTGTCTTTATAGTAATATCTATCTCTGAAACTTAAAGCATTAATAGATATAGATAATCAAATCTTTAATCATTTTTTTTCCATCTAATTTATTACAAAAGAAATGTTGTAGGTATTATATACCATACTTTTGATGTAAACCAAATTACACCTATTGATTTTCAAGGTAAATTTTTAATCCTAAATTTCTTTTCTAAGCATAAGTTTATGGTAAGGAAACTGAAATTTTCTCATTACTTACTTCATTGAAGACATGTAAAGTTGAATAGCTTATGCCTTAGCTTGATACTTTTTCTGGCTAATAACTTGCTGAATCAACAGGTATGCATGTATTTTTACTGAGAATTTAAAAATTCAGTTCCACCGAATCAGGAGATCCATTCTCCATGTCTTTCCCTTTAGCTTATGCATACTATGACAGAGGTCATACTACCTATTTATCTGTTCAGAATATGCTGTCTAAATAGGGTGTATAATACCTACAAAACTAAGTATTGTTATTTCTGAAATAGTTGCACATATTTTCCAGGACTGTGTAGCAAAACTTCAAGCTAACTTTTAAAACTGGTTAACAAAACCAGAAAGGCAATAACTGGATTCTTAAAGAGCCATAGCTAAATGCAGTTGTTAAGAAAGCTGGAGGAGGAAATGGTAGAAAGAATAAACTAAGTAAGTAAAGACAGAAATGAATGGTATGGTAAAGAATTCAGGAAGGAAAAATATTTCTCCTATTAATATTATAAAATGAAAACCAATACAGTTCTGTGTGACTTGACAGCTCTCATTTTATTATGAGGCCAAAGGCAGCAAAAATCTGGTTTGGAAATTTACATAAATGGCTAAGAGGTTGCAACCAAAACATTTCCCCTTCAAAATGAATGTACGTGAAAAAGAATCAATACAGATATACAGCTAATTTTCTTACAGCTTACTACAGTCTGTTTGGCTCTTCCTGTAACATTCTAATTGTGAATAAAATGAATGCAAAAGTGGATTCAGTTGCCTAAGAATTGGTTTTGAGTGCAATTTTAAATGCCCTGGGGTGTCCACATGGCCATCAGATGTGCCTCTGGAAGGATAAAAGGAAAATTCATAGTCACCACAGGGGAACATTAGAATGAAAATTGCCTATTTTCATGTTTATATAGCATTATTTAATGTTTAAAAAGAAACCAAATATTTAATACCAATAGCTTTTTAAATACACACAGACATCTATCGTCTTTAAATTGTGTGGAACATATTCTATTTCTACATGTCTTGCTTGGATTTACATAAAATGCTGGAATCATCACACCAAAATTCAAGACCATGCCTAGGAACTCAGACCAACTCCTGTTCAGGGTTGTCCTAGGTATCATTGCTGTAGTGACAATCATAGAATCATAGACAATATGCCCCTTCTGAATCTAAAAATTCCTGTCCTAGTCCTGGACCTTATGGTCAACATGCTTCTGGGCAATGCTCAGGCACAGTTCAAGGGAAATTATTTAGAAGAAGTTACTTTCTCTGGGCAGTTTTGGTCAAAACTGGCATCCTGTCACCCTTCACATTCTTCCAACTCTATTATAGCAGGCTTTTCACCTTCAGCTGTTCTAGTATGTCTCATGTCACATCCAGGATAACCTGCACATGCCTACACTGAGTTTAATGCTCTGAAAAATCTCAATTTGAGGTACAAGACAGTCTTCATACTACCTTAGAAACAACAATATGCAAAAAAAGTAACTAATTTTTCAGGGTACAGAGATGGTTTAGGGCTAGATGCTACAAAGGGAGAACACAGAAAGCCTGTTTTCCCTCCAGCTTCAAGTCTAGAAAAAAAGCTCATGGGCCTTATCTATTCGCAGTATGCTCAAATACTGTTAAACCTCCCCTTTAGCTTCCAGTCTACTTTATTCTTGACAAAGAAGGACCATTTATATCATGCTTATGTCTGCTCTGTGTATAATGCAAATTAAAACACTTGCTTTCCACTGATTTCAGAACTTCTGAAGGTGTTTGTGGGGCCACGTCCAAAAATACTACTACTAATACTACCAGTATTTTGCAAATAATTCAGGTTTGATCCCCAAACTATTTCAGATATGAACATGTATGTTCATAATATATCAGGTTTTTGTTTGAGAAAAAATATTTAGGTATTCATTAAAAATCAGTAGCAGAATCTGTACAGCTCCTCAAGACCATTTTTAAAAGCTCAACAGACATGCATTTCTTCACCATCCCCCCCCTTATAATATCTCTTTTCCTGTTAGCATATTTATTTCTGTAAAACACAGAACCTTTCTCGAAGTTTCATGCATTTGCTGTCACAATGGATCTATCAAGTGACAACATTGCCACCCTTCCTTATTGGATTTTTATGAAAGAATAAACATACAACACTGGAAAGAGACAAGACACACGTTGCACACTGTAATTCCTCCAATGCCCACTTGATTCCCTTAGTTTACTCTGAACTCTTCACAGTTTAAGCATATCATTATTGGTAATCCTGTTAAACTGAGTATACTTCATGCATGACAGTCTCTTCAATGTCTCACGTCCATGCGGGATTTCTTAATCTGGATTTACCTGAAACTCAATTTCAGTTTGTAGTTTAAGAGAATGGTTCATCTTTAAAATCCTCACAACTTAATATCAAACATTACTTTTCTCCTTGATATTTTTTCCAGAACAACTTTGACAGAAAAAAAATGGGTATTTTTTAAAGCAAAATGCATTGTATTTACTAAATGTCAAAGATACAAAGTGCTTTATGCATATACAGGTATGTCTGACTGGCAAAACCTTATTTGCAACAATTTCCTAGTAGAGTGAAATTATGTTTATCCTCATTGAAGATAAAGGTGAAGATGGGATAAAGAGATGTGATAGCCACTTTTCTTTGTTGATCAAAAATCAGATAAGCTATATGATTTCTTCTTTGAAAATTTTGTACATTTTGAAGTGTTGCAGTTGTTGCTATGTTTCTTTTTCTTTCACAATGGTGCAGTTTCACAAAACTTTACAGTTAGCGGAGATACAACTGCTCATTTGTTTTGTAAGCCTTTCTGATAAGAAAATAGTTCTGTAGGATAAGTAACAGCAGGAATTGTATTTTTGTTATTTGTGAAGTACCATTGCCTTGCCAGAACATATTGAAATTCAAAGCCTGACGAAAAACACGATACATAGTTTATTTATTTGGATGATACAAAAATAAAAAACAGAGCTGGGGTTGCTACAATGGTATTTCAAATAAACTATTGTGACAGCCAAGTATGTGTCAAGGGCTGAATAAGCTTTTCATCAGCCAAACTATTTCTCCATTCCTGAAGTCAGTAATTGATTGCTAATTTAACTGCTTTATTGCTGCTCAAACTGTCATACAGTATCAAGAGCACAGAAAAAAAAAAGAGAAAAAAAAGAAAAAAAAGAATTCATACTTATGGATCTATTCCATCTCTTCATTTTCTTTAATAAGCAAGATTTCTAATGGTTGCCTAATCATAAATTCTAGTCAGACTCTTTTAATTGCTTTTTGACCTACATACTATTATAGGCCTGATGAACAATTCCCTAATCAAAGTTGCAAAACATTCTTCTTTGTGCTCAATAATTTAGAGATCCATGTGGGAGATGTATTGTTGCTCTTAGTCTCAATGTGAATTTAGTTCATTCTATGCGTGTAGTCTTGAGATTCACTTGAGCAAAAATAATTTCAAATTAAAAACAAACAACTAAACAAACAACCCTAATATATCCAAGAATACAATGAGACCGTAAACTTTATTTCTTTTTGATTGTAAAAGACAACTACAAATTCAATTGCCAATTATTTTGCTAATTTACAAAATGGCATGTTTGTTCTACCAGAGGATCCATGGGTCAAGTCTTCGCATTATTACTTTGAACCATGTGGCCGGAGTGCTCTTGGGCTATTGAGTTGCAACAGGCAAGTTCAAGAAGAATGTTCCAATGCACGAATGAGACACAGAAGGTATCATATAACCCCCATTAACATCCTCCTTCCCTAGTGCCAGGATAACAGGAGCAAAATGTGGAAATATATCCTGTCCACAAAATACTGAAGAATTGTGATTAAAGGTTTTTAAGGACAAAGTTCTGCCTAAGCCCCATTGGCCTGTAAATCACACTTCTGTAGCATCTAGAAAATAAGAGTGATGTGTGCAACTTAAACCTTAAAGCTCAGTCTTTTCCCAGGGGAACAAATGCCCTTTTAGAGAGGGTATAGTTTACAGTACAGGTGAGGAGCAAGCCTGCAAAGCAAATCATTGTTCTTACAGGCCTCAGTGACTTCTGCCCTATTGTGTACTGGTCATCCCCAGGAGTTGTGCCTTTGCTCCAGTTTTTTTCACTGCCCCTTAATCCACAGAGAAGATTGCTGATCTGGCTTCAGAATTGTTTTAAATTCAGGGAATTCTCTCAAATTACATTTCAGTTGTGTGTCAATTTATGCCTGGTTCAGGCAAGTATTATGTATGTTCTCTTGTATGCTTCCAGTGATTCATTCAAATAGTTGGACAAGGACTTTCTCAGTTTTCCAGAGAAAAACTTCCCCTAAATATATTGGCCAAGGTATTTCAACTAATGTGCTGATGACCTTAGCTGCTTGATGAGTTAAAATAGTACTCAAACCTTAGAATAACTTAGCAAGCATCCTAAGACTGAAGATGAGGTTACAAGCTCCCTTTTTGATAAACCTGTGACATACTCTTCACAGCCAAGGAATTTTATGTATAACAGTCTTTTTAAGGAATAGAAAATCTACCTTACATGTATATTTAGCCTGATGCTTCATGCTTTGCAAGGCAGATTTTCCTCAGGGAACTATGTTGAAATCCATTATAAATATTCAGCTTCTGACAAGTATGCAGATAAATTAACACAATCCAGTAGGTAATTCCTTTCTGAAAGAATCAGAAAAACTATTTTCATCACTAAGAAGACATGAAAGCATTTTTAAAATATATGTCTCCTGAATAAGTGCATAAGCAGCAACACAATGTGATTGAAGTTCTTTTAAACAGTTACTAGTGCAGAACATGAAAGCTGAAGAATTTTTGACATATATTGTTTTATAGTCTTAATTTTCTGCAGAGTTTAAAAGTGTAATGAGTTTCTTCTCGTGTACTTTTGTACATAAATTTACACATCTAATATTATTAAAATGCATTTGGTTATTAGTGTTATTTCCTTACACTCTGACAGAAGTAAACTTTATCACATTTTTAACAAAACAAAACCCCACATCTTGCATGGCTATAGGGATTCTAATGTTATTTAGAGAATCAACAGGGACACAAAATAAATATGACATGAAATTCAGAGTCAATCTTAAACTCAGCAGAAAGATTACACTAATAAAATTTAGATCCTATCAGATAGGCATTATCAACACAAAGGTTATTAGGATGCTATTTGAATGTTTATATCAAAATTCCCAAACTGCATGCAAATGACAGAAACTGTTAGAGAAAACGAGTGAAAAACCCAGTATGAAATGCACTTCTATGTCAAGGTTATAAAAGCTACCCATTTATGTACAATATTTACTAAATATCTGCAATAAATTATATGACATATAATTTAATCTAAAACACACATTATAATTTCTGAAGCTAATGAAGGATCTGGAAAAAAACTTCAGAAAGCACACACAAAAATTGCCAAGAAATCACTAGGGGTCTTAAACTACACAAGAAAGGGAACTGTAATTGCTTAAAATTTTTATCTAAATGTTTAGTCAAGATAAACTATGAAGACTGTTAGCTCAAAGGACATTCTTGCTTGTTGGGTTTACAGACTGTTTTTAGATGGCAGTGGTGCAGGGTATGATCACTTTAAAATAGCAACTGTAATAATACATTCTATTCAATTATATGCTGAGAGAACACTCCAATATGTGTCAAGTTTCAGTTTATTTTTGGACACAGATTTTATTGATCTCTGCAGAGTATACCCTTTAATGGAAGAAAGTTTCAAAATTTTCAGACTATATAAAGATAAAATGGAATTAAAAAAATATTCATTGAAATGAAAGATAAACATCTGAATTAAAACCATGGAATGTCACTTTATGAGACTAAATGTTGAATGTTTTCTGAAAAAAAAACCCCCAAAACTCCAAAAACAAAACAACAGAAAAAATGTACTTATTCTCTTATGGTTGTGCTAATATAACCAACTTCTCTCATTTCCTTATGTATTCTTCCATGAGCATCCAAAAGACAAAGCATTCAGGGTTTTGAAGGAGTAGCTGCTGCTTAGAATGAATGTGTTAAGTAGATACCAGTTATCCTCATCTATATTACAGTACATTCTTTATTCTTCCTTAGTACTCTAAAATTCCTGTGAATACTGTAACAAAGTGATGGTAAATTTGTACAGATACAATGGGCTTCCATCTATTCCTGATCCTGATTTTGAAGTATTTTCCGGTCTTTACAGATGGCAAGATGACAGAAGAAAAAAAGTTAGGTACAACATAACACAGATGGTCCTATCTTTAGGCACAATGGCCAATTTCAGCCATGACAGCACTACCTTGTGAAGACAGATTGTTATCAGTATTCATCAGTGTTGAAATTCTAGAGTTTTCCAAGAGCTCAATATATAATATTATCCCTCTGTTTTCCCCTGGCAAACAGTGAACTTGTCAGTTAATGGCATCCTTGGTAGTACCTGCATCAGAAATGGTTCAACCTCATTTAAAGCTCAGTTCTAAGCTTGACCAGTGAGAGACATCAGCACCAGAGCTTCTGAAAAATGACAGCTGAGAATTCACTCTGGTAACATAGCCAGTGCTCCTTAACACCCCTGTCTGACTTAACCCACTCATTGCCCAGCCTGTATTTGTGCTTAGGATTGCCCTGACCCAGGTGCAAGACATTGCACTTGGCCTAATTGAACTTCATGATATTTACATAAGCCCACCTCTTTAGCCTGTCAAGGTTACTCTGGATGGCATCCCTTCCTTCTGAAGCATCGAACACATCACTGAGCTTGGGGTCATCCACAAACTTCCAGAGGGTGTGCTCATTCCCACTGTACTTGTCCCCAGTAAAGAAATACTGGCCATAATATGGACCCCTGAGGGCTATTCGTCACTGCAGTCCATCATATGATACAACACACATGGTAGAATTTGTGTTTACGTCAAAACATTTGTGAAATGAAAAAAAGAAATATTCATAACTACTGGGATTTATATGAAGTATAAAGTCTATTATTGTGATAAAACTTTTACCTTTCTTTATCTTTTTTTCTGGAAAGGAAACAACCTTTGCTCTTTCCTTTCTGCCTTTCTGCTCATCTTCAGGAATTCAAAATCTGTTCTCAAGATTTCCTCTCTCTCTCTATTTTTTTTTTTTTTTTTTAAGGTAAAAAAAAGCTAATGCTAAATGGAGAAATCTAGGTTTAAGAATGCTGTATATAAAAGTTTATTTAATAGTTTTGTTTACATTTACATTACTGATCTCTGGAAATCAGTATCTGAATAGAAATAACATCAAAATCTTTTAGAATTAGTGCTTAAGGAAGTGTGGATTTTTAAATATTTTGTCATTGTTTTGTTTTTAGAATCAATAACTGGACTTTCAGCTCACAAAAACTGAAGGAAACAAAATATTTACTGCTCAGTCCAGCTATATCACTTTTGCCCTGGTACTGTAATTCCCATTGATTTAGCAAGTAATGCTGTCAAATTTCACATAAGTATAGAAATGATTAATAGAAAATCTTCTAGCTTTCAGGAAGATTAAATCATAACTCTACTCGGACTGTTCTTCAGCTCCAGCTATTTCATTCTAATAGCTACATTTTATTAACTCCCAATAGTCCACATGGGATACCTCATACCACTGGGATGAAATTGAACATGGAGTCTATTTACAGAAATGCCTTCTGCTTGGGATTGGTAGGTACTACATTTTTCACAAACCGTACATAGGCTGCACTGAATCTTTTTTCCATGCTTCAATTGTTTTTCCATACAGTTTTACATACCTTGAGCTCTAAAAACAAGACATCACATGTGTTTAAGTGAGGAAAAAAACCCCAAAAAAACAGATACTATCAAAGTTCTAGACAAACATTCAAAGGGTCTGTTTACACTCTGATAAAAAGCATATTGGATTTAATATAATGGCAAAATAAGAATGTTTCCCATTGAAGTATCATAGTTTGGATTATAAAGTTGAATCAGAGAGTTCAAATGGGCAAAAAGAAAAAAGTGAGAGATTTACCTGATCAATTTAAGTAATGTTATGTATATTCAGATAGAATTAGTTTCCTGTGAGAAAATTTCTATTTTTAAATCTAATGTACATTCGTTAATATCAATATACACTTTTTAATTTTGACTATTCAAATCAATGTGAAAGACATGATTTCATAGACAGTTTGATGAACTTTTTTTTTTTTTAGTATTAGTGCCTACAAGCTTTTTGAGAACAAGATATGAGACTTCCATGCTAAATGTGCTACAAAGGTAGATGGAAGGGGGTTCAAAGCAATGTCTTGCCTAATTAAATTCGATGATAAGAAGTACATTTCAAATGCTGTGTAACTACTGAAGCAGCATGGGTTATAAATGATAATTCTTTAAAAATTAAGAGAAAAGTTGTTCATCTTCACATTTATTGACATTTAATCATAAAGTGTATTAACAGCTGTAGTACTAAAGAACTAGGAACATGTCTCATTGTAATATGCAATGGTACTTTCAGTAACATTCTACAACAAAAAGAGCTCTGAATATCAGAAAGTTTTTCATTCAATGAGTAATTAACAGATTTATTAACAGCAAATCTTTATTTATTGAGAGAACTGTCAATGATTTGTGGGCAGAAAACAGAGAACACAACACATGCACTTCTACAGAAAAAAAAAAGAAAAGAATAAAAAGGTCCTCTGAAAAAAATTTCATGAAGAAACAATCTCTTTTCCCCTTCTACCTAGTACTGTATCTCAGATCTTATAATGGAATGAAACAGCGTAGCAGTAAGCATGAATTTAACCTAGTTAGCCAAACTGTTAGCATAGCGTACCACCTTTTAATTTAGTAGAGGTAAACAAAATATGATCAACCATCTGTCGCAGACAACAGAATGTTGTTTTTCTGGGCTCAAGGAGATAGATAGCCAAACTATAAAAATAACCTGTTGATCATCATGTGCAAACATATCCTGGAAGTGTCCAGAACAAGCCGATTGTGAATGCCGAGAACAGTGACAGAAAATTGGAAAAGCCAGTGCAATTTGATCAGGCTAATCATCAATGAGATATTCTCTACCTAATCCTATAGATGATAACACTTACGGACACTCATTGACACCAGAGGAAGCGGTTCTAAATGGAACCCAGGAAAAGAAGAACTTGTGAGACTCTGATGAGAATCCATGATCCTGCACCAGATTTTGGGACCATCTCTCCAACACCCCAGCACACCCTGTAGCCCACTCCCAGAATTGCACATCACATGGCTGGGACTGCGGCACTAACCTACCTGCCTGACTTCTCTCATGACTGCATCATCTCTCTCATGGAACAGGGGCATCATTTAATTCATAAAATAACATATGTCTGTGATTAAAGCATTGTGGTATCCAAGTCCATTTAGTATCCACACTGTGATTTGGTCTTAAATTACAAGAATCAGGTTTACGGTGTTTTCATTTTTTTTTACACTAGTAAGCAAATCAGAAGTGGGGTTTTATAAGTAATAGTTTGAGATGTTTTGGCCCCCTGTTACATTATGAAACATATCCACTAGAGAGCCTCTGCTCTCATGATCTGTTTTAGAGGATGAAGAGAACCTGAGCAGGACCACAGTATGCAGAACTACATGCTCATTATAACACTCCTCTGGATGGTTTCAGCTTCTGCACCTCATCTACACTACAAGTAGTTGTTAGTATGCAAGCTTAACCTTGCAGAACACATCTTTTCATCCTACTTAGGACTAGGTTTTGTGACCCATCGCTTCTCCTGGGTCTCACTGGCTCAAGATATAATAA
>JANVCC010000021.1:18917949-19067809 GCA_025345505.1 Todiramphus chloris collaris
CTCACTGGCTCAAGATATAATAATCATTTTGTGTACTTCTCCAGGTACTTTATTACTCTGGGAGTTGTGTTCTGAAGCCTGCCTAGCCAGGTTTTACAGCATGAAATGGAGGACTTGAATGGCATACTGAAGATATGGCATAAAGACATACTATATATTTTAAAGGTCTTTGAAGTATTTCTTGGAAACCAGAGAACATCAGTCAGTGTTGTCTTATTCATATTGACAGTAAATGCTACTCAGGAATGAAATATGCTCAAATTGTTTTTGTACTTTGAACCAGGGACAAAATTAGCAGCTCTACTTCAAAGATTGTTCTGAGGACTTGGATATCCAACACATCCAATTTTGTCAGAGCAGTCTAGGATTAAGCAGCTATAATTGTAGCTTTCACATGTTCATAAATCCTAGAGATTTTGCCTCTGCAGGTGTAGCACATAATTTCACTCTGCTTGAAAAGCACAGCCAATCTCACTCCCATGGAACCCTGTCTTATCCACATCTAACACTCTATTAAAATCTGGTATGCCTGGTGCCCTCAAACTATGCTATCTTATAGCAGTCCAGCAGAGTTACTAGGTTCAACAATTCTCTTTAGATTTGAGAGCAGTGTTAGGAGTTCTAGGCCACAACTAAACTGTCACTATCTAGACTATTTTGTACTGTATAGGTTATAACTGTCTTCCTCACATAACAGAAAGGTAAGTCATATCCTACCACATGACAAATTTTTGTTTGCTTTTACAATTAAAATAAATTTACCCTACAAGTTACAGCAAATATGTCCATACAAAGAAACATCTAATTCTTCCATATTTATTTAATTTTGCAGCATACTTATTTAATTCTACATCCTGGAAAAAAAAAAAAAAAAAGGAAAAAAAGTCACAATCTGGAACAAGGCATGTCTGGTTGCTTCTAATTGTCTTGTCTAGATTTTAAAAATAATTATACAGATGGAATGAATTTACAGAATTACTTAGATTCCTATTTAAAAATAGTAATACGCTTATTAAAGCCCAATAAAGAAAAATTGAAAAGTCAAATCATGTTTATCATGTTTTCAGAATCTATATTAGACGTTTAGCTACATTGAAAAAAATATTATTCAGTGAATTTAAGTGTCACAAACTTCCAAATACATTGGAAATGTAATAGTGAAGCTAACAACAAAATTCTCCAACAGATGTGACATTTTTAAAGATTAATTGAATTATTTAAATATCCATTGGAAAGGTAATTTGAATATGTCAGAATTTTTCCATTGCATTTAGCAGCACACTGAAGCAGCTGAAATAACTAGAACTAGCTATAATAAGATTTCTAGAGGAAATTTTTCTCAATTTGATTATAAAATAATGAAATGAATGCTTTTGGAATTATATTCCATATATATATATATAGTATCTATTCATGACCACATAATTATTAATTAAGAAAACAAAACGTGCCTATTTTCCTTAGCTGTAACTTCACTGACATGCATAGCATTATGTCAAGGATTTTGCATTTCTATCTACAAAAATATCAAGGCTACATTAGGATGCTATGTTTGTTTTCTATTTAACCACTAAGCAACAAAAAAATAAATAAATTAGCTTTATGAAAAACCCACAGAAGCCTTCTATTTATAGTTTTCCATCTGCACAATGGCCTCCAACTCCTCCTGTTTGTTGCCCCTGCTGCGTACATTAGTGTAGATGCACCTCAGCTGGGCAACCTTTCAGGTGAGAGAAGCCCTAATACCCTCCTGACCATACTCAGGTGTTTCCATAGTAACTGACCTCTCACCAACCCTTCTGTTCTTCCTGCAACATGGAATGTCATCCTCCTCCTACACCAAGACAGAAGACTAAAATCTTTCTAGAACATTCTTCTCCCACAAGCAGTGGCATGTCTCATTCAGGCTCCTTTTTAGTGACTCCAGTTTCACTCCTGACCCACTTCATACCTAGTTTAAAGCTCTGTCAATGAGCCCTGACAACTTCCATCCTAAAACCCTTTTCCCTCTGAAGGATAGGCTCCCATCTGTTGCCAGCAGGCCTGATCTCTTGTAAATCAAGCCACGGTTAAAAAACCCAAACCCCTGCTGGTAACACCAGGCATGAAGACAGGTATTAATCTGCTGGCTCATCCTGTCTAGTCCCTCATCAGTCCCCACAACTGCAGGGATAGAGGAGAACATGACCTGTCCTCCAGATCCCTTGACCAGGCATCCCAAGGCTCTGAAATCCTTCTTCATTGTCCTTGGAGGAGTTCTTCCTATTTCATCACTGCCTACCTGAAACATCAAAAGGGGATAATAATCTGAGGCCTGTACTAGGGAAGGAAGCTTCTTCCTTTTATCTTTAACCTGGGACCCCAGGAGGCAGCAGACCTCCATGAGCAGCGGGTCCAGTCTGCATATCAGGCCTTCTTCTCCCTTCAGCAGTGAGTCAACAATGATGATAACCCATTTTTTACTATTTATTGAGGAGGTTTTGATGCAGAGGGCAGTCTGACTAGACTTTGCTGACACCTCCAAGCAGGAAGAACCACCATCCTCACTGTTGTCCAGTTATCTTTGCAGAGCACTGTACCTGTTCTACAAGGACACCTGGGAATGTGGGGGAATCCCTGGGCAGATGCTTCTGCTGCACCTGTAGTGCCGAGCAGGGACCTCTTGCCATTGCCCCCTGTCCCTCAATTCATCACCGTTATTTGGGCAGAGAGAGGACACAGGGTTCATTGTAACAGGTGTTCTACCTGCCTGCTGGTCCCTCCTAATACCTGATTGCAAGGTAGTAGGGGCTCATGTGCTTCTTGTGGAGCCTCTGCTAGCTGCCTAAGACTTAGGGATGATAGGGAGTGGCTCCACCAATCTATCTCCCTAATACTCCTCAGACTCTCCACCTCCTCCTTCATCTCAACCACCTGACTGAGTAGATCATTCACCTGGTCACATCGAACACAGGTGTTATCACTGTTGCCCTGCACTGCAAGACCTTGATGATCTTAAAGGTCTTTTCCAACCTAAGCAATTCTGTGATTTTGTGATTCCATAATCTGATCTTCAGTTAAATGCAAAATGTCTCTATAATGGGAGAAGAAAGGAACATCTAATGCTTTTAAGCATGAGTCAGCAGTGTGCCTTTGTGGTCAAGAAGGCCAATGGTATCCTGGGGTTCATAAAGAAGAGTGTGACCAGCAGGTCAAGGCAGGGGGGGTTCTTCTCCCCTACTACTCTGACCTACTGAGACCACACCTGGAGTAATGTCTACCACTCTGGACTCCCCAGTTCAAGAGAGAAAAGGAACTACTGGAGTGAGTTCTGTGGAGGGCTACAAAGATGATTAGAAAACAGGAGCATCTCTCTTACAAGGAAAGGCTGAGAGACCTGGGTCTGTTTAGCCTGAAGAAGACTGAGGGGGAATCTTATGAATGCATATAAATATCTAAAAGGCAGGTGTCAAGTGGAGGGGGTCAGTCTCTTTTTAGTGGTGCTGAGGACCAGGACAAAGGGAACAATCTGAAAGACAGAAACTTCCATTGAAACATGAGGAAAAAATACTTTATTTTGAGGTGACAGAGCACTGGGACAAGCTGTCCAGAGAGGTTGTGGAGTCTCCTTCTCTCAAGATGTTCAAAACTCACCTGGGCATGTTCCTGTGCAACCTGATCTAGTCAAGCCTGCCTTGGCAGTAAAGTTAGAGTAGATGATCTCCAGAGGTCCCTTCCAGGCCCTACTGTTCTGTGATTCTGTGACCTGTTATTTATTTGAAAATGCAAACCATATATTTTTCTGAAACACCAGTTTCTCTTTCTTAATTTCTTAATCAAGGTACAATACCTGTGTGGAAGGGTAAAACCTCAGTCTGAAGAAACTGCTTTTCTCAAGAGCAGAGGTAAAGTTCTTTTGAGCAGAAATATTTTGACCTGGTTAGACAAATTAATGCAGCATCTGCTTAAATTTTGCAAATAGGTATGCACTTCCTGGTAGTGAAGGTGACTTAGACATTTTCTTCTCCATTTCCCCCTCATCCCTTACTATCTACATATTCAACAAAAAAAGAAGTGCTAGTTTAGAAACAGTGAACAGTGGCCCAGTAAAAATGCAAACGAAAGCTTATGCTAACTGCAAAGATTCTGTTCTGACCTTTTAAGCATGTTATCAACTTGCTATGAGCACTTGCTGTGTGAACTGAAGCTTGGTACCAGGTGTCTCTTGTTATGATGTAAAGTTTAAGTGTAGGACAATAGCACGTGCCTTGAAAATATAGTTGAAAGTGGAGGATCTAGACCTATAAACAACCCACAGATGGTCAATTAATTACTTGTCATTGAGGAAGTACAACCTTGTCAGTGAAGAAAAGACTGTTTTCAGCATACTAAAGAAGCAGATAAGCAAGAAAAAACAGCTGAGCAACAGGATAAGGCACCTGCCTGGGAAAGTAGCACACTCATTGTGCACTGCATGGTCTAGGGTGCTGAGGCTAAAGTCTAAAACCACCTAGAAGTGTAAACATTGCATAAAATGACAGGATTTGGAGTGAGGGTGGGGATAAAGAAGTAGTTATCACAGTAACTGTTCCAGTACAGGTGGTGTGAGATCACTGGAGTACTGAGGGAACTGCCTGCTTTCCCTGCTTGCTTTCTTTGCCTGCTCGCTTTCTTTGCCTGCTCCAAGAGCAGCAGCTCTCCCTCTCTCTTCCTGTTCCAGAAGCACTTCACTCCTCAAGAACATTTTGATCTCATAAGGCAGTTGTCCAGGTTGTTCATGGAGGGGTGTGTGTGGGTGTACATGTGCATGCATGTTTGCGCGTCTGTCTTTCCCTCCAAAGGTTGTGTGTTTATTCTCTGTAACAATCTCACTTGATAGTAAAGCCTTATTATACATAAACCCAAATGAGATTTTATTGTTTCCTCCATTGCCCTTTACCTGACTCTGTTTATTTCCTGAAGCTTTATATTATATAGTTTGACAGTGAGTAGGCTATTCTACATCCCAGGCTATGTATTTTCTTGAATCCTAGCACCAGTCAAAATATTCTATACTCTGTATTCCTGGAACGTGTTAAGAATGGGTGATGTATGTATACCTGTCAGTCAGTTTGGTATTTTCTAGCCAGTGGTATAGTAATGTATGTAACCACTAACCTCATGTTTGTCCCTGACCTATTAATTTGAAAAATAGCCTAACTTTATAAATCCTCCTTAGCAAGTCACAGATCAGTCAGTGACAGGACTTATTCTGCTGCTGCTGAAGGTTTGTTCCATCCTTGGCAGCTAAGAAGATAATACCTCATTAAGGTTATGACATTTTGATACACTTAACAAGTCTCTTTATATTAAATCCATTTTCTCTGTTTTTAATAAGTCTGATTTAAAGAAATATAATGGTTATGTGGATATTTTAGCAGTTTATTTTCAAGGACAAGGCAACCTTGCAACTGCAAAGAAGAAATGCTAAATGAGAGCTAAATGACACGGTCAACGGGAACAGGTAGGATTTGCCTTTACCTCAGGAAAATGTGATGAGAAATACAACAGCAGATTTCACACTAAAGGAAATTAAAATGGAATCATAGAAGGAATAAGCTTTTAAAAGAAACATCGTTCCTGGTTTGTAGTGAACTCTTTGCTAGCTTTTATCCAATAAATATTTTTGCTTTTGTTATATTTTTCCTCTTTCCTGTTTCTGAGAAGGTGAAATATCTTACCACAATTGAATAGGGTAATGATTCCCCATAGTGAAATCTATTACATGGTGACACAGCCTCCAAAGGGAAGTAGTAGAAGTTTTATTGCTAAGTACATTTAAATCTAGGTGAGACAAAACACTGGAAAATAATCTTTAGGGAACAATCAAGTGACTAAATGAAATAGAAGACAAAATAGGTATTTTCAGCTCTAATTTCTACCATTAACATCCATGTTATGGTATGAATTAAAGGTTATTCATAGTTTAATGTGTTACAGAGCTGCTAGATGAGACATTAATTATGTAAAAATTCTGTATTTCACAACATTTTGCTCATTGTTATAGATTCCAGGGTTAGTAATTTCACCATTCTTTAAAGGAAGCATACATACATACATTTAAAGGAAGCATCTCAGTACTGAGATTCAGCCAAAAATATCCAATTCTAAGTGGTTGCTTTTCACATAGCAACTAGAAATCACATTACTAATCTGGCTGATCCTCATAATCATAGATGTTGCCTAGGAATAGCAATTCAAATAGCATGTCAATGAATACATCTACTGATGTTCTAGTAGGCTGGAAATGAACAATGGAGACAGAAACAAGGAGAAACAGAAAATTGTTGGTTGATTAATATCTATGTAACAAAGGGTATTTTTGAAGGCCTGTGTAGGTGAAATAGTTATATGGCTACAGGCTACAATCAAGCAATATAAAAATGGTGATATGGTATGGATTTTCTTCTTTAGATTTCTTTTCACAAATGCAGCCAAGTCAGGTATAATTGAGTACTCCTGACACAACTGGAGGAACTTCCCAAATACCCCCTCCAATAAACAAGAAACCTATCTCCCCATTCCTAACACATAGAAGTGGGTGGAATGGACTCAAGTCTCACATTTCAGTTTCTGATCCAGAAATTAATTTTCTCAGTGTTTGGAAGACATTTTATTTTGTTTCTTTATTTGTAGTTTGAGAGGTGGCCAGCTGGGATCTGCTTTTGAGTCTGTTTCAGCATTAGGCTTTCCCTTTGATCCTTCTGCACATAAAAGATGTAACCTTATGTATGAAAAGTGGCAACCAAGAAAATCAGTTTTGCTTTTTTGGTGATATGTAGTCAGAATCATTATAGCTTCAGGTAAGTAGTAATTCTTGAGAATGTTATAGAAAAAGACAGATGGGTAAAAATCAGTGTAATGCAATACCATTACTGACTCTGTCAGTGAGAAGAGAGTGTGAAACCATAGTAACAGCCACCTATAGCCTATTTAACATTAAAGAAGATCCATACATGGAAACCCTCCTCTAAACCACACAAGAATGCTTTAATATTTAGTGCAGAATACTGCTAGCAGAATGTTGAAGATAAGGCTAGCAAAGATGTGGCCACATACTAGCTGCTCTGACAACATGAGAAGTAATTTGGTAATAAACTATGGAGCAGGTGAAGAGGAGGGGAGCAAGGAAAGTATGAGGTTAATTCTTCCTGCAGGTTGCTGTCTTCTTGGCATCTGGCATGATGTTAACATTGAAGAAAGAATGTGCTTTTCTTACAGGACACAGAAGACAGAAAATTTTGCATGGATTTGAATCGGTGCTTTGAGGCTTTCAGAAATAGGTTGGCCTGTCCGTGGTTGTATGTGTTAGCCTTGATGATGATGATGATTTGGCAGCCTAGCTGTGTTTCCCTTTAGCCTTTGCCCATACCTCTTTCCCCTTCACATCCTCTTACCACTGGCATATATAGTAAAGCAAAAATACATACCTACAAGAAGAAAGAAATGAAGGTTACAGCAAGTTACAGTGTAGCTTACCAAGCTGTCTAATTCATGTTTGTTGAAAGACAGCTGTTGAGGGAGGATGAACATTTTACTAAACTAGCAATCAAATTACTTAAACTAGAATGAAATTTTATGTTTTACTTACTACCATTTTTCTTACAGTATGAGTTTAATTAATTTTTTTTTTTTTTTTTTTTCCCCCCTGTTTTTAACTTCAAAGAATGTATAAAACAAGTATTCTGCACCTTTGGTAGAAAGCTATTTCTATTGTTCCAAAGTTCCCATGTATTCTCCTTTGTAAAACTGTCAATTTACAGGTAGCTTATGACTCCCATAGGGAGCAACCAAAAATCTTTCTATTTAAATAAGGTTCTTACTGAAAGCTAAACCTAAAAGTGCCCTAATAAAAAATAGGTTCTGTTATCAGTCTCTGTGTCCCTGGATGGCCTCTGCTTTCAAATAAAACATGTTGATTTACTAACCTAATCCTGTGCTGGTGGAAATATAATGCTAGTCTGTATTAACCGCAGAGGTGGTGGTAGAAGAACCTGGAAAGAGCACTGTCAGAAAATGTGTATATCTCATCCAGAGGGAACATCATTTAAAATTTACATTACAATGGGGATTTCAACCCTTTTTTTACTTTTAGAGTTTTATGCTTGCTTTATTTTTTTTATTTACCTTGTGATTTCTAGTTGTATTTGAGACCAAGACTGAAGTTACTGTAGTGATTTGTCGGTGCTTATAAATAATAAGACTGTATTAGATATAATAAATGGAAAAGTGGAAGAACTCGACACTGAAAGTTCGCTAGCTTTAATGTCCTGTTACATAGAAGCATGCCAGACACTCACCCAGATGCTCTCTCACTCCTCCTCCTCAGCAGGACAGGGGATAAAATAGGATGAAAAAGCTTGTTGGTTGAGATAAACAAAGGATATCACTTATCAATTACTGTCATGAGCAAAACAGACCACACTTGAGGATAGGTCTATGAAAATTACCAAAGGATTGGAAAACTTTTTGTTCGAAGAAAGATTGTGAAAGTTGGGGTTTTTCAGCCTGGAGAAGGGAAGGCTCTAGAGAGACCTTATTGTTGCCTTTCAGTACTTTAAAGGGGGCTTAAAAGAAATACAGAGAGAGAATTTCTACCAAGGTCTGTAGTGGCAGGACAAGGGGCAACACTTTTTAACTGAAAGAGGGTAGATTTAGATCGAACGTTTATTACAATGAGGGTGGTAGGACTCTACAACAAGTGGATACCCTATCATTGGAAGTGTTCAGGGTCAGGTTGAATGGGGCTTTAAGCAACACAATCTAGTGAAAAAATGTCCCTGCCCATGGCAGGAGGGTTGAACTAGATGATCTTTAAAGGTCCCTTGCAAGCCAAACCATTCTATGATCTATGGTAATTAATGGAGTTTATTAGCAATTAAAATAGATTTGCATAGAAAGAAGTAAAGACAAAATTTAAAATGAAAACTTCTCCCCACATTTTTCCCAGATTCAACTTCATTCCTACATTCACAAGTCCTCTACCTCCCCATGCCTTAGACAGGGAATCAGGGGTTGTGATCAGTCCATAGCAGCAGCTCTCTGTCATTCCTTCTTCCTCACACATTTCCCCTGCTCCTAAGTGGGCTCTCCAGGGGCTGAAATGCTTCAGGAAATATCCTTGTGTTCTGGCATTGGGTTGCACACTGGCTACATTGTGGATATATATTTCAGTGTGCTTCTCCATGGGATACAGGGGGATAACTTGCATCACTGTGTTCTCCTCCATGGGTTGCAGGGGAATCTCTGCTCTGGCACCTGGAGCAACCTCCTCCCGCTGCTCCTTCTCTGACCTTGGCTGTTTCTCCCTTTTTACTCTGCTCACTTTGCTCTCTGTCTGGTATTTCTTCCTTTTCTCAAACATGTTTTCACAGAGGCCCCGAGCACTTGGCTGATGGGCTCAGCTGTGTCATTCAGCGGGTCTGCTGTGGACTGTGGTGGTACAGAATTCCCTGCCCTGGGTGGCTCTGCAGAGGCTCACTCCCAGACCTCACTATGAGAGGCTCCTAAGGTGGCACTACAAATGGTACCGTTGTTCTTTGGTAGATACTGCTGAGGCCTGATGAGGGCAGGGGTGTGGAAACTTGGTAGGCCCTGCTTTCCAGTAAACTTTGTCCTTGTGTACGGCCTCCTGAAACCAAAACAATTTTGGTTCCTGATGTATTTTAACCTTGTGCTACTACTGGAACCAAAACAATCTTCCCATGAGGCTTGGGGAATGAATTGGTGAGATAGAGCGGTTGCGTCTCCTCCAACCATATCCATCACTCAGAATAGGGGAGGGCCAAGAAGAGACCACATCCTCCCACCCTGGGGAGATTGTTGTTCCCAGTGGAAAATTACCAGCTTAGTTTTGCCCAAAGTAATCTTACAACCCTGTAAATACTGATCCTGAGCAAGGCCCATTGGAGCTCTCTGGGATCTCAGCAGGCCCGAGTCTTGCATTTCCCTCTGAGCTCGGTGGGACACCTCGCAGGCTACACCATCTGTCTGCCAAGACCGACGAAGGGAGATAAACTGTCTGCCAAGAACAATGAAGGGAGATACAACATTCATCTGCTAGGACGGACAAAGAGGGATGTATTTACAATCTACAGGACTTTTTACAAAAATTCCTGGAGATCACAGGCTGCCAAATTTATTTTCATTCCGTGGAATAATTCCATCTTATTCACAGGTTAACCTCTTTCTTTCTGTGTGATTCACTTTTTAGATCTTCCAGGAATGATTGCATTTGTCATAATCAATTGTTTATTCTGATTTAGTATTGATACATCAGTGTTAATGAATTGCTGCTATCATTCACTTTAAGGTACTGCATTACACTAAACACTACACAAAATTTCAACACCTCATATTCTATCCTTTTCCATGTGTCCTTAGACATAAACCATCGACCAGGTATGGAAAATATTATAATCATACTGCTTTTGTTAGTTGCATACAAGTTTACTCATAATATAATCATGCTGGTTTTAGTTATTTTTGCTTATCTTTGATTGATTGTCTTGCAGTAAGTAACATAGTGACCTTGCTATCAATCAAATCTCATTTTATTTAGTTGATTATTTGACATATTTTATTACTTAGCCAAACAGTTACTCTTGTTTAATAAATTATATTGCTGCTTTTATCTAAGTGAAGTTCATTCTGCTAATTTTTGTGGTACATAGAGTCTTAGTCAGGGCTCTGTAACAAGTAACTAGTTATTTAAAGGAAATGCATCCTTGTACAATTTCACACCCCTGCAACATAGAGCAAGCTGGAACCAGCTGTGTCAGGCATGGGTCAGTCCCCGGTCTCACAGACATCACTCTGCAGCTCACCTGCTACCAAAACATCACCATCCACACCCAATATAAAACTATATGTATCTGGGTAACCAGTTCCCCCTTCTAGTCCAGTATTAATTTTAAATATCTATCTAAACCAGTTTAGTTTCCTTTCAGATCTTTCCTCTACAGGTCAGAGGAAGTAATCTTGTGAATTCCATCCCTTGGAAAGGATACCACAGTATTTCAAGGTCTACTGGATTCTCAGAGCTTTGTTTCTCATAATACACATTCCTGATGCTGCTTTACATATGTGTAGACAGAGTTCCAAGGAAGGCAAACACTGACATTTGCAGTGTTTCCAGCACTATGCATTTAAATACTGGTCATGCACATGTACGTGACTTTTGCTAAAAAGGAAGGACTAGACTAGTGAAAGAAAACTACAGAGAGATATTTGCCCTGTATTTCTCAGTTACATAATGCACTGGAAAACAAAAGTATTCCTGAGCTCAATGTACAATTCATTCAAGTCCTCAATTTGAGATACCAGAGAATTTCTCTACCCAACATTCCTAGTAAGCACTTGTATTTTGCTGGTTATTATTAATGAAGGGAAAGATGAACTAATACAATTCAGCCAGACTCTTATGATATTCCTTATCATGAGATTGTGAAGAGACTGTTAATGTAATTTTTATGTCTGTTCCCTGCTTAAATACTTTTTTTTTTCCCTATTCAGATATCTAAGGCTATTTTGAGTTCAGAAAATAACTTGAAGTGTGTTCTTATCTTGGTAGACATTTACAAACAAAATATCATATTTTTAAAAAATGATGGCTTTTAGATCTTAAGGACAATGCAATAACAGAAGTAAAAGTCATCTTCCAAAAATGTAAGGGTTTATATGTGCAGAAATTACAATACCATTCCCAATCATATTGTGTATCGTTTTACTTCACATTTCATAGAATACCACTGATTTTTTATCTTTTTTTTGGCTCATTGAATTATTATTATTAAGATAACCATTCATCTTTTTGGCATAATGGAAGGTATTATGAAGGATTGTTTAATGTAAAAAGTTTAGGGAAATAGATGTTGCTTGGGTACATATAGTTGTTTTGAAGTAATTTAAAAATACACAGTTGAGTGCCTTATTTTACTGCTAAGATTAATTTAAAACCTTATCTTTCTGCAAAATAATGAAAGAATGTAAAACAACAAGAAATTCTTTTAGAAGAAAAATATTCTCTTTGTACCAGTTTAGTAATATGGCTGTAAAACAAAATCCTCAGTTAGACTGCTTTTTCATTCTCTTGACTTCAGCTTTACATGACTATAGGTTTTGTGTGAGAAACATTTTGCTGAGCCTTATCTAACTTTTCATTTACATTATGGGATATATAGTCCAGGCTACTTCAGATTAAATAAATTTGTTCTTTGATACCAAAGTAAAATCACTTTACTTATTGGTTGTGTAATGACAATCTGAATCCAGAAGAGGTAATGTATGTGGTGGCTTTTTTTTTGTTGTTGCTGATGTTTTAAGAAAGCCATTCATCCATATTTCCAGAAAGGATCTGGATAGAAAAAATTCATTGTTACCCTTAACATGAATCCTTCACAATTTTTTTTTTTTTTAATACATTTAAATCACTACATGGTAACCGGTAAGACACGAATAACCTCTACTGAGTGACTAAGTATTTCACAGTCCTTGGAATATTTGCAAATGTACATTTAAATCTTCCTAGGAATGACAGTAACTCTATGCTATAAATTCCTCTAATACTAGAACTGTAAATATTACTTTATGAAGCCTGCTTCTCCCTGTGTTTTATAGCTTGCCTAGATTTGGCTCTTTTTTTAGAGACTTCAGTTATTACCTGTGAAAGACATCAGGCTGTTCCTTCCTAAAGCCATGTGCTTTACAAACATACATGCAGACATACAAACATAGCTATTAATAAAAAGGGTTTAAACATTAGATCAGTCACTGTTGAAATAGAGCTCATTTTCAGTCAAAACAAGAACAGAATTAAATCAGAAATCAATGAGAAAATCTTCCTGTAATAGAAAAAAAAAGTTGTACCAGAAAAATATCATCAGGAAATCAAAGACTGATTATTTACAAAAGAAATGTCTGTACTACCTACACTTTACCAAATTAAGAATATAAATCCATGAAAGCAGGCACACAAAAGTACAGCAGCTCTGACAGCAGGCCATAAATTATATGTATGGATGAATGTAAAATAGGATGTGTCTAGGGCTGGCCTTGCTCTTCCAGAAATCAACAGTGTGGAACTTTTATTGCTGGAACTTGTATTGAAATGTGATATCTGATGGCCATAGACAGACCATTCCTCTATGCACTTGTTGAATCCTTTCAGACTTTTTTGGAAGATGTAATACCTTGTGCTGAGTGAAAAAGTATTAAAGTTGCTTGTTTTAAACCTATTAACTGAGAATTTCTTTAGATCCTTCCAGGTTCTCATGTTGTGTGATATAGTGATAATATTCCTTATTCACCTCCATGACTTATAGCACTCTTACATTCCACCCAGGGTCATGCAATGTTTTTTAAAGGAGAGATAGAAAAGAAATATAGTGTAATAGTTGTAAAAAGGAGGCTTTAAACTCAATCAAATGGAAAGGCTTCACCATATGTCTTTTTTTAGACTCTCTGGGCGGAAGCCAGCTCAACAAAAAATAAGTAACGGCTACTCCTTGACATCATTATTCATTAAATTGTAATTGTGTGATTATAGAAATGTCCCTTTAAGAAACAAAGCAGTTGCCTAGCGTGAAGTCTCTTCAAGTACTTGTAAATATTCAAATTCTTATTCTTTCTGCTTACTGTCACTCCATGAACTGTCAGATTTTGAGTCCATTTGCCATTATCCCTTATTTTCTTCAGTCTTAAGAAATGCACTCTTTGCTCAGAAAGCACACTTTATTTTTCTGATTTATTTCTTCTACAGTCATTCCCTCATCCTCAAATATTTTCTCTTCCATCTCTGTTACCAGCTTGATAAGGGTATATTGTCATCTACCCACGCTTGTCTTCACTGCAGTTGCCCTCTTTATTTTCATCTTTACTCCTGTGCATCTCACATGCATTTAGAGATATGTGACTTGCCTCCTGGAATTTTTTCTTGATTTGTCATCAGTTTCTTAATTTGAAGTTCCAGTGCTTCTTTCTCAAATAGTATGCTTATTTTAACATAGATATTTTGAAATCATAGTGCCTACTTTATTCTCAAGCTCCAGACAGAAAGATTGTAAATATTATACTGCAACTCGTTCTTTTTGAAGCCATGTCATAAGTATCTTAACAAAAGGAATAGAATAAATATATATATATATTTCTTTTTTTTATGGCAGGTTTCAAGGTCAATCTTCAATTTCTAGTACTGATTCACTTCATTTTATATACTCAATTGTTCATTTTCTATTGTGAAATGGGGGCAATGTAACAGAGCAACAGGTTATTATTCCCTTGTTACAAAAGTTAATTTAAAGTACTGAAGAAAAACATACAGTTGAAAAAGCCAATACTAAATATTAAAATAGAAATTGAAGTTTGATGATGTGCCATATTTTGGGGTTTGCTTTGGAAGAATGTTTGAGACATGCTGGTACAATAGCCACAAGAAGCTTACTTAAGTGATTTTTCTCTTCAAGCAAAACATGCCTCAGTTCCTTGGGAAATGTATGTGCAGACTCTTGGAAAGGTACTTCCTCTCTCCTCTACAGTTCTGCAAAAGTGGCAGTTTTTGGTTTGTTTGGTTTGGGTTTTTTTCCTGCAGAAAACTAGAATAAAGAAAGAGCTTTTGTTCTGTGTATTAATAGTTCCTTGAAATACTCATATAACTGACAATAACAATGTAAGAGTATTCTCTGATACCCCTCTCCCTCTTTTTGGTTCCTTATTCCTCTACTCAGTTGCAGGTTATAATTTTTCAAACAACAGTTGAATTGTTTCAAGTTTAATCCTTACTTTATCTAGAATGACAGTAAACTTCTGTCCTGGTTGTGAAAAACATGGGGTACATCAACGTATAATTCAACATGAAAAAGAAAAAAATGTATTTGCTGTGTTTTACATCTAACCATGAGAAAATAATAGTCACTTGTACAATTTACCGAATAAAAGACCTGATCTCTTGTTCTCATTTTCACTGAAAGATCCATTATCTGCCAGTAAGACCTTGTAGCATTGTTGGCACACCCCATGGCAACAGCGTTGAACTAGATGCACTTTCTATAATTCAGCCATGAAGACCAATTAATTTATTGTCACCACAAGTAAAGAACATAATGCCTGCTCCTAAGATCTCTCTGAGAGTCTGAAGCAGAACATACAGAGGAACAATTACCCAGCACTGACTTCTTTATTTCCATTTCTGCACAGTTATTTTTCTGGACAATAAGAGTTTTGTTTCCTCTGAAGAAGATTTTGCTGTTTTCCAGTATTACATATATATAAACATTCAGTATATCAGGCATTCTAAACAACATGGATACTCTTAACTAACACTGATTTACTCTGGAAATCCTACAAAGTATCTACAGTTAAGGTAATACCAAATGAACACATCACAAGTAATGTTATCACAAGATGTACTAAATGAATTAGTAGTGGTTGGACACTCATTTTCTACAGATGATGAACCCATGGTAGGATATTTCCACTGAATAAAAACCCATCTAGAATGTTCATTTAATTTGTGGAGGCATAAAACTCCATTTTCAGTTATCACCTCTGGAAAAGCATACAAATTAAAACTTACAGCACATATGCAGCAAACCACATCCATAATTCTCAGTGAAGACACTAATCACAAAATAGAGTGTTTTGTAAGTCATTGGCCAGTGGTAGAGAGAAAGATGAGTTAGAAATGTGATTTTGACATTTTCCTTAAATTGGATGTGCTTGAGAAAATAAGAATTTCTCATTTATTTCTATTGTTTATAGGTATGGTCACAAGAAAAGCAACTGGAGCCTTGTTGATTAAGAATTACAAGCTTTTTTGTAATTCTTTGGATATATTGAATCAACTTTTGGTCTGTAGAAAATAGTTTGTGTAGGACAATTGTCTTTCCCTGTCTCTAATGTGTGAGAAGAATAAAGCAGAAGGCCAACAATAATTAAGTAGTCCAGAATACAACATCCTTCATGTCGGTACTACAAGAAGGGAAGATAAAGTGTCAAGACAGCTAAGAATACATTTTCTAATGCTTCACCCACAGGGACAAATATTTCTGATAATTCAAAGTTCTTGTTTGTCTTACCTGTCTTGTCTTTATCTTGTTGTATCATGTATGAAAGTTACTCATTTCTGAAAGTGGGCATGCTATCCCATTTCAACTCTCTGTAAGGAAATTTTACAATTTTACTAAACACTTTTTCCTCACTACCCCCACACAAGTATTAGTACTACACAGAATCACAAAATCACAGAATGATAGGGCCTGTGAGGGACTTCTGGAGATCACTGAGTCCAACCTTCCTGACAGGGCAGTTTCAACTAGCGAAGGTCACACAGGAATGAATTCAGGTGAGTTTTGAATGTCTCTGGAGATGAAGGTTCCACCACCTCCCTGTGCAGTCTGTTCCAGTGCTCTGTCCCCCTTACAGTAAAGAAGTGCCATCTCATGTTTAGATGGAATTTCCTATGTTCAAGTTTGTGTCCATTACCTCTTGTCCTGTCAGTGAACACCACTGAAAAAAAAGACTTGTCCCATCCTCTTGACACCCACCCTTTAGATATTTATAACCATTAATAAGATTCCCCCTCAGTCATTTCTCCAGACTAAAAAGACCCAATTCCCTCATCCTTACCTCGTAAGAGACATGTTCTTGACCCCTAATCATCTTCATAGCCCTTTGCTGTACCCTCTCCAGCAGTTCCCTGTTCTTCTTGAGCCAGGGAGACCAGAACTGGACACAATACTTCAGATGTATTCTGGACTCCCCAGTTCAAGAGAGACAGTCTCAAGAGAGTCCAATGGAGAGCCATGAGGATGATTAAGGAACTAGAGCTGGGGCTGTTTATTTTAGTGAAGGCAAGACTGAGAGAGGATCTTATTAATGTTTACAAATATTTGAAGGGCGGGTGTCAAATATAAGGGGTCAATCTCTTTTCCATGGTTCCCTGTGATAGGACAAGAGATAATGGTCACAAACTGGAACACAGGAAGTTCCATCTCAATATGAGGAAAAACTTCTCTACTGTGAGGTTAATGGAGCACTGAAACTGGCTGTCCAGGGAGGTTGTGGAGTCTCCTTCTCTAAAGACTTAGAAAATCTGTCTGGACACGTTCCTGTGTGGCCTGCCCTGGGTGATCCTGCTCTGACAGGGGGGCTGGACTTGGTGATTACCAGAGGCCCCTTCCAATCCCTACCATTCTATGATTCTATGATGTCACCTCATAAGGACAGAGTAGAGGGGGAGGACAACATCCCTCAACCTGCTCACCACGTTTTCTTGGTGTACTCCAGGATGCCATTGGCCTTCTTGTCCAGAGGGGAACATTGCTGGCCTATGGTCATCCTGTTGTATTTCACAAAGTACGCGTGTAGTATTTTGCAAAACACTTGGTGATGTAGAAAAAGGGTAATTTGCCAAAGGATTGTAGGTAGAAGCAAGCTGTTCTGTGCCTGTCAGCAGCAAGGGACCAAACTGTAGTCAAGGTATGTCTTATAGCATGTGCATTGAATAATATTTGTGGTAGGCAGGGGTGAAAAAGAAGGTATGGGATTTTAATATCTGACTCCCTCAAGAAGACTGTTATGAATAAGGAGTAAAAATCATTCTAAATATCCTTAAAAACAACAACAAAAAAATCTCATTAGATGCCTCAGAAGAATCTTTCCTAACACTCTTTTGCATAGAGGTTTTATATTTTTATTGGACAATAAAGAGCAAAAAAAGAAATCTAAATTTAAATACTGGAAATTGAAAACACAAAATGATGAAAAAATGTCAAGTCAAATGCCAGATAAAACAAGCCTGTTATGAAAGTTCAGACAAAGTAGTCCCTAGCAGTCCCTAAATTGAGCCTATTGCATCATAATGTGCTAACTATATAACTATCTATTTTGTTTTAAAAAATGTTTTATTACTTTCTTATGTGCAGATTAGATTATTAAGCATAAATTATTCCTTAAGATAATTTATTGAAAACTGATATTTCTACTTTTTTTAAAGGCTCAGTGTGACTTCACCTGATTAATATTTTCAAGAAAGCTGGATTCAACATATAAACTGAATGCTTGATAGCACTTGAATGAAAAGGATCTTTAAAGTAAATTTCGATTTCCCTATTTATTTTTTACTACTACAATTACCACTAAAATACAAGCCAGATAAGAGGCAGTGACAATATAATAGTATCTATCTTTGGCTAGAGCAAAGAATTATAAAAAAACCTCAATCCTATGTCTTTGCTGTGTTGATTTCACATTTACTATATACATTCAATTTACCATGTTGATTTCATGTCAAACAAATTCCAGACTCAATGTACCACTTTTTATCATGGGGACTTCTACATATCTTGCAGTATAAGATAATTTAATAAAATTGTATTTTCATTTAAATTGTGTAACAGAAACAGCTTAATACAAATGTACCACTACCAATTACATTGGTAATACAAGACCAAAATACCAGGTTTTCCTTGGTAATGAGGACACACAAGTATTCTCCAGGTCATTTGTGACACAAAGTGCTTTTCTTATAAAAAAAAAAAAAAAGCACAGAGAATCTATTTCACTCAAATTGATTGACACTGCTCAAAGGGGATATATTGACTTTTATTAGCCTCCTTTTGCTTTTAGCTTTTTCTTTCACTCTAAAAATCTTGAACTAAATTGTTTCAATTGATACACACAAAAATAAATACAACTCCTTTGCCTTGTGAGAGAATTCTTGCTAGAAACAATATTCACTGCAGTCATAATGTGGAGACTTCGATGGATAAACAATTCACATTGAAGTACTCATTTCACAGTGCCCAGAAAAATGGAAAAAACCCAACAAATTAAAAATATGGAAAGAAACAGAGTGAAAAGATGCAGTGGCCAAACTGAGCCCTTACTAGAAGTCCACAAATTTTTCCTAACAGAAACAAAAAGATTACTTTTCATTTTGTTTGTTTGTTTGTTTCCTGAAGCAGGTGGTTTAATAGAGGTGTTTGCAAATGTTAAAGAGCTAAAGAAGTGACTTTCAAATAGCTGTCCTTCCTAAGCTACACTTGGCTCATTGATTATGACAATTTTATGGTGTGCATACATGTGATTGGCAATGGCAACATCCCATATGGTTTCTGACCATCTATAATCACTTTCTTAAAAATTAAAAGGCTACAAAAAAGGTTAAAGTTTAATCTTTCATTATTCTAATAAAGTGTATCAAGTAGTTTAAAAACAAATGCCAGATGTATAAGAACCATATTTTTATATTCTTTCTGTCTTAACTTCAGTGGTCATTTCACTGATACTCTTTACCAAGGGTAAGGTTCCTCAATATGAAAAGATGTTAAACATGTCTTCATTGAGTTTCTAAATCTGTTAAAATATATTTTTTTCTAAACAGAATTATGAGGGAGATTTGGAATATTTTGTTTTGGTTTCGGTACTTTTGGTTTTTCTAGACATATTAAACCCTACACCCTATGGTTTAGTAGGAATAAACATAATGATAGGAGACAAGAAACAAGACTAGTTGTCTTTTATTAATTAATGCAAGCTGAAAAGGTCAAAATGTGACAGGAAGAAGCCTTGAGAAATCAGGAACAGGAACAAGAAACATGTATTTCTTCCTGGGTTTTGTATTTGCTTTTGGGTTTTGTTTGCTTTTCCTGTAATTTTAAGAATCTCTGATAAAACTGTGAGAATTCGAATGAATGCAGAAGAAATGATGGGTCCTGGGTAAAGAGTTTATATTCAGCTCTACTTACCTTGTTTCTTAGCATCTTCTGGAAAGTTCCAGAAGGAAATCTCAGAAAAGAAAATTAAATTTCAAAACACAACAATATCATCAGTGTAAAGTGTGGGTAAAATCCCTTTTCTCTCTATTTTTTTTTGTTATTATTCTTTTGGAGAAATGGAAGACATAATGCTGAGGATTTGCTAAAAATGTACGGTTTGTGACACAAGAAATAATATCTGCTGATTCCTACGCTGTCCTTTCAAGCATCTCATTTTGAAGAAGGAGATAATTTCTTTCCTATATTAAAGGACATTTTTGTTTCCAACAGTTGAATGCAGGCAGAACCCCAAAAACCATGAAATTTATATACTCCTTTATAATATGTGTTATAAATCATAACAGTCTTCCATAGAAATCCTTTCTGAATCTTACTGTATCCTTCTGTAACAATGCATTCAATATTATAACTAGAGACTGAGGTTATATTAATAAGATTTTTTAAAAAAATTCTGATTAAAATGTTCCTTCTTCAATCAAAATATTGCATTAAATTGTTGCAAGTCTGTTCCAACTCAAAGAAAAAATGTTAAACACAGCCCTCTTTCCATTTGACTTCCTTTTCTGTGTTTTTGCATATTTCAATTTATTCTTTCTTAAGACAGTAACTTCTACTTTGTGTTACTAATTTATTTATAGCTATTTAAAGATACACAACAGGTTTAAAAGTGTATGCTAGATGCTGGCATACGTGATAAATTACAGTTATTTCTACTTTCTAAATATTTCTTTTCAGCACTAGGAAGAACTGGAGCTTCTGTTTCAATTGGATGTTAGAGCCTCCTTCTGTGTAATTTCACCTTGTCATCACCAGAGAACCATAAAGCTCCAAAATTATTCTTACATAGCTTCCTCTGTAACATAATAAAGGTCTTGCTATTATAACAGAGGTAGAAATGTACGAATTAAAGTAGTGATAAATAAAGAGACTGATATCACTCAGAGTGATTACAGGAAACAGGGAAGTAGCAGCAACAGTAGTACCAATGAAAATATAAATTACAATAACTAAGCTTAAGGTCAAAATAAAGTAAGCAATGCAGGCAATACTCTGAAATTCCTTTATGAACATCTCTATGGATAGGTCAGGGCTCATCTAAAACAAAGAAAACACTTCCCACCAGGAGTTAGTTTTACTATGTATTTTTGTAAAAACTTGCCTTATTACTCCTCATTGTAGCTTTTCAGCTGTCCTAGCCTCATCTCTTCCTCTTTCATAAAACTCTTACTCTGATATGTTGAAGGTCCAGGTTGGGTTCACCTACTGTACTAGGGTAATTTTTCCTTTGTCCCAACTCTCCTCATGACCTTTAAATCCAGTTCAAACTACAACGCAGTCTCACCAATAATTGACACTAGCATTGGTTATCATCAACAGATGCATGGTTTTAAAATGAGATCACAGTCTTAGTCCAGATACATAAAAGGAAAAATAAAATTGAAAGTAAAGACAAATAAATATTTTATGTCCTCCTTGTACTGCAAAGAACACTTTTGAATCATGTTCAATTCTATGAAATATCTGTTTCAACAGCTTTTTTTAGTCATAATGCCTGATTTTTTGTCCAAAATCTTTGCACTTCTCATCCCATAATCAAAAACCTGATATTACAATGACAAGGAAGTAACAGCTATCATTTTAAATCTAACATAGTTTCTTGGTGACATCCACAAAACTACAATGAAACTAAGGTTTGCCATTCAAACTTTACTTTTATTTCTTTTCAGTATAAATTTGAGATCCATCTTTAACATTTTAGAACTAAACTATTAGTTTCAAAATAAGGAGGTAATATTATGAGAAAATATGCTTAGTTTTTCACATTGTAAAGCTGTGTCTGTTCAACAGATAATAGAGTTTCTTGTGGATGTATAGAGCATTTGACACGACTGACCTCTTCCAGAGCTGTCACAGCTTGCAGTGTAAATATGCATGAGATCCACATTTTTAAGCTGATAAAAGGCAAATTCAACACATTTGAAAAGTAAGGCTCAAAGGTAAGTGCTGAATCAATGAAAAGGCAAAGATCATCACAAAGCACAATGAGAACAGAAGATGCCTGGAATTTGTTCAAGGACAAACTTCTAGATAGAATGAAGGATGTTATACTGTCAGTGGCTAATTATAAAAGGCCATAAAGAGCACACTTTTCCATCTGATTTTATACATTCACAAAATATTCTCTCAGTTACTCAAAATCATTTTAACAGAGAGGCTGAACACGTGAACAAGAAATAATCCCAACACTGATAGCACAATAATGAAGGTGCTGTAATCAGAGAAACAAACAATATTAACCTCATTATTATTGGTTCCTGATTAATTTTATGCATTGTGACAATGCTTTTTCTAAGTGTTATCTGAGTGGATTCTCAGCAACATACGAGATGGAAAGGGCAATATGAGTGTGGGGTTTTTATTAGTGTGATTTTGCTAATATAGAAACTGCAATAAGCAAAGTAAAACTTAAGGCACATTGCTATAAACATTAACAGCATTAGCAAACCAAGCACAGTGATTGTCCTAAAGGCACATAAGAAATATAAACAGATGAAGAATAAGGACAGTAAGAAAATTACATAAACACAACAGCCCAAACAAAAAGTGGAAATGGTTTTGTGTATCCTTGTCTTTATTTTCCATTATCTGTGAAACAAAACAGAGAAGAGGAAATGAGAAAAGGGAAAATTCAGTATACTATTATTTGGTAGAAAAAAAGACAAAAATTAGCAAAGAATGAGGAAAAGAATTTAGTGATAGAAGGGAAGACAAAATGATGTTAAGGAATGCAATAGATAAAGATTCTGATTTTTGCCATGGAGAAATTAATGAGATGAAATTAAATGATCATGAAAACAAACATGTAACATAACCATACAAGAACAATGATACAGGATTAGAATGAAAGTCTTTCTTTAGTCAGCTGCAGGTACGTAGGTAGAGAATAAAAGACATGGGGCAAGTATAAATTAATCCTTCCTTAGACTACCTCTCAAAATCTAACAAATATTAAAGAACTTGCTAGATGGAAGAATAAGCATGAGTAAGAGTTTCATACAATAAACTAAGTGCTTGACATCATTGCTGTGCAAGATGCTGATGCTTTTGTGATCCTGAACAATGGGGAGAAAGTGAGCAGGAAAAGGCAACAATGCAAATATATTCCTCCAACTTATTCTTTCTATACCTGATGTGTAGAAATCAATTCTAAATCAGAAAGTGCAAACAGCAACTGGCTGCGGTAGAATGATCAAAGGTGACGTGCAAGCTTTGCGCTGGCAAGGATGGTGAAGATATGAGAAGAAACTAATTAGCTTGGTAGCCATGAGAATATGGAACCCAGGATCCACTGACCTATTGTTTACTAAACCAGCTCATCAGTTCAATTGCTTAATGAAAGCTAAGCTTCTTTAGAACAGCGCTGTTGTTGTACATGATTATATCACTTTGCTGAATCTGTGACAACTGGATGATGCTCCCTGAATATCTGCCATAGTGAACAAAATTCAAACTCAAAGCTGGATCTGGCAGAACCCACACAACACTATTTCTATCCATATGTTTTAGGATAATTTTGCATGTGAAACTCAATAAACTTTTTACTTGACCTTCATATTAGCAATTTAACCTTGTAGAAATCTGCTTCCTTTTCTCAAAATATATGTCCTTTATTGTAAAGATAGTATGTACACCACATTTGCAGATCCAAAACGTGCCACAAATTGGAAAAATCTAGAAAAAAAAAAAAAAGTCGTAAGGGTGACAGAGTTCTAGGTCCTATGGCTTAATATGAGAGATTTATTTAGCAGAGTTGTTATAGCCTGAAGAGAAAACTAAAGACATGACAGCAGTCTTAATGTATGTAAAAAGCTTCTGTTCTCAGTATCTGTAATGGAGAAGATAAAAAGTATCAGACTTACAATAAAGTAAGAAAAAAATCAAGCTAGACTTTAAGGAAGGTTTTCTATCAGAAAGGCTTCTAAGAACTAAATAAGTTACCGAACTAAATTGTAAAGACTCAAGATTGGCAGCCCCTAAGAACAGATTTAACAAAATCTGTCAGGAATGACCTTCCTAGAGTTGATAAAGATTAACTCAATGAAGTGGAAGGATATCCTTCCAACTGCTGCAACTCTGACTGTAGCTCATTATTTCACCTGGGAGTAGATTGCACATGCCTATTAAACAACAGGAAAAAAAGGTGTTAAGCATGGCTTAAAAGACATTAATGCTTAAATACTGCCAGATATTCAGCTTTCACAAAAGAGAATTGATATATTTACATGGCGGTAACCTTTTTATCTCATTTACATTAAAAAATCAATGTCCTTGAAAAGAAACTGCTACTTGTAAACAGACTGACTCTCTAGAAAATTTTATGGAATGAAAGTTATGATTATTGTATAATGAGGAAATTGAAGTTACATTTGTGGAGCAGCTGGGTGTCAGGGCTGTATCTGTGCACACACCCAGCACACTCAGTCATCTGTTCCCTGAGTGGTTCATGAACTTCACATTAGTCATCAGCAAAGATAAGACAAAGGACTGATGCAAGACAAGGTGGTTGACAGAGCTGCTATCTGGTTTCAAAACAACACATTTGACTCATCACCACAGGACATCCTCAGGTGGGAATTTCAGAAAGTCCTGGCATCAAATCCTTTCTCTAGGAATCTCCTGGTGGACCTGGACCAATTGATAGGACCATTTGATATACCGATAAACATCCTGGGTACAGTATCAGTACCTCTGACCAGATGGATTATAAGAATTCAGCAAAACACAGGTTTGAGGAATCTCATTCAGTCAAGCTAAAAATCAGCTTAGAAGGATGTAAGAGCCTGGCTATTGTGCACCTCAAACCTTGTGTGGTGATAAGGTCTGGAAAGACCTGTCTGGAAGGGAAAGGTGTTGATAGCTTTTAATGTCTCTGTGTCCCGTTCCCCGGCCCCCACCTTTGGCTCCTTGAAGACATGCTTTAACAAAAGGAAGAGGTAGGTTCTGCATAGATGGGACTCTGTCTTTTCTTTAGTTAAGTGCTCCTGCTGACTGCGCCATGGGGGAGGTAGATGGCAGGTGCCACTCTACTTCTAGCTCATGGAGCTCGTGCAAATCAACACCACTTCCTGTGGAAGTTGTGAATGCCACCCAGATACCTCAAGAGTATAAAAGGGACAGAAAGATATTGATTAGTGTGCACCCGCTACCAAAGAACTGAAGACTTGGACTGATCCAATGAGACGTCACTGGATGCACGGGTGGTGATAACCTTTTCTCTTTATCTTACTCTTTATCTCTCTTGCTCACTCCCTCACCCCCCTCTCTTTTCCTCTTCTCTAATAACTCTTTCTTCCTCTTTCTCAATATTTAGTCGTGCAGTGAAATAATTGCCTACAAACACTTTTATCCGTACTGTTTGTTGTTCTATTAGGGAGAACTAATAAACTGTCTTGTAATTGTTCCTCGGAGTCATTGTTGTGACGCTGCCACCCCAGCTGCCCTGCCGTGCAGGGACAGCCTCTTTCGGGGGATCACAAAGAATCACCTCCCTCGTTGTCCACTGAGTGGGACAAGACAAGGGACCTTTGTAATAGTGACTGATACTACATCCAGACAGCAGCTGAATGTCCTGTTCAGGAGATAAGATTCCCCATATGAGTATTACCTTCTGTAAAAGATCCTAATAAATTAATTTTCTTTCAGCAAACATTCTCACAAGGAGTGTCTGTATAACTGACATGTTAATCTAAAATTTGCAGATAAAATTGAGGGGTTTACTACAGATTAGTTAAACACAACCAATATTGTAATATAATGGACAATGAAGAAGACAAGATTCTTTCTCCAAAGAATTTTCACATTTGAGCTATGTCTAAAAACGAGAATAAATCTTCATTTAGCAATACTCTAGAAGATATTTAAGTTGTCTTTAAATATATAATCAATTAAAAAAAAACAACAAATAAATGCAGAGCATTGTTACATTTGTACAATATAGCCTGTATTTCTTTAAAAAAGAAAAACTCTCATCTTAGAATATCAGCTTGTTGTTTAAATTATTTATTTTCATGTGTTTTCAATGATTCATTCTTGAAAGTCTTCCCACACTCAAGTAAAGGTGAATGTAGTTTGGCAATTACACCTTTTGATACTTCAGTTACAAAAGGGAAAAGGACAGTACTGGGCTGGCACCAAATGCTGTCACACAACCATGCTGAAAGAAATTGTGAATTTGACAAAAAAGTTCAAAGGTCATAGTTTTTCTACAAAAAGAATGTAAATTTGTTTAGTCTGGAAAGAAAACCTAGAAACAAATCCATACCCTGGTAAGTACAAAATAATCAACTCTGCTGACTTCATACTTCTAGTATCAAAGAGAATTTTATGTATATTAAATAATGCAGCAATGAATCTGAATGCAACAGAGAGCAGCTATGAAAACATTCTTTAATAATATCTAGCTATATATTAGACTACTTCATCTCCCTGCAAATTCAACAGAATACCTATGGAAATGAAAATCCACTCTTAGGTACACTCATTCAAGGAACAAATGAAGAAATAACGTTAGTGAGAGGATGGAAGCAACATGCCATAGGTTACCTGCCACTAACCATACACTATTTTCCTTTCTCTTGCTCCCTATTTGTGTCACTTATGTGAACTGCAAGCTCTTGGCACTGTTACACTCTTTATTATGTGTTTGAAATTAATTCCACTATGCAGCCAAGTGCTGTGATGGCAGGTGGGAGGACACAAATGCTCCAGGTATTTCTTTCCCTTGTTTGTCTCTGTTTCTGGGTCCTGGAAAGCTCCATGGAAGTATACAGTGGACATGTGTAGTCTCAGGGCTTTGAGGGCACCACCCAGACTCACTGTTCCTGACAGACCTCACCCAGGGCCCCTTGACCAGGGTCCACAGACCCCATTTTGGTTCTGCTGGGCCCCATCCTGGCTCATGGGAGTGCCTGTGGTCCAGCCTCCATTCTCTGCTGCCTCCAGCCAAGCCTGGGTCTGATTGCTGTGGGAACCTCAACCCTCTCTTGGGCCTGCACCATGGCTCATATCCAGCCTCACATCTGGCACTGTCTTCCCCTGATGACAGGCCAGTGTCGGGGCCTGCTGGTTGCCCTGTTACTGAATCCAGCTTTGTCTATTGAGCCCAGGCTCTGTAGGATGGTGCTCACTGGTGAGAACCTGGCCATGCCTGAGGCCATCCCCCATGGTGCTGTGGACCTGTGCTGCTTGTGGACACAGCTGATACTCCTTGGCTGTAAAGTTCAGGTTAGGATCATTTCCTAGATCCTAGCCCTCTTCACAGAGAAATGCCATGAAGGACTGGAAAGGGAAGGGCTTCCTCTCCCCGGTGTTGTCTCCAAAACCCAGCTGCCATATGGACAGACTGCAGGATACTGAAGACAGTCTATGAGAGATGGGTACATGCCTGGGCATATGCTGTGCTATCATGGCACTTGGAGACAACAGGATTGACTATCCACATGTTGTGGAGTGTCATACCCTGACCCAGATAGGGAGGTGCTACTCAGATGCATGGGGCAGGTACCAGTTCGTATGGTGCCTCTCTGACATCTCTTTGGATGCTCACCAACCAAAGCTATAGAAAGAACAAATGAGCTTCAAACTGAAATTTTGGCTCAGTATACAAAGCATTGGAACTGTGACCACCTAAAGGGATGCACTTGTCCCAGAGGGGGAAAAGGTTTCTGGGGCAGGAGTTGGCAGGGCTCATTGATAGGGCTTTAAACTAGATTTGAAGGGGGAGGGGGTCAGTAATCTTACATTTTCAATTGCTTGTGATGAACAGTGGGGCAGAACATCAGGGGCTAAGGAATGGAATCCTGGTAAGGGCTATCAACTTGCTACCCTGAGGAAAGCCAGTGACAATGCACTGGGACACCCCATAGGAGTCAAAGGGGATTCGCACAAGAGGGTGATCCAGCCAGCCCAGCTGAAGGGCCTTTATGCAAATGCACGCAGCTTGGGCAGTAAACAGGATGAATTAAGGGCCACTGTGCTGTTAGAAAGCCATGACATAGTGGCTATTACTGAAACTTGGTAGGATTGAAAAGCCTGGTTGACTAGTGTAGACTCTTGTCCTGTCACTTTATTTGAGACAAAGGCTAGAAATTTAGAAATCATGGGAGCACCTGAAAGAGGTTTGGAAGGAAATGGGGGGCACATTCACAAAAAGGTATTGGTATCATTAACTCATCTGAAGTGCATTTATACCAATGCACGCAGTATGAGCAACAAACAGGGGGAGCTTGAAGCAATGATGCACCAAGAAAACTATGACATAGTGGCCATCACAGAAATATGGTGGGATGCCACACACAACTGGAATGACAAAATTGAAGGATACAAGCTCTTTAGGAGGGACAGACAGGGAAGGAGGGGTGGTGGAGTGGCCCTATATGTTAGAGAATGTCATGAGACCTCAGAAATCAAGTATAGTGACAATGGGGTTGAGTCCATTTGGATTAGGTTAAGGGCTAATAAAGCTGATATAGATGTAGGAGTCTGCTATAGACCCCCCAATTAAAGCAGTGAGATGGATGAAGCTTTCTATAAGCAGATGAGAGAAATCTCACAGTCACTTGCTGTTGTGCTTGTGGGGGACTTTAAACTCCCAGATATCTGCTGGGAATACAACACAGCAGAAAGGGAAAAATCCAAGAGGTTCCTGGAATGTGTGGAGGACAGCTTTTTCACACAGCTGGTAAATGAGCCAACCAGGGAAGGTGAACTTCTGGACCTGCTCCTTGTGAACAGGGAAGAACTTGTGGGGGAGGTAAAGGTTGGAGGCCACCTAGGGCACAGTGATCATGAGATGATTGAGTTTTCAATCCTTAGGGAAACAAGGAGAGGGGTTAGTAAAACTACCACCTTGGACTTCCGGAGGTCAAACTTTGACTTGTTCAGGAGACTGATTGACAGTCTTGACAGATTGGGAGTCTGTACTGAAGGATATAGGATTCCAGCAAGGCAAGACATCCTTCAAGAGAGTAGTCTTAAAGACGCAGGAGCAGGCTGTCCCTACCTGCCGAAAAACAAGCAGGAGGGGAAAGAGACCTGCCTGGCTAAATAGGGACCTTTGGCTGGACCTTAAGAACAAAAGGAGAGTCTATGGCCTTTGGAAGAGAGGACAGGTCTCTTAGGTAGACTATAAAGATGTAGTGAAGCAATGCAGGGAGAAGATTAGGAGGGCCAAAGCGCAGCTAGAGCTCAACCTAGCTACGGCTGTTAAGGATAATAAAAAATTCTATAAATTCATTAACAACAAAAGGAGAATTAGGGAAAATCTCCATCATTTATTGGATGCAGAGGGAAACTTAGTAACAAAGGATGAGGAGAAGGTTGAGGTGCTTAATGCCTACTTTGCCTCAGTGTTCAGCAGTGGAATGAGCTATACCCTGGACATCCAGCCTCATAAGCTGGGTGACAGGGAGGGAAAGCAGAATGAGGTTATCATGATTAAAGAGGAGGTGGTCAGGGACCTTCTACGCCACTTGGATGCACACAAATCTATGGGACTGGATGAGTTACACCCAAGGGTGCTGAAAGAGCTGGCAGGTATGCTCACCAAGCCATTTTCCATTATTTATATGAAGTCCTGGTAACTGGGGAGGTCCCAATGGACTGGAGGTTAGCAAATGTGATGCCATCTACAAGAAAGGGAGAAAGGAGGATCCAAGTAACTATAGACCTGTTAATCTCAGTACCAGGGAAGGTCATAGAGCAGATCATCTTGAGTGCTCTTACAAGCCATATAGAGGGCAACCAGCAGATCAGGGCCAGTCAGCATGGGTTTAGGAAAGGCAGATCTTGCCTGATTAACCTGATCTCCTTCTATGACAAGATGACCCGACTACTGGACGAGGGAAAGGCTGTGGATGTGGTCTACCTGGACTTCCGGAAGGCATTTGGCACTGTTCCCCATAGACTTCTAATGGAAAAACTGGCTGCTCATGACCTGGATGAGAATACGATCTGCTGGATCAAGCACTGGCTAGACGGACGGGCCCAGAGAGTAGTGGCCAATGGTACTAAATTCAGCTGGCGGCAGGTCACAAGTGGCATTCTTCAGCGCTCAGTGTTGAGACCATTTCTATTTAACATCTTTACTGATGATCTTGATAAGGACATAAAGTCTACCATCAGTAAATTCACAGATCACACCAAGTTAGCCAGGTGTGTCGATCTGCGTAACGATAGGGAGGCTCTCCAGAGAGACTTAGATAAACTGGATTGCTGGGCCACTGTTAATGGTGTGAGTTTCAACAGGTCCAAGTGCCAGGTCCTGCACTTGGGCTGCAGCAACCCCATGCAAAGCTACAGGCTTGGTGAAGTGTGGTTGGAGAGCTGTCTTGTGGAGAGTGATCTGAGGGTCTAAGTGACAAGTGAACGAATATGAGCCAGCAGTATGCCCAGGTGGCAAAGGAGGCCAGTGGCATCCTGGCCTGTATTAGAAATAGTGGGACCAGCATAAGAAGGGAGGTGATTGTCCCCCTGTACTCAGCACTGGTGAGGCCTCACCTCGAGCACTGTGTCCAGTTTTGTGCATCTCAGTAAAAGAGAGATATCGAGGTGCTGGAGTGGGTGCAGAGGAGGGCAACGATGCTGGCCAAGGGACTGGAGAAGAGATCATATGAGGACCGTTTGAGGGAGCTGGGTCTGTTTAGTTTGAGGAAGAGGAGGCTGAGGGAAGACCTTATCACTCTCTACAACTACCTGAAAGGACGTTGTAGAGAGGCTTGTGCTGTTCTCTTCTCTCAGGCAATTAGTGACAGAACCAGAGGGAATGGCCTAAAGCTGAAACAAGGCAGGTTTAGACTAGACACTAGGAAAAAATTCTTCACAGAAAGAGTGGTGACATATTGGAATGGGCTGCCCAGGGGGGTGGTTGAGTCACCGTCCCTGGACGTGTTTAAGCATCTCTTGGATGTGGTGTTGGGGGATATGGTCTAGGGGTGAACTTGTAGAGTAGGGCTAATGGTTGGACACGATGATCCCAAGGCTTTTTTCCAACCTAAATGATTCTGTGATTCTGTGAAATGCTACAGAGGAAAAGAAGTTGACTGGGTAGTTGACTGACAGTCAAGTTTGTGTTAATGAAAACACCCCTCTTTGTGCATCATAGTCCTGTTTAGAATTCATATTTTATGGCATACTTTGAGCATTAGCATATTTGCTCTCTTAAAGTATCATGCACTGACAAATTCTTAGATTTAGTATTGTACTAGTTTGGGCTGGGATAAAGTTAATTGTCTTCATAGTACCTGGTACAGTGCTGTGTTTTGGATTTACTCTGAAAGCACTGTTGACAACAACCCCATATTTTAGTTATTGCTGAACAATGTTTGCCTACCAGTGGAAAGTAGCGAATGAATTCCTTGGTTTGTTTTGCTGGTGCATGAAGATTTTGCTTGACCTATTAAACATCCCTTATCTCAAACTCACAAAAGTGAGTATTCTCACTTTTAGTCTTCCAGTTATCTCCACCATTGACTGTAGGGGAACGAGCAAGCAACTCTGTAGGGCTTAGGTGACTACGTGGTTTAACCCACAGCAATTGTAGTAAAAAAAAAAAAAAACAACAGGCAATAAAAGTAAACAAAATGTTCTATTTTGTGACATGCCTATGTGTGTCCATATATATATATATAACAATAAACCTAAAGAATGCTGAAGAAATTTTTGAATTCTTAGGATCATCTGATAGCCCCATTTGTTTTTATGCGTTGTCTTCAACATTGTAACACTCATAGATTATATATATTATTTTTTTTTTTAAATTTGATTTTGTAAATAGTGAAAATATAGCTTCTAAAAAAGTAATATTATTTCCAGTTGCTTCAAATAGTACGGTAACCTAATGTACTGCTGCTCTTGTAATGTATCTCTTGCAACTGTTGCTGTATTTTAAACCTTTTTGAGTATTTAACCCTGTTAGGCTGTAGTAAGTCATAGCCTTGATCTTACATAAAATATTCACATGCTTAACTTTAAGCACATGTAACCTCATAAAAATCAATGAGCTAAGCAGATGTTTAAAATTAATCATGATAATAAATCTCTGGAGACCTGAGGCCTTTAAATTATATGTACCAAAAGTGTTATAGTAACTTTCAAGGAACGACAAGAATTTTTATTAAAAAAGTGTAACAGAGCCATATTACGAAACACTTCAGTATACATTACTGAATAATAACTTTGGACATTTACTTTTTCCATTAAAATGCAAACCCTAGGCCAAATCAAATTAAGCTTGTTATTTCTAGAAGGAAAAGCCCTAACTAAGAAACATATGTGGTGGAGGGAGGAAAAAAAAAGAGAATAGTACTCAGAAAGTCATAAATACCTTAAAAATAATTTCTGAGCACACTTCTCTTCAGAAGAATTTTAGAGCTTGATTCAAAAGCCTGTTATAATCATGAAGTGCAACTTCTGTGAAATTTAACACTTAAAAATGTGATCCAGACTCCTTCACCTTACATTTTGTTTGAGTTTTTGCAGGTGCCTCAATTTGTACTGTGTCAAATTACTTACATAGTTTGCACAAAAGTGTCACCAGATAAAATTCATAAATGGATTAAAAGAACCACTGACAACACAGGAACTTTTCTTGCTGCTAGCCTGCCCAGGAGACTTGCTTATAATGTTATCCTTTCTTTTCTTCCTGGTCCAGGCCTTCCTGTCATTCCTGGCTGTCCAATATGGCCCAACTTAACCCTGTGCATCTGTCCAAGACTGTACTCCAGCCAGAGAGGTAAGAATTGCATGTGTTTGTGTCAAAGCAGCATTGGACCCACTACTTCAGTAGTGGTCCCTGCAATCCTTCAGAAAGACTGGTAATATAGAGAGTGAGAAGTAGAGGCAGTTTGCCTTGTGCACAAGGTCCTCCTCCTCTGTGTCCATATAGTGAACTTAGAGAACCAGCTGTCAATATCTGAAGGGATTATCTAAAGTACATCAGTATGCATCAAGCTGAGTTAAGATGCCCAAACTGGTAGAAAGCAAGCTAGCTGCAGTCTGAAACCCCTCCATCTGCACTTTTGCAGGTGATAGCCACAACAGTGACGTATTAAGGTCAGTCTGATTGATCTATATGCAGTCACAGATCGGGAATAAGGTATATACTATTTTTGGACTGGATCTGTCTTATATCCTGACTCCTCAAAGTGCAGGTGGAGACTCTGTATCATGCTTGTGACTCTCTGTACTAACATGTCATTAGGTGCCAGAGTTAACTAGTTACCATGAGTCCACCTGGGCAAGGATTTTGAGAAACTTCTCTGGTTTCATGAATTCCACTCCAGGCTCCTAAATACTACATATGCATATGCTATTTTGCTATATATAAACACTCAGTGCCTCATTTTCTTATTAATTCAAAAAAGATATTTTCCCTGATCACACTCGCATTTAGAGATTTTTGCTGAGGCTGCATGCACAAGATCAAGTTTTCACTTCTTCATAGATTGATAATTCTTCTAAATAAACCACCCCAGATCAAACAAACTAGATAGCCTGGTAAACATAATTAGAGAGGGGAGCAAACCCTATATTCTTAACGGACTGCAAATCCCAGACTTTTTTTTTCCTTTAAGCTTGGACCACAACTACTATTATAGCATTGACTATAGTACCTTATAGCAATGACTATAGTATGTTTAAGTTTACTTTATTATGACTGTGAGGATGGCAAGTCGTTCCTCTACTCCCCCTTTCCTCTACTTATCTTTTTATGACAAAAGGCATAGTAACACAGGACTTAATCCCTCAAATAAATCAATGCATTGGACTTTGATATTAAGTAATGTATTGTTAATTCCTACAGTCAAGAGATAAACAAACGGAAAGTAACATTAGGAAAGCGATTTCAAATTCAAAGGGTGCTGTTTGCTATTTTCCCTTGTCAAGGCAATCCTGATAATGTGAAGATGTTTGCTACTGCCCTGTTAATCTGTTTTTACAAAAAGATGTCCATCCTCTAATCTTGTTCAATTTAGTGAAGGCATTCTGCTTCTTCACTGCAAGAACTGCATTATATACAGATATTGTAGGTCAAAACAAAGTTCTGGTACTTTCCATCTACATTTTCAGTGATCTCTGGTCATAATCTTATCTACACACTTGTACAAAAATCTAACAGTAATTGAATGGAACATTAACATTACTTGACTAATGTGTTTTCCATATAATTCATGGCCAATTTCCTCATTGCTGTTTATATATACTTATGTGGAGAACATAAAAAACACCTTCCATAACATGCTGAAAAAAAGAGGAAATTCTTGATGTTCAAGCTCCTTGTGACAGAACTCAGTGCCAAGCTTAATTCTATCAGGTACTTCTAGTTCTCATCTCCATGACAAAAAGTGTGCTGGTATTTCTGATTATATTAAACATATTTACTTTTGGCATCTTATAAGCATTTTATCTGGCATACTTATCCAAAACTATCTTGCTAGGTTGTCTGTCCTAAAGTCAAAGGTATAAAATTTTTAGGTTGCACAAATCAGGTACTTGTGGTAACATGACACTGCCCAAGCCTAAAAAGGTGGTGAATCTCTGCCTCTATGGCAGCTAGGCAAGATGTGACCAACAAAGACTTCAAAGGATTATTATAAAATACATAGAAGTAAATATGGCAATAAAATGTAAAAGTAAAAATAAAACATTTTGGGCTTAGAAAATAGATTTTCTGATGAAACCTGTCTCAGAAAATAGCCCTTTAGCTCAGTTTGTTATGGAAATCATCATGAAGTTATTCAGCCTCATGGTCACGGGATACACAGCAAATAAATCTTTGTATATGTATGCAGATGTATGACATATGTATCAGGCACATTTACGCTTTTATGACAATTTACTGTGCCCTTTAATGTGGTAGAACTTGCCCTAAATGTGTAATTCTCAGAATCAGTAGGAACACACACACACACACACAAAAAGGTGAATATAGTTACATGGCACGTTCAATCAGGAAAAAAAATAGCAATAAATCAGAATAAATCAGAAATCTGAAACAGGTCTTGCATCTTCAGGAAAGATAATAAGATACCAGCCGACAAAAGGTATTGATATTCTTGGTCTTACTTGTCCAGTATTAATCCATACATCATGAGCTGAGTCCTGAAATAAGCACTGTCCTACATGGATCACGATTCTGAAAGGGACAGCATATTTTCAATATGAGATTGCAAGGTATAGGAGGGATCTCTGGAGTAATTGGACATGTTCTAAGGAAGTACATTAAGGCATCAAAAAAAGCTGTAAGTAAATTTTAAAATATTAATTGTTTATAGAACTTTCTATTCAAATATTATTCTGAAATTAGGATGATTAACTCTAACTGTCTTCAGTCTCTGACCCATTAGCTAAGTCTTACACAGAGTGACACAAGCTGAACAACAAAACTGGCAGAGTGTGCAGGCTGCAGCTGGCCCAGAAGACAATTCAAAGCACATTCTGTTTACATTAAAAGTCTAATAAAAAGCACAAACATAGTATTCAAAAACAGTGTGTGAAATGTGCAACATGGACCACAGAGCTGCTGAGACATTCTGGGGTAGTGTCTTTGTCTCATCTGACATGATAGTATAATGATCCCAGGGTCTTAATCATGGTTTTGTTTAATCCCTAATCAAGGAGGGCAGCAATAGAGACATATTACTTTGATCTCTCTACCTGAACTTCACTACGTTGTGGCTAGCTATTTGCAATCTCAGTAATAAATAAATAGCAACCTCAAAGCTACTGGTAAGGAATAAGCTTGACATTTAATACCTATCCAGTGTCTATAGCTCAATGATAATATGACTGTGGAAATATATGCATTTTCTTAAAAGAAACAGCTCCTGAATTTGAATGAGTTTGGAATACTGTTATCTGCTTTCATTTATTATATAATAATACTAATATGGATGCTGTTTCAGGTTTTCATCACAGACAGGGCAACTTGAATATAACACAAGATCTGACAATTAGTTTCTGATAATCTTATGAAAATACTTCCTAATTCAAAGAGCTTTTCATCATTAAATCTAAAAGCACTACAGAGGGACTCTTCACAAGAGTGTCGTAAAGTCAAAGGTTTAGGACAGACATAGGATGAGGGGAAATGGTTTTAAACTGGGGGAAAATAGGTTTATATTGGATCTTAGGAAAAAAAAATCTTCAGTACAAGGGTGGTGAGACTCTGGAATGGATTGACCAGAGGGGTTGTGGATGCCCCCTCCCTGGAGCTGTTCAAGGACAGGTTGGATGAGGCCTTGAGCAACCTAGTCTAGTTTAGAGGTGTTCCTGACCATGGTGGAGAGGTTGGATTAGATGATGCCTAAGGTCCCTTCTAGCCTAAGCTATTCTATGATTCTATGAACTGTGTTATCTCTGGACGGGGAAACTGCAGCCATAGTTTCACATTTCGTTTCTTCTATCACTGCACCTGAGAGGCTGTGTCAGTTTAGTAGGCATTACTGTTTATAACAACATGCGCTACAGTGACTCAGTTTCAGGTAACTGAAGTGATTTCATTTAAGTTTACCTGGAGAGAAAAAAAAGGTTAGCTTCATTAATCATGTTACAGCTGAAGTCCCCCACATTTGCACTGATTCAAATGAATCTGGGAAAGGATATCTAGAAATGGTGGAGGAAACAAGAACTGGTTAGGCTGCTGAGAAAAAGCAAGTGGATTAAATGCCTGATTCACTGAATGGTGAAGTGCCTACCTTAAAGTTATCCTGCTAAAAAGGAGCATAAATGGTAGTGGATCCTATAGCTTCAGAAACTACTTTTTCTCACAATTGTTTAAAAACAACATACCAGAAAAAAAATCCTTACTTTAAGGAAAAAAAACAAAAAAAGATGGTGATTTAGGGTAGCCTTTTAAATTTTTATATTGGGGTTTGATGATCTTACTAGGTCTCTGTCAGAAATGTCTGTCACATGCTTCATTAGACAAAATTAAATCAGTAACCTCCTTATTCAGTTTTAGTAGACAGGTCTACTTTATGATGTATTAATTTCTTTAAATTACACTCTGCAGCCAGTTATATTAGCTTGTTGCTTGTCTACAGTGCTCTTTAAAAAATGTTTCAAGCAGAAATGTCATTCATTTGCATGACCATTATTAGACTTTTCCTCTCTGCCTCTTTCAGGAAGGATGTGCAGTGAGTTTGCCCTCCATGTCTTTGGTACAACATAAACCACGTGGGAAATCTGCCAGCATTTAAAGGATTTCTTGTTACTTCTGCCCCACAACATACACTGATATATAGATCAGCATGGAAAGAACTATATATTCCAAGCCCACCAATTAGTGTCCTGCTACACACATGAGGGCTTATCCAATAATTATTAAGCCACTATGTCAGCAAATTTGAAACATCAGATCTCAATTAGCAAATCTGCTGAGTAGCCATTTAAAACATGTAATGGTAGCAAGCACAAAAGCATAGATTCCAGAATAAATATTAAACATTAACAATATGTACAGAGCAGAAGACCTTATCTGAGTTAATCTAAGAAAGAAAAGCAGAGAAGATCCAGTTGAGGAATCAGCTAAAATTCAGATGGATTCCTACTTTATCCACACAAGTTCAGCAAGCATAATAAATCCTTCACAAGCTATAAAAATATGTATATATAAGCTCCCTTTACTGAGAACAATATTATTACTTATTTTCATAATAGAGGATCATTGTATACTCATTTTCTTCTTGAAGACTTTGAAAATGCATTGTAGTCAAACCTCTGGATGCTTAATGACAGGATGAACATCTTATAATGAGTTACGATGTCTCTGTGGGTTATGATGTCTGAAATGGGTAGAGAATTTTTAAAACAGTACAATTTAATTCTATTAAGCTCAATATCTAACGTCCACTAAAATCTGTTACAGTTCTGTTAACTAATTAGAAAATTATTTTAAAGATTTATAATGGACAGTTTTCTAGGCTCTCAGAATGAAGTTTTTCAGCATTTCTCACAGTCTGCAAAACTTTTTTTATTAAACTGACATTTCCAAGATTTCATGCAACCATTAACAAACTGTTACATTAAACCATAATGCAGAAAGTGTATAACAGAAACCTTTTTTTCCCTCAGCTGTAGAAATCAGTGTTACCCTTTAGAGTGCTCTCCATGAATTACATTTGAGACTTTACTTCATGTTTATATAAGGAGAAATAATAATATAAAATGTTATTCCTCATTTAGTTCATATCTCATATAATTGTGATTTCTGTAACTCCTCCACATAGTCATTACAAAGTGCAATCCTAAGTGCTCTATCTGTAGAGTAACTTAGGAACATGTAATACAATAATTAATGGAGTGTAGGGAGGTACTACAAGTATAAGGTTTTAAACATCTATTCCTTATGCAAAATGGTTGTGAGGTGAAGTGGTTTCAAAAGCCAGTGAACCACGATAGCAATGTAATTTCCTTATCAGGACATCCAATGACTAAACTGTTCTGTTCCTGTACATGGTATTCCACGAAGCAGTGTTCATGTATCTCTAGAAATGTGAGGTTTGAAGATTGGCAATCAACCCCATGGTCAGCAACTGTGAAGTCGAAATTATTAAGTAGGAATATCGAGTTTGAGGTGTTTATTATTCATACATATCTCTCATTTTGATATTCAGAAGAGAAAAGAATTCAATAACATCATAATTTGCCTGTGAATATTGCCCCTTTTACATGAAAAAACAACTTGATCCAATGAAAAATTCACATTGCTTTGGTCAGGTGGAAAACGGAAACAGAATGTAAATTTTAAGAAACCAGAGAAATTACTTGAACATATGTTTTCTATTCCACTTTTTATTAGGATTATTAGTCACACTAACCTGATTGTTTTAGGCAAATGTACAAGGATGAAATAGTAGTCTGACCACTCCAAGAAGGGGTCTGAGTAAGGATGTACCAAACATGATCAAAGCATAAATGGATCTTTTACAAGCATCTTTTAGAAGTATAGATTATGGTGCCTTCTGTCTCAACTTTTCCTACCAGTAGACACTGCTCTCAGCTAAAATTTCCTTGCCAGCTGCTTTTGCTGCAGCCAGAGTAAGTTTGCATAGTTCCTTCCAGCTGTTTGCAAATGATAGACTAGGTGACTGTAGAACCACCTCTTCCAAAGAAAAACTGCCTGCGAGACTTCTGAGAAGAGTCATGGTCAGGTTCAAAACTACACTTAGGTACTATCAAAGATCTTCTAGAATGATCTGCTTTTAGCTCAACTGTTAAATGCAGGTGCACAGAACTATACTTGTATCTAGAATTGTACAAGCAGAGTAAATTCATTATTAAAAGAATCAGTATATTAATGAAAGATATAGCTCATTTCTAACAAAATAAGTTGTATACCCAGTACGTCCCAAATTAAATTATTTAGATGTATACGATCTTTTCCGTATTTTGTGCATGCAGAAGACTACAGAGAGATTACATCATCTACAATGTGACCCAAAAGACTATTTCCTGCCTCCTTTCTTCAGAGTATTTCTGAAATAGTCATACACTTCTCCAGATACTAATGAAGCCACTAGTGTTTTATATGCATTTCTATGGTACAGTTCATCTATATACATTTTTGTTTCTGTTTTGATATTAGATTTCTAGAACATTATGTCTATAAACATTACAAACACTATTAGAACAAAAGTAGATCCAGGCAAAACATATTAGTTCATTTCACTAGATTGTTCTTCTCAAAAAGTACTTAAAGTGTTTCACTGAACAAAGGCAGCTTTCACCTTCACACAGTTTCCAAGATTTTACAAGGAGCAAGTTCTCCAACAGCAACAGACTAGCAGTCCTGTGACTGGGGCACATTTTAGCATAGAAGCTGTGAAAGCAGACTCTGTCAAGATTTTTATCCACAGATCTCTAACACATTAGCCTATCATCTTTCTTCAGTTCCTTGGCTCTGTTCTGCCTCCTCTCTATACTAACAGCAACTAAGAGAGTTCAGCTGCCTTCTGGCACTTTCCATGGCCTGTAATTGCACACTGCCCTCTGTGTTTTCTAATCTGTTTACTGACTGACAGTATGTGTTGGCATTTTGTGGCTTTTGGATGGAATTTGTGAAAATATTTGCAAATATTCCTGCATCAGTGTTGCATAACCAACTGTATAAAGAACTATTCGCATTTAGAGGCAGAAAAATGATTCTAGTTGTAACCTTTCCAGCTCTCCTTTTCTACATATTCATTAAGACCATTAATCATTTCTGTCACTCCCCTCTTTTTTTTTGAAGGTCACATTTGGTTTCACATCAGAAAGGACCCTTTCTTAAATATACATATATTTATATACATAAAATTTATCAAAATCTGTAAGAAACATGTTTCATTTCATCAAATTCACTTTCACAAAAAGACCAAGCAGTACTTAGCTTTTCAATCCCTTTCAGATCATAACTTTTTTAAGACTGATTTCATGGTCTGGGTGACTCAACTCACATTGGTAGGAAAGAATGCCTCGAATAACCAGTAACAAGTATTTTACAAATCAGATGAAAAATTGGGTGCACATACAGATGAAATTTCAAAAATTTTTGGCAGCCTGAGAGATTGCTAAAATATATGAATTATGCTTTTATTAGGAAAAAAAAATTCCATCGGGATGAAAAAATTGCCAATTGATGTGTATTTTTTTCATATGCAGTATAATACATTCCCTTAGCTGTGACGTTTTATACTTCCTTCTTTTTTTCCTCAATTTTTTTAAATCTCCCTAGCTTGTGTGTAATCTTCTTTACTGAAATGTCTAACTCAAAATCTTAATTACCAAGGTTTTCCTCTGTAGCCACTTGCTCCTCCAAGGAATAATTTAGTCTACCAAAAATCTCTGGAGTGGTTTATCACTTCCAATTAACTACTGAAATAGTTGAAAGAGGAAACTTCTAAACTACATGCACTCTATTCTGCCCTGGTGAGGCCGCATCTGGAATATTGTGTTCAGTTCTAGGTGCCTCAGTTCAAGAAGGACAGGGAACTGCTTGAAAGAGTCCAATGCAAAGCAACAAAGATGATTAAGGGAGTGGAACATCTCCCTTATAAAGAAAGGCTGAGGGAGCTGGGTCTCTTTAGCTTGGAGGAGACTGAAGGGTGACCTCATGAATGTTTATACATACATAAAGGGTGAGTGTCAGATTGATGGAGCCAGGATCTTCTCTGTTATGTCCAATGATAGGACAAGGGGTTCCACAGAAACATAAGGAAAAACTTTTTCACTGTGAGGGTCATGGAGCTCTGGAACAGGCTCCCCAGAGGGGTTGTGGAGTCTCCTCTGGAGACATTTAAAACCCACCTGGATGCGTTCCTATGTGACCTGCTCTAGGTGGTCCTGCTCTGGCAGGGGGGTTGGACTAGATGATCTTTCAAGGTCCCTTCCAACCCTTAACATTCTGTGATTCTGTGAATTCATGCTTTCATATTAAAAGGAAAATATGAATCTGTTTGTCTGCTCCACTTTGTCAACTTGTTCTTTTCCTCTCCAGCTGGAGAAAGGCAGCTTTCAATAATCTCTTCAATCTTGCTATAGTAATTGCTAAAACATTGCTCAAGAAGGTCAGAACAGAGCAGTTCAGGGTAGTTAAGCTAGACTCACCACCTTCTGCTGGTGCTTCTTTCTTTTTCCATTGAGTGGATATTACCTATGCAAATCTTGTGACAGACACCTGCAGTGACATTCAACTTCTGACACTGAAATTTGAGTGTCTGAATCTAGACACCAGTACCTGCCCTGTCTTAACAGAATGTAAGCTTTATTCATTGATCTTTGGACAGAGATTTTCCAGATTTCTAGATGTCCAAAGGATGTCCAGGTGTCTAGGTTTTCATTGGAAAGAAGGCAAGAAGGTTTCCAATAACCTCAATAGAATGGACATGGTGCACAGCTGTAGAAGGCATCTCATGTGCTTCAGGGACACAGATATGCAATGTCATTGCAAACATGATATGCAGTCTTGCTATAGGGTCTTCTGGAGTAGTTCTACTTTTGAAGATACTAAGTCTGATGACAAAAATTCAGCAATTCTACTGTGCTTCCACTTGCTAGTGTTGGCAGGACAGAGGTAGGTTCAGGAATGGTTTGAATACCAATGGGTCATTGTCTGCTTTAAACATATCACTGAAATCTGGTTAACCATTACTGTGCTTTAGAAACTCTCACACTCAAAACTCTTCTGTCATTTGACATGCTTTTAAACATAGTTGTGTTGTTTCTCAATACAAAGATATAATTTCAAATTTATTGTCTGCTCAGAAGTCTCCCTCAAATTTAAAATGATGAATTAGAAAATGGGATCTCAGAATATATTCAGCAAATTATTCTGTGTCTATGCTGGGCTAAGCAAGCTAGATCATGTGAAATAAGAATATTTTTTCTACGGTTCCTATTAAAAACAAGATAAAGCAACAAAGGGTTTGTATTTTTTTTTAATTAGTATATATTTAACTCTTTCTACCATCTTTTTTTCAGCTTTGTGTTAGAGCTCTTCTCCATTCTAAATGGGACTGGAAGTAAGAAGTTGCACCACAAGTTTTACAAGCAGGACAGTTGTCATGAGGGTTTTAGGTCAACTGTGAAATCTCAAAGGACTCATGGCATTCAATCCCCTGAACTGGAAGATAGGGATGGAGACCAGAACAGTCCCCTCATAATCCAGGAAGTGATAGTTAATGATCTTCTAAGCCAACTGGAAACCCACAAGTCTATGGGACCAGATGGGATCCACCCAAGAGTGCTGAGGGAATTGGCAGAGGAACTTACCAAGCCTCTCTCCATCATTTATCAGCAGTCCTGGTCAACTGGGGAGGTCCTAGATGACTGGAGACTTGCCAATGTGACACCCATCTATAAGAAGGGCAGGAAGGATGATCCAGGGAGCTACAGGCCTGTCAGCCTGACCTCGGTCCCAGGAAACATTATGGAACAGTTCATCTTGAGGGTGATCACACAGCAAGTGCAGGACAATGAGGGATCAGGCCCAGCCAACATGGGTTCATGAAGGGCAAGTCCTGTTTAACCAACCTGATCTCCTTCTATGATCAGGTGACCTGCCTAGTGGATGAGGGTAAGGCAGTGGATGTTGTCTACCTGGACATCAGGAAGGCATTTGACACCGTTTCCAACAGCATTCTGCTGGAGAAGCTGGCAGGTCATGGCATAGACAGGAGGACTCTTTGCTGGGTTAGAAACTGGCTGGGTGGCCAAGCCCAGAGAGTGGTGGTGAACGGAGTAAAATCCAGTTGGTGACTAGTCACAAGCGGTGTCCCTCAGGGCTCAGTTTTGGGACCCGTCTTGTTTAATATATTCATCAATGACCTGAATGAGGGAATTGAATGTACCCTCGGTAAATTTGCAGATGACACAAAATTAAGCGCAAGTGTCGGTCTGCTTGAGGGTAGGAAGGCTCTGCAGCGGGATCTGGACAGGCTGGAGAGATGGGCTGAGCTCAGCTGTATGTAATTCAACAAAGCCAAGTGCCAGGTCATGCACTTCGGTCACAGCCACCCCCAGCAACGCTACAGGCTTGGGGAGGAGTGGCTGGAGAGCTGCCTGGCAGAAAAGGACCTGGGGGTGTTGGTCAATAGCCATCTGAACATGAGCCAGCAGGGTGCCCAGGTGGCCAAGAAGGCCAATGGCATCCTGGCCTGTATCAGGAACGGTGTGACCAGTAGGAGTAGGGAGGTGATTGTACCCCTATAATCGGCACTTGTGAGACCACACCTTGAGTACTGTGTCCAGTTTTGGTCACCACAGGACAGGAGGGACATTGAGGTGCTGGAGCGAGTGCAGAGGAGGGCAACAAAGCTGGTGAAAGGGCTGGAAAGCATGCCCTATGAAGAGTGTCTGAGGGAACTGGGTTTGTTTAGTCTAGAGAAGAGGAGGCTGAGAGGAGACCTTATTGCCCTCTACAACTACCTAAAAGGAGGTTGTAGAGAGGCTGGTGTTGGTCTCTTCTCTCAAATTAGTAATGATAGGATGAGGGGAAATGGACTCAAGTTGCATCAGGGTAGGTTTAGATTAGATATTAGGAGGAAATTCTTCACTGGGAGGGTGGTTAGGCACTGGAAGAGGCTGTCCAGGGAGGTGGTGGAGTCACCATCCCTGAAGGTGTTTAAAGAATGATTAGATGTGGAGCTTGAGGATATGATGTAGTGGTTAGAGAAATGCTAGGACAAAGGTTGGACTTGATGACCCTGGAGGTCCTTTCCAGCCATAATGATTCTATGATTCTATGATTCTGTGACTAGAATTTCAAATATGCTTAGCACTGTCAATTAGGCAAAATCTCCAATGTCCCACATCCCATCATTTTCTTCGGTCATGATGTGTATTGAATCTCAAGAAAAAACTTCCAGTTTCAATTAAGGGAATAAATGACAAAAAAGAAGGGAGCTTCTATATTTGAAAATACAGACAAAGAAGCTTAAAAAAATTGCTACTGTGTTTAAAGTCTGGCCTATGGGGCTTTGGGCAATTTTATGATAAAGATGGATTCTACTTTTTTTCTATTGATAGTAAGGAATCATATTAAAAGTTAACTCAGTTTAAAGAACATGGTTTCTAATGACGAAGTTGGCCATTATCACTTTTTTATCCTTGAGAAATGGCTCATAGATGGTGCTAACTAGAATCAATTGGTACCCCCTGTCTTGTGCTGACAGATAGCCACTCTGCTCTGGAGGGCACTTGCACAGAGCAGAATTATTTTTAGTTGCAGATACTCGAGACCTTCAAGTCATTACTATGAATCATGTGACATTAAACACCTGCGGCAAACTGCCACATCTGACAAACTCTTTACTGTGACCCATGAGTATATGCACAATTAATATCAGATTGTACATCATTAAATTTTCCTGCCTGAGTTATGAATGGGTTCTGCCCTACAGGCATGGAGAGAAAAAACAACAATGATCCTGCTTACCAACCCAGGAACAGCTAACCTACTTTTGATATGTCTTCTCTCTAGACTTATAAAAAGACTGTTAATTACACTGATGATATATCACCACACTTCTTTTTAAATATATAATAGGCATTTCAGTAAAAACTTACAGCCATTTCTATCAAATATTACTTCTTCCATCACTGACTGAAATTTATGTAATTTAATTAACTTATGCCTCAGTGATATTTTGGAAATGAAGTAGCTATGAAGACGGCATTGAATGGAATCTACTTAACATTCCATCAGAGTATACTGCAGCATAAACATAATTCTCTCATTAACATGACACTGGATATAAAGAGGTAGGAAAATTGGACCTTTATACTTAGTACGAAAAAGAACATGCAGTTCAAATGCCCTGGCAAACTGCTTGTGCTGAACAATAAAGACTGATGGAAAATTAAAGTTTACTTGAGAGAAGGTAGCTTCCAGAAAAGGTGCTCTCAGTGGCAGTGGTGATGCTGTGTTTTGCATATCTAAATTGATGGTTGCTACTATTAATTCCTATTAAATAGAAGGAAATGATTCTCCCCCTCTACTTCATTCTCGTGAGACCTCACCTGGAGTACTGAGTCCAGTTCTGGAGTCCCTATTACAGGAAGGATATGGACACGCTGGAACATGTCCAGAGAAGGGCCACGAGGATGATCAGAGGGCTGGAGCACCTCTCCTATGAGGACAGACTGAGAGAGTTGGGGTTGTTCAGTCTAGAAAATGAAGGTTCCTGGGAGACCTTATTGTGGCCTTCCAGTATCTGAAGGGGGCCTACAAGAAAGCTGGGGAGGGACTTTTTAGGCTGTCAGGCAATGATAAGACTAGAGGGAATGGATTAAAGCAAGAGATAGGTTGATTCAGGTTAGACATTAGTAAGAATTTCTTCACCGTGAGGAACGGGTTGCCCAGATTGGTGGTGGAAGCCCCATCCTTGGAAGTTTTTCAATACTAGGCTGGATGGGGCTCTGAGCAACATAATCTAGTGGGAGATATCTCTGCCCATGGCAGGGGGGATGGAACTAGATGATCTTAAAGGTCCCTTCCAACCCTGACAATTCTATGATTCTATTATTTTTGGCACATATTTAACAGAGTTAATTTAATCACTTTCCCCTCCATCTACAGACAGTATTCAAACTATTGTCCTCAGTTTTCATATATCTTTATAATTTATTTTTTTTTTATTTCTCTAAACTCAGACTAAGCTGTCCAGGCTACATCTGTACAATTTCCAATAAGTAGTGATCTTAATTTCTTTTACATTTACCTAGTCATATGGACCTTTTATCTGAATTTATAAATGTGTATGACTGTAGATAATGACTTCAAGCTCAACCTTTATGAAAATTTAATGATCAAAAATTCCTTTTTTTCCTTCTAAGACAAAGTAACTCCTGTTTCACACAAAAATTGTCTGTAATTTTAAACTGACATTTTCCAGTGCAGAATTTTGCAAAAAGAAATGTGAAGTTTTTTAAAGCAGGAGAAGCAAATTACATTATCTTTTGTAAAGGTAGTTAGATAATTCCCAGATAAAAGTAATTTTTAATAATATGAGAACCTGAATAAGCAGACACATATGTAAGCAAAGACTTGTTTTTCCTCAAATTAATATATCTAAATATTTCAGAGAAGGAAAGGTATTAATCAGCATTATACTGATAATTCATTAGTTGGATATAATGTGTATTTTTTTCACTTAAAAAAAAGTCTACATCAATACAGTTTTCTATATTAACAGCAATACTTAATATAGGTCTCATAATTAATGCAAATAAATGTAATGTGTGCACTACATATAAATAAAAACCTCTCTACTCTCATTATTAAACAACTACAGGGTACCATCAAAATCATACAAGTTCCAACAATAGTAAAACCCTAATCTTAATTTCATTTCTATGATTTCAAGAGATTAAATTAATGTTTATGTAAAAGCAATGAATATCCATGGGCAATCATATATTTTTGGCTGTTCCTACAGTTTATCCATTCTATTTGACTGTCCTGGTTTTGACTGGAAAAGAGGTAATTTTCTTTCATAGTAGCTGATACAGGGCTGTTTTGGATTTAGTATGAGTACAATGTTGATAACCCACTGATGTTTTAGTTGTTTCCAAGTAAGTGCTTATGCTAAGTCAAGGGCTTCCCAATTTCCCATGCTCTGCCAGTGAGGAGGTATGTGGGAGAACATAATGGACAGTCACACACAGACCAATGTGATCAAGTGAATGCCGTTTATTATGGGTTACATAGTTGCTTATATATCTCACTATTCCTAACATGCACTACTAACCTCTACATGATTTGTCACTTCATAAAAAGCTATGCACTCTTAATTATACATTATTGGTGACTTCTGTCTGTCAACGTGGCAGGCACACAGCAGTCTTTTCCCTTATCTTCCTTCTTGGATTCAGGGAGTTGTTTTTCTCTTAACTATCTTCCTCTCTCGCAGTCGTGACCGACCTTAAGGCCTCATTCTTGCAATAAATTCTGTTAGTTTATGAAGGCTGGATTGCTCACATGCCCATTGCTAGACAAAATCTCCTCTACAGAGGTACAGAAGGAGCTGGGAGGAAACATGGGCAGGACAGTTGACCCAAATTAGCCAAAAGGATATTCCATACCATGGAACATGATGCTCAGTATATAAGTGGAGGGGACTTGGCTGGTGGTGCCAATTGCTTGTCAGGCAGTGGCTGGGCATTGGTCAGCAGGTGGTGAGGAATTATATTGTGCATCACTTGTCTTTTCTTGGGTTTTATTTTTGTAGTGGGTCTGGCTGAGCTGCTTTTCCCCATCCAGCCTTCATGCTGCAGTACTGGGAGCTGGAGGGTGTTGATAACACACTCGTGTTATGACTGCCAGTGCTCACATGGCACCAGAGGATGGGGGGAAGGATGGGAGAGAAGATACAGCCAACCTGAGCTGACCAGTGGGATATTCCATACCTGGAGTCCTGCTTCCTGGACTTGGCCCGACATTGCCTGTGGATCGGATCTATCATAACCCACACCCCTTTGCTTTGCGTCTCATTCTCTCCCTGCGTGCTGTGCTGAAGGGGGTTGGGGGGAGTGATAGAAGGGCTTGGTGGGCACCTTGTGCCGTGCCGGGGTCAACCCACCACAATTTATCTCTGGTTTTGTTATTTTCCTTTCCATTATCATTATTATTGTAACATTTTATTTCAGTTATTAAACAGTTCTTATCTCAACCCACAAGCTTTACTTTTTTTTCCAATTCTCCTCCTCATCCCACCAGAGGTGGGGGAGGAGTGAGTGAGTGGCTGCATGGTACTCGGTTACTGGCTGGAGTTAAACCATGACATTGACCAACATCAACACAAGACATAAAATGGATAGTCAATTTGTTTAAACATAGCATAGAATGTGGACTGATGCAGCACAAGCCTCCTACTACCATGATTCAGATATTCAGGCCATTACTCCTGCTCTAACAGGAAGCTAAGTGCACATTTAAAACAAAGCAAGTTCTATGTGGTGTTTCCAGAAAAACATGGCAAAAGTGGTAGTTCTAATCATTATAACAATTGAAACTGTTTCTATCTCCAGAGAGATTTTGTCTACAACCTTTTTCCATCCCAATACTATGTAGAAAAAGTTAACACAAGGAGTCTGGTTTTTATCCTCTTCACACCAGGGAAAGAAAATGCTGCTCCCATTCACCTTCATTAAAGAAATTTTGTGTATTTTTTTAAACATTAATATTGTTGCATATAAATTACCAATGACTGAATTTTCAGAGAATACAGAATAGGATATAAGAGGGTTTTTTCAAAACAGACATGAACTGGAGATAAGTTGTGCATGGGCCAAGTGTGGGCCATATGCACCCGGGTAGAATATCACCTGGTGTGAACAGGTCTCAATGTAATTCTGCTTCTTGGCATCAACTTTGCAATGATTCCTGTTGAGGTCATTTCCCTCTGTTTGATAACTGGGAAAGAGCAGCTTCCTTTCAAATCAGGGAGCAGAGTTAATGAAGTCTATTGCAAAGGTATCAGAGCCAGCTTGGCCATGGGAGGAAGTAAAACATTATGTCATTTCTGATATAAGTCGTTTTTTTGGTAATTGGTAGTTACCCTCTAAGCTACCTGGCATGCAAAAGGCAACATATTCTAAATTTCTGGCAGCTGTTAGAATGCTAATGTTTAAGGTTGGCGTAAATTATACTTACCTGAGCCAATCTATTACATGCTAGTCTTAAGTACTCTGGCTGAATGGCTCATGGTTTTGTTACTGTTTGCTGTGGATTGCCATTTTTTCTTTATTACCGTGCTCCAATACAGATGAATTTTGTTTTAATTAAGTCATAACTGTAATCTTGTAGATTTGCTTAGCATTTTCAGTATTTAGCTGTTATCTGTATCTGTAATCTTTATCTCTATAATTAGTGTTATTTTTATGTTATGTTAATGTGAAATCAGTGTAAGAAAGACATCCTTTAGCTAAAACTACAAAGGCTGGAAGTAGCTCTGATCTTCAAGGCTTATTGAAGAGAGCGACACACTTGGAGCTGTGCTTACATATTCAAATATTTTCAGATAATCTGAATTGAGTCCCACGGCTCTACAAATTTGCACAAGTGGTTCAAATTTCCAAAAGCTATCTCGATAAACTGGCACACTGATGGAATAACTTGAACTTAAAGTGACACATAAGGGATAGTGCTGATGTTTTAATGATTTGAAACACTGTTTTTTTCATTTTTTAACCAACAAAATGAATGAAATATATGCAAACTTAGATTTTGAACTGGAATAAAATGGTGCATGGACATAAATAGCTGACACAGGGGGAAAAAAAAAAAAAGAAAAAAAAAAAAAAAGAGGAAAAGATAACTTTTGATTTTTAAAAAGAAACTTTTGCCTCCAGAACCAATTGAAAATTTCGCTGTGTAGCATAACCACCAAACGATTCTATTATATTTGATTCACACTTACTTTGTAACTATGCAGCTGAAATTCGCTCAGGGAGAAAGTATGCATGAAATGGAAAGAAACAAGATGCACGTGCTCACTGCCACAGGCATAAATGATGCAAAAAAGGTGCCACTTTTTGCAACTTGTTCTTTTGACTCCCTTATGATTCTTCACCACAGTCATTTTCACTTTCGTTTACTCTGCACCATATGCCTGGGGATCTTTTCCATCCTCTCTAAGCTGCTGTAAATTTTTTCTTCAAATATTCCCTGGCTCCCTTACCTTTTGATTAGATTAACTATAAACCAGATTGAGCATTAAGCTTGGTATATAACAACTGAATTCAATATGTATGTTATGTTACAATGTTATTTCAATTGATTTTATACTGTATCTGTCCTAGAACGTTTAATCAGGTTTCTCTATTCCATTTCTAATACAAAACTGTCTATTAATAAATAAGAGAAGACAAAAATACAGAAACGTAAGATCATACATGGAAGCTCTTCCAAGTAACATATTATTTTTTTTAAAGAATAGAAAGGTATCTTACATTATACAAGATTGTTTTTCTTTCCTGCTGGCAACTGTTGGAGTTTACATTAAATTGCAAGCCTCTGTAAGTAAAAGCCCTTGAACACAGAAATGTGGAGTGTTTACTTCTGAGATTAAAGGAGCCATTTTCTAGGCCACTGCAAAATCAGATATATTAATATACATTTATTTAAAAGCTTTATACTTCTGTCTGGTTTTTCATCATTCATTTTTTTCATATAAATTTCACTCTGAAATTTAACATTATGAATAAATAGGCAACAGTTTTTAACATATCAGTGAAGGGACACTCTTCCAAGTTAGAATGGAAAAGTAAGCTTTGGAAAAGATAAGCCTTCTTACTAAGTACCACCAAAAATTATTTTATTCCAAAATTTGATTAGATTGATATTATTTAAAATTGGTTGTAAAATTAAATGTTAAATTTATTGGACTGATAATTTACAAAATTAAAACCACAAAATATATTGTGAGTTGTATCTCTGTAAATGTTTTCAACAGCTTATGTAAATGATATATTTGGATTTTTTAATGAGCACATTATCAATACACAGGGAAGGAAAACTGCTTCTATAATGGCACAAAAGAATACCTCTGCACCACTTAATTTCTCTATCAAGCTTTAACAATAACAATTAAATAATCCAAAAGCTTTTGCAATTGTTCTCTAAGTAATAATGAAGATATATTCCCATTTGTTACTCAAGTAGCTTGTAATAATACTGTATTTCTTCGTCAAACAAAACACACAGCCTACATTCCCTCATAAAAAAAATCAAACTGAGATTTAAGTTTGACTGAAGAGCAGTATTGAAAGAAACTTTTAACAATTTTTGCTCTCACACAAGCAATTTACTAGCATGAGAGACTAGTTCATTGTATTAATCAGTAATAACCACATAACTGCTCTGTACTATTACTTAACTGTTTTCATTTTGAGTATTTATAGTAAGAAGCAGCAAGTGTTTTCAAAGTTAGGTGGCTCAGTCTGTTTGACATACATTCAGATGGATAGACCTATTTTAGTCTATCTGAACAGGAAGCCAGGTCACTCAGTAAAGAATGGTCAATAAAAATGGTGAAATAGGTTTTCTCCCAGGGACTGATAGCTGGATAATTTGAGAAAAGGATGGAGTAGAATCATGAAATACCCCTGGATCGATGGCTATTAATTTAAGAGCAGCACATTTCCTGGAATGAAACAGTTGATGTTGTTATGTGGAACAATTACCATTTTCAATTAACTGACATTTCACATAGCTTTGAGACTAGAGGAAGACAATAACCCTCAGCACCTAATCTCAGCTATGCTGTTAGGTGAGCCTTTTGTCAATAGTTTTGTGGTATTATTTCAAAGGCAAACCCAATACACTCTGAACAGTTACTTTCTTTGTCCTCAGACACTAAGAATGACAAAGATACAGTTCAGGCAGAGTTCAGATGCAATGAGCACTATGACAACTACAGTCCTTCATGCAAATGTGTATATATATATGTGCATATAACTATATATATGTATTGGGTCTGACTGAGGTGGAGTTAATTTTCCCCACAGCAGCCCTCCCAGTGCTGTGCTTTGCATTGAGAGCTGGAAAGGTGCTGATAACACATCCATGTTGTGGCTACTGTTGGGCAGGGCTCGCACAGCACCAAGGCTGCTTGTTTTTTAAAACATTCCCACTGCAGTGGGATGGGGTGGATAAGATCTTGGGAGGGAACACAACTGGGACAGCTGACCCAAACTGACCTACAAGTTTCATCTTATTTTCTTCCTCTGATCCAGCTGAGAGGAAGGGGTGCAGTAAGAACAAAGTGGCTTGGTGGGTAGCTGGTACCCAGCCAAGGTTAAACATCCACAATATATATGTAAAAATACATGGGTGTGTGTTTGCATGTGGTTTTTTGTGTGTTTTAAACATCTATATTCATGCATGGTTTTTTGCCATGGATTAATCTTTCTGGTACTCTTCTCCCATTTCACTAACATGAGCAGCTCAGTGAGCTTTTATGGTTGTCATGGTACATCACAATAAAATGATAAAATAAATATCAGTGATCAAACAAGCTTGCTTATTACAATAAAATGAACTTGTCTGCTCATAAACACTTCATTTTATATCCTACTGTATACAAATCACCACTTAATATTCTTAAATCACTAAATATAATTATTGGGATAATTAAATGAAGTTGTCTCAAATAGCTTTCTTTTTCTTTTGTTTATATGGATGATAGATTAAAACCAAAACCAAACAAAAACAAAGTTGTGGCTCAAACTCTAAAAATTACAGAAAGAGATGTTAGAGAGGAAGCTGAAAACAAACTGTAGAAAAATATTAATTACACTGTCATTATTATGCTAGTAAGGGGTTATCTAATACTGGTATCCTATACATTTATTCTGTATCTACACCAATAGAACTAGGAAACTAATGGTCATTCAAAGATTTATGTATTCAATAATTCCACTGTGCTCACTTTAGGTCTTTAATAAAATTCTAAATAAAGTAATTAGGTATACCCTCCGCTATAATTTTACCCCAAAACTCTGTCTGGATGATTCATGAAAACAAAGGATCAACTTTTTCAGACCAATGTTTTCAGACAGAGTGCAGGGAAGCACTGTGCAAAGCATTCACACAGTTAATAGCTCTCACTCCAAAGGGTCTCTTGAGCAGAAGCAACTGCAGTGCATCCCAAATCCAGGACCATCATTTGTTTGCTTTGAAAAAAGATAGGGAAGATTTGGATACTTAGGGTGAATTAGGTACCTAAATCAGAGAGACATCTAGAAAATTTATTGTCTGGTTTCATATACTCCTGGAGTATGTTATGTCCAACTGGTGCCAATTTCTTTTGGCAGAAAAACTGAGCATCAGGCATTTAAATAAATAAACTCCATAATATCTGAGAAGAGAGGTGCTCTCATGCGATCTACAATGATGTTCAGGCCCAAAGTATGGGTAGAGATCCAAGTCTCTAAAGGGATGTAATCCACTTAGCATGCTCTGAACAGGTTTAGCAAATCTGACAGCACAGAGTTCAGCACAAGACATAGCCCTTCTTATTTAAAAACTTAGTAGGGAATGATGAGAAATCATCAGTCATTTAGATGATAAAATAGACTAAAAGTCACTGACAAGAGGAAAACCTAGGCAAAATTCTTACAGCATTTTGGGGACATTCAGATAAGTCTGTCTAATGCCATAGAAGATTGCCCATTTTGGCTGAATTTAGATATCCATAGAGTGAAAAATTTCAAGGGGAGAACCCTGATGCAGTCTATGAGTCCATAGCTGCCAACTGTTGTAATTTTGCACTAACCCAAAACTCAACTGTGGGTTGATATATCTTTCTTGGTACTCAGTTCAGTTATCATTGGTTCCTCCTGAGAGTCAAATAGTGATTTTTGTGTCAATGAACACAGAACAGGTGAATGAAGGGACCATCAAATCCCTAAGTGAGTTCAAGAAATGAGGTGGAACACATGAATAAGACATGCAGCAGAAGATGGGACTGCAGCAACCAGTATTTACATCGGCTTAGGCTGCTGTGGAAACACAGGTTTAGTAATGTAATATTTAAACAATCTATCTATAAAAAGACAACATTGTGTTAAATTCCTTGTGCTTTCAGCTATTCCTGCTTTTTATCAACTGATTGTTTAGAATAAAAAGAATAAACAGTACAAGGATTGAGCCAAGAACACAAAGTGGTTCTTGCTTTTTAGTTTCAGACACTTAAAGAAGCAGTATAGACTTTCATCTTGGTCTAAAAAGCACGTAACATTTTTGGATCAAAATAAAAGTTAAAATACTTAAGAAATATGTTTTAAGTGAGACACAATGTGGGAAAAAAACCAAACCAAAACAAAACCAAAACCCCAAAACAAAGCCCACAACCCAACAAATTACACTATATTGTAAAATGATGAAATAACTAGCTGGATTGTGAACCTACAAAAGAGGACAAGCACACATTTTCAGTGTCTGAATAGAGTTCTAGAGCATTCAGTTACCCATTGATGCAAGGTTTGACTACCAAGAAATAAAAGATATTTTTTCTATGTTGTAACTGAACAACTTAAATGTCCTTTTAAGATATTAGGCTCACATATACCTTGTAAAAACATTCACTTTTGGTGCAGTGTAGAAACCATAATTTGTGAAGAACTTCATGAGGAAATTAATAAAATAAAAATATTAAAGAATAAAAAGGACTACAAATAAACATTGCATTACTTCTCTAACAGGTGGAAATATATTCAGTCTTAACCTATTTCCCTATGGGATGTCATATTATACTTCTAACCACAGATGCTAGTCTCTCCTAAAAACACCACGCCCTACAAGTGTTGTTAATTTCTTAACATGTGTAAAATAGATTTTACAAGCAACTGTTAGATAAAAATTTGTCCAAATGTATTGCAGGTATTTACCTAAAATGCATTTAGAGCTTGAATATCATGCAATATTTGTAACAGAAAATTATTTCAAGAAGTAAAAGACACACGTTATCCTGTAATGCACGTATGGTACCTGTATCTTGTAATAAAGACCTGTGTAGATACATCTTGCTCCAGTTAATGAAAAATAATAATGATTTTAATGCTGCTGACTTCTCTCAAAATGGGTGGACCACTGTTCTTGAGATGTTGGTAGAATTTATGGGCTTTCATAGCACATCAGGATGTTAGATGCTTGAGAATTGGAGGACCTCTATTCAGAAGTCAAGACAGCATCTAAGCTGGGATATAATAAATATGAGCACTAAACTGAATGACAATCTGTTCCTGCATATTAATCTTCATCCTAGTATTTCCATATTCTGTGGTTTATTTTTACTCTACATTTGAGAAAGAAAAATAAAGTCTGTTCCAAATTGCTAGAGGACCCTTTCATTTTAAATGTGCAGCACAACTCCTTACATGCCACTCTGTTTTCTTAGTTATTGCTGATCTTCTGACCCTCTAGATTTGTATAAGGACAGCTACCTAACTAGATAATGTAAGGGAAATGGGGAATATTCTGTCAATTCTTTGAGTTCTGTGAAAACTCTTCTAGACAAAGTTACTTAATTCTTGTTAAAGTTACTTGTCAGTTACTTGATAAAATATTCAAGAAGCATAATTTATAGATTTGTCAAGTTCTAGGATTATAAATGCTGTTATGTAAGTACAGTAAAATTATTCCTATTTCAAACTAAATTAATGTTGAATGGAAATAAAAGTAATTATCCACAGCTTCTAAAATACACCAGTGTTACAAGTCTATATGGAAGACATAATCAAAAATGGAAAAGCAATAAAATCGACCTATGTACACTCTCTCCCCCCCCCGTATCCATCTGACTTTCTGCCAGTTTTCATGGCTTTGAGGTGTTCCCTCTTTCTGCACACTTTGCATTAACTACAGATTAGATTTTCTTGCTGAATTGTGGTAACCAATCTCCCTTTTGAAATCCTCCAAGGGTCCAGACAAATTTAATCTTTCTTCCTGAAACTTTTATTTCCTCGTTATCCAGGAGACAATTTGCTTATTCTTCTTAATTAAAGTAAGCATTATTTTACTTCCTTAGGGATATCTCTTTGTTAGATTAGATAAAATCTTCTGTAATGTAGTGACTAATTAAAATTTCCTCAATAAATTGCAAAAAATCTCATTTTGCTCTTTCTACTTTGCCATTGAAAACTAAGTTCCACAAAATAGGTTGAGACAAGTGAAGTTTATGTTTTCATGTGCATCTGATCCAGGCACATGGGTTGCTGATGACAACAGAAGTTCTTGTTTCTCCCTGAACCTAGCTCCTTCCTTTTCTCTGATCTTCATCCTTCCCTCTCCCACTCTGCTTCCTGCCAGGCAATATTTTTTCCTTCTTTTAATGTTCCTAGATCCTTGGCAGACCCTTCACTAAGCTGATTTAACTCACTTAAACTGTAGGAAACTTCTGGAATAGTTTAGAAAACTAGATCAGGTCATGATGTGGTCAAATGAGAAAATGAAGATGAGGAAAGAGGAAGGGAAGAGCAAAACCTCTCTTTTGCTGTTCCAGTGAACCAGGTAACTCTGCTAAGAATAAGGAGAATCAGGTATCTGTGTTAAATGAAACCACACCTCATATTCTCACCTTTACAGAAACAACCTTTCCTTTCCCTTTGGTGCAATAGGCTCTTGATCTGAAACTTATTATCTGTACCATCTGAACATTAACAGTACATATTGTATAAACATCTAAGTAGGACAAGCATATGTAACATGGGTTAAGATCATGCACAGATCTTGCTTAAGATCATGCACAACCAATTTAAGGTGACTGTTCCTCCTTGTCTGTTTTCCAAGTTTCCTGTAACTATTTGTAGGATTTGCCTTGCTATAATTTACATGTCCACAGTGTAGGTGCCTAAACGCAATACTCAGTTCAGCTGGCTTACCATAGGTATCTAGTACAGTTTGAAGTGATATCTAGAGTCAAAAAGGGAGATAAGGAAGACACAGAGAACTACATGCCAGTCAGTCTCACCTCTGTGCACAGCAAGATAATGGAGCAGATCCTCCTGAAAAGTCTGCTAGGGCACATGGAAAATTAAGAGGTGGTTGGTAGCCAACAACATCGCTTCACCAAGGGCGAATCCTGACTTACAAATTTGGTGGCTTCTTATGATGGGGTCATGGCATCTGCAGATAAGGGAAGAACAACTGACATCATCTTCCTGGACTTGTGCAAAGTGTTCAACACTGTCCTACATGACATCCTGGTCTCTAAATTGGAAGGACATGGATTTGATGGATGGACCACTTGGTGGATAAGGAACTGTCTAGATGGCTGCTCTCAAAGATTTGTGATCAATGACTCGATGTTCAAATGTAGACCTGTGATGAGTGGAGTCCCTCAGAGATCAATACTGGGACTGGTGCTGTTTAACGTCTTTGTTAGCAACATGGACAGTGGGATTGAGCAGCACCCTCAGCAAGTTTACAGGTGACACTAAGCTGTGTTGTGTGGTTGACATGCTGGAGGGAAGGGATGCCATTCAGAGGGACCTTTACAGGCTTGAGAGGTAGGCCCATGCCAACCTCATGAAGTTCAAGGCCAAGTGCAAGGTTCTGCACCTGGAGCAGTGCAGTCTCAAGAACAAATACCGTCTGGGTGACAAGTGGATTGAGAGCTGCTCTGCAGAGAAGGACTTGGGGATGCTGGTTGATGCTTCATGCTTCACATGAGCCATCAATGTGCACTGGCAGCCTAAAAAGCCAAACATATCCTGGGCTGCAGCAAAAGATGCATTGCCAGCAGGTGAAGGGAAGTGATTCTTCCCCTCCACTCTGCTCTTGTGAGACCCCACATAGAATATTACATCCAGGTGTGGAGTCCCCAACACAAGAAGGACATGGATCTGTGGGAGAAGGTCCATAGAAGTGCCACAAAGATGATCAGAGGGCTGGAGCACCTCTCCTACGAGGACAGGCTGAGAGAGTTGGGTCTATTCATCCTGGAGGAGGAAAGGCTCTGGGGAGACCTTATACTGGCCTTCCAGTACCTGAAGTACTGGAAGTACCTGACTTTTTGTAAGGGCATCTGGTGACAGGACAAGAGGCAATGGTTTTAAACTAAAGTAGGGAAGACTTAGATTGGACATTAGGAAGAAGTTCTTTACTATGAGGGTGGTGAGACACTGGAAAAGGTTGCCCAGAGAAGCTGTGGACATTTCGTCCCTTGAAATATATAAGACCAGGCTAGATGAGGCTTTGAGCAACCTGCTCTAGTGGGAGGTGTCCTTGCCCAGGGCAGGGGAGTTGGAACTAGGTGATCTTTAAGGTCCTTTCCAACTTAAGTCCCTTCCAACTCATTCTGTGTTTCTATGATTCTATGAAAGAGATGCCAGATAGCCCTTATTCTAGAACACACTTTTTTTTCCCCAATTAGCTGGAAAAATTGTAGCTAGGAACATGTATTTATGAACAAAAATATACCTATAATGTATGTATTATATGCAAACATACTGTGTGCCAAATCAGAATACAGAATCTGGCCCAATGTAGTGATTCAGTTCTTGATCTAATGTACACACATTTGTGTATTTATATGCAATGAGTAGTTATATGCTTGAAGTTAATCACATGTAAAATGCAGCAAGTTGGAGATCTTCTGTAAAAGGCACTACTATCTTGGAATCTGTTATCTAAAATTAGGATAAGGAAACTGCCAGATTGAACTATAGCTCTAAAAAGCCACATTTTAGATAAATGTAATTTTAAATGATGGGGTCAATGTTCTTTAACTCCTCTTATCACTGATTAGCAGTGTAAATTCCTTGAGACAAAACCAGTCACATATTTCATTTCTTAATATGAATTTTATCTGTATATGTTCTGTAATTATGTGAAGTACACTTAAAAGCTAATATATTTTCAATTTTTCTCCATATTTTAAAAGGCATGAGTCAGTTTCTTAATAAGTTAGACACCCACTCATGAGTTAGTTTGTCAGGAGAATTTGATGTTCTTTGTAAAACATCATTTTTGTGAAGGTGAGTAATAATCAGTCTTCCTACTGAGATATTTAAATTCTTCCTTATTTCTCTAACTAAACAGTCTTTTAACATTGTTAAATTGTTTGGATGAAAGCTCCTTTGAAATGTTTCCTCTTTATTGAGGTTCATACTATGAGCCTGTCGTGAAATTGGTAGTTAAAGACTATATATTGCCATTAATGTTATGTCACAAACATCCTGATTCTATCAGGAATCCCTCATGGAGTTTACATATTCACAAATATTCTACACTATTTAATTACCTTTTCTCAAAGTAATTCTGAAAGGTTTTTACAAATACAGATACTACTTTTTCCAAGTATACACTTTGGGCTAAATCTTCCACTGGGGCCAAATCAACCAAAAGTTTATTACACAGTGTGAAAGGAAACATTTCCAAGGCTCTAAATAATGGTAAAGTTCATCTGAACATCAACAGAATTGGATAGTGTATACACAAATGATTCCAATAAAAATGTGGAGGCATTCTTTTTTATCAGAAGTAGTTACATTTAGGTCCATGAACTTCTCTAAGATGATGTAGTTGTACTCTTGGAACAGAGACATGTTACTAATGTAACAAATGCACTCCAGGTGTTAGAGGAAAAATTCATCCCAGGAATTTACCCCTAACTACTAGAAAAAAGAGGAGATGGATAATTTCCTGTGTTACTTGGACAGATGTTTAGGTCTGTCTGTTCTGGAAGCTTGCAATTTTCATTCTTGACACCACAAAAAATATATCTTACAGGATACACAAGGAATTAACAGTCAACAACTGGGTAAAATTTGTTCATCAGGTCAGTGCTCCATACAGAAAATTAAGAGAAAAGTGGTTGGATATAATGTCTTGAACCCTTTACAGTAAAGATCAGCTACTACAAAGAGCCTACTCACTGCAGAACTACTTGAAAAAAAAAATTGCAAGCCCAATCCAAAACCAAAAGAAGTCCTATCCACTATTTTAATGTACTTCTGAGCTGGGGAAATAGATTCTTTCCTCACTTTTGTAAGACTGTTGTGGAAATCAAGATGCACTATTCGCAGAATAAAATTATGAAAGTGAAGGCTTGTTTAGCAATCTACAAATGAGTGGGAGGTGGCAAAATATGTAACAGAATAAATATTAATTGATCATCAGCTGCTCTACATGGCACACCGTATTACAGAAATAGCCAATTTGTGCCACTAACAGCCTGAAATCTACACTGTAGCTCCAGTTCAATATGGTTATTAAGTTACAATAGGCAGAGAAATTATGCAGGGTTCAGTTTATTGTGCAAGTGTATCCATATAAGGCATACTGTCATAGAAGCACACTCGTGTGGCAACTTAAATCATTGCAACTCTTCATACCCTTACAAGCAATTGAGTCTTTCAAGAAAAAAATCCAGAAGGACCTTATATATAAACAGTCACAATTCTATCAACAAACACATGAGTGGCTGCCAGAGGAAGAATAATAACAAATTATATCAATAATATATAACAATAAAATATTACTTATGTTTGTATATATCTAGATATTTTATATACATATGTTTATATTTTATATATAAATATGTAGTTTGTATTTTATATATTTGTAGATTTGTTTATTATATAAATACTATATACTAAAATTTGTAGTTAAAGCTATACTTTATATGAGCCCCCTGTTTTCACTTGTGTGTAATAGTCTCATATTTTTTTTTCCTCTCCAGCTGAGACTTTTCATATCAGTCTTTCGATATGAGAAACAGAGACAGTCAAGGACATCAATACCTAAAATCAACATCTCATATTTTAGGCAGTCAGCTACTGGGATAGAATCTAGAATCCTGCATTAAGCAGTAAACTGCTTCTGTAGCATATTGAGAAAGTAAGGTGATAGCTAATAAAAGCCTTGGAGAGAAGTGAGTCCAAAACTGTTACCAAATAATTTCTCACATATAAATAATTAAATAAATCTATTTACTGAATATTTTCCTGAATTCACTCTAAGAAACTTGAAGTTATGCTTCTGACCACTATGGTACAATATGAAAGAGGAGCAATGTCACATCACCTGGCCACCTCTAAGGAAAATAAGCAGGACAGCAATATTTTGTGGAATCTGATCTTGCCAATCTTCATTAGGCATAAAATATACAACTTGAAAGTCATTTGAGGAGAAAAGCTGATGATTTAGACCCTAAATTTAGCTGTCGACAGGTTGCCCAGATATCATATTCCTGGTCTACATCAATGGCTGTTGCCTAGATATAGTGATATCTGAGATATCTGTGGGTTTTCAAGACATTCACATAAGGCTGCCAGGTTTGATGAGGACCTATGGGGAAATCTGAGCCTTTCTAAGGTGAGGACTGGTTACTTTAGGATATCTTAAATAGAAGTATATAGCTGAATTGAGGCTAGTGAATCAAACTGTAGATCACCACTGATTTAGGCACCTAGTTTAAATGTAGACACCTAAATTTGAACATCTGCATCTGACACATTTAATCTCTCCCTAGATTCTGAGGTAAAGCAAATAAGTAAGGAGTTTGTTTTCAAATTTAGATAACATTCATACAGGCCTGCACTGAGTCTAATCCTGGATTCTTGTAACCTAAACAAAGGCTTTATATATATTTTCCTTATTTTTCATGTGAATTGACAAATGTAATTTCCATTTTCACTTTCTTCACCTGTGGGGAAAGGACCTTAATGCTTTTCTGAGGAGAAATATAATTACTTTCCTACCATAGATTTTAACTCTTGTTCCCCTAAGCAGAAAGAGCAACATTAACATTGGAAACAGTGTTAAAGCACTTCAGTGCAATGTTCAATGTGTTGGGTATTTCACAACCTCTCTTTCCACTAAAATTAATTAGAATTTGGCAATGTTTGTTAGATAAGAGAATGACGAACACATTTCACATCTCACTTTTGAACTCTTATGTTATTCTTCAACTTTATATTCTGCTCTAAATTATGTGGATGAAATCCTGGTTGTAGGCTTAAATACTCCTGTCAAAATACCCTCTTGGTAGTAATAAAACATAACTGCATTTACCAGAGAGGGAATTAAATATCAGGACTAGAGCCAAACCAGCAGAATTTGTATGTGGAACTCCAGATGTGCACCTTCTCAGAGAGCTTACTCTTAATCTTCTTTTGCCCACAAGCATTTGTAAGATTTGATCATGAATAATTTCTAGAGTTGGACTACAATAGAAAGGAAGGCTCACATTTTATTTGACATTATTTCATCTGTCTATCTTCTTGAGAAGTCTTGTCAAAAAATATAAATAAACAAAAGTCCTGTACTGACAAAAGGAATACTCCTAGGAAATGATGAGCAAGTAGGAAATTCTTATCTGATTGGTAGGCCTCTATGACAAACATAAGAGACTGAGATAGTTTCAACAATGTCAACATTCGGTTGTAAACACTCTGTCTTCCATGGAAATGTGTTGCTCTAGCATTTGTCTTTCCCAAAAGCATTCACTCCTATTTATGAGTATTTGATTTAGAAATAACAGTTGTACTTTTGAATAGAAAGATCTGTATCTAAATAACAAATGGTGAAATTGAGTAAATATCCACAATATGCACTCCACCTCTCCAGTCAATGTCATAAGCATCTGTAATTTAAACATAATCAAGTGCTTCTTTTGTAGTCTTTGTGTTACACAGCCTAAGTTTTCTGGGTGGAGTTACATGGTGGTATTTTTTGGTTTCGAATAATTTTACGCCTATATGTGGAGTTTTCCACCCCACAAATGTCAGGGTTAGTAGAAAAAGAAAGGTAAATATTTGATCACAGTGATTTTTCATTTGCCATCTAGTTTTGCAGGCTGTCCTATAGTAAGTAGGTTCATGTAGTTACATTGTACATGAGTGTACATTTTAATTGTGTTGTTCACAGTAAATTTTTAATCCAGTCCTAGATTCAACAAAATCAAAAAAATAATGTTCAAAATGTTTTTGAAAAGGTACTATTTAGATGTTTTGTGAAAGTAAAAAATGGATAGGATAGGAGGAGCCTACAGCTGCCCTGTCTAATTGAGAAGTTGAGGCATGCACCAATATCTTGTTCACAAGTTCACATTTTAGGATCTATCTCAGTTGACCATTGATGCACTTTAGCAAATACCCTTGGAATTCTGGTTCCCATGGAAGCTCTCTGGGATACATAACAAGATTTCATCTGTGTGTATAATAGAGTGAAGACAGAACATGGGCCAAAGAGAGGCAGATGAGGAACCCAGGTCTGAAATCTTAGAAGCCCTCCTGACTGCTGGACTAGATTTCACCTAGACACAGCCAGAGACACCTTATAAATACTTCAGCCAAGAATGGAAACTTCAGTCACAAACTGCAATCCACCACAAGACACAGAAGTGTAGGAAATAGGTTTACTTGTTTCTAATGTTCATGGAAAATAAAATTGCCTCTATTTTCTTTGTGAGAAGTTTGGTATTTTTGCTTTTACAGAAATGTGGGGTAATTTCCCTCTGTGCTGTTCAGGCCTTTGTTGTAGGAAAAGAACAACTTTACTTGAAATGCATAGCAACCATTGTTATGAGTATATCTTTGCTAAAAATGTGTCTCAGTGCTACATCTTTTGCATGAAATATTTAATCCACTCAAACATTCAGACCTTAAAATAGTCTCTGTTCACTACTTTTTGTAGCAAATGTCACCCAAAAGTTTTCTGCATAACATATGTATAATGTGGAGAAACATTTTAATTCTCCTCAGTTTTTACCTCTTTAAAGAAATACTGGGTTTATATTCCTATGCTAAAATAGTTAGGGCAGTTAAGGAGCTCAATTGTTAAAATCGTTATAAAAAACAAAGACAGCTGTTTTTCTCTGTAGTAGATATAATAAAAGACTGTAATATAGAGTTATAGACTCTGTGATAACAATAGGAAACCAAATTAACTGCACCTATTTGTGTATATTGTTTAGAATATACACAAAACCTTTTGAAATTTTTACTTCCTGGGCTTCATGTAGATATTTATTTTGATTAGAGCTAAATAATTTTCTCACAAACTGACATTCTATTTAGTGCTTTGCATGACCAACATGAATGCAGTATTCCCATGTTTCACAAACATTAGTCCAATTATTATTACAAAATCCCCTGGAGACAGGAAAGTATCATCTCCATTTTCACAGATCTGGCCAAAGACCACATTGTTAAGGCTACATCAGACCCTGGAACTGAACCAAAGACTCTAAGTCCCAGCCCAATGCCTTCCTGGTAAGACTATCCTTATACATTTCTTTGCAAACTCCCTTTTTAGATTGCATCTCAAGCAACACTCTAGCATGAAGTGATAATTACGTAATCTTATTTACAGCTCATCAGGAGTTTCCACAACTTGAAACACACAGAACAATATTTTACTTAGTATAAAGGAAGTCAATGTCACATATTTCCATCTTTCCTTAAAGGTTAATTCTAAGTAAAAACACTTTCAGTATTGCTATGTGATATTAATGCAACAGAGCTGACTATCTAGAGTGTGTGTAGAAATAGCTTTTTAACTATACTGCACAAAAGTACTTTATCTTAAAGAAAAAATTTAAGACATTGTTTAGCTATTTCAATTTTTTTTTTTACATTATGTACAGTGATTTAAGTATTTCTTCTGTTTATAAACTGAGAACTAATGTTCTTTTTATTCTGTCCAAAAGATTATACCACTTCAAAAAATATCTTTAAGAAAGATGGTCCTCCAAACTGCATCTATCCTATAATGTAGATAATTTCATAGTTCACATCTATTTTGACAAAAATATAAAGGAGAAACCATTTAAAGAATGCACTTTCAGAACAACACTGGGTTTCTACATTTCATTATCTTTCTGTAAGAATAAGAAACACTACATACTTCATGACTTGGGTCTATCTGGCAGGCAATATTGAAAAAACTCTTTCAATGGTGAGTGTCTAAGACCATGGGGACACTTCACTGTGTTTATATGCAAGATGCACAGATGCAAGTTGTCCAAGGAGATAAGGCATATAACTGAAATTTGGTCTAGAACTACCATGAATTTGTTAGTAATTCTTGACAGAAAGTGATTTTTAGATCATTATCAATGGGACTGGTGTTATATTTGCAGTTTAGAGTAAGTAAAAGGGATTATCATCACGCTACCAAGATAATTTAAAGAAATTAATTTTATTTGCAAAGCAGTAGACCAGTAAGAAACCCACATTTGGTAACTGCATTTTCAGAAACAGAAATAATCAGAAGATGTTATTAAAATGTATTAACAAAACAGTCAGCAGTAATCTAACTACATCCTAAATTGAGGAAGCATGTACATTAGGATGCAAACTGGAAATTCAGTCCCATTTGGCTTTTTCTGGGTGTTACCACAGAAGTAATGAAATATCTACAACAGTCCTTGAGTAGTACATTTTCAGTAGTGTAGTCAGTACATTGGAGTCCCAAGAATAATATAAACAAACAGAAATCATCCATAAGATGCCAGTCTCACTTTTTTAAATCTCATTCTGGGCCTGTGCAGATACTGAAATACTGCATTGGGAGGAACAAGAGGGAAAAATATAAAGAGGATAGTTTTCTCTTTTTAAGGAAAATCGGAGCATAGTTGCTTTCACAAAAAATACGTCCACTGTTCACAGGTGTTATATGAAGGTGTGGCACGTATTTCACCTTGCCATTTTGTACTGTAAAACTGATTTGCTGTTAGTCTACTACATGTGGATATAATGTTACTTTTCAGCTACTAAAGAAAAAAATATTTATTTTGGGACAAAAGCCTCACCAAAATATTAAATGGTCAGCTGGTTGATTGATATTTTCTTCACTGAAGTACTGGTGGGATACCACATACCCTATCAGTAACACATCTAGTGTTACCTTACATTGGTATTTAGATATAATTCCTTTACTGTTTGATCAGACTTCAAGATGATGTTTTATAGAAAGTCTGAATTGTATTTTCAGGCTTTCCATATATTTAATAGATAATTATGCCTGTTTTCAACACTTGGAAGATGGATTAGTCTAGTATCTTATTTAATTACAGCTTTGATTTTTTTACTGTGACTCACCAGTTCTTAGAAACCAGTAAATAACTACTTCTCAGATGTAATTGAAAATAACATTGCCTTTGACAAAAGCCAGCTTCTTCTAGCTATCACCTTTTCTATCTGTGCCATCAGCACACAGTTCTGAACTGATTTTATAAATGGTGTTCTTACATGTGTTATGATTTCTGGGTGTCATTACCTCATTACCAAGTAAATTATGATTGGATAACAGTTTTGGATAAAAATTTCTGTGTAGGTTTACTAAACATTGTCGCTTTTATTTTAAATTATATTCTAAAAGGTGCATTGGGGTGCATTCTCAAAAGCATATTGACTATGAAAACCAACCAACCAACCAACCAACGAAAAAGATTAATTAACTGCAAAAGCAGGGCACCAAAATATTTTAAAATCTGTGCTTGGCTCTCAAGGTATTGCATCTACAGAGATTTGGCATTTTTCAGGTGTCTAAATACTCTCAAGCAATAACAGGATCTGCCCTGATGTACCTACAGCCTTCTTCTTTTATGTAAAAGATATTCATCCACCAGTGCTCTTAGCTCATCTATGCTAAGAAGCTTTATAGATCTTTTCCAGATAGAAGCCAAATAACTCTAAGGCACTGTAGCCCTGTTTTAAAGTATTTTATCTCTTTGCAAGGTCTGTCAAAAGGCAGAGATCTATAAAGGAAAGTGACTATGCAATTGCCAGAGGTTTCAAGGGCATTTAGGGTACTAAATAACTTCAAGTATCTGGGCCTTATTTGGTAAATCATTTAGGGATTTACTGAAGCATTCTGATGAATCAACACCTAAACTCTGATTTTTTCCTATTCCTTTTTCTTGACACTTAATTGTCAAAGGAAAGAATGAGTGAGATGATTCCATTTTTAAGCAAGCCTAATTCTCTTTTTCTCACATAAGGATAGAACACAAGGAGACTAACCTCCTAAAGCAGACGGTCACTTAAGTGTCAAATGTTAGGTAGGATGAAGTGGTTATCATGAGTGTCAAGCAATGGAGACCTACGGATTTTGGTATTTAAGTAACTCCTTCATCACAAGAAATAGGCAATTTTATTTTGACAAAGCCATTAAGTAACCCTCCCCCTTTTTATTCCTAAAAAACAAACCTATCCTTTTAAGTAAAGGAGCAAAGAAGCAGAAAAAATCACTTAGAAATGTTATTTCCATAACGAAAAATTTAGTGCAATTTATTTCCAGAATAGACTTTAAATGGGTTTGGGTTTTATACAAATACAGATTTGCTTTGAGTAGGTGTATTTATACTTTTCTGTTAAGCAATATCTTATTTCACACATTCATTTACCCTTCCCAATTTCCTCACCCTAGAGCGTAATGAGTACCAGATTATTTTTCCACAGCATAGCATACATGTAATTATTTTTCACAGTTTACTAACAATACAGTCTTTTGATGTAGCCTCCAAAGAACAACCCCAGCAGTTTATCTAAGAAAATCAGTTTTTATGGCTCATGACAATAATCTTAGTTATTTAAAAATTAACCCTTCGTTCTGAAAAGTTTAATTCCTATAAACACTATATATATTAAGAACAGTTTAGCATAATCCATGTCAATATAAATGTTGATGAGGCAAGTTCTGCAGACATACTGGAATAATATATAATAAATACTAAGGTTTACTGTCTTCTCAGAATAAGAAATCAAATAAGCTTTTATAAAAGGTTAAATTGGTCATTATTTGGTTCAAAACACAACATTACACTCAGCAAAGCTTTTATCTTCCAGTATCTGAATTGTGATGAAATCACTGTGGTACTATTAACATCAATATTTATTATGCTAGGTTTCTAAGGAAATATCATATAAAATTTAATAGAAAGGGGTGATTTCTCTATATGTTTATCGTGATCATAGGATTTTAAACAATCTCATGGATTGCTGAATCCAGTCCTTTTACGTTACAAGTACCTTCATCGAAAGGTTGTCAAGCCTTACATTACACTGAATTAGATTTCCAGTTGCTGTTTCTGTTGCAGGATATAGATACATGGTTACACATCACTGACAAAGCAGCTCCTAAAATTCCAGACTAAATTTATTCATGACCAGTGACAAACACTTGTTCTCATTCAACACCATCCTTTAGCTTAACATTGTCCTCTCTCCCCAGTGTTTAATCCCCTGATGTCTTTGTAATGTAACTATATCTTTCCTTCTAACTTTAATTTTGGTAGGCTAAGCAAATTAAATTCTTTTACTCTCCTCTTACAAAATAAAATGCTCTTCATTCTCCTGATTGTGTTAAGAGCCATGTTTGCATCTGTTCCTTCTGAAATTAACCTTTTTTAAATGTGAATGACCAGAAGTACATACAGGACTTTAGATGATGTCTTATGAGTACAATGCCTTTTACCACAGTATTGAAGTTTCTAGTAAAAACTTTTCATCTAATAACTTCAAGATTACACTTTGATTTTTGTCAGATGCATCAAACTGATCCTATGTCTCAGATTAAGCATCATAACAAATATTTGTCTGATTTTTTTCATTTCCAGCTGACAAAGTGTCAGTTTAAATCAGAACACCTTTCCTGTAGGCTTGAGATAGTCTTGTGTTTAACATCACTAGGTTTCATGACATTGTCACTTCTCCAGTCTTCAAAGGCACAATCACAAAAATCACAGAACTGTGGGAATTGGAAGGGACCTCTAGAAATTATATAGTCCAACCCACACCAAAGCAATTTTTCCTAGAGCACATTACACAGGATTGCATCCAGGCAGGTTTTGAAAGTCTCCAGAGAACGAGACTCCACAACCTGCCTGGGCAGCCTGTTCCATGGGTTCATCATTCTCACAGTAAAGTTTTTCCTCATATTTAGATGCAATCTCCTGTGTTCCAGCTTGTTCCCATTGCCCCTTGTCCTGTCACTGGACACCACTAAAAAGAGTTTGGCTCCAACTTCCTTAAACCCATCCTTTAAATATTCATAGACATTGATAAACTCTCCTCTAAGTCTTCTCCTCGCTAAATAGTCCCAGCTCTCTCAACCCCTCCTCAAAAGAGAGATGCTTCAGTCCCCCAGTCACCTTTGTTCCTCTCTGCTGGATTGTCATCAGTAGTCTCTTGACTCTACAAAGGGATCTAGATAGGATGGATTTCTGGGCCAAGGTCAATTCCATGAGTTTCAATAAGGCCAAATGCCAGGTCCTGCACTTGGGCTACAACAACCCCCAGCAGTGCTACAGGCTTGGGGAAGAGTGGCTGGAGAGCTGCCAGGCAGAGAAGGACCTGGGGGTGTTGATTGACAGACACCTGAACATGAGCCAGCAGTGTGCCCAGATGGCCAAGAAGGGCAATGGCATCCTCGTTTGTATCAGGAACAGTGTGGGCAGCAGGAGCAGGGAGGTGATCATTCCTCTGCACTACGCTTTTGTGAGGCTGCACCTCAAATACTGTGTCCAGTTTTGGGCCCCTCTCTACAAGAAGGACATTGAGGGTACAGAGATGGGCTACAAAGCTAGTAAAGGGTTTGGAGCATGTCTCTTATGAGGAAAGGCTGAAGGATCTAAGGCTGTTTAGCCTTGAGAAAAGATGTCTGAGGGGAGACCTTATAGCCCTCTACAACTACCTGAATGAAAGTTGTAACAAGGTGGGAGTTGTTCTGTTCTCCTTGGTGACAAGTGATAGAACAAGAGGAAATGGCCTGAAGTTGAACCAGGGGAGGTTCAGGAAGCATTTCTTTCCAGAAAGGGTTGTCAGGCATTGGAATGGCCTGTCCAGGGACGTGGTGGAGTCCCTATCCATGGAGGTGTTTTAAGAGATGGTTAGATGTTGTACTAAGGGACATGGTTTAGTGGTTTTCGACAGGGCTAGGAGTAAGGTTGGACTTGATGATCTTGAAGGTCTGTTCCAGATGAAACTATTCTATGATTCTATGATTCTATGATTCTATGACTCTCACCTGCCTCTCTTGAACTGGGGAGTCCGGAACTGGAAACAGCATTCCACACGTGGCTTCGCCAGGACAGAACAGAGTGAGAGGATGACCGCCCTTGACCTACTGGACACGCTCTTCTTCATGCACCCCAGGATACCATTGACATTCTTGGCCACAAGGACACATTGCTGGCTCATGATTAACTTACCATCTACCAAGACTGTAAGATCCTTCTCTTGAGGGCTGCTTTCCAGCAGGTCGACTCCTAAAATATATTGGTGCATGGGGTTGTTCCTCCTCAGATGGAGGACTCTATATATGCTCTTGTTGAACCTCACTAAGTTCTGCACACTGGATGGCAGCACAGCCCCCTGGTGTTATCAGTCACACCTCACAGTCTTTTATCATCATCAGCTGGTGATATATGCTGATGTATATGTACTGTTCGTATTGTACTACATAAAAATGGTGTTTCCAATTAGCCAACAGTGAATTTATTCAGAGGTTTCCTGAATCTTATTTTTAAATTATTACTGAAAATATTAAGTAAGACTAGTCCCAAGGATAATCATAAACTAAAGACTGTTAACTTTACAGGTCCGTATTTCTCCTGATGGACCAGTTGCTACCATTTATTTTCTCAACTCTTCACCAATTTTATAATACTTTAATTCATTTTCATTTTTACAGCTTGAGATATGGGATCTCATGTGGCATACAATAAAATGTGTTCCTGAAATTCAGATGATAACATTTGCTATATTTTCTTGTTCTGGAAAGTCAGATGATAGAAAAAAGAGAAATATTAGATTATTCTGGCATTATTTGTATTTGTAAACCAATGCAGTATTTTACCTTATTTTATTTTTATTTTCCAGGTCTTTGATTACTGTTTTGGTTTTCTTGTTTGTTTGTTTTTTGGGTGTTTTTTTTTTTTTTTTTTTTTTTTTTTTTAAATATAGTCTGAATCTTATAGAGAACAGCCTAGTGAGGTTGCCTGAATTGCTCCTCCTGACTTCTTAGGCATTCGTTCAGACATATGATAATACTCCAGGTTTTGAAATAAGTATATTCAAACTGGTTTTGATGTCAAATATTGCTTGGTTCAGAATATTCAGTAAGATATAATTCAGTTTTCTCTAGAAAACTAAATTTTATTACATTTCACTTTTTTAGGTTTATTTCTATGTTAGCAGAGGTAATTTTTATTTCTATATATTTATTCCTCTTAACTTTGCTGCCTTTATTTCCACATTTAACACCAATTCCTTGTTGAGAACTGGTACATTTGAGGTAGGAATAAATGGTTACTGATTTACATGTTTCACAGCATGTATCAGATGCAAGTCACCAAAATCAGAAGAAAAAGGAAACTATATAAGTGAAAAGTAGAGAGTCCTGAAGCACTTAGGCCACTGACCTGAGGGACACCATGAAGGAAGAAAGAAAACAGCAGGAAGGAATGCATGAAGAAAAACACATATAGGAAAGATAAAAATGATTTGGGTGGTATGAAGATGGACATAGAAATTTGTTTGTCTGATACAAGGAAGAGATATTTTCAGACAGTAACAAAAATCTTGCAAAGACCTATTTCTAGACTTGACCTTGGAAAAAGCAGGTAGCCTTACAGTGATGAGTGCTTACTTTGGATGAGATTTCAAAAACAAACATCAGAAATAGCTAAACAAATTATTGTGAAAGAAAAGCTAGTCTCCCCACATGTATAGTACTTTGAGACTCTACTTTCTTTAGTTCTTAACAATGTCTGACACATTGTATCCTCTGAACAACAGCCTGAAAATTTATCTGTGGTTTAAATATTTATCCTGAGGTGGTTTTATTTCAGAAATTGAATGGTTGTCATACACTGCAGGTATTTAGTTTAATTGTTGGGTTTTTTGGATTTTTTTTTCCCTCTGCCTGGTTACATGACCTATTGTCAAAGTATCAATCAGCAGCCTTTCAGCTTTGTAGATTTTCAGAGAGGGTGTTTTTTCCTGGGCTGGTTCCCTACCAAGAATGCAGAAGGCTTTTTTGACACATTTTCCTGACACATTCCAGATACCCTGTTTAGGATAAACTAGATTTTTTTGTATCTTCCTATTGCCTATACAGCCTACAGGGATAATTTGGTCCTGTATTTCCAACACCCCTGTTTAAATATATGCTTACGGGGGTTCGATGTAAACTACATGTCTAGGAGAAGTTTAATGCAGACTCAGTGGTGTTGACCTGACAGAATCTAATTGTCTTCTTTAGGATGAATCAAATAACTTTTCAAATATGATGGAGTGTGGTTTGGCAACTACATCAGCCAGTTCCCTCAGGACTCTGGGTTGCATCTTATAGAACCATAGATTCATCAGATCACTTAGGTTGGAAAACACCCTTAAGATCATTGAGGCCAATCGTAAAATCTTGTCAGGTCATATAGACTTCTGTATGTTCAGGCTCCTCAGGTGATTTCAAACCTGATTTTCTCCTACAGTGGAAGGGACTGTTCTCCCTCAGTCCCTGCCTTGAGTCCTGTCAACCCAGGATATCATGAGCCTTTTTTGTAGCAAGAACACATTGCTGGCTCATGTTCAACAAGCTCCTCAGGCACCTTAGTGAAATAGGGTCTTTTAAACAGGGACATCAGATGTTGATAACAGGGATGGATATAGGAGCTATCAGTAGGATAGTAACTAAAAGAAGTAACTAAAGGAGGTCAAGAATATTCTGTATAAGGTAAGTAGGCTGGCACTGAGTAGGAGAACTAGAAGTGATTGTATGACTCCTGTGAGGGATTAAGATGGGGATAAGTTGAGATCAGTGTAAGTTTAAGCTGGTAAAAGTTATGGGGACTCTTAGAAGCTATAAAGTATCAGCAGATTTTGGGGATGTGAGAGCAGAAGTATGGCATTAAAATGAGAAAGCATATATCCTACTATATATGTGCTTCTAAGGGACTCCAGAACATTGAGAAGTTTGTCTCCTTCAGCTTATCTGTCCTAAAAACCCCTTTCACCAGCTCATTGTAGGTATTCAAATGGCTCCTTGTCTTGGTACTAAAGTACTACAGTTCATACAGCCTTTAATAAGCAATTTTCTTTTCCTTTAGTCTGCTCCCATGCTACACCTATGCAAGCTGCTTGGACAGGAAGGATACAATTATCACTGAACCTCATAGACAAATAATGTAAAAGAAAGTGAAGTTAAATTTAAAAAAGCCTGAAAATATGCCCTTCTGCTTGAAGGGTTATCTCTTGCAGTAGTATTTGTCACCCTGTTTGACAAACTTCTTCAGAACTTGTGGTGGGTTGACCCTGGCACGGCACCAGGTGCCCACCAAGCCCTTCTATCACTCCCCCTGACCCCCTTCAGCACGGCACGCAGGGAGAGAATAAGACTCAAAGCAAAGGGGTGTGGGTTATGATAGATAAGATGTTATTCTCTACTTCCCATCCACAGGCGATGTTGGGCTAAGTCCAGGAAGCAGGGCTCCAGGAAGATGAAGCAGCCGCTTGGAGGACAAAGCAGAATGCCCCCCCATCCTCCTCCTGCCCTCTCCCTTTATAGTTGAGCTGACGTCATATGGTATGGAATATCTCACTGGTCAGCTCAGGTCGGCTGTATCCCCTCCCCCATCCTGTCCCCCCATCCTCTGGTGCCGTGTGAGCACTGGCAGTCATAAGACGGGTGTGTTATCAACACCCTCCAGCTCCCAGTGCTGCAGCATGAAGGCTGGATGGGGAAAAGCAGCTCAGCCACACCCACTACAGAACTGAAGCAGAAGACCATGTTAGCAAGAGCTAATAATGAGGTGTTAGTTTTTTGTGGTGGTATGTAAATGTGTGCTGGCAGCAGAGACCTGGGATAGTTATGGGATTTTGGTTAGCCTAGCTGATCTCCAACTCCTCAGACATACAGAGTAGGTAAATCCTATTTTGCACTTTAATACTTCCCCTTCTCCACTGCTATGACCAGGTCTACAGGCTGAAGCAAAAAATAACACGAAAAAATCCAGGCTCAGATTCTGGAATTGCTTTATATCTTTTTATATTTATTCAGAGAAAAACCAAATATGTTAAGATCTTTCAGTATTATTTTTACAGCATAATCTCCTCATGCATTGACTCACAGGTTATCAATAACAAAAAGCAATTCAACAGTAGCATGGGTTCTTTTATGTCTAATTATCAGAGGGATTTATTTATTTGAGATTTATTTATTTGGAACTGATTTTTCAAAAGCTCTCTTTCCCACCTAGAATTCTTATTTCTACTCTCTACAGCATGGTTTCCCCATATAAATCCCTATTTTAGTACACTTTAGCCTGATGTAATCCAGTAACTGACAATCTCTCTTTTTGTCTGGTCTCCTGAATAAGGCATTTTCAAGCACTAGTTCTTTGAAGGAGAGTCATACTATCTTAGCTTAAACGTATATTCATGGTTTTTGAACACAAATATAAGGTTAAGATCAGAAGCACAAGCAAATAATACTGAAGTCTTTTAGAAACAACAGCCAAAGCACTATTAGATGAGTATAAATGAAGCCCTCCAATTCCAAGATAACTTGGGGTTTGGGGGTTTGTTTATTTTTACTTTGTTTTGTTTCATTTTCCAGTAGAAGAAACACTCCACTAGGACAAAGTCCTTTAATAATAGTAAAACAGAAATTCTCATCAAGGACCATGGAATTTTAATCTATGTAGGGATTAAATAATGATTATATGTTTTCCTATGGCAGACAGGAGGCTTGAGGTGTAAATTAATACAAAAATAAATAGGTGTTACAATATATGATATATGGGAGATACTCTGAAAAAACAGGGTCTTGGAAGATAAGATTAATAAAAAGTAGTATGCATTTAAGATGTAAAGTATATTGTACACTGCAAAAAGAAGTCAAGTTATTCATTTCTTTTGGGTCTAAGTATATTCACTCTTTCTTGAGAGATGAGAGAGACTTTTTTGAAATAAGTATGAGACACAGCATGTTCATGCTGAAAGTAATTTCATGGTCATAGAAAAATAAAATAACTATAGAGTTCCTAGAACCACTTCCTCATGGATCATGACACACCATTTTATCAGTTTCTTGGGAACTGAGGAAAAAGAAATAAACAATGAAATACAGGTTTTGACACTTTCTGGTTTCAGAAGACACACATTCTAAAAGACAGGTAAAATACACTTTGGATAAGGCAAGAAGTAGAAACAAAAACTGCCCCAATACAACCCCAACATGAAAAGACCTGTATGCTCCTTTTCAGTGCACTCTTTGGCCACAGTATGTTGCCCGAATAGACAAGGTTTTTCTATAAGTATTGAATTTTAAAAGAACATTAATGAAGAAAAGTGAAGTGTACACAGCAATTAGATGACAGGCAGACAACTCTCCAGCCTTTCAGACATTTACAGAACATCTTATTTGGAAAAACAATTACACTTTACTAGACTGTATAAAAACGTAAATAATAAACCAGGAAAATATACAGATGAGAAAGTCTCTAACAGATAAAGTTCTTCAAGAACCATATAGGTTATCAGAATGTTTTCCCACCAAGGAAAACTATTGATCTTCTCTACTTTGTATTTAGCTAATGGAAGTTTTTCCCTGATAGAAAAAGAAAATTGTCTTCAATTTACTTTAGTAAATACAATTCCCTTGACCTATAGTGTTTTGGGAGGGAGCAATTGCATCGATTTCAGAAACTGAATTAATCACAACAATTTATATGCATAACTATCCTTTAGTGCAGTTCAGAACAACATTGCCATTTTTTGTTCAATGTGTTTTTAGTGTCCCCTGACCTTCATGTTAAGCTTCACTACAGAAAGTATGTAGCAAGGAACTGACTCCAAAAATATATAATGTTGCTTATATAGTGTGTGCTGTTCAGCAGTTGGTTTATTTGGTAGCTCACTGTGAGGATGTTGATTAGAGAATGCATATCCTGCTTGAAATATGTGTTGTTCCATCTAGAAATGTATACCAAGTAAACCTCTTTCAACTTTACTGCATTTATAAGCAAGTCTCAATGTGAAAAGATAATCAGATGACAGGGATTGATAGTATGTGCTTCCTGACACAGTAAAATGTATCTAGCATATTCTGGCTTTTTTTCCATTATGACTAATGGATTATGAAGACAAAAATTAACATAGCCTGGGGGTATTTTGAAGAAAAATACAACCTTTCACATTCTTCCTGTCACCCCATGTTCAAAGCTGAATAAACAAATTATTTGATTTTAACTAACATAAATAGTTGCTTTAATATTCAAAAAATTGAGGGTTTGGGTTGTTTTTTAAGTTTTTACTCTTTCTCTGGCTGGAGCAATCATAAGCATTTTCTGTAATGATCAGTTATATGTCAACGTAAATTACAATATACTTTAATATAACTGGGTAATTTAAGCTTTCCATAGACCCAGAAAGCTCACTAACAGTCATGTATTTTGTGAAAGGGATAGAAGCCTCCACAGACTTTCAGTCCTTCTCATTCTCTCCTTTTCTTGGCTGTTTATCCTGGAGAAGACTGAGAGGAGATCTTATTAATGTTTACAAATATCTGAAGGGTGGGTGTCAAGTAGAAGGAGACAGTCTCTTTTCAGTAGTGCCCTGTGATAAGATGAGGGACAATGGTCACAAACTGGAACACAGGAAGTTCCACCTCAACATGAGGAAAAACTTCTTTACTGTGAAGGTGATGGAGCACTGGAACAGGATGACGAAAGAGGTTGTGGAGTCTCCTTCTCTGTAGACTTTCAAAACCCCCCTGGATCTGTTCCTGTGTGGCCTGCTTTGGGTCATCCTGCTCTGACAGGGGTTTGGACTCAATGATTTCCAAAAGTCCTTTCCAACCTCTACCATTCTATGATTCTATGATATTTGTGAGCCATGATTTTTCATATTTCTAAGTAATCACCTCTATAAAGTACATATTCAAAACCTGCTCACAATTCCATTCCTAAAATATCCTTTATATCTTAACTTCATTATAGCAAAATACTATTTTCTAAAGGAGAATGGAGGCCCTGCATGAGAAAAACTGAAGAAGGGCCTCTCCAATTCTGCATTTTCTTGTATGGAATATGTTATTGGACATCATCACTGACTAGTGCTAATGATCAGAAGGAATAATAAAATCCATTCTTTTTTCTAACAGTAAATTTCCCACTAGTAAATTTTGAATTTTCTATCTCATATATGTAAATCAAACGCTTTGTTCCCTTGATGGCCTCCCTCCCTGATGTTTAATGTCCTCTGTACCTCTATCTTTAACAGCAGTGATGGGCCTTGGGACCCCCAAAGCCCTGTGCTGGAATATTGTGGATGGGAAATTATAAACTCCTGTACTTGTTTGAGAATTGCTTCTCCAGTTGGATATATAAAAATCCATGGGACACAAGGGTACTGAAAGAACTGGCCAATGTCATCTCAGGACCTCTCTCCATTATTTTTCAATGGTCTTGGGAGCCTGGAGAGATCTCAGTTAACTGGAAGCTGGCAAATGTCCCAGTTTTCAAGACAGGAAAGAGGGAAGACCCTGTTAATTAAGGCCTGTCAGTCTCACTTCAGTGTCTGGTAAAATTATACAGTATATTATTCTGGGGGTTATTGAAAACCACTTGAGAAACAACACAGTTATTCATCATAGCCAGCACAGGTTCATGAGGGGAAAATCCTGCTTAACCAACTTAATTTCCTATTATGACAAGGTCACTCATCTAGGTGATCAAGGCAAGCAAGTAGATGTGGTGGGTTTGGATTTTAGCAGAGCTTTGGACACTGTTTCTTAAAGTATTCTTCTGAACAAAATGTCCAGCATACAACTGGACATAGACAAGTCCATAATACGTGCGGTGAGAAATGGCCTGATGGGTCAGGCTCAAAGAGTTACAATAAAAACTGTTGCATCAGTCTGGCAGCCAGACACCAGCGGTGTCCCCCAGGGCTCCATCTTAGGGTCAATGCTTTTTAATGTTTCTATAAATTATCTGAATGTAGGAATCAAATGTACATTAAGTAAATTTGATGCTGAGAGGTGGAGACGTCTTACAGAGAGATCTGGATAGACTAGAGGGCTGAGCAATCACCAACTGTATGAAATTTACCAAGAGCAAGCGCTGGATTCTGCACCTGGGATGAAGTAATCCTCGTTGTACATACAAATTAGGGAACAGAGAGGATGGAGAATAGCTCCATGGAAAGACATCTGTGGGTTTGTGTTCATAGCAAGTTGACTATAAGCCAGCAGTGTGTCCTGTTAGCAAAAAGGGCCAACTATGTCCTGGGTTGCATCAAGCACTGCATAGCTAGCCAGTGAATTGACATGTTTGTCCCACTCTACAGAGCACTGGTGCAGACCCACCTCGAGAACTGTGTGCACTTTTGGGTGCCTCAATAAAAGAAGGACTGCTAGAGTTTGTCCAGAGGAGGATGACCAAGACAGTGAAAGGGCAAGACTTATAAGGAGCAGCTGAGGTCATTTGGTTTGTTCGGCTTGGAGAAGAGAAAGCTGATGAATCACCTCATTGCAGTTTACAGCTTCCTCAAGGGGGGCAGTGGAGAGGGAGGTGCTGATCTCTGGTGATCAGCAATAGGACATGAGAAAATGGAATGAAAATGTCAGGGGAAGTTAGTAAGATTGGACAGCAGGAAAAGATTCTTCATTGAGAAAGTGGTAGGTCACGGGAACAGGCTCCCAAGAGAAGTGGTCACAGAGCAAAGCCTGTCAGAGTTCAAGGAGTGTCTGGACAATGTTCTTAGTCATATGGTTTAGTTTTAGGTAGTCCTACGAGGAGAAGGGAGTTGGGTTTGATGATCCTTATGGATCCTTTCAAACTTGAGATATTCTATGATTCTATGATTTATAGTCTAAAATTGTGACAATTTTAGATTCCAGTTTTTGGGGGGAACAAAATGTGTTTCTTATTCCATCTAGCTGAACAGGTGCTATTGAACACTACAAAACTAACTGATGATTGCTAAGGATGCAGAATCATCCCTTTGAATACAGGCTGAGATAGACTAAGCTCTAAAACCACCTCAAAAAAAACTTAAAGGTACTGAGAAGTTAGAATGACTCTTTCAGCCCTTAAAACAACTGGACTGCTGCTAAATTTAAGATCATTTGAACTCTAATAGCTCTTGGCAAGAAGCTTGACATATTCTCCAGCAATTACAGTAATTTAATTGTAGTTATCTTACAGTATTAAAGTGTACTAGGCAATTTCCTGTAATAAGCTTGATTAAGATACTTCTCATACATCCACCATCAGAGTTTTAAGTCGCTTTAGAAGAAGATGAATCATGCCCCATAGAACATGTTTCTTTTCACTGCCTATAAAGAGTACCCAGATGATTAGCTCATAGGTAAAAGACTACTTTGTAGAAATATATATTTGTCCAGTTGAAGATTATCCTTCATATCTACTACACATGTTTGGACAGGAATGATTCTTAGACTTTGAACTCATATTTTGCCTTTTTTCTCCTTGTAAGAAAGATCAATGTTACACTGCAATATGATTTCCTGAAATAGGAACTTCTCTACTTAAAACCATATCACTTCAAGCCCCAGAAATCATAATGTTTAAAACCAGTCTCAAACAACAAAGAAACACAAAGCTGTGGTGTGAGTCTCATGGCACACACAGGTAATAGTAGGAGGCATAAAGTCATATCAGAAAAGTTAAAGATCTATTCCAAGCATTAGATACTTGATCTTCTGGTTTATCCATCATGTTTCCAAAGAGTAATTTATGGTACTAGCTTAAGCACAGAACCATTGGGTAAGTACTAAGTAATTTATCCAAATATCCCAAGTCTTCAGAGGACAGACCTTTTTAGTTGTAGTGAATTACCATTTTGAAATGTCTGACTGAAAGTCAGATCTTTCTAGTGACTTTAATTGTTAGCTGAACCACAGAAAAATTCCAGTCTTGACAACACCAAAGAATAATATTTCTGTATATAAAATCATATAAGCAGAAAGTTTAATGAATGCAAGTTTTTATGTTCTTCTTACAAATCCCTTCATCTACTATCAGTAACAGTTATCAGTTAGGGGCTATATAGTAAGCAGAATGTCTTTGTTGAGATTATTCTTGACTTTTCTGTTGATGCTTATTTTAGTTCTGTGAGTTGTAAATCATTAGACAGCCTTATTTAGAAATGCCCCAGGTCTTTGCTAGTAAAGTCTTAAGAGGAATATCTTAAGATGTTCTCTTTTCATTGATTTAGACTGAATGAAAAAGCTTTATATTGAATTCTTGAAAGACTTTTCCTGTATTAAACCAGTCATGAGTACAGGAAGCAGACTTTTGTTAAAATTCTCTCAGGTTTTAATATCCTTAAGCCTGAGATGAAACATGACTTTATCAAAGGTCAGTTTCCTGTCCATCAACTCGAAGTTACCTGAAGATTCCTGAATTTGTATTTGTCTAGTTTCTCACATTGTTATCAACTTTATCAGTCTTCTAACTGTTGTAATTTTGTTTCACATTTTCTTTCCAAAGGGATAATCCTTTCACAAAAGTATTGATATCCTTCATACATGGAATGAGGATATATGAATGAGGACAAAGTTGAGTTTGGTGTCTATACCATTTGTACTTCACATTCATGATGAAAAAGGCTGAAACACTGGAAGGCTAGCAATGGTAACTGTTACTATTAAGGAAATGTAGCACATAAACAGTGAGTTAAAAGAACTAATCACCACTTACAGGCAATAATTCAAGAACTAATATGGTTTATAGATATCCTTTCTTTGGGTGATTAACACATATAGCACATTGTTTTCTCTCTGATAATGACTCAGTCTTCTCTAGAAATAAAATGATCTGATAAAGCCCTGAAATCATTGTGGCACAACTACTCCAGGACTTTTCTATTCCAGCATGAAAATGACAGAAAATCGTGAGAATAATAATAAAAAAAAAAATAAAATCATCTAAATAAACATATTAGGTGCTAATCTTTATTTCTTTTAGAAATTAAAGCTGACCCATCAGCTCTTCTGTTATTTGCACAAGTTTGGCCTGACAAACCTTTGACAGCCTAAGACCATGCATTATTGGTGAAAATAGTGAGATCAAGGCTGAGATTTGGAGTTTGCTAAAAAGTTGAGGAAAGTGATCTTTTACAAATGAACTACTTAATTAGTTAAAATAATTTTATTACTTAGATAGCTATGTTAACAAGTTTTGTATTTATCACTCGAGCCCTAAAAGTTGATTGTTTATAGCATGTTTGCATCACAGATGAAAGCATGACCTACAAAATAGCTGTCATAAGATACTTGAAAATGAAGATCAAAGGAATTAACATTAAGGCAAACACAGTATGGCATTCCTGTGGTAAATGCTTCCTTTTACTGTAGGTCAGTCACACATTTCAACTCAGATATGTTTCTGCTAAAAGAAGAAAAATATCAGTTTCAGTTTAGCTCTCACAAGCCTATTTGCAGCATGGCAAAATATGTTAGGTATAGTTTATGTTCAAGTCAGTAGTGGTCTTGCTTTATATTCCTTTGTTGTAATGCAAAGAAATAGAATCAGAAGTATAGAAATTCAAAGCAATTTGAGTCTCCAAGTTGCCTTTTCTACCAGTTTCTGTCTGAGTCCAGAACTCAAAGAGGACTATATTAAATGAAGTATTGAGGACTGAAATTTTCTTTATATTATATCTATGTTTGAGTGTTAATAAAGATAAAAAAGTGAGAGGAAAGAAAATAGTACATATGAATCTAGTAAGTTAGAATACAACACATTTGTAGCATACATACAAAGAAAATGTTGAAATTTATACAAGGAATCCACAGAGAATAAGCAAAAGAAATTAAAAAGAAATAGAAACATAGACAGAATCTTTGAAAGTTTAAGATTGCTTCATGCAAAATTTAGATTAAAAGACATTATAATGAGCACTTGTTAATTGAATTCTTAAGTATATAGCACTCACAGCATTATGAGTTATCTTTCCATATTTGGTGTCATAATAATTTTTCATGACTGATTATGATGCATTTTCACTTTCATACAAGGAAAGTAACAGGTGTAAAAGTTCGTATATGAGACAGAAAAATAATTTTACTGTGTAGATGTTTAGTTGTTATTAAGGGAACTGGTAGATTCACCAATCCTTGAAATCTTCCAATTGTAACTCCAAGCCTTCTTGAAATGTATGCTTTAGTCAAAACCAGTTTATTATATATTAATTACCATCAGTAGTTAATTTACATTATATGTATGAAAACAATGAACAGTTATGCCCTTCTCCTATTTTCAATGACACTCATTATTTTAGAGAAAGACTTTAGCTTTCTTTCATCTGCCTCTTTAATTCCTACCATTTTCTCATGCATTTACTGATTGGCTGTGCAGAAGGCACATCATAGCTCTGATTGCCCAGCTGCTTTTATGAGCCTTATCTGGACCTTTTGCAATGGGAGAGTGAGCAGAAGTTCCCTAACTACACTCAGTCATTCAACGGATTTACACAATACCTTTACGGATCTTTTCTGCTTTGTTCCCCATTCACTTCCTAATTATTCTTACTCTTTGTTTTACTTCCATGTAAATTCTTACCATGCACTGCTAGTTTTACAGAACTATCAACTAAAATTTCAAAATCTAACTCTAATATTGCCAGTTACTTAGTGCTGTGTGGTCCTTTTTCATGTCTCAACTGTGAGAATAATTTTCTACTAGTAATAAATGCGTTCACTTCAATATTCATGCTTTTCTCCAAGCCTTATATTAACATGCTGAACACCATGGGATATCTACAACCAGATCCATAACACTCCCCTCATCTTGGAGAAATAATATTGTTCCCTATGGGTTACTTTGTTGCTCGTATAACTTCATTCCTATACTTTTTACAAGTCTTTAGTGGGGACTTGATCAACTGTTTTTGAAAATCCAAGAGTACTCTAATAGATGTTGAGAGTCATGCATTCTTTTTACAAACGGGATTTCAGCTCTTTCTCAAGCTGTCACATAAGTCTGTGTGCAAATAAATCCATTCTTTTAAACAGTCTCTACATATTCTTCAATAAATTCTGGCTTTTTTGTCTTTAGATCTCAGGATGCTCTCCTTGAAAATTGATATTTGCCACATCTGTGGCAGTATTTTAGCCACTGTTAAGATAGTTTCAAGCAGAAGTGTCCATGCCTATTTTATCCCTGAAATGCTTTAAAATTACCATGCTGAATACAATACAGTCCTGGTAATTTGCTATAGTTCTTTCTGTCGATCTGTTCTGCAGTGTTTTCCAGTTTGAAACAAAATCTCTAATACTTTTCATACAGCATTTGGGACTCACTCCAAGTTCTCTGTGTGGACTAAGGTTTAAGAAAAACACATACTTTTTTATTCTGTGGCCATAGATTATTTGAGTGCTCCCTCAGGCTTTAGTTGTGTATTGATCCTAAAAAATCATATATATGATTAGAATGGCCAGAACTTATCTCTAAGTGAATTTTGTAGTTCTTTGGGTTAAAAAAGATTTAAAAAAAAAAAAAAAAAGAAAATGAAGGTCACAATTACTATTTTATAAAAGAAATGTAGGATACTGGCATACTGCGATAACATAATTGGTCCTATAAAGCATGTACTTGTTTCACCATCAAAGTTGAAAATGGTACATTTTCTATCAAGCTATATGTAATACTTCACATTGGCAGTTAACATTGCAGTCCAGCATACACAAACTAGCATTTTGTGACTCAAACACTTTTGGTAGAGAGGAAGAAACTGTATATCTCAACATTTCACATCCATCCCTAAAGAACCTACCAACCCAAAGTCAGTTGTCAGAAATGCATTCAAAACACCTTCCAGTAGATGAAAATTCACCAGAGTATTAAATAAAATAAAACATCAGAGCAAGCTCTCTGACTTTTTGACCCACATTCTGTCCTTTCTAGTGTAAACAAAAATTGATGTAGTTCAAAACATTGAAAATGCTATTCTGAGTAAGCTTCACTTAGGTAAACAGGATGCTTGCTCTCTTTGAATATTTTTGGGGTTTTTCTCCCTTGTGCAGTATACTCTCTAATTATATATGTTTGTTTGTTTGTTTTCTAAACATAACATGGGTATTTTTTTCTGCTAAAAAATATTTTGCTGTTATTTTGATACCTCTTCAAGGTATCAAGTAAGACCCTTCTCTCTTCTCTTTATTATTGTAAAAAATGTCTTTTCTAGTCAGCTTTCCCCTTTTGCATTGTAAGCAAAGCTGAGTCTAGATTCCAGCAACAGATATGTGTCAGCTCTTTTATCTTGCCAGCATAACACAAAAATCTCAATGCACAAATGTGTCAAACATTGCTATTTTTAATAATGTAATGGAATAAAAGAGCAAGCCATCTCCTGTAAACTTGTATATGCATAAACCAATTTTCAGAAGCGCTAGCATTAAGAATTGCCATTTGACAGGCCTGCTTATCTGAATGAAATAAATATTTATTTATCAAAGATAAATTGTGAATATGTGATTCCTGACAATGGATATGTTATAGTTCAAAAACAATTTCCCACAGTATCATTTTCCCTGCATTCAAACTAATGAGCATTTTTTTTCTACCTGTTGCAGTAGAAAAGAAGATGGCAAAAATAGAGATTGCATTGTACTTTCAAAGTACTGTTTGTGACTACAATACAAGACCACCTTTAATTCACAGATCTATGACACAGATCTATGAGATTTTTTTTTTTTAATTTAAATGAGATTTTAAAGATGTTACTGGAAGTCAATTAATTTAAAACAACTCTAATTAAAATTTGATTCGTTACGGTATGCGAGTGGGAAGTCAATTTTTCATCTCCATGATTTTTCCTCAGAGACTACAGTAATTCTGCTATACATCATTTTAACTTTGAACACTGCCGCAGTTTGATGAGATCAAACAGAATGATACAGAATAAAAAAGAGTAGTCTAAGATGTGATGTCACTTAATAAACCAACAACATATTTCTCTAATTTTCAAACTATTTGAAAAGGAATGAGAAAATTTGTCCAGAAAGCTTTAAAACTTTAAACTGATAATTTGTAGTGAGGCAATATTTGAGGTTCATGCCACCAAATCTTGGACAAGTAATCATTTGGCCTGTCTTTCTTTAGTGATGGAAGAGGGACTTAGACATTTTACCTTTATCTGAATGTCAAGGACAAAGACCTGAGCATCCTTGTCTGACCTTGTGACTGGCCCTACTTTAAGCAGAAGGTTGTACTGGAGAGCTCCTGAAGTTCTTCTGAACTGAACTATCCCATGATCCTGATAGAAGAATGATAGTCCAAACCACATTATGTGAGGTTCCTATTTCCACTTTGATATTTATTATGCTTCTGTTTAGTATTTTAACCCGAGGATGGTCCTGGTCCAGCCACATGACTGTTAGTACAAAAGGTGCCTCATTTAAATCTAGTATTATTACACCACATGTTGTCACAGCAATAAGTATAATGGAAACAAACACTGAGAACAGAATGGTTAGGGCTTGGGGTGAAACAGCTTTTAAACCATCCCATACTTGGGACATACTGGAAAGTATAGCAGAGATTTTGTGTGTGTTTTTCTCATTTACATACTGTACAGTTGAAATTGCCCTGAATTTTTAAAAGTTTTGTGTTTAAATACTGAAAATGAGGTAAATATTCTAGAGATTATTTATTAAAATATTTAGTACACTGCTTAGTAATATGATGATCAGTTTTTAACAAATATACAACTATTCTGCTGCTACCTACCTAGTAACACGTTATCACTTTAGTTCCTGGAAGAAACATTAAAATCTTATAATGTCTGTTTAAATAAATGCCTGTGTATAAAACAGTGTGGTGCACTATATGACAATTTTTTTTCCTGCTAGGCAATAATTAATTGTGTCTATTAATTTTAAACAACTGCCTCTGAAGGAAATGAGTGATAAACAATTTATGTGAAGAGGACCCGATAGCCATCATGATCCTCTGGAAGATATGGTTTAATTACAGGTTTGTTTAATGGTGTAGTTTAGAAGTTCATAGAAAGAAAGTAGAACGTGATAAAAAATGCTGCTATATAAGAGAATATACATTGTAATTTACATTTTTAAGTAAAAAGTAAATATGATTGTTCCTGTCAATTTCAGTGTTGGGTAGGGGTGGATGTGTGTACTTGCATGTGCAGGGCAGTGTCTGAAATAATAACAATAATAAACCTATCAAAATCTTGAATGACAGGTGTGCATATAGGCTATGATGCCTTCATGCACACAATTTTGGGAAGTCATGTATTCATATAAAGAAGAACAGATATTTCTTTATATATCAGGAATGTAGAGTTTTCAGCTTACATTGAGTTTTAAGATTGCTGTTAACTTAAATATTGCATGTCTGTTTAGTGCTTTCTTGTCATCTATTTATTTCATAGCTCATCCACTTGTAAGTGTAAAATGCCACAAGAAGCTGTGTGTACATATCAATAAATATATATAGCGGAAGCACAAATTCAGAACAATTTGTATAAACTCTAAACATTTTTTTTTTTCCATAAATATTCCTCATTATATGTAATCATTCAGCCATTGCCTTAGCTCCCAGCTACAAAGGTTGTGTTTATGTTAGCAACTTACATCATGCACTGTATATTATATTATTGCAATTAATGAAGTTAGATTATTAATAACTTCAAATTTTTTTTATTATTCTGTAGTGCTGAATGAACATAAAAGAATGCCTTAAACATTGTTTTACGTGCCTACGGCCTCCTTTTTGCTCTAGGAAAAAAGAATCATACGAAGAAAAATATAGTGTATAGGCACTCTAAAGTTTAAAGAACAGGAGAAGAACTTTCCCAAAGGTATATGAAGCCCATATCTGAGGTTCGCTATGGTTAATGATAAATGAAACTATAGAGAATTCTGAAATTTATGGTATTTGGCATCTGAAAATTCTCCAAATGTCCCTCCAAAATTACAGCATAAGGTTAGAAGAAAAAACTTTCTTTCCTCATCTACACAGAGAATTACCCACATAAAACTGTGCCAAAGAGGAACATAGCAAATCTCTTGATATTTCCAGAGTTCCATTTCCCATACAAACAGCTTCTTCCTCAGTCACCCCAGTGAGACTCTCAGATTCCTTCTCACTCAATCCTTTCCTGACAGAGCAGAAAGTAAAACACAGTCTTCTTCCCGTTAGACAGATGAGAAAAAAAATGTATTTCTTTCTTTGACTGGGTGGTGAAGAAAAGTTATTATTAAAAAATAAATATTAAATATTAAATATTTAAGAAAAAAAAATTAGTTATTAACTTCTGTCTAACCCCTTCAGTATCAGCAGCTGCACAAATCATCAGTGCCACAGACATACTTACCTGTATTTGTACTTGACTTTTATGGTTGACTGAATTGATAATAGCACTTGGGATTAGCTGAAATGCTGTATGCTGGTGAAGACAGAACTATTCACTAGGAAGCTATCAGTTTATTAAGCAGGTTATGGTTACTACTTCTAGATAACTTGTTTTCTGAAACTCCCATTCTCCCCTTCCCCCAGATTTTAAAATAAATAAACAAGTAAATCCTGTATCTGAATTTTATGCTGTCATGCACAGGACTACCGAGAGGATGAGACAGAGCAGAGGATGACTACAGTGGAAATTTCTTAAAAGAAATGAGAGTCTATCATGCCAGTTCATTTAAGCTTCATTTATGCTCAAAGTACTTACCAAGAAAGTAAAAGTGAACAAGCCCTGCAGGGCCTATTCAAAAGCATTAGCAATAAAACAGCCCCCACAGCGTCACTTAAAAGTTACAAGTTCTAATTTCATGTGGGAGTTAGGGGGAAAGTTTGTCTCTGCTCTGATTGTATGAGACTGATTTTATCCCCCTCATCATACAAAGTATCCATGGTTTTTTTCATGCATAATTGTCACACATCATGGATATGTCTCTAATCTGAACAATTATCTACCTACACTGCTTTTCAATTAAAGGTTCACAGTGTGCATTGCAATAGCATATTCTAGAAAGGACACAGTCTCTCTATGCAAACTGAGAGTTTTTCTCTCGGAGAAAGGGTATGCACTGATTTTTACCTGACATTTCATCTTTGGTGTAGCTCAGCATGTGCAAGAAATATGAAAGCAGCAATCCTCAGTGTCTTTTGCTGACAAATATTTAATAGAACAGCAGTAGCTATTGGTGGCCTTGGCTCTGAATTGAAATGTCAGTAGTAGCACTATAATGCAGTGTCTATCTGTTCACACACTTCAGAGAATGAAATCTTAGTGCTATCCTTATAACAAGATATTTTAGCATTTATCAGACCACACATGGACACTGCAAAGAAATGAATGGCACAAAAATGTTTTAATTATTGCAGAGGTTTTGTGATATATTATTAGCTACATTTTCAAGGGTCAAAAAGTTACGCATACTGAACACAGAATTACAGTCTGTAAAGTAGTACACGTTAACCAAATTAAAGCATTTCTAATAATACATACTTTGTCTCTTCACAGATGAAGCCTATATTCTAGAAAGTCAGTTATTACATTTCAGAGGAAAAAGATAATGAATTCAGCTTAATTTTCCTTCAGGAAAAAAACCAAAAAAACAAAAAAAAACCCAAACACAAAAAAAACCCCAAACAACCAAACAAACAAAACCCAACAAAACAAACCCTGGAACATTTTCTGTAAGTGTCTTGTAAATAAAAAGTATTCCAAACAAGCAGACATCGCTTTAGTGCGGTCTTGTTTTTCACCTGTGCCTTCACATTGAAGACAAATCCCTTTTTTCTCTGTGACATCTAGCTCAAGAGTTCAGTCCTGTTGATTTCTCTTGCCTAAACAGACCAAGATAGAAGGGTCTTACCTGCAGTACAGCACACCAAAGTCCAGTATGTGAACAGTCTCCATATGAATCCACAGTGAAATGTGTTTGGGATCCCAGCTATTTAACTATTTGAGCAATAACAGAGATACAATCGCTGTCTCCCATGCTCTTGCCTCTGTTTCCACCACTGATCTAAATGGTCATTTACTTGCCTAGTCCACTCTCGTGTATATGCAATTGCTAACTTCCTAGTTTCTGCTTTTCAATAAAAAGACATCACTTTCTGATTTGTTTCCCCATACTTTCACCACACACTCGGGTACATTTAACATTAAATAATGCTCTGTGTCTGAGCAGAGACCAGTGATGAGTGGAGTTACTCAGGGGCTGGTATTGGGGCTGGTACTATTTAACATATTTGTCGGTGACATGGACAGCGGGATTGAGCAGCACTCTCAGCAAGTTTGTGGATGACACCAAGATGTGTGGTGCAGAAGGGAAGGTGATGGAGGGAACGGTTGCCATCCAGAGGGACCTTGACAGAATTAACTGGTGAGCCCATGCAAACCCCATGAAGTTCAACAAGGCCCAGTGCAAGGTCCTGCTCCTGGGTTGAGGCAATTTGTGTTTGCACAAATACAGACTGAGTGATGTGGAATGAGAGCAGCTCTGTGGAGAAGGACTTCGGGGTGACGGTGAATAAAAAATTACTAAAAAATATGAGCTAAGAATGTGAACTCAAATTCTAGAAAGCCAACAGTATCCTGGGCTGCATCAAAAGAAGCATGACCAGCAGTTCAAGGGAAATGATTCTCCCCTCCCTACTCCACTCTCATGAGTACTCCTGGAGTACTGTGTCCAGCTTTGGGGTCCCCAACACAAAAAGGGCATAGACCTGTTGGAGCAGATCCAGAGGAGGGACATAAGATGATCAGAGGACTAGAGCACTTCTATGAAGACAGGCAGCAAGAATTGAGGTTGTTTAGCCTGAAGAAGAGAAGGCTTCAGGGAGACCTTGTAACAGTACCTGTAGCAGAATCTTCCAGTACCTAAAGGGAGCCTACAGGAAGGCTGGAGAGGGACATTTTACATGGGCATGTAGTGATGCAACAAGTGGTAATGGCTTTAAACTCTTAGATGTAAGGAAGAAGTTTTTTCTGTGAGGGTGGTGAGACACTGAAGCAGGTTGCCAGAGAGGCTGTGGATGGCCCCTCCCTGGAGGTGTACAAGGCCAGATTGGATGGGAATTTGAGCAACCCGGTTTAGTGGGAGGTGTCCCTGTCTATGACAGGGGAGTTGGAACTAGATGATCTTTAAGATCCCTTCCAGTCTAACACCTTCTATGATTCTGTGATTTCTTCTGCTTCACATTACTAGTAAAAACCTCTTTCTCCTACTTTACCGGCAAACTGTGTCAAAATCATGTGGGTTTCATGAATAAATTAATTTCATTTTCCATCTTTGTTTCTCCAGTGTATTATTTAATAAATTACATATCCATGTCTTAAGTAGGTCTGGATTCTTTTAGACCTCAAAAAGCTATAGGGGATCTGGGTCGTTGATATTACACTGCCCATGTACAGATTGGACTACTATGCAACAAAAAGTTTTAGCCTCCTACTGTCTCATCTGTACTTGGTTTATTTGTCTTGAAGATGTGAATTAACTCTGTCATGGCCACTCTTCTACCTACTTCTTTATTCAGCTGTGTTACTATGATCATTTAATAACTGAGATTATTTTCTCTGGTCACTTCTCACCTTCTCTGATAAACTTTCCTGTTATATTCTCCTGTGTATACACTTAATGTGGATTTTCTCCAGGAAAAACTCATGAAGTAGTCCAGCAAATTTTATTTTCCCATTACAACACCTTCATCTACTACCAATGTCAATGCTTCTCTTTTTAAAGAGGTTTTATTTTGTTCAGATGCATTACAAAATTCAATGTACTGTTAAACAAAGGGCAGATGCTTTGGATATTCTTACATTTTGAATCTTAGTAGTTAAATCAAATGTATTAATTTAATACCACTCTGTGGCCCGGAGAATAGACATAGATTATGTAGATAAAACATGTCACCCTCTGCAGTTCATTTCTCCAATTTATTACGCTGTATATATTGTCATATATCAGCATGCAATGAAGAAAGAGTATGATAGTTTCTCCTTGTACAGACCTTAGCAAAGTAGATTTTAAACCTTACAGGTAATTCTAGCTGTTAGCTCCTTAGAACTAGTATTAAATAATAAAAAGCAATAGAAAGCTTATTCTTTGGCCCAGATGAACGATGATAATGTACTAGGTTAGATTACAGTTTGTGCCGTCAACACCTAAGTGCCTGGAGGCTGACTATACACAAATTATCTATGTACCTGTCACAGTCAAAAGGAGGCCTATTCTGTTTCTTGCTTGGCCATCACCATAGCTTCTTTTTCATGTCTAATACGTGGCACTGGATCACAATATACAGGTTCATTGGCTTAGTGGATTCCAAAAACTCCAGATTCGGGTGACCTGTTTCAGTGATGGAGTAACTCTCTAAACTGGTAATATATTATTAAGCTCCACCAAAGAAAGAAAAAAAAAACAAAACTAGGAAGAAGGGGAATGGGTGAGGAGAGCAGGGTGTGATACATCTGACAGCAGAGGTATGGCATGCTATGTCCTGGAGATCCAGCAGAGTCTAGGCAGGATAACATAGGGAATACCAAATGCCACCCTACACTGTTGATCTTGTCTGACTATGGCAGGACAGGGTGGGTTGCCCCCCAGTCAGCAGCTTGCTCAGTCCCTCTGTCCCCAGTGCAATGGCAAAGAGAATCAAAAAAGAAAAAGCAAGACAAATTAATGAGTTGAGATACAGTTTAGTAAGTGAAAGAAAAAAAAACCCCAACAAGTGATATGTGTTGATATTTGTGATATTTGACTCATCACCTCCCAAAAAACCTCAAGAAGTGATACTCACCTCCCATCAATAGACTGGTGCCCACATGATTTCTGAGCAAGATCTATCTTGGAAAGACTACCCCCAGCTTTTATTGCTATCATCTCATAGGATAGGGGATATCCCTTTGGTCATTTGAAGTCATCTGTCCCAACTGTGTCCCTTCACAAATTCTTGTCCACCCCCAGCCTGTTTTCTGAGGGGGAGGATGAGAAACAGATAAGGCCTTGGAGCTGTGCAGGAACTGTTTGTCAATAGCTAAACCACTGAATTGTTATCAACACTGTTTCAGTCCCAAATGTAAAACACAGCACCATATGGGCTGCTATGAAGAAAATTAACTCCATCTCAGCCAGACCTAGTACACAAATGCTCAGATAAATCTTGATATCTAAAATCTGGAGTTAAATCCCACTTATATAATTTTTTCTTTTTTTTTTTTTTCCCCCAGTCATGCCTTAGTAAGAAATGTTACTATTTTCGGATACAGGCAAGTGAACTGTGGACCTTTTCAGAAAAAAAAAAAAAAAAAAGTTATTGTGCACTCTGTCAGAAAGCAAGATGTATATCTAATGCCTTTGCAGTCCAAATCAAATGATGTCTACATAAAATAGGTGTTTCACTGGTGCTTTCACCAGAGAATTTTTTTTTTAAATAGTAAAAGGAGAAAGAGAAATTAACACTAAGCTGTCTTGTCAGTGATCTCTCCTGATTAATTTAAAATGTCCATATAAGCAGAGGTAAAATGATAAGATTAAAAAGAATGAGTAAGTCAGCCAAGTGATCTGGGGAAGAGAGAAAGAGAAGAAAGCTGCATCTGACAAACATATCATCAGTTTCTGATGATTAGGTCAAAAGAATAATAATCAATATTACATTTGAAAAGACAAATCAGTCCTTTTAATTCCAGGTCATTGTCAGAGTGCAGCTACGGCAATAAGAATGACATAATTACTCCAATTGCAAACAGGAGTGAGATAAGTGGGAAGAAAAAGTGTTAGATTCTCTGGGGAGAAACGTACTGTTATCAGAAAACTTCAGATCCTTCTGTGCATTTTTTCTGTACTTTAATAACTCTGAATTTTATCCCAGAGGTAAGATTATGATTAGATTGACAAATGGTACCAAAGTAATCTATTCTCCTGACAAAAAATGGTTGCAGTAAGAAAAGAGAAATCCACAACCTTTATTTGTCCTTGTGACTATAATAGCTTGAGTACCATATTCAAAAAGAAGTCTTGTAAAAAGACCCGTTATAAACACCATAATGAGAATGAAAAATGTTAAGGAATCAACCAATTTATCTAGCAACCTTTATATCCTTGTCTCATGGTGCTTTTCTTTGACTCTGGACATGGGATTTTCATGACACTACTCCAAGTTATGTTGCTTTTTTGTCTGGTTAAAGATGAGAGACAAAAGCTTGTTGAGCAAATCAGTGCTGCTCTATTTCAAGGGTGCATGTGAGAAAAAAAGAAGCAACACCACCACCCCCCCCGCCCCAAAAAAAAAAAAAAAAAAAAAGCACAATTCACAGGGACATTAATCAACATTTGTTTGAGACATCCAAGACATTCTAGGAGATTTACAAATGAAGCAAGAATAGTGAAATGAAGAAGACACTAAAATGGGAAGGGAAAGTCATTATTTGTATAACTAAGTGAAATTTATGTAGCTGAATGTAGACATTTATTTGTTCCTTTCAGCTCTAGAAAATCTTGTATGTTACTTAACTTTTATGGGACTTATCTTAGATAATGTTAACTGTCTAAATGTAAGTCATTGTGTTAGCATTTGTCTTAGGTTCCTTGTAGATATAGTGGGAAAAGTAGATGTTTCCATTTCAAGGAGACTACTTCTAACTCGTTAAGGTCTCAGTAAAATTCTGACTGTTTTATATGTCTACCTACATAATTCACACAATCAGTGCTTTCAGAAAGTAGCTTACATTTCTGTCCTTGCCATGTGCCTTTCTTATTTGTTTCCTTGGTAAACAATTCATGAACTTCCAGGAGTTATTTTAAAATAAATAATTATTTATTCTTTATTTATAACTGTCATGGCTATGTGTCTTAATTTCCCCGTGAAGGTGGCAGTGTGATTCCAGCTCACCATCTATCTCACAGCTTAGTTTTGTGACAAAGATCTCTGAAGTGCATCTATAGCAAATGTGATTAATGATCATTTGGCAAAACTACCTGGGTTAGTATACTTGAGTTTTTTATGAAACGTCACTTTTAAATATGATAGATATATATTCAATGTAACAACATATCTAGGTTTAATTGTGTATTTTAAAGGTGTATTTACATATTTCAGTATTCTCACTGCTACAGAGACAATGGTCAAGATATAAATACTCTTATTTCAAGTTAAAAATGCATGATAAAAAAATAAACGTGCAATTTTTAAGACAAGTTATCGTGAAAGTAATGTGCACAAAACAAATACTCAAAGGTATATAAATGCTGCAATGAAGAGGCCTGGGTCATGAAACTACAGCTTTTACTATCTTTTGACATATCTCAGAAAATAACTGGTGACTGTAAATTTTTAAGACTGGTATAAAACTATTATGACAAGTTGAGAAATTGGAGATCTAAAAGAGTTGGACAGTATTGTTAAAAGTATCTGTGATACAATATAATTTGCAACTACATACAATATTTTTGAAAAGTTTCTGCTTCTTAGCAAGGATTTTAAAGTCAGACCTTAACAGAAGGATGTCATCTTCATCTTTTCACCTGATGAAGTTGGCAAAATTTATATGTTTTAATCATCACCAGAACTCTAAAGAAAACATTTATTGATAGGTAAGAATATTTTTGACATTTTCACAATTTTTTTTTCAGAGTATAGTCTGTGTGTCCAATTTGACTCCAGCCTGTCATGTGGGGGCCCAAATAAGCTTTCCATCTACATGTAACTAAAAGGATGCATATAGATACTGATCCTTAGCCATGCCTATAATACATTGACTTGAATTAGTAACAAATATATTTAGCTGCTGAAGAATTAGTAGCCTACTTTAAACCTATCATTTGGTTTTATTCTTTTATAGAAAGACAAAGAGACACTTCAAGGATGATTCATCCCATCTGAAGATAAACATACGAAATATTTGTGAGTACTCACCCTTTGAAAGGGTTCATTACTTCCCTAAGTCTACAGAGCAGGCCTATGTGACTGTGAAAAGAATGAGACAGTGAAAGGAATTCTACCCATTGACATCCAAGTGTAAGAGTACAACATAATTCAAAGAAGAATATGCTGAGATACCTGAGTAGCACAGGATGGGATTTATGTATAAATTTAACCATCTATTCTAAACTAGCTATCCAAGTTTGCTCTGTAGACAAAGCCACTAATACTTTTGTAGGCTCGCTTCTGAGGTGATGTTTCATGATGTGAAAATACTAAAACTAATTATGGTCTCCAAGTAATTTTTGAAAAGTGAGCACATAAAATCATACTGGTATGGACTTAACACCTTAAGGGGATTGCTTCATCTTCCAGAATGCACATCTGACATCTAACATGTATAAACGGTAAAATGTTCTTTGCATGGATCAATTTCCTTCTTCCTCAAGTCAGTAACTATCCACGCTTTTTTCCTTTGGCTTCAAAGACAAGAAAGCTGCATCAGTTGTGCAGTATTCCAAAGAATTTGAAGACATTAATATCTACATTCATATTACCTTTGAGTTACTTAAGGAACATTAAATTAGTACCACTTCATTATAACTTTTTAATAGAACAGTGAAAAATCAACCAGTCATGTCATCTTTCATGGTAAAATACTCTAGGTTTAGTTATAAGTATAGATGTAGGCATGTAAGGCTTTTCATTGCATGGCTCATAGTTAAGTACTAAATTTTACACACACATGTGTTCGTTGTTCCAAGTCCCACTTTAGTACTATCTCAAACTGGGACCTGAATATTACTGGCTGTCATGCAAATACCCTCTGTACTAGATTTTTGAAGACAAAGAGTGTTATTAAAACACTTCTCCTTGCCACTCAATCTCTAAGAAATCTGAACTAACTTTCATTTGATTCTTCAGGGCATAGTTTCAAAAAAAACCCAACCAAACAAAAAGCCATCTGCTCAATAAGTTAACCGAGAATGACTTTTTAAAACCTACATTAGCTAATCTAATTTTTTCTTATAATCATATAATCAAGGTTCTTTATTCATGTAAACTAGTTCTAATTAATGAAAGATTTACTATCTAATTGTAGGTAATAGAACAAAACATCAAGACTAAAAATTTAGATTAAATACTGTATGTGCAATAATCATACTTAAGAAAATATCTAGGCAAGATGAAAGACTATGAAGTCAATATTTGTATGTAGGATATGGAGGAACACTGTGTCCAAGAGAAGCAGATAAGAAAAAAAAAAACCACTTGAAGCTTATGTAGTGTGGCATCCATCTAGAAGCTAGACTACATTTCAATGTAAAGAGCAACAACATTCATAACACTCATGAACGTTCAATTTTCATACTATATTCCCTAATCTGATCTACTCTACACACAGGAATCTGGGAAGAGCATTTTCATGTAAAGATAATTTTCTATTAATTTTACCTAGCCTACTGAAACCCCCTCAATAATTGTAAAATAAAGAGATCCAGATTTGGCCCAGTGTTTCTGGTTTAGAACCAAATTTTAATTGTTATGCACTGAGACAATGTTATCAGTAAGCACTGGAGAAGTAACTGAATCAATTTCTTCAGCACAGTAAACCTTTTTTTTTTTTTTTTTTTTTTTAACTCAGTGCCAATGAAGTATTCAAATAATCTGATAATCTGATTACCTCAGTACAAAAACTGATAAAATTGGGCAGGTTGTTTTTCAATTTTCATTTTCAGAGTTGATTTTAAGAAAATCTCGGAAACATCATTTAAAGCCTGCTGAAATATGATCTGAAATTAAGGAGCAAAAGGCTTTTGCTGGATTTTGATATAGGTTAATATTTCATTATAATGAATTCATTGCTTTATGCAATCATATAATCTAATTTTCATGGCAATATTTCACATCACCAGATATCCCCAGTTTGTGTTTACAGTGCAGTAATGAAATATTAGTCTACTTGGGGCTTATGTATGAAAGACACTGTTAAAGGAAAATTTGAGATCTAAGAGAAGGAAATAACTGCAATGAATATGTGCAGCACTCGAGCACTTATATTAATTTTTTATAACCAAAGAAAGTACGTTGTTTCAATAACAAATATCAAGAGCAATTCTCAGGAAATGCCTGTAAACTAAGTTCTATGGAATACTGTGTATCCATGGAGCCTTAGTGTCAGAAAAATTAACATCTTATACACCTCACACAGTAGAGTTACCAGAGAAGAAAGCTTTCTTTTGTATAAAACAACATAAACCAAGGAAAATCACATGAAAAAAAATATATTTCCAAACAGAAATAAACAAACAAAGAAACAAACAAAAAAAGCCTTTCATAGTTTAGTCTGAGAAGGCAAATCTTAAGCAAATATCACAGCAGTATTGAAACCCAAAGTGCTCATTTTCCTGTGGCAGAGATTTTCATGTGATCTTCTGAACTGCATCACTAATTAGTAATTTCCTACCTTCTATGGCTCCTGGGATGAAGAGGCAGACATATTGATCAAAATGTTAGTAAAGCATCAATTGGCAAGATATGTCTCAGTGGTATTTCAACACTGCCCTTTTCATCAGACAGAGGGGGAGATGGGGAAGGGAAAGAAATTTCCTTCTATACCATCAGTTTACTGAAATAAACAAATGTATTCTCCACTCCTTTACAGATAAGCCAAAAGGTAGAGTTTACAAAAATAAAACCTATTCATTACCTCTTATATGTAAATTATTATAGAAGTTAGGTAACAAAGAAGAAATTCTAAACATTCTTTTGTATGATTTTTTACTTCAAAAAGTTAAGAGCTATAGCATAGTTTTAAAGATAGACATTGAATGTGATTAAACAGTGGGAAAATGTAATGTGACTTTTTCCATTGCTCTGATTTCAGAGCCATAAACCAAGCACAAAATGTAAGCCAGCGTTCTAATAATGTCAGACTTTGCCACCCTTTAGGATCAAAATGCAGTCTTCTCATTGCTATCAGCCCTCAAGACTTCACGGGTTTTATGTAGGATATTCTTGGTCTGCCTGGAGAACAACTAGAGATAACTATTGCCCAACTTGCCTTAGTTTTATACAATCTTATGGTGCAACATCTTTTTACAGTAACTTTGGTAGATTTCTGTACCTGAAAAAAAACCAAAACATTTATTCTGTGTAGTTATAAGCTCATGAACTGCAAGTCTAGTAAGTCGACAGTCCACAGTAACACTGGGGCTCATCTGAGTTACAAGATCCTACCTACTGTGACATCTTCCTCACTTCTTGCATAGCATCTTGCTGTGTTGAGGACAGATAATAATGTACATTTCCCACCCTGTTTTGAACAGACTATTGTTGAGATACTTCTGAGAGGGAACTTCTGAACATACAGATTGTGGGTACTTTAAGTGTTTGTTGAGAACAACGCAATATTTACTCCCAGCTGTTTGTTAAGACAACACAAATGCAACAAGCACTAAATAGAAAAAAAGCCCGATAATACAGGCATCAGAGAAATCACTCTCTGTGAGTATTTTAATTTTCAATGTGCTATGTAACTGCTACTTGTTAGGTACTGTAACAAAACTAATAAACTCAGATCTATTTGTATAAACTTCTGGTGATAAGCTCTGCAATAACAAGAATGAGACAATTCAGAGATCAGCTCTTCCTGTCCAAGATTTCTTTTTTTCTCATTGCTTATACAGGGAGGCTACACAAGTAGTTGAGACTGGCTGCCTGTTCTCGGGATTATAAATTAAGTACTATATTTATTAACAAACAGTATTCAACATTGAGCTTTCCCTTTCATTCATGAGAGTTGTTTCAATTTTGAGTACTACTGTGTGCATTTTACTTGAGCATTTAAAAAACAAACAAAAATGACAAATAAACCAAAACCAACCAACAAACCAACCAAGCAACCAACCAAAAAAACCCAACAAAACTCCCAACAAATAGCTTTTGCAAAGCTGGCCACCTGTTAATTTTGTTATTTCTATCACAGTATCAGCGATGTCTTTATGTCTGTATACACAGACTTTATCCCAGAGATCTTTTTGTATTTTATGTTAGTATTTTGCTAGATTCAGGCACTGAGTTTGCAGAGATGATTCTTTTTCAGATTTTTTTTTTCCCACAGAACTTTGTCCAATGCTCTAATGATGTGCTGTTAGCACTTAAATTTATAGGAGGCAATGTGACATGAAACTCTTTTTTTTTTTTTTTTGTATATATTACACAATATATTCACACTTAAGTAAAAATGTGCCTGAGTTACAAAGTTTAAATCAGAATCCTCATCTTCCCCATGTTGAAGAGTTTCTGATATAATCTTTCAGGGCAGTCTCATCTCCATCCTTAATAACAGTATGATCGATCTGGAAGCATTAAGAAAGCTGAAATTGCTTTACATGAAAGAGTGAAAACACAAAAGCAGCAGAGCTAGTCAGAATCTATTCATCTGTCAATCATCTGCTAGGAAATATGAAGTCAAATTCATAGTATTACTAGAGGGAAATTATACAAAATTAAACCTGGCACAAAGTTCTGTCTATAAACTTAAGATTTAGAAAAAAGATTACTTAATGTTCAAAAAATTGCTGTCTGATAAATGTTCATAAAATCATCAATTATTAAATTGAAGAATTTTCCAATTCTGATTTATAATTCCTAAGTATCAAACAGCATTTCTGCATATGGAACTTTTTTTTTTTTTCTGGAAAACTTTATGCAGCTGGTAATATGAATGATATTTAATTTGTTCAACAAAAGCATAATCTGATTTTGTAATAGGAAAAAAAAAAAAAAAGGAAGTTCATTTACCGAAACTAATTATAAATATGAAAAACACACTAGCAAAAGACATGAAGATTTAGTCCACAGAAGAAAACAATGTGCATGAATTATTTCACTTTCTGAGTAGTCTATCCAAAGAGGATAGACTTCAAAAAAAGGAAAATACTATGGCAATTTTCGTCTCATTAGTTTCACCCACTAAGCTCAAATTTTGTGACTTCTTTCTTTAAAAATATTTATTACTTTCTAGATATGCATAAGCAAAGATTTTATTTTATAAATCTTGATAAAGATTGGGTTTTAAAAGTCAGTATATTCTTGTATTGATTTCATATTCTGATGGATTCATATCCAAACTTTCACCAGTACACAAAAGGAATGACTTAAACAGGTTTGTTGTATTACCGAGAAAATACTAAAAATACAAAAAGTTGAGATTATACACATTGTACTGTATTGAATTTAATTTTCTTTTTCTATCACTAATGTTTTTGGTTTGATGTGGGTTTTTTTGTTTGGTTGGTTTTGGGTTGTTTGTTTTGTGGTTTTGTTTTGTTATGGTTTATCTTGTTTTGTTTTGGTTTTTATTTGTTTGGGTCTTTTTAAATTTGGTTATTTACTTGGTTATTACTTTTAGGTCATAAAACATGTCTTTGGTAAGCCTTTCTTAATTTACCAACACATTTTAAAAATTATTTTGAAGTAGATTTTGTTTTTGAAAATGCATACGTAAAGCACACATGGAATCAAAATTCTCTGTTGTTACACAATAATACTGCTATTCATTGGGGTTCCAGTGCTTTCCCCAGAGATAAGAAAACAATTTTGTGTGTCTTCATTTTATTACCTTACCTGTATCTTCCTCATTTCATTCTATTTCTTTTCTCTTTTTTTATTATGCTGTAGAAAAAAGTAATACTCTTTGTATTGTATGTACAGAACATTTACAGATGCATTCAGAACTCCTTTTACAGCACCTAAAGGATTAGGCAGTGTTTTATTACTGCTATTTTAAAAACAATTCTTTCGATATCTGGCAGATATTCTGCTGATCATATTCAAACAAGATGAATAAAAATATTCCCTCTGTTGCAATGACTTTCAAGTTTTATCACCTAACTCCGTAAACGCAGAATATATCCTGTATGTTATTAGACATTGGTGAGCTCTATGATGTGAAGCATTTTCTCCTGGCTAGTTTTATATTATACAGTTTAGAGATGAGAAAATTTCTTTTTTACCATCCTGGCAATTTTTACTGTATTTAAACTAAACAGTGTACTTGGAAAATTTGGGGATCTACTTTTAAAGACTAACAGTTGTCTACAAGAGTAATAAGTACAATGGGAAAGAGGGCTGACATAGCAGTAGTGCTTTTATTTCCACTTTTTCATATATCACTCTACAGTGGGTCCTAAACCTAATCACAGAATACCAATTTAATTCCAAATTTAACTCCCTTTAAAAACCTGCTTAGAAAGTAAATTTAATGCTAACTCAATATGCTAAGTCAGTTCACAAAATTCTTCACCTTTAAACTTTTTTTTTAAAGGAATTCTGTTCACTAGACACATGTATTAAGGCAATTAACTTATTCTGCATTACCTAGGAAATACTTACTAGTATTCCTGAGAAGGGTGCACCTCAACAAGAATCTGGCAGTTATGTAAGTGCCTGGAAATCTGGACATCTGTACTCCTGTTTCTGACTATAACAAGTCTCCAAAGATGATTACTGGGTTTTTGTCCATTGTGCAAGTTTAAAAAAAAAAAATCAATAAATTCACTATTTGCTTAATTTGAACAGAAGAATGAATTCAATAAGAATTATATGCTGGTAACCCCCTGGTAACCCCCACCTTGATCCCTGTGAACGACTAATCATGGAAACAATTTCCAGGCCTATCAAGTACAAGAAAATCATCAGGAGTAATCAGCATGGATTCACTAAAGGAAAATCATGTTTGACCAACCTGATAACTTTCTGTGATTAAGTTACCGGCTTTGTGTATGAGGGGAGAGAAGTGGACATTGTTTGCCTTGACTTCAGTAAGGCTTTTAATACTATCTCCCATAAGATCCTCATAGACCAGCTGATGTAGTATAGGCTTCATGAACAGACAGCAGGTTTGTCTGAAAACTGTCTGACAGATTGGTCCAGAAGGCCAGAAGGTTTTGTTGCCATCCAGAAGAATCTTGACAGCCTGGAGCAATGAGCTGACAGAAAATCATGAAGTTCAAGAAGGGACAACAACTATTTGTACCAGTATATTCTTGCGACTGACTGGATGGATAGTAGCTTTGCAAGAAAGAACCCAGGGTTCTGGTGGGCACCAAGTTGAACATGAGCCAGGAATATGCCCTTGCCACAAAGAAGGCTACCTGTATCTAGGACTTCATTAAGAGAAGAGCTGCCAGCAGGCCTCAGCTGGTGATCCTTCCCCTCCACTTGGCACTGGTGATGCTGAACCTAGAGTGCTGTCTCCAGAGTTTTCCACTACAACAAGAGAGATCAACATGTTAGAGAGACTGCAGTGAAGATGCCTGGTGATGATGAAGGGACTGGAGCATCTCTCCTATAAGAAAAGGCTGAGAAACATGGGACTGTTCATCCAGAGAAGAGGAGGCTAAGGGGTATCTCATCAATATGTCCATGTATCTGAGGAGAGAATGTAAAGAACAGGGAGCCAGGCTCTTTTCAGTGGTGCCCAGTGACAGGACCAGAGGTAACAGGCACAAACTGAAGCACAGGAGGTTCCCTCTGAACATCATGGAATACTTTTTCATCGTTAAGGTGATCAAGTACTTGTACAGGTTGTCCAGGGAGGTTGTGGAATCATCATCCTTGGAGATACTCCAAAGTTGTCTGCACTGGATGTAGTTCTGGACAGCAGGCTCTAGGTGGCCTTTCTTGAGTACGGAAATTGGACAAGATAACCTTAGGAGGTCGCTTTCAATCTCAACCATTTAATGATTCTGTGATAAAACTGACAAGTCTAGAAGTGGAAAAAAAAATCTGCTTGCATTCATTTATATCTCTCTATCCAGCTGATCTTGTTGCACCCAGCCTATTTCAGTCCTTCAAGATATATAAAAAGGTGTTTGTGTCTAGAAAATATGGTGTTTATATCACAAAATGCATTTGGAAGCTTTCCTTTCATTCAGGTCTGTCAATTTTTACAATCAGATTTTCTCAGGAAATGGATAATCTTCCTACCCCTTTCATTTAAAGGTTAGCAGAAAAGTTCTGACTTCTAGTATATCTCCATTAGATTGCAGCTTTTCTCTCACACTTGCACTGTGAGATAAAAGCTGAGATATCATAGGTACCTAAAGAATAGAGAACCATTAGCTTTTGCCTTTTATTTTTTTCCAAAGACTATACAGATATTATAATTAAAAACCAAACAAACGGAAAGTATATCACTATTCTTTCCAGTGGATAACTAAATTGCACTAATATACTTTTAATTCATAAGAAGATGATTTTCTAGGAACAAGTAACTGTAACAAATACGTGATCTGTGTTCAACCTCCTAGGCATTCCTGTTGTTATCTCATTCCTATTTTCCTCCTTATTCAGAAAAATCAGAGGAGACATGAATCCTATTATTTGGTAAAAGATACATGATCTCAGCACTCTATTAAATCCTCTTCATTTTCATAATCTTGTTCATTCCACTGAAAGACAACACATGACTTTGCGATTTTTCCTTTGTATGCACTGAGGGAATATGTCACACAGCAAATGCTTTTGCTAAATCTCAACAGAAACACCCAGAACTCAGTCTAAGAAATTTGCAAAAGAATGGCACATTAAAGAAAAAAAACACTTTCTGAATCTGCTTCTGGTCTTGTCATTGTTGTACTCCCTTGTGGTATCAAATCTCAGTACGAAGCTGTAGCAGAAAAGATTAACCCACATTCACCTGTGCACTCTTTATCATCTCAGTGATCCTTTTCCCAGTTCTTTGGGTGGCCCTGCAGACCAGAGAAAAATGTAGTTTGGAAAAGGATGAGTAGAGCAGGTTACAAAGTATCCTCCTTCTCCTTCCACAGACAGTGAATTGTTATATATGAGTGTCAACATTTTTTTTTTTTTTTTTTTTTTAAAGTATTGCCCAAAATGGTTGACCATAGAGAATGGTATGGTTTGGTAAATGACTGTCACCAAAAAAAAAGAACCACCCCAAAAGACTTGAAAAAAGCCTTTGGACTGAGTCTGGCTGTGGCAATATATTTTATGCTGGCAGGAAAGAAGCCCAGCTGGGAGGGCCATATCAGGGACACTATGGAGGCTCTCCCAAAGACTGAGTTAGTCTTAACAATGTAGGAGTTAAGCAATTTCATGGCCTGTGTAAAAGGGCTTATCAGGACACTAACAAATGAAGCATTAATCCCTGTCAGACAAGAAAATGGGTGTTATAGAGGCTGACAAATGCAATGTGCATGATGATTGCCTGGACTTGAGAAGAGTTTTCAGGATTGCTTCTATTGGTGGTACCTAAAGACTAAGGAACCAATCTTGCTGCAGAACTGAAGATGAGGAAGGAAGGTGGCAAATAGACCACTAGCCTTCCAATCTTCTTACTGTGTTTGAGATTACAAACACGAGATTGCTGAAAAGCTTTCCATCATTGTTGTAGCTACATCCAATCTGTGATGTCCATCAGGTATTTCAACAGAAAAAAAAAAAAAAAAAAAGGATTAAAATCTTTTCAAAGGAAGAAATGTTCCTTTTACTTCTACAGTTTCACAGGATAAAGAAATTCCACTCGAAATTATAATTTTAAAAAACAAAATGTGCAGGTGATGGGCTCTTTTTAACCTTAAAGACTTAAACTATTCAATAGACCCTGAGATCACTGCAGTATAAAAGGAATTAAATAGCAAAAGGAATTCTTCAAAGCAATGCTTTCTTCATGAAATAGTTTACATGCTTCCTTAGGCATTTTACTTTGTGTGGTAGGACAGCTGTACTAGTGAAGTAAGAAGAGTGATTTTGCAAACTATCTCAACTTGTAAAGCTTAGAAAATGACTCATTGCCTGCCTCTTTGCATAGAAACAGTTACTATTCTTACCTTGCTAACTTTCTCTTGCTGTGTTTGATAATGTATCACACGTATTTATCCCTTCTGGAGTTCAGCTTAAGATGTACTACAGCCTTTAGCCTAGTATTATGCTGAAGTAAACTGGATGTTAATGAGATATGTTATCATCATTTATCCAGACAGAGCTGATAATTATTGCAGTGTCTAAATTGTTCTCTCTTTGCACTATGATTTTATCTCTTTATTTTTCATCAACATTATCCAAATGTGTCAAATGGTGATCATGGTCCTAAATTCATGAGTCTGAATTATTTCAGAGGTTAGTAGACTGATCTTTAACACTGGAGTTACATATAATGCACAAACAAAGGAATAGTGGTGAAAATACTAGGTCGTGTGGGGAACAGCTAAGAGTTGTAATTAGCTGCTATGGAAACATGTTGCCTCAGGAAACTTTCCCAGGAAATTTGCAAATTCTTGGATTCAAAGAGGTTTGGCTTCAACAGGAAATAGAGGCAGCTCCCACACCCTCCACCCTAACTTACAGCAGAAGTTGCCAACTCCATCCCGATTTAGGCTAAGGAGAGACAAAACTCAAGTCTCCACTGTAGAAAAACTGCCCTAGCCACAAAGTTAGTAGACAGCATTTTGGCAGTGTAGGCACCACACGGTTACCTTTTCAACAAGACCGGGGTCAGAAATGGCAACAGCCTTTTAGAAAGTAGCTGTTCTGAATATAGGAGTGAGTTTCACATACTTAAAATTGACAGTTCAGAGGCTTAATCTAGGGGAGCCATCATTTCAGAAATATCCTTCTCTTCTGTCCCTTGTGTATCCAACTCTGTACCATGAGGGTTTGCAAGGCCTCTCTTTGATACTCCGTCTTCCCAGTTATGCTCAATATGTTATACTTAATATAAGGTTACAACTTCATTTTATATTTTTCACAACCAGATCCAGACACCAGCATCTTACGTGGACTTCAATATTGTAAAAGAAAGGGAATCAGAAGGAGCAGAAAAGGAACTGATGTTCTTATGAGACAGTTCTAGACACGAGGTCTGATTCTCGTACAGATATTAAAATGAGGTAAATGGGACTTCAATGTAGTAAAGAATTAAGGCATACATATAAAGATCATTTTGATCACTGCCCAACTTCAGAAGCAATTTTGAGACTCTTCCTTCCAACAGATAATTATCATAATTATTTTGAAGAGATAATGGTATCTGACTTAAGAAGCATACTCTGTGTTTCACTGCTCATTTGCTAAAACCATGATAACAGCTCAGACCTCTTAGCCTACTTAACAGCTACTCTGGCTTGAAGTTTGTTAATATCATGCAAAGGAAAAAAAGTTAGGAATAGAGTTTAGTAAGAAGACAGACTGTGGTGATCAAGCCTGGGGCTTGGCCAGGAAATACATCATTCAGCAGTTTGTTTACATGTACCTGTCCACCTTTATCTCATCTCCTCCCACATATTCGTCCTCCAATCTACCTTAACCTCTCCTTCACCTTGTCTTTGGCATTTCCCCTAAGCATCCCATATGAAGTTTTCCTCAGTACAACAAGCCCCTTCAATATCCCCTAAGCATCCCATATGAAGTTTTCCTCAGTACAACAAGCCCCTTCAAATATCAAGTATAAGTTTGCTTTTTTCCATGAGACCTATTATATTCATGCTTTCACTTTTTACCAGATACAAGGTTGTAGATAAACCTCCTCAAGGCATTGGGTGACTCCTTCAAAGGCCCATCAGGCAGTGATCTGAGAACCCTGGTCTTTTCTAGTGTCTCTGTTATCTCCTGGTTCTTAGAGTATGGGTGTCTAGATGCTTAATTTATTACTTATGCCTCTTGCCCTAATTGAGTATCCCAAGTAGTCACTCATAAGCTACCCTCACAAACCAGATATCCTTACTTCACATGTAACCTTACACTCAGAGGCTGCAGATCTCTCTGTCCACTTGCTGAGACTGGATTGTCACTCAAATCACAAACCACAGCACAGTGCTTAAAGAGAAATCCAATTTAAATAAAACCAACAGAGTGAATAAAATAAGCAACACTTGCTCCCAGGTCAAAAATACACACAACATGGAAAACGAACCACAAAAAGGGTCCCTAGAACTGAATCCAATTAATTGTTTTAATACCTGAACAGATGACAATTTTGAAAAGAAAAAACTAACTACTTTGTCAAGGACGATTTGGCTAACAAGCCTATATAACAGATTACAAATAAACGTTTCCATCTCATTAATAAAGACAAATATTATTTCACATGTATCACAGAATTGTTGGAGTTGGAAGGGACTTCTAGAAATTGTATAGTCGAACACCCCACCAAAACAGGCTTCCCTAGAGCACATTACACAGGATTGCCACTGGGCACCACTGAAAAGAGTCCAGCTGCATCCTCCTTGCACACACCCTTTAGATATTTATAGCCATTGATAAGTCTTCGCTCAGCCTTCTCTTCTCCAGGCTAAATAGTCCCAGCTCTCTCAACCTTTCCTCGTAAAAGATATACGCTCCAGTCCCCCACTTATCTTTGTTCCCCTCGTCTAGACTCTCTTCAGTAGTTCCCTGTCTCTCTTGAACTGGGGAGCCCAGAACTGGACACAGCATTCCACATATGGCTTCACCAGGACAGAACAGAGTGAGAGGATGACCTCCTTTGACCTACTGGACACACTATTCTTAATACACCCCAGAATAACATTGGCCTTCTTGTCCACAAGGGCACATTACTGGCTCATGGATAACTTATTGTCTACCAGGACTCCAGGATCCTCCTCTTGAGGGCTGCTTTCCAGCATGTCTACCACTAACCTATATTGATGCATGGCGTTGTTACTCCCCAGATGCAGGACTCTATATTTGTCCTTGAACCACACTAAGTTCTGTTCTGCCCAACACTCCATCCTATACAGGTCACACTGGATGTCAGCACAGACCCTGGTGAGTTAGTCACATCTCCCAGTTTTGCATCATCAGCAAATTTGCTCAAGGTACACTCAGTACCCCCACTGAGGTCATCACCTAGGTCATTGACAAATATGCTAAATAAGACTGGACCCAGTAGTGACCCCTGGGGAACACTACTGGTTACAGGCCTCCAGTTTGACCCTGAACGACCCTCTGAGCTCTGTCACTCAACCAGCTCTCAATCCACCTCACTGTCCACTCATCTAACCTATACTTCCTAAGTTTCCTAATGAGGATGTTATGGGAGACAGTGTCAAAAGCCTTGCTGAAGTCAAGGTAGGTGGCATCCACTTCTCTTCCCTCATCTAACCAGACATTTATTACTATCAGACTGGTCAAGCATGATTTTGCCTTGATGAATTCATGCTGACCTCTCCCAATAACTCTTTTCTTCCAATCTCCTAGACTGAGTGTTCCTCACTGTGTTGAATTACCAGCAAATATAAGGGTGGTTGAAGTCCCCCCTGAGGACCAGGGCCTGTGATTGTGAGGCTACCTTCAGGTCTCTGTAAAAGACCTCATTGACCTTCTCATCCTGATCAGGTGATCTGTAGTAAACACCCACAGCAGTGTCACTCATGTTAGACAGTCCCTTAATTCTTACCCACAAACTCTCAAAAGGTTCTTCATCCTCTCTTAGGCAGAGCTTGGTGCATTCCAGGTGCTCTTTCACATAATGAAACACTCCACCACCCCAACTTGCTGGCCTATCTTTCCTGAATGGTATGTAGCCACCCATGACAGCATTTCAGTCATAGGAGTTATCCTACCATGTCTCAGTAATTGCAATGAGATCATAGCCCTGCGACTGCACACAGATCTCTAGTTCTTCCCTTTTGTTCCCCATACAGCATGCATTAGTGTACAGGCATTTCAGAGAGGTGGTCAAGCATACAAATTTCCCTGGAGGAGAGAGGAAGGATATACCATAGTCATACGCAGCCCCAGGGTGGTTTGTCTTCTGTGTCTTGTCTTTGGAGGTAGCTAAGGAGCATTTGTGATAAGTCTGGTTGACCTGGCTTATTCCGCAGGTGTATGCACTGACATGAGCATTTCCAGTTTGGATCCCACTCTTTAAATCCTTCAGTTTAAAGCTCATTTCACTAAGATGGCCAGCCAGCTACCAAAGATTCTTTTATCTTTTCCAGACAAATGTATCCCATCCCTCCCTAACAGGTTATACTCATTGAAGAATCCCATTATCACAAAAAACAAAGACCTCTTGACAGCACTAGCCACACAGCCAGAAATTGAGATGCATTATACATCTACTTCTGGCTACCCCCCCCATGCACTGGTGTCCTCAACAGGAAAGTTCTTGTGAAACCACCTATCTATCTCCATTGCAGCTCTACCAATATTGCACAGACTTTCAACAGTTCCTGGTAAATCTGTGACTGGGTGTAACAGGTCATCAACTTGTGTGCACCTTGTGCAGGAACTTACATTGTCATCTGGAGTAGGGTTTGGGCAACCGCTGCACCCTACTGCCTGTATTGAAATCTCCTTTGATACCAGTTCTGTCTGGGTGGATATATCAGACATCACTGGGGCTTTCTCAGAAGGAGCAGTGGGTTCAGTCCTGAGGTGAGTACCCTCTATTTTGGTAGAAACCTTGCCCTCAGCTGTGGGCGTACAAGGAGATTTCAGTGCCCTCCCTGACTGTCCGACTGGACTCTATGATGCCACACCGACTTCCATGGAGCCTCGGTACCCTGCCCTGGTGCCGACTGATGTGCCACGCTCCCCACGGCAGTGTTTGATGGAAGTGGGGGTGGCAGCCCACCCACAAGCTGCTCACCCTCAGCACAAGCAAGTCACTCTCACAGATACCAAAAAGCCCCCAAAAGAACAAAAAGAGAGACAAAAAGAGGCCTTTGCCAACCCTTTTTGTCGCTGTTACCCCTCCCCAGTGTGGACTCACCGCACTGGAGCTGGTCCCTCAGAGAGTGACCACCCCCGTGTGCACACCATTGTGTCCTGTGTGCCTGATACGGGCCCCGGGGGACACCACTCGCCGCTTGTTCTCTCCCAAAGGGCTCCTGTGCTGAGTGGGATGTCCCAGCGAGTGCCCGCTGTGGCCGTTCTGCCTCTTTCAGCTCTGCCGCCGGTGCTGATGCTCTGCCTGGGCCTCCTCAGCAGCTGCTCACAGGCTGCCAGCCCCGGGCACAGACCAGCCGCTTTCCCGGCTTCCGAAAGCCCCCAAAAGAGCCCCTTTCCGGCCCTTCCCCAGTAGGACTGACCTGCATGGTCTTCTAGGCGAGTATCTCTTTTTTTTTAATTGAACCTGTACTTTTAGTGTGTGACTACCAGTGTCGTGTAGAATTCTAGCAGCAGTGGCAATCGAATACTATTATTCAGACTTTTGGAGGATTATAAATTTTCTGTGGCTTCTAAAAGAAAGAAGCTAGAGTCAAAGACCTGTGAGATCTCCCTGTTATTAAATGTAAATATAAATACTCACATGCTCATATATATACAATCATTCTGATGTATGAGCACCTAGCTGAATACAGAAGTGCAGAATTGACTCTTGGGAGTCCTCTGTTACTACAAAGCTGAAAAATGCAAATACTGTGTTTTCTTCCACATTTCATCTCATTTATGAGCTGCCAAAAGCATAACACGCAACAGGAATATTTCTACAGCAGGGCATGTGGAGGAGCAGAGAAAGAGAACTACTTAGCAATACTTCGTTACATTAATTCTCCCACAATGTAAGTCTTTAAGAAAAAATGTATAGGGAAAAAAAGTGAAAATGTGCAAAGGATTGTATATTGTACACTACTGAATACAAATCCTAAAACTTAAAAGAATCAATCATAAAGAGAAGAATAGTAAACCACCAGAAAAGAGTGGCATGGTCTATTACAACTATGTCTATAAATAGTTGTGGTCCTTAGACATAGGGACATGGTCTAGCTTGTATTGAAACTACTCAGAGCTAATCCCTGCAACTAGCCTCATCAACAGGGAATCAACTACGGATGTCCAAAATAATATTATAAACCTAAGAATTAAGAAATGAAGATGATCAGGGTTTACAGCCTCCTGAGATTTGGATTTTTTTGTTTGTTTATTTTAATTCAAATGAGTTTGAAATGCTAATCTAAAAAGATTAGGAGAAAAAAAAAAAAAAAACAAAAAAAAAAAAGGGTTCTGTAGGAAAAGATAATGTGTTTTAAAGCAACTACATTTCTCATGAAACTTACCCTTTATATCACACTCTGAAATTCAGATATCCTATTTTAAAATGATGAGGACAAATAGCAACAAAGGACCACAAAAGACACAAATAGAATACTATAAACTCCAGATACATTTTTTTACAATATGGGGTAGAACATCCAAAATGTAACCTCTCTTTATGTTGACCCTGTCCGTGGAAAGCACTGTTTATTTATAGCAAAGGTGCAGTAGTATTACCTAGTATTTGCATCTTAGTTGAAAATGCAGAGATATACTTTGCCATAATAAGAATTCTGTATTAAAGCTGATTAAAAATGAAACATTTCAGTTTCTTTTAATAAAAAAGGAAGTTTTCCAAAAGAAATGTCAAGAAGTAGTACTATTTTTTCAAGCTGTAACCCATATTTTAATCCATTAGAGATTACTAGCTCCAAGTATAATTTTTCAAGTAACTCAGTTGCTCCAAGCAGCACATGTATAATAAAATGTAGACGTGGATATATAGTAACTTTGACAACCACTCTATGACTTCTACCTGCAATATCAATTTTTATGTCTAATAAACAATTTCTAAGGCTATGCAAACTAAATATTACTAAAAAGTTGTACAAAGATGATACTTGCTTCTCCAAAATAAAACAAGAGAGATTCCAACAATTAAAAACTCCCCAGTAATGAGTATATTTATATATGCATTTGTGTAGCTAGTTCAGATTTATTAGTTGCAGTTTCTCTGAAAACACAGTTTCATTTTCTTGTTTAAAATGTCCATGATTATGTGGGAGGAAGCTAATGTGGAAAGGCAGCACAGTATCTCCCTGCTGCACATTAACCTTGACTTGCATACCATCCTAAAATTTACATGAAAGAAATCTGAATAATACTAGATTAAGTTACAATTTTGCAAACTGGGCAGAAAATGCAAATACTATAGCTGTATTGCTATACGTATATAATACTTATAAAATATATGGTGCTCTTATGTAGTTTAGCTACACAGTCGTGGAATTTTAAAATGTCAGCAGAGTATCCTAGTAAATAAATGTAACTCAATAAATGGTGTTCTTTTGAAATAGAATCATAGAATCATAGAGTGGTAGGGGTTGGAAGGGACCTTTGAAGATCATGAAGTCCAACGCCCCCTGGCAACACAGGAACACCTAGGACACGCCACACAGAAACAGATCCAGGTGGGTGTTGAAAGTCATTAGAGGAGACTCCACAATCTCTCTGGGCAGCCTGTTCCAGTGCTCTGTCACTCTCACAGTGAAGAAGTTTTTCCTCATGCTGAGGTGGAACTTCATGTGCTTCACCTTGTCACCATTACCTCTTGTCTGAAAAGAGACTGACCCCTTCTACTTGACACACACCCTTCAGATGTTTGTAAACATTAATAATATCCCCTCTCAGTCTTCTCTTCTCCAGGCTAAACAGCCCCAGGTCTCCCAGCCTTTCCTCATAAGAGAGATGCTCCAGGCTCTTAATCATCTTTGTAGCTCTCTGTTGCGCTCTCTCTAGTATTTCCCTGTCCCTCTTGAACTGGGGAGACCAGAACTGAATATAATACTCCAAACATGGTCTCATTAGAATAGTGCAGAGGGGGAGGAGACCCTCCCTCGACCTGCTGGCCACACTCTTCTTTATGCACCCCAGGATACCATTGGCCTTCCGGGACACAAGGGCACATTATTGTTCCATGGATAACTTACTGTCCACAAGGACACCAAGGTCCCTCTCCATGGGTTTGCTTTCCAGTGGGTCTACCCCTAACCTGAACTGGTATATGGTGTTCTTCCTCCCTGGGTGTAGGACTTTATACATCTTTGCTGAACTTCATTAGGTTTGCCTTTGCCCAGCTCTCCAGTCTGTCCAGATCTTGCTGGATGGCAGCACAGCCTTCTGGTGTATCAGACACTCCTCTCAGTTTAGTATCACCAGCAAACTTGCTGAGGGTGCACTCTAGGTCACTGATGAAGATGTTGAATAAGACTGGACCAAGCACTGACCCCTGGGGAACACCACTACTTACAGGTCACCAGCTGGACTCTGCACCACTGATCACAACCCTCTGAGCTCTATTGTTCAGCCAGTTCTCAAACCATCTCACTGTCCACTCTTCTAGCCCACCTTTCTTGAGCTTTCCCACGAGGATGTTATGGGAGACAGTATCAAAAGCCTTGCTGAAGTCAAGGTAGACAACATCTACTGCTCTTCTTGCATCTACCCATTCAGTCACACGATCATAGAAGGCTATCAGATTAGTCAGACATGACTTCCCTTTAGTGAGTCCATGTTGGCTACTGTTGATAACCTTCTTTTATAAGAGATATTGACTTTCCACTGGACTGCAGACTTCTGTTCCAACTCTGTGAATAAATCTACATGGAATACCTGATCAAAAAACTGCACCCCATTGTTTCACTTTCTACTAAATATAGAAGTGAAATGTACTTAGTTTTAAAATGTTTTATAGACAAGTGTAATAATAACAATTACTATCCTAAACCAATATTAAACTCAACAGAATTTTCATGAAAAAACACAAGGCACAGGAAATATTATTATGAGAAGAATGCTGATTTGAAAGAGTGCAATGGAACTGATATAAAATGTGGTTTCAAGGAATACCTGTTGCACTAGAGAATTAACTGGGCTTTTATTGTGGCTATTGAGCAATGTATTACTGTAAAAGAAGAACAGGCATTTTAGAACTGTAATAGCAGGTCTTAGCTTTTTTTTTTTTTCTTTGCATAATGCTTCTATCTTTGTTTTTAAAAATGAGAAAATATGGAATCTGCTTACTTACCTCAAAATTTCCTAACGGTAGCTACAAATACTTTAAGCAGACTTAATTCAATTATTTCAGCCTTTCATGCTTAACTATCTTAAATTATATTACTTATGTGTAATTATAATTCAGTTGGGTGTGGATTGTAAGCTTTATAAAATGATAAAATAAACATCCACAAAACCATATTTTTTTCTCTCCATCTCCAGTAATTAATAATCTGCTAGGAGGGATTTAAGTGTCATTTACTGGACAGTAGCTCATGTGGCGTTACACTAATAAAAGCAAAACAGAAAATGGTCACCTGAAATCACCACATATAAGCACATATTTTCTCTGAGTATACAAGCTACATTGCAATAGTAGAGGGGTGTACTAGTTTAGGATGGGATAGAGTTTATTTTCTTCATAATAACTAATATGGGGCTGTGTTTTGGATTTGTGATTAAAACAGTGTTGGTAATCCTAGGGATGTTTTCATTATTGCTGAGCAGTGTTTACACAACGTCAAGGTCTTTTCTGCTTCTCACACCACCCCACCAGTGAGTAGGCTGGAAGTGCAACAGAAGTTGGGAGGGACATAGCCGGGACAGCTGTCCTCAACTGACCAAAGGGATATTCCAAGCCATAAGAGGTAATGCTCAGTTTATAGAGCTAGAGGAAGAAGAAGGAAGGGAGGGATATTCAAAGATACGGTATTTTGTCTTCCCAAGTAACTATTATGCATGTTGGAGCCCAGCTTTCCTGGAGATGGCCTGTTTGGTGAATGAAGTGGTGAATGAGTTCCTCGCTTTTCTTTTCTTGTGTGTGGCTTTTGCTTTATTTATTGAACTGTCTTTATCTTAAGCCATGAGTGTCTTGTGATTCTCTCCCCCATCCCACCAGTGTGGAGTGAGAAAATGGTTCTGTGGTGCTTAGTTGCCAGCCGGGGTTAAAGTGCTAACAAGGGGCTAGTTGTGTCTTAGTGTTAACTCACCTAATAATAAAAGAGCTTGGATACTGATGGCAAGATAACAAGGAGTGCGTGGAGCCCTTTGTGAGCTTAACTATGGTGACTGTCAAGTGGCTTTAAGACCACATAACCTGGCTTGAGATGTTCCCATAGATAAGGTCATAGAATCGTACAATTATAGAACCACAAAACAGTGTGTGTCAGAAAGAACTAAAATTTGTTGTCTTTCTGTTTATAACTGCTACCACCTGTCCTGTCACTACAGGCTCCGAGAAAAAGTCTTTGTCTTTCTTATAAGCATCCTGTATACACTGAAATCCTGACATCAGGTGTCAGCAGAACCTTCTCTTTTCCAGGCTGAACAATCACAGATCTCTCAGCCTTTCTTCAAAGAAGAGGTGTTCCAGCCCTCTGATCATTTTCATAGCCCTCCTCTGGACCTTCTCCAACAGGTCCATGTTATTATTGATGTGGGGGCCCCTAGACAGAGTCTCATGAGAGTGGAAGGAAGAATCACCTCCCTCATGCTGGCCACATTTCTTTTGATCAGCCCAGGATGGGACTGACTTTCTGGATGCAAGTGCACATTGCTGACTCATGTCCAGTTTTTCATCTACCAATATCTTTCTCTGCAGGGCTTTTTGTACTGATACTGGTGATTGCCTTAGGCCATATTTATATTGTCAGTTTAGCAGACTATCAAATCCATGAAAACATTTTAAGGTTGTATCTACATTAGCAAAGACTGAACCCCTGCAGAAGTGGGATTTCTAGAATGTAGATTTGTAGAATTGGTAGTGTGTATCCAAAGCTCACATCATGCCCATTGCAGAGTCTTTTAATTAGAATTAAGTACGGTTTACCCTGTCATCCTTCTAGCTGCTGCAGTGTATTAGGTGTGCTCCTAGAAAGTATCTTCTAATTTGATTCCTCCAGAAAGGAATCCAGTTTTTGTATTGTAAGACAGCTTACTCATGAGAAAAAAAAGAGCATTGGCTGGAGCAATCAGGAGATACATTCTAAGTGTGCATTCTTGATCCAAGCTAAAACGTTAAAGTAGGTGACTGCTTATGACATTTTGCACCTAAAAGTAGGTTACTTTAGTACGGGAGAAGGCTAAAACTTCAGTGAAAGTAAACTAGAAGAAAACCAAAGCTCTAGTCCTATGGCTAATTAAAGTCCAATTTAAAGTTGTATTTATTCTACCCCAGCAGAAGTTTGAAACCTGCAGATTTCAATACTGCAGCCTGTGTCAGGGCAAAACAAACTACAGTAAAAGATTATTATTAACCCTGCTTCACTTACCTGGGAAACAGATAAAAAGCACTCTTACAGTCATGACAGCTGAGAGGCTGAGAACCTCACAGGTTCTCTTTGCCGTGAAAGTCTCTCAACCTAGAGGAGGTAAATGACTACATAAATATTTCTAGTCTGTATCAGGATGAATATAAGAGCATTCATTTAAACTGGTACGTTAGCCTTGCCTTCACATGAACTAGGAGAGCTCATACAGTTACAGAGAAGTGACATTTCCAGAAAAAGTTCCTTGTTGCCTCTCAACAAACATCTCCTAGATGAAGGGCAATGTTTGATTATATCAATGTGTCATGGTTTAGGGTCAGGGCAGCCCCTTAAACCTATAACAGACGCTCTCTGTTAACCCCCCTCCCTCCCCAGAGGGGAAAGAGAAAGGGAATAAGGGAGAGAGACTTAGCGATTAGAAAAGGAAACTAGAACAGCTTTAATGAAAAGGAAATTAATAATTATAAAAATGGAATATATACAAATATATAAAAAACCAGTATTGAACCCAACCCCCCTGATGGTAATTACATCACTGTCACCACTGATGTTGTGCAGGCACTGGGAGAGTCCCAGACTGGGCCCCGCAGCAGATGGGAGCTGTGTTCAGGAGCTGGATTCTGGTACTGGGTTCAGAAACACGCAGATCGGATCGAAGGCAGAATGGACAGAGGCCTCCTTGGGTGCTCCGAGGAAGGAACCAAAAGAGGACCTGAGCCAAGCCAAGCAAAAGCTGGCAAAGCAGTCCAAGAGGGAAGAGAAGAGCCCAGAGACCTTCGGGTCCCTCAGCTCTAGACCAAATATGGTGTATATGGGATGGAATCCCTCACTGGTCAGTTTGGAGTTACCTGTCCTGTCCGCTCCTCCCTGCAGGTGCAGCCTTTCACTTTCTGCACCCCCAATGTGGTACACAAGACCCAGCAGTGCCCTTGGTTTGCATACCAATCCTTGGTAGTAACTCTAAACATAAGGTGTTATCACTGCTAGAAGCAGACACTGTCTATGAAAACAGGCTGCTAACTTCAGAAAGTGCAGTTAATTAAAAGAACCGAGCCGAAAAGTAAAGTTACTGAACAGAATTAGTTCTGTTTTCACTCAAACCAGGACACAATGCAAGTGGTTTTAGCAAACACTAACAAAATAAATAGGTATATAAATCAATGCATTAACAATAAGACACCATTAAAAAGAGCAAAGAGTATGGTCTAACACATGCTCAGATCATTCTTATCAAGTCAAGAATGTAACTTAACTAATAATGTGTCTAAATCACAGATGTTCTTCCCTTCAGTGTGTAAGAAATCTTGCTACCTGAATTTTCTGTACAATCAGTGAAAAGAAACAGCCTTTTTCAAAGATCTCTAGATGACAACGCAGTGAATTTAATTTAGAAATCTTCTTCCACCTTTTAAGCACGTAAGTAAGCATAAAAATGTCCTACCTTTACTCAAGATTTAAATCTTTACAGTAACCAATAAATCAGCATTGGTTTCTTCAGAAAGAGTACAGAGCAGCACTGTTCTCTTTCCATGACATTTACACAAGTATTGACATGTTCATTCTAGAAGTGGGCCACCAGGTCCTCCTTAGCCTCATGAAACTAAAACCAACTTCTGAAGAGACTCCTATTACGGAGTATGTATGCCACTCCTTTTGTTGATATATTTAACCAAGAGACCAGGAGGAGGGCAGCTTTTTAAAAGGGAATGCACAGATGTGGGATGCCAGTCTTCTCCTTGGAATGTAGATACAACACTATCCTAGGAGAAGGAAATTGTTAATTTTAGTCAATCTTTGTGCTTACTCACTCTCCAGCAGCTCAAGACTTGTACTCTTGTCATGGTGTCTCTGCTGTAATTACTGTAACAGACATTTTGGTGGCTCACTGGGGACCCTTACTGAAAACTAAGGTGAAGAGGAAGCTTACATCTGCACTCCCAGGTAGTATTTGAAAGTTGGTTTCTGGGACACTTTTGGGCCAATGAGGTAAGTGCCCTCTGATTCAGGTACTTAGAGGGTTAGATGCTGCCCAAAAGTAAATAGAATTAAGTGGTGGCTGTAATCCAAATGGAAATTTAGCACAGGGTAGGCAGGATTTAAGGGAACCAGAGTTAGTCCTTCCCACAACTTAGATTTCTCACTTTAGTTTCAACACTTAAAACCGGTTTTGGCTGGTATGGGGCTTGTGCATGTGTGTGTGCCTGTGAGAGTGGCAGTCTCTAGAGCAACTAGTTCTTTGATGGAGGCCAAACATTTAAGAGCATCTGTCTAAAGCATTGGCTTCAGGCAAATCTGGCTGCTGATCGCATGCAATTATTTGCCAAATGACTGGATGAGAAGGCCTCACCTCTGATTAAAGAGAGATTCAAGACAATATGGTTTTGTGTGTCAAGGGTCAATATATAAGAAAAAGATTCCTACAGCACTCAAGCTGGAACTCATTATAACCCTAATAAAATACTTCTGAGGGGGAAAAAAAATGTATACAAGTGAAGAATGTCTTTTCATTGACTTTTCAGTAACTAAACTAAAACATGCAATACAATTTAATGGTAATGTGGAGGAAATACTAAAGATGGAAAATTATCTAGGAAAACAACATATACAAAATGGACCTGTATTCCAAAAAGCATATCTATAGAGATTTAGGGCACCCAAAATGTGTCATATTACATATAGCATACTTAGTGAATGCTCATATTAAAGCCAATTTAAGTATTTGTGGTTTTCATATATCAATAATATTTCCTCTCCTATAGGAAAAAAACATGCTAAATTGTTTACAGTATTAGAAAAGAAGTACTTTAAAAGCTCTTTAACAGTTAGTAGAAAAAAATAGCACCATGACATATCAGCCTTGCCTCATACCTGGCTCTGAGTCTTAGCAAGGAAAAGTCTAAATGATTCTGGCTCTACTCCAGGTGTAATCAAGTTCATTCACTCTCTATAGTCTGGTCTTAGAGGAACGCTTTTCTGCTGAAAAGCAGAATGCAGCTAATTAGATTGGAATTAAAACTGTGTATTTTCACCTCCTAGAGAAGAACTGCAACTCAAATTGATGTGAGAGAAACTGGCAGGGTAAGTGAAATGAAGCAGGTGTGGTTCTCCGGGCAAGGCAGCAGAACATCAAGAGGCAGTTAGGATCACTTTTTAGCATACAGACATTCATCTTAGAAAGGGTAATTCCTAATATCTCATTTTGTAACCAGATTTGTTCTGATCATGAGAAAATGATTATTTCAAGGCCAAAGAAGCACTGCATTTTTATATGTGTTCTTGGGGTGTCAAAAAGTAGTAAAACAAGTAGAATCTTATTAATTATTTGCAGGACACAGATAATTGGTATGACATCTATAAAGATGTGGAAAGATTGGTAAATGACAAGAGAAACTCATTTATTTACAGTGACAATTTAAGAGGACCATAACTGTCTATCTTGCAATTTTAACTGAGGAAATAAAGTCCTTGATTTATTTACTATGCATTTTGTTTCATTTCACAGGGGAACTAAGTCTCATGCAAAAGAAATTGTGATGTAAGAAGTTTTGCCATTCTTTTCCCGACATTTAATGTGCTATTTCTTTATTTGGAACATAAAATAAAAGTCAATTAGACACTAAAAAGCAGGAAGGGCATTGAGAAGAAACATTTATCAGCCATTTAGTTGGCAAGCTGCAAACAGATTTCAGACTGAATGGAAGTTTATGTTTGAAAATATTTAACATCATATATCTAGGAAAACCTGCACTTTCACTTCTTTTTTTTTTTTTTTTTCTGATTTTTTTTATAAGTGCTATTTAAAGAAAACAAATTAAAACTGTTTATAAATGTATCACTACATCAGATTTTTTTATAACAATTTACTTTGAATTCCCATTTAAACTGGTTTATTTATTCAAACATTTAGCTCTGCATGTTCTGTTTCTCTCAGATAAACACATCTTTTTTTTTTCTTTGTGTTTGATATTTTCTGCCTACAAACAAACAAACAAACAAATGAGAAATAGTCTTCTCCCTTGTTCTTCCATGACTGTTTAGTATGAAGCCCAATTTCATGAACTTCAACAATGTCCAAATCTGAGCATTTTGGTTGAATTCCCGGGACTTCATTACAAGACTAATTTTTACTCTTTCTGGCAAGGCAGAGTTATCTGCAAGTAGAAGTAGACAGCTTATGAAAGTCATGCATTGCTAAAATAAGAGTTCTAATGAGGAAGGAAATTATAATAAGGTTTAACAAGTTAAAATATTGTTTTTGAAAAAACCTTTCACTATGAGAAGAGAATAAAATCAGAAGAAATTATGTTCTTACATTTTGTAAAGTTAGAATAAGTATTGAAGGAAAAAAATGAAGCTATAGTAAGGCCATATATGCTAAGATATAATGTATATGAATGAAAAATAACGCATGAATTTGTAGTGCAGTATCACAACAAATGGTTACATCGTGTGACGTATTAAAAAGTAGATTGATGGAATACTGGAGGGAAATTGAATCAATATCAATTTTTCACTGGTAAATGAAGGATTAATTGTCATGTCTTTTTCCTCCTTTCTGCAGTCAAACTGTACATGGAGAATCATAGAAATAGAGTATTATAGAATCATTTAGTTTGGAAAATACCTGAAAAAGCACCAAGTCCAACTATTAACCTAACACTGTCAAGTCTAACACTAAACTGTGTGCCTCAGCACCACCTCTACAAGTCTTTTAAATATGTCCAGCCATGGTGACTCCACCCCTTCCCTGGGAAGCCTGTTCTAGTGAAGAAATTTTTCCTAATGTCCAAGCCAAACCTTCTCTGGTGCAAATTGAGACCATTTCCTCTTGTCCTATTGATTGTTACTTAGGTGAAGAGACCAACCCCTACAACATTACAACCTCCCTTCAGGTAGGTGAAGAGCTATAAGATCTCCCCTGAGCCTCCTTAAGATGAAACAACTCCAGCAACTGCTCAGCAACTGCTCATAAGACTTGTTTTCTAGCCTGCTCACCAGCTTCTTTGCCCTCCTTTGGTCATGTTTCAGCACCTCAGTATGTTTCTTGTAGTAAGGCCCAAAACTGAACCTGATATTCAAGATGCGGCCTCACCAGTGTCAAGTATAGGGGGATGATCACTTCCCTAATCATTCTGGCCACATTGTTTCTGATATAAGCCAATATGATATTGGCCTTTTTGGCCACCTGCTGGCTCATGTTCATCTGTCTGTCATCCAATACCTCCAAGTCCTTTTCCACCATACACCTTTCCAGCCACTCTTCCCAAAACCTGTAGCATTGCCTGGGGTTGTTGTGACCCAAGCACAAGACCAGACACTTGGCCTTGTTGAATCTCATACCATTGTCCTCAGGCCATCAATCCAGCCTATCCAGATCCCTTTGCTGAGCCTACCTACCCTGAAGCAGATCAACACCCACACCCAATTTGCTGTCACTTGCAAACTTATTGAGGATGCCCCCGATTGCCTCCTCCATAGAATTGACAAAGTCCCCTGGGTAATACCACTTGTGATCGGACGCTAACTGGATTTTACTCTATTCACCACTACTACCTGGGCCCAGCTATCCAGTCAACTTTTTATCCAGTAAAGCATACAGCCATCCAAGCCATGCGCAGCCAGTTTCTCCAGCAGAATGCTGTGGGAAACAGTGTCAAAGGCTTTACTAATGTCCAGGTAATCAACATCTAAGTGTGTGTCTAGGTTGTGTAGCATTTTCCCTTCGATTATAGAATCATAGAATCATTAAGGTTGGAAAAGACTAAGAAAAGTCTAATATTATCAAGTCCAACCATCTACCCAACACTATCATGACCACTAACCATGTCCTGGAGTGCCATGTCTACATGTTTTTTGAACACCTCCAGGGATGGTAATGCCACTGCCTCCTTGGGTAGTCTGTTCCAATGCCTCACCACTATTTCAGTATAGAAATATTTCCTAATATCCAAACTACACTTCCCCTTGCACAACTAAGCCCATTCCTTCTTGTCCTACCACTAGTTACTTGGGAAAAGAGACCAACACCTCCTTTCAGGTAGTTGTAGAGAGCAGTAAGGTCTCTCCCCTCAACCTCCTCTTCTCCAGACTAAACAATCCCAGTTCCCTCAGCTGCTCCTCATAAGACATGTTCTCCAGACCCCTCAAAAGCTTTGTTACCCTTCTCTGGACCCATTCTAGCACCTCAATGTGTTGCTTATACTGAGGTGCCCAAAACTGAACACAGTACTCAAGGTGTGGCCTCACCAGTGCTGAGTACAGGAGCATGATCGCTTCCCTACTACTGCTGGACACACTATTTTTGATCCAAGACAGGATTCCATTGGTCTTTTTGGCCACCTGGGCACACTGCTAGTTCATGGTTAGATGACTGTACACCAGCATCCCCAGATCCTTTTGTGCAATCCAGCTTTCCAGGCACTCCTCCCCAAGACTGTAGCATTGTCTGGGGTTGTTGTAACCAAAGTGCAGAAACCTCATACCTCCTGTGCAAGACCATCTGGGAAGGTGGGCACCTGGGAAGTCACAGAGGACATGCATCTGCTGTGCCAGGTAAGAACTTCTTGTCATGTCCTTTGAGTCACTGCATTCACCAAGGAGGAGAGAGCATAGGGAATCCTCTGTATCATGTGCCCTGTCTGCCTGTCAGGCCTTTCCCAGGGAAGGTAGGTTGCGATTCCAGTAGTCTGTCTTTTGTACTCCTTGAGAATTCTCAGCCTTCTCACCTCCTCCTGGAGCTCTGACACTAAGTGAAGAAGTCCTTCTACCTGGGCACACTTCCCACAGTTGTGCACACTGTTGCCTAACAGCACTGTCATAATAGTAGGGCAGAACCTGCACCCTGACACTGGGGTGGTAGCATGTTTTCATTGGAGCTCTTTCTGGGCAGTTGTGTCAGTCGTGGTGGGTTCAGAACTCAGAGAGACCATGCCTTTCTTCTGGGTGGATACCATTGCTCCCTGGTTGAGCTGGAAGAACTTCAGCATTCTTCTTGCATGCCTTTCCATGTAAACTGCCATGTGAACTTCCATGTCATGCCATGCCCTTGCTGACACATCACACCCTGTTTTCCTGCCCTGTTCACAGAGCTCCTGGTCACTAGTGCTCCCTAAGGTCTTCTTTTAAACATGTGGGGAAGATTAGCTGCCATTGCTCCTGTTCCTGCTCAGGTCTTGTCAGCTGCTGTTGCATGATCTACAGGCTCCTGATGGGTCTCATCTCCCCCTGAGGTTCCACTGGTTTGGGAAACCCTCCCCTGTGCACCCCAGTAGAGCACTCTGCTGTGGGTTGTGCTGGCACTAAAGCTGCTCACCTCAGTGACTCAAAATGAGAAAGTCAGAAACTAGATTTAAAGCAGTCAGAATAAGACAATGTAGCCAAAGCTTTTTCAGTCATTTTTTTTCACATGCTGATAAACTACGATGTTCAGTGAGCAATGATTACAGGAAAAAAATCTGCTTATCTAAATTAGTGTGGACCATTTCTTTTTACTGCAGTAACTAAGAAAAAAATGCCTAAAAATTTTAAGAATTTATTAAATCATGTCTCTTAGCATTTAATAAGGTCTAAGGATGGCATGAAAATCAAGGTTTTACGAAACACTTGCCACTTAAGCCCTGTTATAAGTAGCACATTCTTATTTGTTGCAGAAAGGAAAACAGAGTGGTCAGTATAAGCATTGTAATAATGAACTGCATGGCAATACCTGGCAAACTTAATTCTAGTATGAAAATGGTGAGTTTCCTAGACCTGGAAGAAAAGTCTAGTTAAAATTAATGAAGGTAGAGCAGGAAGGGCAAAAGAGTGAGGCTAGCATGTTCTTCTCATAGTTGGAAGAGGCAGGTCTTGGACCTTTGTTTTCCTGCCTCTCCAGTGACTGCTGTGCAAACAAGTGTGCTTTCAGCATTTGCCTCACCTACCCTTTTGGTAGCCTGATATAAAATAAAATATTCCTCTCCTCTGAAAAGGCTTGAATGATTGCACTAAGGGAAGGAAGAAAGATTATATATGATTTACTGACTCAGATCCTTGGAGATGAGCTGGAAACACTACTGTCACCCTCCTCACAATTTCTAATAAACTAGTTTTTGCAGCTCACTGTTCTGTGTTGGATACTGTTAGCATTATTCTAACATCTTCCAAAGGCACAAGTTACTCTGCAGCTTCTGCACCCTTCTAGTTTACACATCTGGGTGAAAGCAATCTCCTAGCTGTTTGGTTTTGGTCCACAACAGGCACACACCATTCAAAAACAGAGATGTGAGGCTCAGATATGGCATGAATGTTTCTTTCTAAGGCAATTGCTGATAGATATTCCCAGGAAGTTCCTCTAAACTCTAAATTGTGGAAATATCCTGTTTGATTGTAAAATGGGACTTTAAGGATCACTATTTTGCAATGAAAAGTCTTAAATACTATCTACTTTATAACAGAAGTTAGAAAAAAAGTCTTAAATCTTCTAAATCAAAGTTTTCTAAAATGTTCTAAAAGTGTGGAATAACAACTGCAGGTGATTTAAAAATTAAAATAATACTAAAGATGCATCACTGTTCACACAAAAGTGAAGGTATAATATCTGAGAAACTTTCAGGGTAGAGCACAACTGGTATGCCAGGAATCCATTCCATAACAGTTCCCTAAGCAACACTGCTTGAAAGCAGCATAGGGGATGGAGTGGAGTGAAGCTTCCATGGCCAGACCCTGTGAAATCACAGCAGATGGGTACTTGATGGTACTACAGGACTGATAAGCTGCCCTGCCTGCTTGCAACCCTGTGCCAACAGTCTGCCAGTTTTTAACAAAGTACTGTCCTTGTGTGAACTTTGCTCATTATAATGTCACTATAATACCACAACACACCTCTGTCCCAAAGGCTACCTGCCTCCAAAGTGCGACCACCCCTCACTGAGCTTGCGCTGTGAATTTTCTTCAGCTGTATCTTTAAAAGCCAAGTGAGAGAAATTTACACCAATCATAATAAAGGTATTTATGACTAGAGTCACTCAATCTCCACCTTGAAGGTAAAAATTATAAAAATGGTTTAAATAAGGAGGGATGTTGGGGAAGACATCATCGTGGACAAACCATCATCTCTGACTCCTGGGATCAGTAGATGGGCTGAATTTCACTTCCCCCCTTAGGGACACTTTTGGGTAAGATCTAGATTTTAAACTTAGAAACTTTTTGAGCTGCTCATTTGTATACTATGTATATATATACACTTTGCAGACAGTGTATTTATCACTGGCAATCCATAAGAACTTGTGTTTCTGTTGCTCTCAATAAACTGCACTTTTCATGCAGCTAGTCACCGTAGTTCTCTCATTGGGCACTGTCAGATCTTTACTGGCTGTGTGGTACCATGGAGTGTGACTGGGCAGGGAGTGCAGGGGGGTATTAGTGAATCCAGAGCCATGTTAGTTCAGAGGTACTGAACACGATCAGACAGGGATCCGAGTTGTGATAGTTTGGATACAATAAACACGACCGGACTAATAGTACTAAACTAACAGTGCCCTACTAGTGAATCCTAGCTGTGGTAGTTCAGCCAGACTGGACACGACCAGTCTAATAGTGATAAATTGGACATCACTCAGAATATAAACCTAGCTGCCCCCAGCCCCTCTGATATCTGAGGGCCAACTGAAATGCATTGGAGTTTATTTTCTGCCAAATTACTTCACCCTTTTGATGCAACAAAAAGTTAGGAAAATATGTTACAATTCATCTCACAGAATCATACTACAAGAAAACAAGTTTTATTTGAAAACTGTATTTTCTCTTGCAATACATTTTTCAATAAGCTTCTTGTCCACTAGGCAATATTAGTTGCCCATTGACAAGCATTTTATGATAAACTGAGCTGCATTTGAAAACTGAGCTGGATTTTAAACCAGAGAAGTGAGACTACTGCACTCAGTGTGCAGAAAATAAAAAGGAATATTAAAGTGATTTCTGGGGAGAGGTGTTAAGAAAACTTACAATTTTTTGCCTCAAACTAGTGAATTCATGCAAATAGCTCAGCCCATCTCAGTGAGGACAAATCAGATTTTTTATCCTTCTCAATCCATTTTACATATGTTTGCATTTATCCTGGAATAATGATACTCTTTGATTAATCTAAACCAAGAAATTTAAACCATAGTGGTCATTTTTAATAGAAGCTCACAGGAAATTTTATTTAAAGGCTGCTGGCCAAAGACAACACTGCTGTTATATTCTGATTTCAAGTATATTTATGTCTCTCTGGTCTAATTTGATTTTGATTAATTCTGATATGGATTAATGAAGGCCCTCGAAAAATTAAATTACAAAACATATCACAAAAACCTTCTGTCATAGTCATTTTTCTATCATTTAGACTTTATCAGATCTAGAGGGAGTGCAAAGGGTGATGAACCTTGCCTTTTGGAACCTGGAATACATTTGGCATGCATTCAGTTTGAAGGCCTAATAAAGAGTTTGTTTCTGAAACTTTTCCAAAATTTTGAGAATTTAGAGCTGCATCTGTCTTGAAAGTATTATTATATTGACAACTGAAAAATGTTGATCCAAGTTAGATTTCAGGCCATGTTTACACCGAGGAAAATCTACAGATACTAAATATAATTGTTAAAGAATATACTGAAATAAGCACATCATTAGATGTCTTTATAGACTCTCTTAATGGAATTGAATCATTCCATATTGAGAAAATATTACAAAGTATCACTCATTCAAGAAAATTTAAAAAATTGCCTCTCTATATTGCTGGCAACTTTATGGATTTACCAGTTTAAGCTTTTTAAGCAGAGAACTCACAACATTTTTTTATCAATTCATGGGTGTGTTCAATGTTTATAAAATGATTCCTCTCCAACGATGAAAGAATGCATGAACAATAAATAAATTGTGACCTTCCTGCAAAACGATTTTACCTTTAAAGATGGATCATGTAAGGTTATGCTTGGCTGCATCCAATGCATGAATATTTATTAAGCTGACAGAAAGTCAATTTTACTGTAACTTGTTCTGTACCAGAAAGTAAAAGACAAACAAAAAACAAAAAACAAAAAAATTAGGACATTCAGTTCATGCTTCCTGTAACTGTCATTGTATGTTTTAATAGGAAAAAAAAGTCTTCACATACTTTCATGAATAATCTGTACATAAAATGGAAAAAAAAAAATCATATTAGATATTCTCATGCAGTGGCTTAATAGTTCACAGATTTCCAAGTGTAATGATCATTTGAAGTCAAGTGCGTCAAGTGTCTTCACTAGCCAATGCCTGAGAAGTATAATTTCTGCAACTCCTAAACCAGTACTGGGAGCATGTGAAATTATATAGTCATCACTATTAAACAGGCATTTAGAAATAATTGATAATAAAGGGCAGCTAATATAATTTGTCATGTCAGTAAGTTACTGGATTCTTACAGGGGTGTTGGGAAATAAATAACACTTGACAGAAAACAAAACCACCATGGAAGCATTCTTAAAGACAGCAAAAATATGCAAATTAATATGCTAACAACAGGACTGGAAAATAAAAATGCCATACAGATTTACGCAAGGATTGTTTTATCATATTTTTACTATACTGAGATTAATGTGAGTATATACTGAATATACTTCCAGCAGCTCAGTTATTTTAACTGAATGCATATATGCAGTGCAAAAGGAAACTGTTATATGACATGGCAATCTAATTATCTAGCGTATTATATTAATGGGTTCCAAATGATATAAAATACAAACCCAAAAGCTGCTCCTTGGGCTACAGCCAGGTATTATGAAGGCATTAAAATTAAGCAAGTGATAGCAAGAATCAGGCACTGAAAATCAGATCCAACTTTAACTCTTCTTAAAACTATAATCTGAAACTAATCCTTTGTGCCTGGCCTTGAAATACCATTGTTTTCATAACTCAGCCATCTTGGAGTTGTTTGCTTCTAATGAGATGAGTAACACAAGCCGTTTACAGAGATCATGAGAGCTGAGCTTTTCCATATGGTAACTTCAATTTGCAATCTAAATGCACCTTAGTGAATACTGAGGTTCCAGGGGGTCCAGAAATGCCTTAAAGAGAAGGGAGAGAGAATTATTTCCCAATTCAATATGATTAAGCACTCCATACATCTTTTTTGTTCACAGAGCATGGTCTTTTTAGAGTTTGAGCTAAAGTGATAAATACTGTCCCAAATATGTTATTTCAAAACTACTACTTAAAGCTTTACTCTTTCAAGACTGCTTTTTTTGGTCGTGACTTTTAAACAGCTTATATATTAGAGATATATCCTTATATGGTGACTATTACATTAAAGACAGATTAATAATTTTGTAGGCAAAACCACAATGCAATGAATTTCTGGGCAGTTCTGGGCACCACAGTTCAAGAAGGACAGAGAGCTACTGGAGAGAGTCCAGCGCAGGGCCACCAAGATTATTAAGGGAGTGGAGCATCTCCCTTATGAGGAGAGGCTGAGAGAGCTGGGTTTCTTTAGCCTGGAGAAGAGGAGACTGAGGGGGGACCTGATTAATGTCTATAAATATGTTAAGGGTGAGTGTAAGGAGGATGGAGCCAGACTCTTCTCAATGTCATCCAATGTTAGGACAAGGGGCAAGGGGAGTAAGTTGAAACACAAGAGGTTTAGGGTAAACATAAGGAAAAACTTTTTCACAGTGAGGGTGACGGGGCACTGGAAGAGGCTGCCCAGGGGGGTTGTGGAGTCTCTTTCTCTAAATGTATTCAAAACCCGCCTGGACACGTTCCTGTGTGACTTGATCTAGGTGATCCTGCTCTGGCAGGGGGGTTGGACTAGATGATCTTTCTAGGTCCCTTCCAACCCCTAACATTCTATGATTCTATGATCCTATGAATTCATATCTGACTTGCAAACAGAATAATATAATATCACCAAAAACTGCAATAACTCCTGTGTAAGTTTACAAAACTTCTCGTCTTTGCATCACTGACAAAAAAGGGCCAAACTGGAATGTTTAAAAAAATTAAATAAACAGCTGTTAATTGTTGATAGAATATTATAAAGTTATATTAGGAGTGAGATCTGCTAGAAGAGGAAAGCCTATAGGAGGACTAAAAAAAAATGTTCTAATACAGTTTACATTAAATTTCCTCAAAACAGAGATCAATCTAGAATTACCATTAATAGAAGGAATTGATAGTATGGTGTCCAATATGAATCAAAAGGTTCAAAAGTTTATGAAGCATTGCCAGTGTGTAGATTTAAATACAAACTCATGTGTTGGGACCCTTGTAAAAAAGATAATAAATTCTTTTTATATTGAAATAAATATTGCTAATACTATCCCTTTGTAAACTTAATAAAAGCACAGCATATTTGTGACAGCAATTAAATGCTGTGTATCTTATTTAGTTCTTCAATAAAATTGTACAACAGAGGTAGAAATGTGTACATATGGCATCCTGGCATTTTTCTGTGTTTTCACCTTCTCTCTGTGACACAATGAAGTTGTGATGCTGAAAAATATCATTTAAAGTACGTCGTTACTATAGCCTCAAATTTTCATTCTATAGCTGGAGTTAATTAAAAATCCATGATCAATGACTTATTGGAAATATGCATCTGTACCAGTTTTTCCCTTCTTTTCATCTGATCTGTCTAAACATGTAGATAGCACATCAAGAAGACAACTGGGTACTGTATGTATGCAAAGTTTTGCCCATAGGGAAGTATTTGGTTAAGTTTCTCAGCAATCATTCTGAGGATTGAAGACATTAAACATTTTTGATTAAATGTCCTTGGCACAAAGACCAGGACTGTACTCATGAGATCTGCTGATGACATTCTCATCAGTATGGAGAAGGACTGGGATATCTCAGAGGAATAACTGGATGTTTCTGGTGACTGAATAATGGTAATTGGATGAAAATTGTCAATAGTATAGACAAAAATACACAGAGACTGAAAAGAAACAATAAAGAATATTGCATGCATTATCTAACTGCAAGATGACTATGAACCATGAAGATGAGGCAATGGTGGAGAATATCAAGTATTCTGGATGCATCACATTAAGTATTTTTAGTTTAGTTCCACAGGGCTTCTGTAAAACCACATTTTTAAATATAAATATTATTATTTCAGATTGGACTTAGTACAGAAAAGGTACTTTGCTGAGGAGTGAATTAAAGAACTTCCTTTACATAAAGAGATAAAAAGAGTTTGACTTCTTTAGTCAGCTAAAAGACAGGATTATGTAAAATATATTTTTTTTCCATAAACACATGTAGTAGATAAAAAGAAATTAAAGACAAAAGCCTAGCTAAGCTAGAAATCACTTACAAGAACAACTGATTAGGAACTGACCATAATGTGGAAATCAAATGCTTCTAGCAAAGCTAAAAATATCTGGTATATTCTTCCACTGTAAGTGGTGGATGCAAACTTGCATTACAAAACCTATGCATTATAAGTGGAACACAAGGTAGCCTTTGCTGCTCACAGTGTCTCTAACTTATTCCTTAATTATACATTTGGCAGTAAATAGATAGAGACTGGTTTTGATTACAGCAGGCATGGCACAGTTCGCCTACACACAGTGAAACTCTCCTCCCTTCTCAAAAAAATATTTACATGCAGACTTACCCTGCATTTGTGCTAACACGCAATGCATGCTCAGAGTATTGATTGTTTCAGGTCAAAATTGTGCTGTCCCCATTCTGGCAATTCAATATCATGGACAGTCAAGTCACAATGCTCTGGTCTGAGCTTTCTCTTAATTTTGTGTAGTAACATAGACATAAGGAATAGAGACTGTGAAGCTTTATAGCTAACCCTGCAACACAAAAAAAAAAAGCTGCTACTCTATCTGTGACCTTTTCAATGGAGTGGTTGTAAGACAACTTCATGTCTGCTGGGAAACAATAAACCCTTTCAGTTAAGTCAGAACCTTCCAGGCTCTAAAACTAAAGCAAACCAAGCAAAAAACAATTAATGTTTGTATATATAAACCACCAGCCTTATAGATCCATACCTTCAAAATACCTTTATTAGAGACATGATTTAACAGCACTGAATCCACATCATAGTGATCTGTTGTGTCACTGCAAGTTTCTCGAACATAATACAGAGATATTTGACTTATGCTCTTAGCAGTCATTGCTTGAAGTTTATCACATGTGGAGTTTCTTTTGTTAGTTAAAATAATCATAGAATCATAGAATCATTTGGGTTGAAAAGACCTTTAAGATCATCCAGTCCAACCATTAACCTTGCACTGCCAAGACCACTGTGTCCTTAAGTGCCACATCTACATGTCTTTTTGAATACCTTCAGCAATGATTACTCAACTGCTTCCCTAGGCAGCTTGTTCCAGTGCTTGACAATGCTTTTGGTGAAGAAACTTTTCCTAATGCCCAATCTAAACTTTCCCTGGTACAACTTGAGGCTATTTCTTTTTGTCCTATCACTTGTTACCTGGGAGAAGAGACTGACCCTCACCTTGCTACAAGTTCCTTTCAGGTAGTTTTAGACAGGGATAGGGTCTTCTCTGAGTCTTCTTTTCTCAAGGTTAAACAATCTTTAGATGATCCTCAAAAAACTTGTTCTCTAGACCCTTCACCAGCTTCATTGCTCTTCTTTGGGATGTGAAGTACACACTTCTGGATTTGGCTACAGAAATTTATTGTGGCTTTTCCTACTTCTAGTGTCTGGCATAGGAAGTAGATCTTGGAAATTGTTTCCCTAATATTTTAAAGGTGCTGTTTAGGGGAAATTATGTGTTTATATGTACAGCTAATTTAGATAAGCAAAGGCTTTGGTAGAAAAGATTGATAGAAGTGCTTGGTTTTTAAAATTAGTGATAAATTAAGTACAGTAAATGCAATTCTACACAATAGTGGTATTTTATTTATGTTTGCTCATGGAATAAAATATTATTAATAATAAGAATATTATATGTAGCAGGAAAAGTAATATTATTAATCTGACTTTCATAAATGTGAATGCTAATTATAGCAGTTAATCCAATAAGACACATTTTAGAGGTATGGATAATCACCACAAATTTCACCTTTCTGTGAATACATAATGAAGCATCAGAGAAATATTTCTAAGCATATCAACTTATGTCAAGAGATTTTCACTACATCAAACACTGATTAAACTAAATTTAAGTCTACCATGCAATAGATGGCTTTGAAGTGCTGATAGGCATCGTTTAAAAAGTGTCTTTCAGAGACCTCTATCACAGTGTGAAAAGAAAAGTAAAGAAGGGAATATTGACAACTTGCGTAAGGTACTTGGAGACAGTTTTTGTGCTTTTTGCTAATTTAAATCTGGAGACTGGGAAGGAGTAAAGCATAAGCAGTGTAGACAATTAAAATTAACACTTTTGATAATTGTTCTTACTAATGCATAAGTCCTGTTAAGAAACTGGTATAAACTTGTCATACCGTTGGAATTTGTGTGGGATATTCTATGTGGGGACAAGAGTTGATACATATGCATACACTTTATAAATAGAGGAATGCATATACATTTATACAGGGGAATTCTTCCCCTTAAAGTCTTCATTAGTTTATGCAAGTTTTATAAACTGCAGATATAAACAAATGTCATCCTAGTAATCTAGTCTCTAAGTACATATATATAGCATATATATTTATAGATTTTTTCCTGTGTGTGTATTTTTGTTTTAATTTTTTTATTACATTTATTTCAACAACTCTTCAGGAATATGAAAAAAAACCCAATCATTATTTTGCTACATGAGCAGCCTCGCAAATTCTTCCTTCAGCCATCAGTTACATAAAGTGAATGTATCTCTTTTAACCTCTGTGCCACAGCATGTGTATTTCTGCCACAGCAATTTCTGCTTATTTATTTACTGAATAAAATACATAATTACATATATTCTAATATGCTGTGCTGTATGTTTATCTGTTTCTTTCTGAAATTAGTGAGAATGGGAGCACATTCTCAGTGCTCTGTTATGCTATGCATGTAATCCCATCTTTTTGTTTTTACATTATTCAGTTTACTGTAGATTTCACTATTCAGTATAAATGAAAAATCCAAAGTACACAAAAATCCTACTCAATATTTCATTAATGCCTAGAGAACTTCCTGTTTTAAAATGCAATAAATCTGTTGGAAGAAAACAGAAGAATGATCCTTCACTTTGTAGGAGGATCCTGTGGTAAGTTAAAATTATTTCTCAGAGCATTAAAAGACCCTCTTCTTTCACTAATTCTAGTAGCAGTTCAAAGAACTACATCTTGCAGGAGACATTGCTTCAATGTTTATTAGAAGCACAATACTGTGCTCTGAGAAGTCTTACAGCTCTCAGTATGGTCAAGGAAAAATTGAGGTTCTCAGAAGAAAGTCTTTAATGCAGTTACGATCAGGATGAGGACTCATGAATTATTTTTTCACTGAATAAGGTAACTGTTTTCTAGCCCTAACCTCTCACTGTCCTGATGATCAGCCACACCACCACTTTATAACTGCAGGAGTTTTCTAGTCCTTGGTTCTCATCAGGTTCCCATAGTAGCCCAGCCACTGGTACTCTTAACAGTTCAGCTGTCCCCAACTATCAGGGACAAATGCAAAGGTAACACTGAGGAATACAAGGCCTCTAACTGGGCACTTACATACTCCAGGTTAACACTAAGTCTAACAGTGTTAAGGAAAGCCATTTTGTGGCTTCCAAGGAGAATTCATTGGATCAAATATGCATCCAAGGTTACTCCAAAGGCTCCTTCCACAGATAATGGAGAGAAATGGGCTCATCTAGGAAATTATTTGCCTCAGTTTCAGGGACATAACTAAATCACCTAAACATGTGTAGTGATATCTGGACTAGGATATTCCACCTGGACTTCATTGATGTGCCACAAGGGCAAAAATCTGTTGCAGAACCTATAATATCAGTTTTGTTTTTTCTTTAAATGTCAGGAAAGGCGTTTCAAATATCTGCCAGTTCCCTAGTTTTGGATGTATTAGAGCATCTCAAATGGCTGTATGTCCTTGAGTTTAGGCAACTAGATGTTTATATCAGAATGAGATTTCCCTAGGAATACCTATTTCTTTACTTAGCAAAGATATTAAAGGATAATTAGATCAGATACAACTGATTGCAGTTAAGTGAGATGGAAACCACTCTCAGTGGTAGTTAGGTACTGTTTTGAAAAATACTGTCCACAAAAGCTATAGGACTACTTCTATTATTACTCTCTTACCCTGACTGTAGCTACACTATAGAGACTGAAACTGCAGAAATTCCAAGTCTTTAAACTGGGAAAATCATGCGCTGCCTGAATAAACTGGCTCAGAGGCAATCTGCCTCTGATGTGGTATATTTTATGCTAATCATACCATAAGGTATGTAATTACCATGCATTGTTCTTTCTTAAGGAAAGGTTGTATTAAGCAAAATATATTTGAGGATATTTGAGAATGGAGTAGACAATTTACCAGCAATAACAAAGCTATAAAAATTTCATTCAGACCATCCCTTTTTCCTTCCCATCCCTTCCTTGCTTTTTAAATTTAACTGTGAAACAGCTCTTTACTGTTTCTTTGAATCATCATTGTATTTGAATGAAATTCTGTTGATGTAATAAGGCTGGCCAGCCATCAACAAATAATATAACAGAAGAAAAAAAAGGAAATTCATTCAAACAGATACAGTTTAATAGGGCTAATTATGATGTCTATAGATAATGGTGGATTTTTTTGGCTAAGACTATACAAAAACATTTAAAAGCCTTTTTCTGTCTAGAAAGCATTCCAGGGTGACCTGGAGTGCTACATTTATCAAGTATGTTTGTGCAACTCTACAATACAGGAATCCATAACACATGCTTTTCAGAAACTGAAGCACTCCAATTCAGTACTGTAATGGAGTTCCAGAATTTGCATTATGTCTTGTGGATGTAATTTCAGGTCATGAAGCTTGAATGCAGAACAGATTACTGGAGAGGTCATGTCTGCTCCATGAAATTTTGCTACATCTGCAAGAAAGGGAGTTGTTCAAACTGAAAACTGCCTTTAAAGTTGTGAGGCTCCTGTTTGGCAGGACAATATTTTGTAGCTCCAGAACTGTTGCACACAATCCACAAAGGCAAAATCAAGATACTTTCAAAGGAAATTTCTGAAGAATATTTATTTCCTTGGACTTTTTGGAGTTGGGATACCTATGAATAAAGACTATAAAGATCTTTTTTTTTTTTTTTTTTTTTTTTTTTTTTAAATTATGCCCCTAATGTAGGGAGGGAACAACCACATTCTTACATGCTAACCTTGGCTCAAGTTTTGCTGATGAATTGCTTGCTTGTTTCTATCTTCAGTCCTGTCAAACACAACCTGGAATAAGCAATTTTATATTTTTATGTATATTTAAAAACATAATGTACAACTAAAATTAATCAAATAATTTCCTCTAGTAAATCAATAATACATTATTTTACTAGGATTCATGCTACAGTCAAACTGCTGAAAAGCCTCCTGAACAGTAAAATGGATTTTTTTTCACTGAGAACCAGTACCTTAGAGGATAATATCTCTGTTAACAAAGAAAAGGGAGATAATTAAAATTTTTACAAAGCATCTGCCATCCAACTATACTGATTAGGACTTATAAAACACCACAGATTATAAGAATTTATATTAACAAAAATAAATTAGAAGGTTCCCCACAAAAATAAAACAGAAACTTTAGAGAAAAAAATAGACAATGTTCTAACCTTCACATAAATGCACAGATGTACTAAACAACAACAAAAAAAAAGCACCCTAACTTTGAGTACAATTTTGATGTGTAAACAAAACAATCACCATGTAGCCTTTGCTAAGAAAAAACAGAATGATAAGATACAGTGTGGATCACAGATTATTGCACTTTAATTTCTAAATGAGCTTAGACATCTGTGAAATTAAAACCCCAGGGCGGGCAATTTATGTGACACTATGTTGAGAAAGGAACAAAGCTTTGAGATGCAAATTCCAGCTTTCCATTGCGTCAGAGCAGGTAACCTTGCAAACAACCTTCACACAGACCAGTCTTCCCACTCTGACTGATGTCTCCCATATGTATCTATTTCTCCTCTCCGTTTTCCAATCAAGTTGACAGCAATTCCCAGTTCATTTTCTAAAGAGACTGATAAAAGCCAGGCTGGACCTGTACCTGTTATTAACCTCTCTTGTACCATTATTACTTATTTTCCTCCTTTGAGATAAGCAGTTACATTGCACTTGCTGATCTTTGCATGTGATGTGTTATTACAAAAAACCAGTACTCCAAATGTCAGCCTGTTACTGGGTCATTAAAGTCAGGTCGTGATATTTGAAAATTTGATGTTCTTAACCTTTTCAGGAGTTAACCAACATATATTATGGGTTTATTTGTCTTTGTTGTTTTTGTCATTGTTGTTATTGCTGCTTACATAAATTATTCATGAATACAAGGGCACATATTGTGCTATAAAAAGCCATGAAATTTAATTGATTTAGTCATGTTATTGAATAAAGTATGATTTAATCATTAATAGTATTTACATAATTATTTTCACTGTCCAGTTTGAGACTCCTTCATTATTTTGAAGGAATAATTTAGAACCCTGTATATATACAAATAATTATTCAAATCTCTTATATATACTACAGGATGAGTTAGGATGAGGTAGGAAATAGCCTCAAGTTGCACCAGGGGAGGTTTGAATGAGATATTATGAAAAATTTCTTCACCAAAAGTTGCCAAGCACCAAAGCAGGCTGCCCAGGGAGATGGTAGAGGCACCGTCCCTGCAGGTATTTAAAAGATGTGTAGACATGATGTTTAAGGGTGTGGTTTAGTGGTGGTCTTGTCAGTGTTAGATTAGTGAATGGACTCAGTGCTCTTAAAGATTTGAATCCTAAATGATTCTATGATTCTCTGATACACAAATAGATATACCATTATTTTTTTTCTGTATGGAAATAGGGCTTTCCTGCCTACAAGCAGCATTGATGAATCTTCTTTTCAGTTATGTACACTTATATTTATTATAAAATAAGTCTAACAAATGCTATGATAAGCAGAAAATATATATTTCTTATTTTCCATTATAAATTAAAATTTTTGATAAAATGTTTTTATGAAAATTAACCACCATGACATTTTTCAAAATTGAATTAACTGCAAATATCAGCTAGTGTCTGAAACATATCATGTGTCAAACAGGAATTTTAAGAAGCCAGAACCTGTGATACTTTTTATATAAGTTCAACCCCCAAAGGCAAGTATCTCAAAATTTTATTAGTTTTTGCAATACTAGCATTACTTCATGCCAACAGCTGGGGAGGAAAAAAAAAAATAAAATTAGGTTCTACAGTACCCAGACTACATCTTCAACTCACATACTCAAAGTGCAATTCTCTAAATAAATTAATGTTATATTTTTTAAATTCTTGAATTCTCTACATATCATGGGAGTCTGTGGTTTCTGCAGACAACATATCAATATGAGTTATCAAGTGCCTTCTTCTATGTATCACATTGAAAGTATTTTTGTGTAATCAGCATACAGAGAATATTTTCCAAATGGACACCTAAAATATGTTAATTTTTATGTATATATTTTAATTAATTTCTTTAATATAGTTGATGAAAAGATGTAATTTAGAAAGTCTTCTATGAAACTCTTTTTTGTTGCTAGTATAATAATTCCGGGAAAGATACTGAAGAACCCTGTGTATATATATTTTTACTAGATTTTTATAGATGCTTTTATAGAGGAATAATATCAATGACATGCTGGCCATCTTCTGTCCAGCTTTAAGAAGTGAATTGTCCTCAATTCCTCAACACTAAGAAGATAGTGCTCTTTTGCCGATATATTATTCATGGACAAATTCTCCTGAAATCTTAAAACAGCTTCCAAAGGTAGAAGTCATTTTTTACAGTCACAATATTCAAGATCACTTAAAACATTCAGTTGACAATACCATGCTACAGAAAATAAGTTAGCATCTTTTTCATGCTGCTGAGAACCACTATTCAAACAAAATATTCACAGATGGAACAATACAAAAAGGGTAGTTTTGCAAACTAAGTGTTAAGATAATCAAGCAGTTGTTAAATTCAAAATATAAACTGAACAAATTTGTCATATTTCTATAGCAATCATTCTCATTTATGAGAAAAATGTCAGAAAGCTATAACTTGTATGCAAAATAGTATGTAAAAGAATGCCAAAGTAGTGACTCTAGCAGTCAGGAAGATCTAAGCTCCAGAAATGTTTATTATCTTCTTGGCAAAGTGAATGGGCACCAATTGATAAAATAATTCTGAGTATAAATATTTTTATGAGCAGCTTTTGCTTCATGTTAGCATAATAAGCTGTTGCCTTAGTTGGATGTGACACAAGCACCCAGGAACAGTGAGAACTACATCGGTCATTCACACAATGAAATACACCATTCTTCCCAGTGGGGTGGAGAAGTTGTTGCCAAAAATACAAGCAGTATGGCTCTTCATAGAAGGCAGATTATGCCTTCACTTATTTTTCTGGGGCATTTTATATAGTAACCTTATTTTGCTTTTTTTGTGTTATTTGTACCAATGAAATCCAATGCCAGTGTAGGGCTAATTAGAGACACGCTGATACTTGAACTCTTTGTTGTTTTTTTTCTTTAAGAAATCCTCATCTTCTTTGTCTTGGTCTTAGACCTATGGACCAAAGCTATATAGTTCACTGGATCCCATCAATCTATTAAATCTTTTAGGCCTTTGAATCTTTTTTTTTAAAGTCAGTGTGTGTCTTCACTTTACCTTTACTAGGACAACGCGGCATAATTCACCTTTACTTTTGAAATAAACACTTCTCCAGAGTTTTGACCCTTCCTTCATGGAAATACTCCCCTGCCACACTTGAGAGATAAATTGTCTAAATGAACTTTATAATAACTTTTTACACAGTATCTAATTGTGGACTAGCCTAGCAGGCAGCCTCAGCAGGTGCATTTCTATCAAAAATAATTTCACTGCATCTTTTATATAATTGAATTGACTAAGTTCTGCTGCATCATGATGTCTTCTCTCATTATAATGACAGCTGTGATATATTGCAAGTTAGTTGCTTGAGTAGAAGAAAAAATTATAAGAAAAAATACAAATTCCAACCAGAATTCTTCAAACCAAGCATCTGAGGGGAAAAAAACCCCAACAAACCAGACAACAAATCATTAACCTCAAGATATGTGGCAAATAATCTGCAATATTAAATATTTCTATTCACGAAGTACCTAGACTGTTTTTGGAACATTCACCATTTTAGAAATTAGAAATTCTTTTAATGTTTCTACCTTACCTCGAAATACTATTCACTGCAGGAAAAGAAAAAAAATACTAATGCTTTAAAAACCTCTATGTTCAGTTTCTTAGCAGTGACATGAGCTCTGAAGTTCTTCCTTATAGTGTAAATGGGGTTTTCTTTCACTTTTCTCAACAGGAACACCCATTTCAAAACATTCAGTTAATATAAGTAGAAAATGCCATATGAATCATCTGAGTGTCATACTTTAAATGCAATTTGCAGCCATTTAGAAAGTGCCCTAAGAGTAACTTACTCTTTAAAAAAGGAAGCTCATTTATTGGAAAAAAAAAAAAAAAAAAAAAAAAAAAAAAAAAAAAAAAGGAAAGAAAAAAACAAGAAGTGTAAAATGACAATGTTTCTGTATTTTTTTTCAAAACCATACATGGACTTATTTATTGTCATTGAGAACAGTGACTGCTGAATTAAAGTACTGAAGTACCTAAATTATAAGTAGTTTTTATACTCAGCTGTATTTCAGTGTGTTCAATTTTCCAATAATCATAAATAAGCTTTCTCAAATAGGACTTATTATACTACCATAACTGTGATTTCTTAGTCTTCATATTACTTTATCTTTCTTTATGTAAGCATATGTAACACAAGGTATATACAGTTAATAAAACTACAGGGCTATTGAGTAACTAGTTCATTATCATCACTGGTTCTCAAAGTTTTCACCACAATTGAGAAATTGCTATTGTTCCAAACATCCTTCTAATGCTTATCAGAAGATGCATTCATGTGATTGATTATATTATTCCCCTCCAAAACATGTTGCCTTTGTCAAAACCTTTTAGATACTTGGAACTATTTTTCACAACTCAGCACATTACTTCTCAGAAACAGAAAGAATGATGAGGTTAGATACTTAAAGGAAATAATGTAGTCTTTGCAGAAAGGCAGGTCCAAAGAAGGAAAATGTAAATTAGTAGTGTGCATCTCATGTGAGGCTGTTTGCATACACATGGCGGGGGGGGCTTCTGTTATAGTCTTTGATATGAGTCACATACAGACCATATGAACTTCTTAGTGGTCAACAGCCTGCTCCCAGCTGCTGACTGCTCCTCTTTGCCTCATGTCAGCATTCAGGCATATGATGGTGGAAGGCTCGCAAAACCTCACAGGAAATAATCATTATTGGATTATTGGAATTGGTTTGTCTTTAAGGAACCTAAATATTGCTATCTTAAACTGGAAATCAATTTATGTAAAATTCTATAGACTAGTGTCAAGAGGTCACCTTCACCTAACCTCTCAGACAATGACTATGATCGTCATCTTATCTGCAACAAAGGCATCTACATCTGCTTTTATGTGCTGCATTTGGGAGCTTTTGGAGGAACAAGAGAAATAAGTTATTGTGGGAACAGAAACAAAACCCTAGAAGTTCCTTTTCCAATGGAAACACTTAGTTTATCCACTGAACTACCCGGAATTTTGTTTCTTGATTTCAGTTTTTCCCCTTCTGAACAATGGTATGATTTAACAGAAAGACACCAAGGTGCCTGTTTGTAGTCCACGGCTTGAGAACTGTCAGACTTTCACAAGGGATGCAAGCTTAAACCCCCTGGGGACAAGAATAAAGAAGTTCCAGATATTCCAGTTCTGAAGTTCTGTTACACCATTTAGAAAACAAATATTTGTGGAGAAAATTTTGGCATGTCAGTGTATGTTATAACATCTTCAAAAATGCAAATTATATCATAAAGAGTGAGATGTGGTGAAACTCCCTGAGTGGAGATAGGAACAAGCTCATCTATGAGACCCTATCAACCTATCTTAAAAGGTGATGTGCCATTTCACTTCACATTTTATCACAGACCAGATGTGCTTTGATACACAACATGTTTGAACAGCTAATTAATATTTTAAAGTGTCATTCTGGCATAATCTGTATAAAGGTACACTTAGAATACACAACATCCTGTCAAATACAGTTTAAAAAAGAAAATCCATCTAACTGGCTCATGTTCAGTAAAATGTCTATGTAGGCCTATATGGTTGCATACGATGCAAATACTTCTGTCTTCATTGAAGAAAACTCAAAATTTCCAATCATTTAAATGCAGTGAAAACATATTTCCAATTAACAGCCTTTGGAAAAATATCAGTTAAATCTATTTTCTTTAAAATAGTAAATTTATTCTTCATTCAAAAGTAATACATTAAACACCCTTAGAATAGTTTCAATGTTTTAATTTATATACCATTTTAAACATTAAACTGTCTCCCACTGATGAAGAGGAATGCAATAATAATTTATCTTTGTAGGGAAGAAAAACAAAATTTTATCTTCAGTTCTGAAATAGTACTTAGTTTGAATAAATATTTAATATTTATATAACTATATTTTGGGTAAACTGTAGTTAAGTGAGGAATTAATACATTTATAACCTCAATGACACTATTTTCTTAAAAGGTGTTTGTTAGAATTGTTCCATCTACCGATTTTATTAATGCTTAGTCAGAAATTAATTTAATTCACTTTAATGCTGATCCAAAAATTGGGCCATCTTCAATGAAGGATTTCACATAGTTCAGTTACAGACAAAATTTACAAAATAGAACCATTCAACTGCCATGCAATTCTGAAACAACCACTTTTAGTCATAGCTGCAACTATGTTAACAGAAGTACAGAGTATCAAGGAACTAGGTACAGTTTTCTCTGAAGCTGAAGTTGATACTGTTTTTATCTGAAGTTGCAAAAGGGTAGGAGATACTATAAAGCTCAGTGGCTGGTTGCCATTCTATCTTTACCAGTTCCTTGACTTTTAAGAGTTCACTAAGTGGAAGAATGTGGATGTTCAATAACATCTTAACTTTTATAGCCAACATCTTCAGGAGCTTTTCTGCAACACTGGGTATGGTACAGCTACAATCAAAGATGATCAACCATATAATTTCCTTTTAATTAATTAATATTGAATCAATTAAATGACTATGATAAGCCATTCACTCCTTTTTATTAGGATAGTTTGTGGAGTTGTTTTTGTATGAAAAACATACATTGTAATGAACAGATCAATGGTGGTGTGACTATATTAATCATAAACTGATCACTCTTTTTGAGGTCATGGACACTGGCGTTATAGATAAATGGAGGCATAGCTGAATAGCTTTGTAAGCTAAACATTTTCTACAAAGGACCATACAAATGACATTGTCAAAGTAGGGTGAACAGAAAATAAATATAAATCCAAGAGAATAGTAAACAGTTATATTTTAACAACTTATCCTAGTAAGGAACTCATACTTTGCTAGAGTATGGGTTTGGTAAGGTGCAGTACATAGTACATTTTACAAAAAAAATGCTAAATGGCAAGTAGTGATGCATGTTGTATTTTACAGGGGGAAAACTAAGGGTATAAGTAATTTGTCCCAGATCACACAATATGTAACATTTTTAGATGTCTTTTTCTAAATAATGTGCTAAAACTTCATCTTTCTCTTAAGAAGTTAAGCATGTTAGATGAAGCCTTCTCTAAATTGCTTATTTATGTCTATAGATTACAAAATAATCTAGTTTATTTAAAACATAGATATTGTATATTGCAGGCAGTAGCTTAGAGAATTAAACTACAATTAGTGTTCTCAGATAGTGAGTTTTATTTAGTCATAGCTTCCCATTTCATTTTGATTGGAGTTAGATTTGCAATCAGATGTTCCCTAAGAAGATCTTGAAATCAAACATGTATTCTCCTTGGCATAATTTCAGTACTTTCCAAAGTCCTGCTCGTACTGGTCATCTGGTTTATCATTCTGTAAAGGTACTGAATGCTATGCTATTATTTCCAAAGTGTATTTAAAAACCATTTTTTTTCCTCTATCTAAGAAACTTTTGTTGACTTCTATGTCTAATATAAAAGTAGTTAAGTATCGCATGCAATGGTCAGCAACTACATGTTGATTCTTTAGGAATCACACAGTACTGTTGACTTTCAGAGATGTATTCAGTTATATTGTCAATCATTAAATATGTGATAAAATCTCTACAATAGAAATGTCATTATTTATATAGTCACAATTTTTTTTTTTATTTTTTTTTTTTTTAGGATGCAGTAGAGATCCTGTCAATATTTTTTCTGCTTTGTGTTGTTTTTTGGTTTATTAAAAAAAGTTTTTAATTGTCTTTTGAAACTCACAGACTACTTTTGCAAAAATAAGCTTCATATCCCAGTGTACCAATGGCCTGTTCATATGATACTGATATTCTGCAATCTGTATCTTTCTTATTTTTTTAGTGAGGAAAGAAAGGAAGCAGGGGCAATTGCTGACATATGTCAGCCTAGGATTTGTTTGGGTTTTTTCTTCCCCCAAGGTATTAGTTGGAAAACATCTAAAAAAACTAAGGACAACATTTTTCCCCATGTAAAGAGAGGAAAAGTATTTAATTTTGGTACATAAACACATCTAGTCTGAATGAGCTATAGATATATGAGTGAAGTAAACAGCACTACTAAAAAAGAAGTCTCTGAAGTGACACAACTTTATTTTCTTACTGGCACCAGGAACTCCAATTACAAAATGTCTCTGAACTACAAATAAAGCAAAAAAAGTTCAGTCACATCTTTTGTAGAGAATATGTGATAAAGGAGGAGATGTTGACAGTCACTAGACTCTTTTCTTTCTGAATCTGCTGTTGCAGCAATGTAAAGTATAGCATTAGATCATGAATAATTTCAAGAGCAGTCTTTCAAAGAAGATCACTTATGTTTATTAAGGACTTTGACACTGTTCTCAGAATATGGTTTGCCCCACCAAATTATGATTTAAGCAGTTTTGTCATTGAAATAACCATTCATTTTCTGTAGTAAACAGTTACGTATTGCTGGATTGCTATGTTGAAAATTTATAGCTTTCATCTTCGATGCACTTGCATTTCAGAGAAACATGAACTCTTTTTATCATACAAAGTTTCTAAAGCCTTTCCTTGTGGAAGACAGGTTGTACATAAACATAAGATGCCGTTATCACAAAACAGGACGATTTTTCTTTTATTCATATTAAGCTCATATTTATGGAGGAAATCCTGTCTCCCAGTAAAATAAATGGGAATGTTGCCATTGACTTTGTTAGAGCTGGAATTTGACTCCTCAACTTTTTTTCTTCTTATTTTTCTCAGACTCCTACTTTACTTATTGCTTATTGTCCTTCCTTTACAAATTGCCCTTCAGGCAGAAAGAAGACAATGTATCTGCAAACTCATTTTGCATTTCCATTAAGGACTATACCACAAAGAGAGCTGGTAATGTCACTGCTTGTCTCTGCTACATGTAACTTTCAAGCTCCTGCCCTCAGAATCTTAGAAACATTAGCTACAATTTGAGTTAAACCCTTTTCTTTGATTTTATGTCTAAATTGCTCCTTGGTGTAAAGTACCGACTGAATCTATTCTGATAAAAACAGGTGGAAGATAACTGTCATTTTTTTTATATAATCTTTTTGAAAACACTTCATCTGAACAACTATGGCCATATTACATTGTATACATATCTGTGATAGTTGCTAGAGTCCAGTTCAATAGATGCCTAAACTGGGTCACAGGAGTTAAGGAGTCTGTATCAGACTGACTGAGGTAAAGGTGAGGAATGGTAATATACACCAAATAGTAGAGCAGGGATGTTGTTTGCTCAGTCCTGTTACTTTAGAGCTTCTGTAGCAGCCACTTGAAGATCTGTAGCTTACTCTGAGGCAAAGTTTTAAGTATGCTTGTATTAAGCTGACCCTCATAATATCTGAAATGTGTCACATATACTAACATGACAAGATTACCTATCACTTCATTAAGACATGTGCAATAGGTAGGCACATGGCAGAGCAGTCAGAGCTCAATTCTCTTATATACTCACTTTTCCAATATCACTGTAGCTAAATACAATATGACATCAAGTTTCATATTAAATTTTAGTTAAGCTGTTGGCCTCCAATTTCATGTTATAAAAATTCCTGGGATAGTTCAGATGAAGATCCCGGAAAGGTCAGGCCTAGCATTTTATTCCCTATATCTGGTAACTTGGAAAAGCCTATGAGTAATAGAAACTGATGGGTTATTCACACTGAAAAGGAAATAATCTCTGTTCCTCTGTCACCATGCACGTGCTAGATGCCTAGCTTTGGTAGTCAGATACTGTGAAGCTTAGCTGACAATGAGTTCTACCATGAGATATTATTTAAGGAACACATGTTGAATCATACAGATAATGAACTTCGAACTCCAAAGAACATGAACCAATTCAACCTCTTCCATCGCAGATGAGATTACCTCTGCTGTAAAGGAAAGAACTAATATCTTTTTAATTTCTTACAGCCCATGAATTCTACCTGCATTATTAATATTTGACCTTTTTTCTGTTAGAGCAAGTACTCCCAATAAGCATTGAGTTGCTATAATAAAATCCCGATTAAAGGAAGTATGAAGTAATGAACAAACTGACTTTGAGAAAATGCATGCTGAAAGAAGATGCTGGATAAAATATATGCTTGATACCCTTCCTTCCATTATGTGCTCTTCTACACTTTGCAATATCAATAACCTAAGAATATATGAGTGAATTCCTTGCTCCAGTGTCCTATTATACTAGAAAAATATGAAAAATTGATTTTTTTTTAATTATTATAAACCAGACCTGTGACTGTTATGAAGAAATCAATAAGAATAATTTTTAATAGATGTGTATTAAAAACAAAGCCAAATTTTGCATGAAGAATTGTTTCTAAATTTGACCTATTATCCATTTATTTTCACCTTTTTTTTCACAGCACTTTTCCCTCCTAACATTTCTTTAATGTTCAGTATTTTCCTACTACATGTTTTGCCTCTGAGGAACAATAGTCTTCCAGTTCTAAATTCTGTAACATATTTCTTGATTCAGTTTATGTGCTCACACTCACCCCTGGTTGTCTCAGGATAATACTGCTCATCAGCCGAGATGGCCTACCCTGACTGTGAAGTACTGCAAAAACCTTACCCATCTCACTCTTACCCACCTCACTATCTATGCTTCTATTGATAGATGAAACACAGACATACACGATCCATTTTCTAACTCTGAGGCCAAATACATGGCCTCACTGGGCCATGCCTACACTATACTTGATCCTACCTGTCCTATGTGTCCCCCTTAGATTTATCATATAATTAGAACTGTCTGTATGGGTTTTGTTGTTGTTTTTGTTGTTAAAATGGACAGAAATCATTTGGGGTCTGTGCTGGAGCCTATGGTCACAGCTTTCTCATAGCATGATACTGAGAGTGTGGAAGAACGCCTGTATGGACATTACAAGATGTGAAGCTCACAGGCATAGATCTGAGTGACTGGGTAGGCTACATCAGAGCCAGGAGATAATCTCACCTCTTTTCTCCAGTGCTCATAATGCCCAAGCTCCTGCACAAATTGTGCCTCAATGGGGTGCTGGAGAGTACAGCAACTGATTGCTTGCCAGGCCTCTTTTAGAAACATAGATACACTCCCTGAACATGTAAAATTTCAGAGGTTATATTTGTCTTTAGGGAGAATAACCTGAGGTTCTCTCTTTTTAAGATGTTCCAGGATTTTCCCCAACAGATACATCAAATGCAACATAAAATGTCTGTCCTGCAGGAGACGAAGAACAGACAACTCTTGAAAACATACAGAAAGACTGTTGGGAACTGTCAGTTTTCCCACCACTTTGCACCTTTTTTGAAAGTAGATGGCTCTAAAACGAGCTCAAACTCTGCCTGTAGGATAACAGCTTAATTCCTTGTTCCATTCAGGCAAAATATAATTTGTTCAACTTCATACATTATGAGACAACACATTCTCTTTAGGTCTCTACACACAAAAAATCATTAAAGCACTTTCAGATGGAAGTTAAGAAAAAGTAGTGCAATATATAAATATCCAGAATCTACAGAAATACCACACTACAAAGCACAGGTCTACCCTGATGTCTTATTTTGATTACATACATTGTTGAACCTCTAAACTCCATATTATTAGAATATCCCAAGGTTCATCTGGCATTGCTAACAGACCAAAAACATTAAACTGTCACTTCCATACCTGAAGTCAAGTCTCCTCTACTACTAAATAAAACATTTTAATACATAATTGTTTATACTGGCTTTTATGTGGCTTAATAGCAACAAATCTCACAGCTATACTTTTTTTTTTACATAAAACATGTAGATGTTAAGTACTTCTGGAAATCTCTTGGAAGCATAATGTTTACTGATTTTCATGTTTTTTCAAAAAAAAGATATTAATGATGGTGAAGTTTTATTAAGATCTATAAAGCACATATAAACCTTGACATACAGATTGTAATCTTGAAATTTCACTGGCCAGCCTCATTGCTTTAGCATGCTGCTTTGTGCCGAAATAGACATTGGCATACAGTAAACAAGTAAGCCTGATGAATTGTGAGCTGAAAATGCTGTGAAATCATAGTAGTGAAGACATAATTTAATGCTGGTGTATGCACAATCGATCATGCAGATTTTACTTGTTCATTAAACAAAATCATCACCTTATCACTGGTGATCAGAAATGTATACCAAGATTCATGTCACATTTAACCTCAGCAGTCTTTTTTTCTTTTCTAGCTTTTGCTTATCTAGCTTCTGTTTTCCAGTATCCAATTGCTAGTATACCTCACTAATTTAACTGAAATGTGCAAAAAGATTTAGTGTGATGGAAAAGAATTTTTTCTAATTTTAACTTGCACAGTATATCTATTTTATTAATAGGTGAGCAGTTATTAGAAGATATATACTTATCATTTATTCAGGAACGTATAAAAGTATATGAATCATGGAGGGAAGAAAGGATATAGTTCCCATTTCCACATTTTCAATATAGATAATACTTTATCAGATTTTATAAATCTAACCTGTTTCACGTTTTATTTCTGCACAACTGTTCATATTTTTCCTCAAATTAAGTTTTTATTTATATATGAACCTCACAGCAAGTTTTGTAAAGTTAAAAAAATACGGGTTGCTATATGCCTTCATAAACAGAACTAGTCACACTGTTATTTGCTTTTATTAGTTTGCTGCATCAACACAGAGCACATTATTTTTGAAAGGTACAGTTTGATACTGCCAAAGAAGCTCCAGAGAAGAATATGTAATTTCAAAACTTAAGTACATTTCATATGGAGATATTCTTTGAATGAAATTTTAGAGGGCCAATTCCAATGTCAAGACTACAATCTAGAAAATGCTGTGGCTCTGTTATTATCTTTTAAAATATTTTTCAAAAAGTAGTTTGACCAGAAAAAAAATCATGTATTATAGTAATAAGCATATTGAAAATTATAGTAACAAGCATACTGATCTATATTCCCTTTACCTGTTTTTCTTTTTCTGTTGTATGTTTTTATTTGCAATGTATTAAACATTGAGCTCAAGTTCTCTATATTCCAGAAGTTAGAGAAGGTATCTCAATACATCATGAAGATAGATAAATACATATGGAATAGAAATTAATAATACTAAAACTAGATTACATTTTCAATGATTGTACCTGCATATAAGTATCTATTAGGAATGCAATAATTCATAAAATGAAACACAGCTTTAGTGATGTTTGGATTGATAAATATTTTAATCTTTTTCTCAAAGGTAAATAATGATAAACTGTTAATGTTGTTTAGATAGAATTGTTAATTTCAATTCCTTTTCCAGTATGTACAGTAATATTTTCTTTATTACTTTTGCTTCCCTGCACAACATAACTTTGGTTACTAAAAATGAGGAAGATATGATATGCCTTATTATCAATTCTCATAATACCTTATTGTTTACATAAATTTCTATGTTGCTTAAAACAATCATTGAAGAGATGGTCTTTTTTTTGTTTTGTTTTGTTTTTCTTTTTTGTATGTAATCATATAATCAGAGTACAGAAATGAGAATGTTTAAAGGTCAGGGATAATTACATTTGTTATGCTGGTGACATTGATATAGAAATACAATTAAAAATCACAAATAGTACAGTTTAAACATTCTCAATACATATGAATGAAACAGAAGCAAGACAATTTAACAGTCTATTCAGTAAAACATCCTTACAGAAAAGAATATTCACATCATACCATTATCACAGAAATAAACTATACACTAATGCTGAAAATTTTAGTGTTGCCAGTTAATGGAAAGATAAGAATTAGTGTACCAAATCTTCTACAATTAAGTTTAATTAATTTAAAAACCAGTGATGTAAACGAATGCAATAAACTTTAAATGTAGTGGAAAATAGCTTTTTCTAACTAGTGATTTTATAAATTAGCATTTTTTGAACGTTTAACAAAAGAGTGTTTAGGGAGCTTGAAGATGTACATGTAACCCTAAACAAATTGTTGATCTCAGTTTAAGAAGACAAATTCCCAATGTTTCATTTCTGAAATGAAATCTTAGGCATTTTACCATATTGGAAGTTAGGAAAAATACAAATAATTCAAAATTTCCATGTTAAAAAAAATAACATTCTTTACGGAGCCTCTAGAAGTGATATAAAGAAGAAAAATAAGTATACAATAAGTGAGTGTTAATAATAAAATTAGCATGATACTGGCATATTTTAACTTTACAAATCTAGGAATTCAGAATTCTCTAGATCCTAAGTGCCTGAAAAAGGTAAGTTTACATTGAGTGATGGCTTGAACAGTTAACTCTTAGTCTCTTATACTTTCTTGAGTGAAATGCCCTGTGTTCACATAGAAAAGCTGGTTGTGTGACTGCATAAAAACAAAACAAAACAAAACAAAACAAAACAAAACAAAACAAAACAA
>JANVCC010000021.1:19067909-19205601 GCA_025345505.1 Todiramphus chloris collaris
AACAAAACAAAACAAAACAAAACAAAACAAAACAAAATAAAATAAAAAATTTTTTTTTTTTTTTTTTTCACTGTTTTAATTTCATATGAATCAGTTTCCCAATCTCAGTCTTTGCACATCTGTACAAATGCCCATGTTAGCACAGAACTGATGCAGGGACAGGAAAATGTATCTGGGGTAGGACAAAGATTCACAGGATGAAAGAGACACCAAAAAAGTTAATGATGTAATTACCTGTAAGCCACATCAATATTACAAGAAATTAGTGTTATTAATTATGGTATTTAAATTAGATACATACAGACATCTAGTCTCAGCTTTCCTACCCTTTACTTCCAGAAGTATATATTTAATGTAGGTAGATAGGGTAAAAGTCAAGAAACGAATAAGCTAAATGTCTTGCTGTTTGTATGAACTACGAATTTTGTTTCTAAGAAACATTCCAGAGAAACCAAAATAATCTTTTCAGATATATCTACCACCAGGAATAAGAATAAAAGATGGGTTTTTTTCATATTATTTAATAACATAACAGAGGCTGTGTCTTCTGGTTTGTTTTTTTTTTCCTCTGTCTATTTCAGGATAATGATGGAGCTCATCTTGCCATTTCTTTCTAGAACGTAGCAAAAAGGAATACAGTAGCATTTTTCCCCATTCACTGCAATATTGTCTGGAGAACTAACCACAAGCCCACATGTAGACCCACATCTCATGTCTCTAATATAGAAGTTTTCTGTGCTTTTCATTAAGATTCTTTGTTACAGAGATGCCTTTTGCTTCATGATCTTATGAGCATAACATAAGCAGTTAAATTGACATCTTTTTTTCCTGGTCTCCATACCAATAGCAAAAGCTAACTGTGATGCCAGGCAACACAAAATACATCAAAGTTTGGGGACTCAATTTGCATTTCCAATAAAACAGCAGTATCAATGCCTAATAAAGTAGAAGCTGTGAGGGAGGGTAGAAAAACAACTAACCAACATGCCCTTTCCAAACATCTTATATCCCAGACAGTTTGCATCTGGATTTTGGGAAGCTGGAACTCCTCTACATCTTAGGTCAGAGAAAAAAAAAGGTAGACAGAAACCATCTTTCTTCTGTTGCTAGGAGGGCCCTTTGGTTCAGATCCTTTAATGGTAGATATCATATTACTCATATATATAAAAGAATGCGGTGTGGATAGCAATGGGACTCTTCAATTACACAAAGGAAATGTTTATTTTATAAATATCATTATATTTACATTTCCAGAAAGAGTAAGTGTTAAGAAAATGTCCTAAAAATCTACATTATAGAAGCTACGAAGCAGAGGGTAGTATGTTTCCACCTTATGAGCATTTCCACAGGATCCCAGTCCATTCAAAATCATTGAAGCACACAGGACAAAAAATTAAGGTTCAACACTATTTCTTAACTTCCAGGTTTTTGACTTTGCAAATCTCAATTAAATTATTTTAATTTAATTTTTATATACAGAATATTATAAAGGAAGTAACTAGATCAGAAAGGAGTTAATAACTACATCATTGCAACTTGTTTGCTCCTGGGCAACTTTTGCATGTAAAAGTGGAAGCAGTTTAATTTAATTTTTTTCATTACAGCACCATGGACAACTCACCTTATTACTGAATGAAGCCCATGACTAATGAACAATTTAATTGATCAAATTAACATGCAAGCATTCAAAAATCTTTAAAATGGAATGATATAATATATCCATTTTCAGTAATCTTCTACTTCTAATAATTACAGAATTTATTATCTTGGGTTTTTTTGCTTCTTCCAATAACAGTTAGAAGCTTTATTTCCTCTCCACTTCAAATAAAAACTGATTTTTTCATGTAACCTCAACAGAGAGAGACTAAGAAAATTCACAGGCTCCGTGAGATCTGAAATAAAATCAACATCAGCTGCATTTTTTCTTTTTCCAGTGTTGGTCTAGTAAAATATATAGACACATTTGGGGCAAAGCTGGCTTTCTGACAGAAGATGCAATAATCATATGGCTTCTGGATGGACACTGATCCAGCACAAGTGAACTATTAAATGAAATAAAGTCTTCACTAGACTCCCATGTTCAGCATGTTGATCTCAGTTGATCTCCATCAATTATCTGAATTCAAGACAGGTACTCACACTCCAGAAACAAAACACTCACAGATTGTATTAAGATAGACTCCATCTCACCATGGGTATGTACAGAAGGAAACTTTGTGTCCCCACCAACTAAGGTAATATTGAGATCTGGATACCTATCAGTTTCAATACAGCTGAAACTACTACTCTTTGCAAACACCATAGTTCACAAGATGAGTCCTTGGCTTTATGCTATCACCCATATGCAAACTAATTCATAACTTACAAAGTAGATTTAATTACACCTACCCAGAAAACCATCTTTCTTATGCCCTTAGATCATGACAGTTGTAAAAAACCTACACCTACAGAGGTAACTTTTCAATGAATTTAGTCTGGATAACAGTACTTAAGCAGGCCCAAGATATTTCTGGGGAAAAAAACAGTCTGAAGAGTTATTCAAAACAATGTGGTTTTTTTCTTTTTATTATTCATCCCCCTCCATCCACCTAATCTGATCCAGTAACAATTGCATTACTTTTATTCCTCCCTACATTTGGAGGAAGGCTGCAGGATCTGCCAGAAGTCTGGATGCCCTTGAAAGAAAATAAGAACATGCAATGACCAATGTATGGTCAGTGCCACTTATTTCTTTAAAATATGGGGTAAATCTAACTTATATGCATATAAAAACATATATATATTTAATTACATCAAATATATTATAAACAACACACATGATTTCATTTAAATTGATTTAATTTAATGAAAACCCATTTTGAAGACCCTATGACTGAAAAAAACCCCAACAAAACCACAACAAAATGTGAAAATACAGTTCATACGAATGAAAAAACAGACAGGTAAAGCCAGCATTGCAGTGCTCTTTGAAAATGTGGGCACAGAACTTCCTTCAACTTTCCTCTTCCAGTTCTGCAGCCAAAAATTCATACTAAGGGAATGATAAGGCCAGATTCTGAGCTCCATTTTAATAATTTGACATAGGCAGCTATGATGTTCTTTTCATGGTTATTTTTAACCTTCTAACTTGCTGACCTTCTGGTCTTTCTTTTCAGCCTGCTGCTCTCTTTTCCACTAATGACTTCACTTGTTATTTGTTGTGAGGAAATAATATAGGATTTGATTCATGGATATTAAGGCTTCAACAAGAAAGCTTCTGAAATGAAAAATTAAATTATGATGGTTTAGAAATTAAGTACTAAAAATAAGAATAGCCATTGTTTCTGATCAAGTCTTATATATAATAAAAGCTCACAATCTCTGCTAAGACAGAGATGTAAATTATATGGGGGTATCTAGGGAAGCTTCTCATATTGGAATAGTGCAATACAGAAATGCATATATAGGTAAAACATAATTCTGCACATATTTCTACAGAGACAGATAAATTTGAGGTACAGTCCACAAGGCATTCTTGAGGGAAATCACTGTAGTCATTTAAAAGTAATTAGACACTGGACTGAGGAAAACTAAAAGCAAGGTTTCAGGCCTGAAACAATAAAGTAGGTTGTGAGACTTTTGGAACCAAAATGTCAGCTGAATTATAGTGACAGTTAACATTTCATAGAATCATAGAATCAATCATAGAATTATAGAATCATTCATAGAATCATAAAATGGCTTGAGTGGGAAGGGACCTTAAAGACCATCTAGTTCCAATTCCCTTGCCATTGTCAGGGTCATCTCACACTAGACGAGGTTGCTCAGAGCCTCATTCAGACTGGTCTTGAATGCTTTCGGGGATGATGTGTCCACAGCTTTTCTGGGCAACCTGTTCTAGTGTCTCACCTCCCTTTTATTCCCTTCAGGAAGCCCACAAAACTTCACATCAGAAAAAGAAACAAAAAAATTAAAAAAACCCCACAGTCTGTAATTTAACTGGTGAAATAGGGTCATTACCTGAGGATATCTTCCTTTCTCTACATCATATGTAAATGTATTGATGTTCTAAAACTAGAAACTTTGCTAGAAAGCAGAATTTTGTCATTTAAATTTATTTGGCTCTAAAAAGGAATACAATTAATGGATAGTCTAGAAGATACCGAAGAGTATCTTCATTGCAAACACACTGTAGCTGAAAAAAAAAAAAAAAAAAAAAAAGAGAAATGCCTTTCCTACATTAGAAATAGGGCTCTACATGAATACTGCCAAAAACTGCTTTTTGCTAGCACCAAAAATTGGTAAAATGGAAAACTGCTACTTGCCTACCTCCTCAAATGAAAGATGATCTCTTGATGAATAACAAAAGAGAGAAATGCAAGTATAATTTTCTTAGATTGTATCCTGTTCCAGTCTCCTGCTTCTAATCCAACAAGTATTCCCCTAAACCAAAATTTATAAGTATTTCTATTCAATTTGTGTCATGGTCTGTGTAAGAATTAGTTCTGAACCTACATACATATTAATACCACCTGGAAATTCCTACTACTGTCTTGAAATACACTGTTTAGAGATTAAACATGTTTAAGCATTTAAGGTTTCAAATAGGTCTGATCTGGATGGATTGACAAGCAGAATCTTCTAATAATCAACACATGACCAGCTCCAGATTGTGGAGATTCTTCAAAGACATCTTTAAGGAATAAATGAGAGAAATAAAAATTATCTTATTTTTTCACTGTCTGGGAAATGACTGAGGTTTTTCTTTTTCCTTCAAATTTCTACACACAGAAAAAAAAATATTTTAATCTGAGAAATAAAGTGTTTGACAAAGCTATGAGCAGGTAAGAGAAATGATTTGTAATAGAAATTACTCCATAACCTTGACTACCTACAATTTACCAATGTAAAAACTATAGAGATTTGTAAATAATTGTGGTTAATAAACTGTCTTCCTCTTCTTCCCCCAACATGTTCTGAATTAAGGGTATCTATTGAAGTTACAAATTGTTTAGAAAGTTAAAAACAGCAATCATAACTTGTTTTTATAAAACAGATTTTTCATCCTGAGTAATACCTTCCTCTGCAAAACCTTACAATGTTTTCCATGGGATTATGGTGGATTAAGTGACTGTTCAGGATAAGATTGGCAGAACTGGGTCCTAAGAGATTTCCTGTGCTATGCTGCGATCCCTAAAGAGAAGGAGTAGGAATTACACTACTAAAATTATTAAAGCTAAACAGGATTTATCTTTTAATATATACCTTAAGACACATTTCCACACTGGCACTGGGATAGACAAGATGACTTAGAACTATGTTATTTTTCTTATGTCTAATTCATTTTATACTTTCAACTTGATTCATGTCAAAGGTATTGCTGTTTAATTTTATTTCTAAATCCAAGAAAATATCATTATTTCCATTACTGGAACATATTAAAATTATCAGGTCACACAACAAACTCATTTACAGATGGGTTGAGGTTTTTTGATTGCTTGTTTTCATTTGGTTTTTGGGGGCAGTTGGTGTTGCAGAGGAAAGAAGACAGGAAAATGTAAAACCATGGATCACGTGATGGTAACAAGTAGAAACTGGAAAATTATACATTGATTTATTTTATGAAGAGAAAATATATCTCCTCACTGTACACTGAAAATAAGAAATTTGAGACATTGAAGTGAATTTGCTTAATACATCACACCAGTAGACAAATATCAAATTATATAACTTGACACCCCACCCACAGTAAATATTTGCAGCATTCAGAAACTTTCATTTCCTTTTATCTTATCTCCTTCTGCAGTACATGGTTTCTTACTGAAATATTACAGTATTCAAAAATTACACAAATTACTTTCTACAAGATTTTTTATAAGACCAAGTAAAGCATTGTAAGTGTGCATCAACAGTACTGTAGGGACCTTTGAAATAATAAATACCAGATTTTCTGTGGTCCTGATTTCATTCATATTTCTTCATGATTCTGGTTAATAGACAGAAAAAAACCACATACCTTGCAACCTGAAATAAAACAAATAACAAGTCTATGAACCTAAATGACCTAAAATTTCCTTATTCTCGTCTTCTCTTCTTACTTTTCCTTTATGTTACTGTTTTTGTTTTGCCTTGTTTTGAGGATTTTGTTGCCACTTTAAATTAGCCTATTAGTGTTTGGGACCCTATTATGTTTTTTGTCTCTGGTTACATCTGATATAATCTATAAAAACATACATAATCTATAATAACATAGTAACCTGCACTTAAATGTGAGATGGTGTTCAAGGGCAGCTTTTCTGGGACAACTGTAAACTGAAAGGCATTACTTGGTGAGTTCAGTGGCACGACTCAAAAAGTGGAATCTGCCTGTGAGGAGCAAGAAGACTTGCATATTTAAGGGCAGGTTTTTCAATAAATAAAATGCCAATGAAGAAGTATAAAGATGACTAAGTAGGAAAAGCTAACCTCAAATCACCTTTGCTTTTACTTCAATTTCTTTTATTCACCTTAGTCCAGCTCTATTTTCCAAAATATCAGAATAATTGTATCTAACTGAAGGAGATTTGTATAATACACATGTAAAACATCATGTATGAAATAATTTCTTCTTGCACAAGAATCACAGAAACATGGAAGAAAGCAGAAAAATCCGAGTTAGTGAATCATTCAGGTAAAAATATAGGTAAAATATGGCATAAAAACACAAGTGCATGCCACCTGGTGTGTGTTCACAATCACCATTACTGCATGCAAATCAGCTGGTATCATATAAACACACTCCTGAGTATGCTATTGCTTCACCTGCATGAACAAACTTGGGTCTCAAACATAGAAAGTTTTTTGGTTTTTTTTTTCAAAATAAGAGATTGGATTCTTATACCTGCTTGAATCTCTGACCTTCTTCAGAGACCTATTCCTTTCTTCTTTGGCCTCTGCATATATAAATTTTATTCTCACTGTTCTTTATTTATGTTCTTTGTCTAGGTTTCTGTTTCTGGTTTAATTTTTCTCTTCTTGTTTCACTTGCTTGTTTATTCTTGCATCCACTTTCAGTCTTGCTCTGCCATCCCATATAGCTTCTACTGACTGTGCTTCCTACTTTACCTTAAGCATTGATTGAGGGAAGTGGGATAGCAGATGGCTATTGAGCTTTTTCAGAGGTACTAGCCAGATCCCAGGCTATGGGATTTCTTTCCCCTGGCTGTTCTGTTCCCACTTCTTTCTACATATGATTCTCTCATTCTCTCCTGAGATCCATTTCCTCCTAAAATCCTACTATTCTTCTCTAAAATCTGTCCATCCCCAAAATCTGCCCAATAGATGATACTGACATTTTTCCATTCATTTGCCCAGTGCAGAACTGCACAAATGTGTAGACACAGAGGCAAGGTCTTTGTTCAAGCTGTTTTTCTCAAGGAAATGAGAAGGAAGCATAGGCAGGGTCTCAAAAACCTTGTGGAAGGATTTATGAAAGCCATGCAAAGCTGAGAAACTGTGATCATAGAAGCATCAAGTAGACACCAATACTCACACATGTTTAGCTGCTTATCGAGGTCTATGTCTTTTTTTCTTGGACCAAAACTACTTTGTCCTCCATTCCTTGGAGAAAGTCATAAAAATAAGCACAGGATTATTGCTACCTTAATCTAAATCCATTTTATCCCTATAAGCATGAGCACATTATACCTATAGATATGATGGCTCTGAGTGAGCCAGTAAAGATTTGGCACAGCAGTAAAAGAGTTTTTCTTTTTAAGGCTAATTAATCTATTTCTGAAGCAGCAATACAAAGAAGAATAGCTGACATGTATTCCACTGACATATATGCATTTACTCAGAAAAATGTTATTGTCATTTCTGCAATTTATAATTATGCTTTTTATTTTGAAATTAAGTTAAACAACCTATACCAAAAAAACACTTTTGCATATGTTAACTAACTACAAACAGGCAGAAAGTGGCCTAAATTGTACTTTAACATACTACTTTTTCAGTAATGTCCTGGTTTGAGTGAAAATAGAACTAATTCTGTTCAGTAACTTTACTTTTCAGCTTGGTTCTTTTAATTAACTGCACTTTCTGAAGTCAGCAGCCTGTTTTCACAGACAGTGTCTGCTTCTAGCAGTGATAACACCTTATGTTTAGAGTTACTACCAAAGATTGATGTGCAGACCAAGGCCACTGCTGGGTCTTGTGTACCATTGGGGGGTGCAGAAAGTGAAAGGCTGCACCTGCAGGGAGGAGCAGACAGGATGGGTGACTCTAAACTGACCAACGAGGTATTCCATCCCATATACGCCATATTTGGTCTAGAGCTGAGGGACCCGAAGGGTCTCTGGGCTCTTCTCTCCCCTTTTGGACTGCTTTGCCAGCTTTTGCTTGGCTTGGCTCGGGTCCTCTTTTGGTTCCTTCCTCGGAGCACCCAAGGAGGCCTCTGTCCATTCTGCCTTCGATCCGGTCTGCGTGTTCCTGAATCCAGTACCAGAATCCAGCTTCTGAACACAGCTCCCGCCTGCTGCAGAGCCCAGTCTGGGACTCCCCCAGTGCCTCCACAGCATCAGTGGTGACGGTGATGTAATTACCATCAGGGGGGTTGGGTTCGATACTGGTTTTGTATATATTTGTATATATATATATTCCATTTTTATAATTATTAATTTCCTTTTCATTAAAGCTGTTCTAGTTTCCTTTTCTAATCGCTAAGTCTCTCTCCCTTATTCCTTTTCTCTTCCCCTCTGGGGAGGGAGGGGGGTTAACAGAGAGCGTCTGTTATAGGTTTAAGGGGCTGCCCTGACCCTAAACCATGACAAGTAATAAAATTAAAACCCTGTGTAAGGGAAGAATGAGTAAAGGCTAAAATTATCTTTGAAGAAATTATGCAAAAATTGGGGAAAAAATTAAATTTTAAAACCTGTCAAGGGATCAATAAACAGATGTGAATTGCCTATATTTTAGATGTACTTCATACTTATGTCTTTGTATCACTTGGATCATCAGTGTCACTTGGACTGTACATTGTGATATGTAGACAGAAACAGTAATGAAGTATTACTGAGAAGAATGTTTTGTATCAATCTGGTGATTGATCATATGTATCACAACAAGATCAAATCATCTGCCAGCAATGAAGTTTCCCAGACTCATAGAGACAAGCAAAAATTAAAGTAAATTTGTTCTGGTTTTACTTCCAAGATTGATTAATAGGATATTAAAAAAATCTCCCACCCAGCATCAGATTTGCATCTTTATGGCTCATTTCCCTTCATGTTCCTTTCCTTCTTCCACTCAAACACCTTACTGACCAAACCATTCCCTCCAGAACTATTCTGGCACTGTTCTCATTTTTCTTTCTAATTTTAGTTTTATTTTACTTTAGAGAACCCAATAACATGCCTTCCAGAAACTAGAAGAAAAACAGAAAAATATGTGAGATAAAAGCAGTCAGAGTAGTTAGGACAAAACTAGGGTTGGAAACAACTGGCAATGTATAATTAGCATGTGCCACATTGTAGAATTGAAACAGGTTGTTAACATTGTAACTTAACAATGTAATTAATATAATTCTAAAGTAGTAAGGAAGGGTAGCGATGGATAGGATAGCCTCTTGTTTTCAGGCATCGAGAATACAAATCACCGTGTCTCCGTCATGTAGCTTCACCCTTGTACAAATTAAGAGATCAGTCAATTTTTGACAATATGTTGTCCAGGATGATATAAATGTATGTCTTATGTTAAAACAGTCTTTCCTACCATGACAACATACCTTAAGTTAGCCAAGTTACAATCTATAAAAAGTTTTTTTCTTTTCTCCCATAAAGGCAAGAACTACAGACACGCATGTTGTGGTATTCTTACCAAGCAAGCAGATGTAGACATCTAAGAAATCTCATTATATAACAATTTAGAAATTATAAAAACATACAAGAAGGTTAATGATTAGGAAAAATAGTTATCTGGAAACAACAAAAGAAAGGTCACAATTTAAGATGTATTGCTGAAGTTTGCAAGAGCATTAAGTTCATAGCCTTGTCCCACAGTCCTTGATCTGCTACACTTACAAATATCTTAGGAATTCCTTTAAAGGGTTTTCATCATGAATATAATGATAATGGAATTGTTCACACTGCTGTAGTTAATGTTGCATCAGCAGTTTTACTGCAACCTTTGCTTTCACAGGTTCATAACTCTATGGTAGACATGCTTCAGACTGAAGCTTGGCATACCAAAGAGCAATCATGGAAACAGTAATTTAACTATCAATAAAAATGTGTTCATTCAATCTCAAGTTTTAAAAGGAAAAGAGTATGGTAGTCTAAAAATTATTGCAATCTTTGAAAGCTAAAAAATATTTTAACCTTTAGTGCGTCTTTTTATGGTTGTTCTGGTTTGTCATGAAAATAGGTTAATTATAGCAGATGGTATTTAAAATTTCCAGAAATGTTTTAAGTTGTCTATAATCCTCTACAAATGCCCACAACTTTGTGTCAGCAAATACACTGCAGTGGGTTTTAGCCAATTTATAAATGTCCATGTGTACAAAGAGTATTTTGTCAAGACTGACCATAACAACTTTAAGTCTCTATTGTATCTTTTGTTCAATTATCCATAAAAGAAGATGAATGACACTAAGGCAGAGATAATGATGTAATGCTTTATAGAGGGGATAATGTCTTTTCAAAAGTAATACAATTGTTTTGTCGTGTTGATCTTCACAGAGCTGCTAGAGCTTCATTATATAACTGTATCATATACCAAAACACAGATTAGAATGCAACATAAATAAAATAATTACCTTAAAAGGAGATAGGTATGACCTTAAACACTCACTGAGTCCGAGGAGTGGTTACTTTGCTCTAGGAGCCTTCCACTGGGCAGAAGGTGAAGGTAAAGGGTCTTGTTCTATTCTATACTCTCTGACAACTATTTAGGGACTTTTCTGTTGCAAAGAACACAATTTGACAAAGCAAAATGCACAGTATATTTTCTGTTGTGGTCAGTAGCACTGGGGATATTCTTTTAGAGTGATGAACCTCTCTCCTCCTGTTAATGTGAAAGGCCACTGAGACTGTGGCTTTTTTTCAAGAACTTGTTACCAGAGACCTGTGTCTGCTGCAGGACTCCAGATGAACTCCAAGCCTTTTTTTTCCCACACTCCAAGTCCCATATCCTGTATGTGAAGCAATTTCATTTCTATTAAGATGTCATATCACAATACACTAGTCATTGCACCCTCAACTAGTTTTACATTGCAGTGTCCCCGAAGAAATAAGGGGCTACACCATTATAAACCACAAGCAGTGTTTTAAGCAGCTATTAAATGTTGAAGAAGGGACATTACATAGAGTAATTTTCAATTTAATGCAATACTTAAAATGGAAGCATATAAAGTAGCCTGAAACTAACTGTTCAAAAAATCACCCAAAAGAAAAGCCACAAGACTTTTTTTTTTTTTTTTTTCTGGTAGCAATAAAGACAAAAATAAAGTTGTAAAATAAAAACTTAAAAGGACACTGGCAGGATAAATGTCATCTTTTTAAAATGGATGTAATTTCCTTTTCTACTAATAACACTATATTTGTAAGACTGAGAAAGGTGAAGGTAATTTTATTTTCACCATATGTGTTGTCCATTGCCGAAGGTCAGTCTCTTCACAGTGCTCTCTTTACCTGCATCTGATAGAATGTGATAGAATCAGCTCACCATATACTCCACCAAAAGAAACAAAGAAAATAGCATTAAAAAAAAAATTTCAAGACATTTAGAAGTGACAGGAGAGATGTGCTTTTGTTAATCATTGAGCTTTCAAGTGATACTAAGCAAGCATACTGAATACAGGGCACATATCCACAAGGAACCAGCAGAGTTACATATTTAATAAGAACAAAATAAGACAAATTACCCAATTTTTCATCTCAGCAGAGCTGCTACTGTAAAAGAGCTACTACAGTAAAAGAACTCTTCCTTTTTCCCATAGCAGCTGGAGGTCTCCAAACAGCTTAGAAATCCTGGATTAATAATTACTAATTCACCCTAGACTATCTTCACTGGTTACAACAGATGCATTTGGGGCTGAAAGAAATCTTGTTTCTATCTGACTACTTATTATTATTCGTGTTACAGAATGTAGATGATTCTAATGTAATACAAAGAAAACAGTTCACTTCATTCTTTGGTGCTTAAGTAGTAAGACTGAAGAGAGGAAATCAAATCTATTATAGCAACCAGTAAATGTGTATTGTGCCTCAGATCATTGTCCAGAAGTGTCAAGCTGATCTAACGGTAACTATTCCTTTCTCCACTGAAGAGGTAAGGCAGTCACTACAAGTACCAGGAAAGATGACAGCATGACAAGACCATTGTGAGAGCTCTTGGCAGCAAGTGCACTTGGATACAAAATAGAAAGAATGAATAAAGTGAGACCAATGCTGCTGGAATGCAGCAAGAGTGTGTAAACAATGCACAGACACATCAAAGTTGTTTACAAGTTCATTGCAAAGCATAGATGGATCCAGACATAACCAGAAGCACCAGAACACAGACAATTGTAATATAAAAACACAGAAGATGAAGCACTGCACTAAGCAGGTGACAAGATAAAAGTTTTGTGCTCCATCTAGTTTTTTGACTTTTCTACAGAACACTAATGTTTCCAATAATAAATATATCTACTATAGGAAACTTCTGGGTGCTTCAATTCGTTTGAACACACCCTTAGATTAATATACTTAAAATGTGTTTCATTTTTTTAGGATTTTATTAAATGTTGTCAGACTTGTCCTTACAATAATATACAGAAAATTGCCAACCTATAAAAGTTTTTGAGAAGAGCAGTACATGTGGAGTCACATCAACAGATCTAAACAGTTTCATGATGAAACACTGAAGTTCCAAAGGAAAAAAAAAAAAATCTGTTTAAATTGAATAGAAAATATTCTTGACAAAGAAACAATATTCCCAGATTAATTGTTGGCTAGAGTTAAAAAAGACAGTGCTTCACTCCATAACAGACTGAGAAAGCTATAATCTCCACTCTCAGCATGTTCATCACATACAAACTAGGCAGCTTCCTGTGGGTTGGTTCCAGGTCACCAAAGTTGTTCTTACCCATAACAATGTTTTAGGCTTGCTCACAAGGGATGAAGTGCATCATGCCTTTATTAATTTGATGGGATCATTGAGAAATTCTATGACCAGCCTCAAGGAGGTGGGTCTGGAGGACTTCTGTTAAGTGCTTGGGTGCTAAGGGTGCTTAGGTGCTTAGGAGCACCTAAGTAAATATCTCACTTTAGAACTCAGGAACACTGAAGTAAGGTATCAATACTTAGAGCAATATCCACAGAGAAATGGATTATGAAAGAGTAAGTTGCATCCATCCAGAAAAAAACATCACAGCAAACCTTTGCAAATAAAATAAAGCTTCTAAAAAAAAACTTCACTCTGATTCTAAACATAGAGTCACATTGCTGGATATAGAGCAATAGCTAAAGAAATCTGACTACAGTGTAAACGATACCTATAAATATTTGTCTCCTAATCTCATAGTATGAAATTATTGTCTGAGATTTTGCTTTTAGATGGAGATTTCAGTAGGAAAGAAATATTTTAAATAGAAAAATAACATATTGCTGCTTTGCAAAACTTAAAAATTCTTTATGACATTAGAAGTTCATCATTCAGTTCATCATTTCTCTATGTAACTTGAGAAACAATTTCACTATAGGCTAAGTTTTGCATTAAAACCCCTAAGTTAAAAAATACATGAAAGCAAATGAAAATGAAATCCAATGGAAAACAAAAAAAAAAGATTAAAAAAAATATTTCTTACACAGTTCAATTAATTCATGTTGCTCACAGAAGTCATGTTTCTTTTCACTGTCTTCATTGGGCATCCTAACTCTTCAGTACAAGGCAGATGTTTTCTTTGAGGTACTGTTTTAGATAGTAAAGAGTCTGCAGGTAATCAACAGGTCAACTCTGTAGGAACCCTTCAAAGGCTGAAAACATTCTTCTACGTTTGTAATATTAATGCTTTGTTTAACCTTGCAAAGAAGCAAAGACTATGTTAGAAATATGTTTCAATCAATTATGTGAGCAATTTAAGTTCTGAGTATGGTCCATTGTCAAGAGTAAGAAATGGAAAAGACTGAATTTGATTTATTAGGTGATAATAGTTGTCTTGTAATAGTTGTACTTACTGGAACAGACAGAACATATGCATCTTTAGACTGTGAAACCAGTCATGAAAAATTATATGAAAAGTATGAGAAAATGACATGCCATAATTATTGTACTACATGAAACAGTCTTGAGATATTAATAATTTTCCATCTGCTTACTCATGTTCTTAGTATTTTTTTTCATTAATGTACTAGAGATTCAGGTTTCCAGTCTTGCCAAGAAAATTAACACAAAAAGTGAATTTATGTAACCAGTGTACACCTGCATCTCAGAAAGCCAATCGTATCCTGGCCTGCATCAAGAGAAGCGTGGTCAGCAGGTTGAGGGAAGTGATTCTTCCCCTCTGCTCCACTCTTGTGAGACCCCATCTGGAGTACTGCATCCAGTTCTGGAGCCTCTATTACAGGAAAGATATGGAAGTGCTAGAACATGTCCAAAGAAGGGCCCCAAGGATGATCAGAGGGCTGGAGAACCTCTCCTATGAGGCCAGACTGAAAGAGTTGGGGTTATTCTGTCTGGAAAAGAGAAGGCTCTGAGGAGACCTTATTGTGGCCTTCCAGTATCTTAGCCTACAAGAAAGCTGGGGAGAGACTTTTTAGGATGATGGGTAGTGGTAGGACTAGAGGGAATAGATCAAAACTGGAGGTGGGTAGGTTCAGATTAGACATTAGGAAGAAGTTCTCCACCTTGAAGGTGGTGAGACACTGGAACAGGTTGCCCAGAGAGGTGGTGGAAGCCCCACCCCTGGAAGTTTTTAAGGCCAAGCTGGAGGGGGCTCTGAGCAAGGTGATCTAGTGGGAGGTGTCCCTGCCCATGGCAGGGGGGTTGGAACTAGATGATCTTTAAGGTCACTTCCAATCCTGACAATTCCATGATTCTATGAGTTCTCAAATGACTTCTTGGATGTTAGTAATGAAAACTTGGCAAGCATGTCCACTATCATAGTTTTGTAAAAAAAAATTAGAAACAGTTACTTTTTTAAAAAGGAAGATGAAGTGTCATGTGCATAGGTATGTAATGCACAACATGAAAGGAATTAGAGTCATTATTTCTACAAAACAAGAATTGTCTTTATCCCTAAAGCATAGGTTATTACTAGCTGTATTGTCTTCACCTACTCAGTATACAGTGCATTAATAAACAGGTATATTTCATCAACATCGACTCCTTTGACAAAAGAAAAAAAAAAAACAAACAACCCAAACCAGTCATAAGTATTGCTAACCTCATCATACACTTAGGAGTCCAAATCTCTTCAGTCTTTTCTAAAAATGTTTTTCTATGTTATATATATATAAAATCTGTGTTTATCAGCCAAATTCAATTTTTAGAACTTTAACTTTTATTAGATCCCTTTAATTCATCAGAAATTATAATATATTATTTCCAGTGATTTTGATTGTTTTGCTATGCAGTACTTGTTAATTCACAAAAAAAAAAAAAAAAAAATAAATTCAGAGATAAATTGGATTCCTTTCCTGAAAACTAAATAATGTTTAGGCATATAATTATCTCTGAAAATATAGTCTATACAAATCCTAATTTCTGTGAAAAAAAAAACCAAAACAAACCGAAAACGTGGGCATTTAGGAATCAAGAGAAGTTTGGTTAAAATGCTTATGCAATTTTTTGAAAATCAGATGTATTCTTGAGGCTAGATTTTCATGTGAATATATTTACGTATCTTTTAGTTTTCTAAGTGATCTAGAATCTCTTTCTTGTCTTTATAGAAAATCAGCTACATATAGAGAAAACTTCATTCAGGTTTTCCTAAATACATGACTTTTGATGAAGAAGACTATTTGGAATTATCCGATTTTCTTGATAGAATATACAGCGAATGTAGATTACTCTAGATTTAAGAAATAACTTCAAGTGAGACAAATCCCACTTTATATCACTTAATTGTTTGAAAATGAAAGGAATAAAAAAAAATTGCACACCTTTAACACTTGAACTGAAGGTTAATTAAACATAAGCTGGCTAATAAAATTTGGAGAATATATTTCACTTATATATTTGTATAAACAATTAAAAAGGTTGGCAAATTAAAAAAATCAAATTTATCTCTGAGCGTAAATGCTTTGGACAGTTTATAGTTTGATGTATTGAAATATAAGGAAAAACTTCTTAGAAGGTAATGAAGCACTGGAACAGGCTGCCCAGAGAGGTTGTGGAGTCTCCTTCTCTGGAAATATTCAAAACACACCTGGTCCTGCACAACCTGCTACAGGTGAACCTGCTTTGGCAGGAGAGTTGGACTAGATTATCTCCAGAGGTCTCTTCCAACCCCTGGCATACTCTGTAACTTGGGGTGTTTTCAATTAAATTTTTTTTTTTTATTTCTACAATACAGGGAAAAGATCTTCCTCTATGCAATCAAAATATGACCCTTTCTTCAAAAAACCTACAAAACTTTTTCTTGAGGTGAGACTTTAGGTTTAAGGATGAAACAGAATTTATAAAGTCTTGTACAAAAAGAAGAGTACTGTTCATCATATCACATTTCTATAATTTTATTCACGGCACTTAAAAACAGAAGAAAAATATTTAAATAAAAATATTAAAATTTCCCTTTTTATAATTTTGTGTTTCTGGTAGACAAATGCAAAATACTTACATGCTTAAATTTCTTTATTTATTGATTTTTATGCACATGTTTATATACTTTATAATTTTAAAAAATATTTAATCATTATTTCATTTTCAGTTTTCTTTTGATATATTTTTTATGCTCAATTAAAAAAAAATTAAGAAATAAAAAAGATGGAGTATATAATGATCTTGAAATTCTAAGGTCTAATAGGACTATTAAGTCTGATTATAACTTTGAAAATAATTGTGTTTGTTTTCAAATTATATGAGTTGTTTCATATCCATAAAACTTTCATAAGTTCTTCAAGACTATACTGGCTTAAGTAACAGTTCATTCTAAATATAAATTTTCATACCTCTTGATACACTTGTCAACATATACGTTATTTTCTCTGGAGTTTGATTACTTCAGAAAAATATGTTAATGGCACTGTATAGTCTAGGATATAATTCAGGACTTCAATAACTTCATTTTCTCTGTGATAGGGATAGCTAACAAAATTTCTTTAGAAAAGAGAAAAGTTACTGTGTTCTCTAGAAAAACCAAAGATCTCTCCTGAAAAGCCAGCAATTCTGACTTTTGGAACCATTCTGTATTGGCAGCAGATCTACCTGGAACATTTCTTGACTTGTAAAAGACGATGTGCCAGAGGAAGGATGTTTCTGAAACTAGTCTAGGTCTAAAACAAGTTTTAGTATCTTGTAATTGGGAAGAGCTGAGTCTATGCTGAGAAATACCAGCTGAGACTCATCTGGGAAATGATAATGTGTCAAGCTCCTAAAACTAAATTGTGGCTTATAAATTTCACTAAAGGAAAAGATGTGTACTAATATGGGTAAAAATTCCAGCGTTTACTTAATATAGCCTCTTCTGTTTCTGCATTTCGCTTTTCAGGCATTTTATTTCAGTTATTCACCATGGAAAGATCAGTTTTTAATTTTATAGACAATGTATGTTAACACTTGTGCAAGTGAAAATTTGAACATCTCTCCAGATCTGCTCAAAAAAAGATAAAAATAAATCTAAAATATATTATTCAAGAGTAATTCTTTAATTATATAGGTTAGACAAGTACATGCCACACTGCATTTGAGGGACTGGGTTGGGTTTGAATTTGAGTAGGAAACTCACTGACAGGAACAGTCATTTCAATGTAAAAAAAAATTGTGTAGCCTTAGTATTTCCTCATACCCTGAATGTCATTTTTTTCTCTAATCGTTTTGCTGCTATGCGAGAGTTTAAAAACATATGGGTATCTTCTGTTTGGGAGCTAAACTATATACTGAGCTTCTTAAGGTCCTGTGCAGAGGTAATGGCTAGCATGCCTTAGTATATTTCAAGCATTTTTAAGCATGCATACATACACTGGGGATAAATATAATTTTATCTTCAACTGAGAGAACTGCACTAAGCACATACTTCCATTGAAATGCTCTCTTTAACGACAACCCAGAGCAAAATTAAAAACCATGCATTCATTCCTTTCAATCCTTGAGCTTTCAAATTATCCATGTAAATGTTGTAGCTAATTGTGGAAGATAAGTGAAGATCATTAAATTCACTAAGGAAGTAAATAGCTAAAATCTTATACAGACGTTGTGGTTTAACCCTGGCTAACAGACAGAAGCCCACACAACCACTCACCCACTGCTCCTTAGTGGGACAGAGAAGAGAATGAGTAAAAGTGAGAAAACTCATGGTTTGGGACAAAGACAGCTTAATAGAGAAAGAAAAAGCCACACAAGCAAGGAAAGCAAAACAAGGAATTCATTCACTACTTCCCATTGGCAGGAAGGTGCTTAGCTATGGCCAGGAAAACTGGGCTTCATCAGCTGTCACTTGGGAAGACACACCCTGTAACACTGAAATTCCCACCTTCCACCTTTTATCACTGAGCATGACATCATATGTTATAGGATATCTCTTTGGTCAGTCGGAGTCAGCTGTTCCATCTGTGTCTTCTCCAAGCTTCTTATACACCCCCAGCCTCCTCGCTGGTGGGATAGTGTGAGAAGCAGAAAAGGCTTGGGTATGCTATCAATATTGTTTTGGTCACAAGCTACTATTAAGAAAATTATCTCTATTCCAGCCAAAACTGGTACAACAGGTGACCTTTCTACTCTGGTCAGGGGAGAGAGATGTTAGAGGGAAATACATAGTTCTGGTTTGATCCCTCAGTTGCATAGGTCTTACTGATGTCTTTAGTCAAGCTGGATAAAGGTGATCAGAAGCAAGGCTTCTTGCATTTAGACATAAGATGTAATTCTTTGACCTTGGTTTGTAGCAAATTAAAAATTCCAGTGCACACATACTTCTTCCATGAGGAGAGAAGGGGAAAGCAAGTGTGATGCCACAGACTATTAGTCATGTTGCTTAAGGTAACAAGTGACCCTGTGGTGATAACCATGATACAGAAACCTTTGTAGAAGATAAAATCAAAGCAAATTCTTCTTCCAATAATCAGCTAGTAGAACAAAATATTTTTTTCTCTTTTTTTTTTAGTGTCAGTTTCCTCTTATTCAGTTTCTTCAGACATCATACAATCCTAGATGATAAAAACTAATCCACATACTTTTTACAGTACAGAAAAGGCAAGTCTTGTTTTCAGTCTTTGACTGCCTTCCCTTGAAAAATATTTTCCTGTTCAGTGTGGGTCTGTTTTGCTTAAAAAAACCCAATGCATTGTCATATTTTTATTTTAAGGCAAGATATCAATTATTTCTGTGTGTTTACCTAAGACATGTAAAACACAAAGAGGGGCATATGTATTTAGTCAGTGTATGCTATTGTATATATGGTGCAAAACACAACTACAAATAAATTTCAATGTAAAGAATAAAAAAATCCCAATAAATTAAGTTTATTCAATTAAATATTTCAAAGCTTATTTGTTTATATTTTAACTGAGCCTTATGATTAAAAAATCAAAACCTGGTAATTGTAATTAATTTAGTGGAGAAATAAATATTTTTTATTAAATATGTTAAAGATTGCTTTTTATACAAATAATTGTACTCAGACCAAACAAGGTAACTATGTTCCTTCTCCATACTGTATGTCTTACAGACAAATACTCTACTAACAAAATAAAAATACAATATCTGGTCATTTTTACAAAAACAGTGTCAAAGCTCTGACTGCTTTGTCTTTCTTCATTGCCTCGGAACAGCATGGAAAAAAAAAAGGAGCAACACTCCATTTGCTAGTTCTTCAGTACTTGCAGTCTTGGCAGAAACCTGTTGTTTTGTATATAAATTAAGAGAAGAAAGAGAGCAGATGTGTGTGTTCTACCATCACTAAATTAATCAATTTGATCAATACAACTTACCTTTTTAAACCAATATTTACTGAAGCTTGATATAGTCTCTTTGGCTTAGGAATGGAGCTTGTTGCCCACATATAAATGCATGGCAATACCACGGTATGTAATATCCCTTTACTCCATTCTCGCCCTTACTCTCACTCGTTATAAAAGAAAACTTGGTAACAATAATAAATACATTAAGGGTTGTGACAAGGACTATATTTGCCTATGATCCCAAAGTCTGAAATCACTAAAGTTGTGTCAGGTGTCTCAATTTATCACAGTTTCTGTATATTTGATGCCCTTGTAAAGGCAGAGATCCATACATCATGGGATTACATGAAAATGTTCTTTAATACATTTTTAGCATTGCTTGTAGTCATGGAGAATATTTAGAAAATTTAACAGCTTAAAACAATAAAAGTGGAATAAAAAGAAACAAAATGCATTAAAATACTCAGGAGGAAATTCAAACCTATTAGAAATTCGATTTTTGAGCTGTTAATTTTTGCAATGTATATTCAGTGAAATCTTGTTAAAGCAGCATGAGGGACTCCTTGTTCAAAACATGACAGCAGTGAGATTATGTCCAAAACAAATGAGAGCTAGTACCTGGCTTCAGATACATGAATGACACTGAAATACTCTGTGCTAATGACAGGTAGTAGGAAAGCAAAGGAGAAGTTGAGAAAAAATACTGCTAATACACCACAGAAAAAAGAACCATGATGGTAATTGGCGAGTGATCTCTCCCTGTCCTTGTCTTGACCCATGAGCCTTACTTTGTGTTTTTGTCCCCCCGTCCAGTTGAGGAGGCAGAGTGATAGAATGGCCTGGTTGGTGCCGGTGTCCATCCAAGTTCAACCCACTACATAGTGAAATGTAGGTTATTTCATAAAAAGTAATATTCAGGATTGATCTACCAAAGTGCTTAATTTTAATTACTTTCAACATTTTCTCACAATATTTACTAATGCTGTATTCCAAAATGAGAAAAGACAGAAATGGGCACAGCTGCGACTGAACATTTTATCACAAATGATTTTGGATCCATTATACTTTTTTGTAGATAAGCATAAAGATAAAATCTATGCAGTAAAAGCAGAAATAAGAAATGTATCATTGCAAAATTGATGCACTCAGTGACAAAATATTCACTGGCCATATCACTTGCCCCACTTATGAGTCATCAAAAAATTCTCTATTGCATGCTAAATGCATCAACCACACAGTATTCTGACTCACAGGTACCTGTATTTGGTGCTTCTGAATGATGCATGGGTCACTGAACACCAGTAAATATGGAAGTCATGGGGTATGGTAGAAATTGTGTTCAGTGTTTGCTAGTATGAAAATTAGCTTTCTGGGGCTTGATTTTTTTCATAATATACCTTTATTAATGGACATTTTCAGTTGTATATTAGATAGAATATATCATATTTTCCAGATAAAATTGTTGTAGTTATTGGTAAGAAGACCCTACATTTGAAGAAGATGGGCTATGATATTTATTTACTTTACCTTCTTTGACAAACTGCAAATAAATTTTGTGCATCGAAAAATTTCTTCTGGTGTATTTAAGCCATAATTTTGCCTTTTAATTATATAAATATAACTAAACACATAAGCATATTTTATAGCCGTAGCTTTAGGGTGTATGCTTAGTATTCACAAAACCAAAAGATGCAAAGATGAGATGCTATGGAGAAGTAAGTAAAAAGAGTTACCATGATAGTGAGAAAACCAAAAAGTCTCAATGTGTAATTACTAGGTAACATTTTGATGGTGAGTTTAGTGAAGAAACTAAGGTTGAGTTCACAGGACTCCCATCACATAAGACCATTTGTTATTACAAGACCAGTTTTGTAAGTTTATTCAAGTCATTTGTCCCAGCAAAAACATTTGATATAAGAATATTTAATCAAAATTATAATAGTCAGATAATATGTGAATTGTAGTTGTGTCTCACAGTAATCAACTATTTAATATTCTGTCACTTGATTAAACAACTTTTCTGATTCCTCCCTACATACTCCTTCGCTAATTTGAAAGAAAGGATAGAGTGATCAGGCTTTTATTCCACATGGTTACTTCTGATTTCTGATGACAAATTCTGTTATTGCAGTTAAAGAGATGAAAGGTAACTCTAACAGCAGAGCTACTCAGCACACTGAAGAAGATGAATGATGCATTGGATGCAGAAACACCACTTTTGACTAGTGGATGAAAGGAAGACAGTGGACATGCTTCTGATTTTTTTTTTTTTTTTTAATGTCCAGCATACAGCTAGACATGCACACAACGTGATGGGTGAAACACTGACTGAAGGGTCAGTCTCAAAGAGTTGTAGTAAATGGGCCAAAACCTGTCTAGCAGACAGTTACCAGTGGGGTTCCCCACAGCTCAATTTTACAGCCAGTTCTCTTCAATGTTTTATCAATGACATGGTCTCCTGGTTTGAGTGAGAACAGAACTAATTCTGTTCAGTAATTTTGCTTTCTAAAGTTAGCAGCCTGTTCTCACAGGCAGTGTCTTCTTCTAGCAGTGATAACACCCCATGTTTAGAGTTACTACCAAGGATTGATGTGCAGACCAAGGCCACTGCTGGATCTTGTGTACCACACTGGGAGGTGCAGAAAAGTAAAAGGCTGCACCTGCAGGGAGGAGCGGACAGTACAAGTGACCATAAACTGACCAGCGAGGTATTCCATCCCATATATGTCATATTCGGCTTAGAGCTGAGGTATCCAAGGGTCTCTGGGCTCTTCTCCCCTCTTGGACTGTTTTGCCAGCTTTGCTTGGCTTGGCTCGGTGCGGGTCCGCTTTTGGTTCCTTCCTCCGAGCATCCAAGGAGGACTCTGTCCATTCTGCCTTTGATCCTGGTCTGTGTGTTCCTGAACCTGGTACTAGAATCCATCTCCTGAACACAGTTATGTCTGCTGCAGGGGCCAGTCTGGGGCTCCCCCACTGCCTGCTCCACAGCATCAGTGGTGATGGTGATGGAATTGCCATCAGGGGGGTTGGATTCCATACTGGTTTTGTATATATTCCATTTTTGTAATTATTAATTTCATTTATTAAAGCTGCTCTAGTTTCATTTTCTAATCGCTCAGTCTCTCTCCTTTATTTCCTTTCTCTTCCCCTTTGGGGAGGGAAGGGGATTAACAAAGAGTGTCTGTTATAGGTCTAAGGGGCTGCCCTGACCCTAAACCGTGACACCTGGACACAGGAGTTGAGTGCACATGAAGTAAGTTTGCTGATGATAGTAACATAGGAGTTGTCATTGATTCCCAAAACATCAGCTGTATCCTTGAGTGCATTAAGCATAGTATAGCTGTCTGCTCTAAAAAAGTTATTGTCCCACTGTACTCAGCATTGATGTGGCCTCACCTCAAGTACAGTGCTTGGTTTTGGGCTCCAGAATATAAGAAGGATACGAAAATATTAGTGTGTGTTTAAAGGAGGGCAACAAAGGTAGTGAAAGCACTAGACTTAGGAACAGCAGCTGAGGATATGAACATACTAGGTTTATTCAGCTTAGAGAAGAGAAAACTGAGAGGTGACTTCAGTGCTGTTTACAACTTTTTCATGACAGGGAGCAGAAAAGAATGTGCTAATCTCTTCTCTCTGGTGTCCAGCAACAGGGCTGTAGTTACAACTGCATCAGAGGAAGTTCAGATAATGGTATGAGGGAAAACCTCTTTATTGAAGGGGGTTTCAAGCACTAGAATACCCCTCCCATGGAAGTGGTCATTGCTTCAAGACTGTCAGTGTTCAAGAAGCATTTGGATGATGCTCATAGATATACGGTTTAACTTTTAGGTTGCCCTGCATGGAATCAGGAGTTGGACTCAATGATCTTCATGGGTCTCTTCCAACTCAGGGTATTCTATGATTCTATAACTCACTTGAAACCACTTCAGTTTTTCCCCAAACCCACACAAAGTTAAGGTGAGCCTGCTTCTAATCAAGCAGAAGTATCATAAACTCAAAACCTTAGGTGATAAACCTTCTTGACCTCAAGACATGAAGTTTGCATGTAATAACCAAAAAATACATTTTTTCAGTGATAATACCTGGCATATAATTTGCATGATACATTGCTTGTGATTTTACTTCTTTTCCCCCACAGATTGTAGCAGAAAACCCAGTACAGCTTAAATCTCAAGACTGTATTCTGGTCATGCATTTGGTGACACGTTTGACAGTGGAATACAGTATCCCACTGGAAAGTACAAGTGCACACTCACTTTGAAAATATTTGGTAGCTTTCATATGTAGGCACCGCTCTATCTCTAAGGACAAACAATTAATTAATAGAGAGTTTGTTCAAAGGAAGTGCTTTTAAAATGCTTCCTCCTATTATATATCTTTATAGATTATCAATTTGGGATTTTTTGACCATTAATCAGGCTTCCCATTAATGTAACCTTCCTACCTCTTACCCCTTGTCACCAAGAAGTAGCATAGCTATCAAGAGGCAAAATGCTCACATTGTTCCTAAAATAAAATAAAATAAAGAATCTTTTTAGCTAGACCTTTTGGGGAAGTATTTTTTTGCTGCCTTGTTTCTTTATTGCCTGGGGAAAAGCCTGCTTTCTAAATCTAGTGATGGACTGCTCACTAAAAGCATTTTTTAAAGGAAAGGAAAGAAAAAAAAAAGGAACTGTGACACTGCAGTAGATAGATGATACCAAACCTCTCTGCGATTAACTGGATGTAGAAGAAAATGAAATAGTAACCTAAGGAGACTATTTTTTTTTAAGTGATTTATACAGTATATTAAACAGTGGGGAAATCCTTTCTAGAAAAAAACCTTTGGAGAAAGAACATGTACTCATATTGATGTTTTTTACAGTGTTGCAGCCCATAAATATCCAAGCTGGCAGACACTATACTAGGATTTCATTTAATGAAATTATGCTTTAAAATAACTATTTCCTTTCATTCACAGTGTCTAGATTACTTTTTTTTTGTAAAAATAAAATATTGTATAATCTCATTCTCTTACCAAATTAAGATCTCATACTTTTTAAGATACTCACAGTAACACGTGCTCAGGAGCAATCAAACAGATGCTGTACATGATAATATTCATACCCTTCTCCCCTGCCATCAGTCTTTGCTGTTTGTCAGGGAGTGCTATAGTGGCATCTTCTGGCACACAGAAGAATTAATTACCCTCTCGCTGTGAAAGAACTTTGCTATTAAAAGGGTGAGTTAAGAAACCTGCTTAAAGAACTGAAATAAAAAGCACCTGCTGTTCTTCAATTATTCTGTTTAGACCAATTGTAACTGTAATAAATGATAAGAAAATAAAATCTAGCTCTTTGGTACGTGGCCATGTTGGCATGAGAGTTTTTGTGTGAGGCAATTGCTTCTAGGACTATTAATATCCTAAATAATGACTTATAATTCTATCAGCTGACATAAGATGACAATTGGTATTTAATTAGAAAAAGGATGAGTAATAAAAAAGGAGAAAAAAAGGCAATAGATGGTACTGACTAGAGAAAAAAAAATCTGTTATTCTCTTTTTTAATTCCTCTCTCTAAATATTTCCTTTTGTTTTACTTTTGACTTATATTTGTAGAAATTGCTTCACAGTAAAAGAAATTAAAGTTTATGGAATTGGGTATAATGAGAGTTGTTAAGGAACTCAATATTATATTTGATATTTTACTAGAAAACTATTTTCCAGCTTCATAAAAATGTTACTTGTTCACAGCTTTTATCACAATCTCTTTAATTATATATTATGTTTTCCTTTTTTATGATATATGACATGACATTATGCATCACACATATTGCCCAGCTCATTCAAAGATGTGAATCTTGAGGATCAGAAGGAGCAAATTTCTCAGTCCACTGTCAAGAGCCATAAAGTGTGGTCACTGGCAGCTCACTCCTGGACCACTGTCACTCTGCACATATCATTTATTTCTAGTATCTATTGAATTTTTCCTTTTTCTGTGGAAGTTGTTAACAAAGGTATCAATCACAGGACCATTTTTCCCATTGTGAAGCTACTGGGATTTTGGTAATTGGTGTCTGTCTCAAACTAATCCTGAATCTATCAAAAATACTTGGCACAGGAATGGGAATAGAAAAAGTTTTAAGAGTACAAAAGCAGCTCTGCAAGCAAAATGTTCTCTTTGATTTTTACTTATTAAAATCTGATCAAATTAAAAGTAAATTAAAATAAGGATTCATGGAGCAATACACTTCCGAATGTACTCCAGAGGGAGCTGTAAAAAATAGTTTTTTCCATCTGACAGGACAAACTTTACAAATATTGCCTTTTTTAGCAGTGTGAGTACAGTCGAGCCCGTAGGGCTGTCCAGAGCACTGGGTCATGACCAGGACTGGTTTAAGAAGCAAGTGATTATGCTGAACTGTGTACTTTCTCAACCTGCCTGCTTGGTCCCACTTCCAAAAGTGATTCCTCCTTAATAAGAACAGGGGGTTTCCCTGTGGTACCTGACACACTAGTGCCAGTATGCTATTACACTGGGTTTACGTGGCCAGGTGCTGGCAGTGGGGGCTACAAGGGTAGTCTGTGAGAAGAGTCCAGGGCTGCCTTGTGCCACACACAGTTGCTTCCAGTTGGATCCAGTGGACCAACCACAGGACACAGCTGAGACCCCTCACTTAAGATGGTGGTGCCACAGAGAAAATGTATTTAAGAAAGGGCAAAATGCTGCCAGGCAGTTTGAGAAGTGAGGGAAAAAAAAAGAAAAGAAAAAAAAAGAAAAGTGAGAGAAACAACTCTCTGAAGACCACGGTGAGTGAAGAAGGAGAGGGAGGAGGTGCTCCAGCTGCTTGAGCAGAAACTCTGCAGCAGGCCATAGAGAAGACCACAATGTAGCAAGTTGTCCTGATGCAGACCATGCAGAAAACCACAGTTGTGCTGATAACCACACTGCATCCTGTGGAGGACTTCATGCTGGAGCAGGTAGTTGTGCCCTGAAAGAAGCTGCAGACTGGAGAGGAGCTTGTGCTGCAACAGTCTTATCCTGAAGGACTCCCATGGAGAGGACCCACACTGAAGCAAGGAAGAAAATGGGAGGAGCAAGGAGCATCAGAGAGGAGCTGTTATGGACTGACTGCAACTCTCATTCTTCATACCTCTGCACCACTTAGTGGCAGAAGGAGATAAAGGAGCTGGGAGCTGGAGGGAAGACGTTTGTTTCTTATCATCCTTCTCTATTTTTGTTGTCAAGAAATTAATTTTCCCCAAGTTTAGACTTCTTTTACTCATGACAGTAACTGGTAGGTGATCTCCTTGTTTTTACCTGAACACATGACATTTTTCATCTTATATTTTTTTAATCATTTGTTGAAGAGGGAGAGTGAAAGCAGCTGGGTGGGTATCTGGCAAGGGACCAAATCAAGCCACCACATCTATATTAACATATAGCAGAAGCACATACAGTTTGCCTTGAAGTGTTTGTCTCTAATCAGTTATGGTGGGAGGTCCAACATAATGTGTGGTTCAACTATACTAGCTAGAGGAGATACAGCTCCAGAGGATGGGCAAGGTAGGCAGCAGAAGACACCTTCTCAGCTAAATCAGTTTGCAAACAATAGTTAATGGTCTCAGTTTGCCTATGTTTAAAGTGTATCTAAATGTCTTACGTGTCTAAGTCTTGTAACTTTTAGCACATCGTAAACTGGAATACTATTCAAGTTCCTTATTATCTTCATTTAAAAGTGTGAGCATACATGTTACCAGGGAAGCTGATGGAACAGATAGTCCTGCATAATAATGCAGCACATGCAGGACAACCAGGTGATCAGACCCCATCAGCATGGTTTTATGAAGGTCAAGTCCTGTTTAACAAACCTGATCTCCTTCTATGATAGGGTGACCCACTCATTGGATGACGTCAAGGCTGTGGATGTTGTCTATCTTGACTTTAGTAAGGCATTTGATGCTGTTTCACACAGCATTCTATTAGAGAAATTGACTGCTCTTGGCTTGGATGGACATACACTTTCTTGGGTGAAAAACTGGGTAGATGAACAAGTCCAAAGCGTTGTGCTCAATGGAGTTAAATCCAGTTGACTGCCAGTCACAAGTGGTGTCCCCCAGGTCTCAGTACTGGGGTCACTCCAGTTTAATATCTTCATCAATGATTTGGATGAGGGAATAGAGTGCACCCTTGGTAAATTTGCAGATGAAAGCTCTTCAAAGGGATCTAGATAGGCTGGATTTCTGGGACAAGGCCAATTTTATGAGTTGCAATAAGGCCAAATGCCGGGTCCTGCACTTGGGCCACAACAACCCCCAGCAGCGCTACAGACTTGGGGAAGAGTGGCTGGAGAGCTGCCAGGCAGAGAAGGACCTGGGGGTGTTGATTGACAGACACCTGAACATGAGCCAGCAGTGTGCCCAGGTGGCCAAGAAGGACAATGGCATCCTTGCTTGTATCAGGAATGGTGTAGCCAGCAGGAGCAGGGAGGTGATCATTCCTCTGTACTCAGCTTTGGTGAGGCCGCACCTCAAATACTGTGTTCAGTTTTGGGCCCTTCTCTACAAGAAGGATGTTAGGGTACGGAGGCGGGCTACAAAGCTACGAAAGGGTTTGGAGCATGTGTCTTATGAGGAAAGGCTAAGGGATCTGGGGCTGTTTCACCTTGAGAAAAGAAGGCTGAGGGGAGACCTTATTGCCCTCTACAACTACCTGAAAGGAAGTAGTAGAGAGGCAGGAGTTGTTCTGTTCTCCCTGGTGAGAAGTGACAGAACAAGAGGAAATGGCCTGAAGTTGAACCAGGGGAGGTTCAGGCTGGATATTAGGAAGCATTTCTTTCCAGAAAGAATTGTCAGGCATTGGAATGGCCTGCCCAGGGAGGTGGTGGAAGTATCTGAAGGGGGCCTACAAGAAAGCTGAAGAGGGACCTTTAGGCTGTCGGGCAGTGATAGGACTAGAGGGAATGGATTAAAGCTAGAGATAGGTCAATTCAGGTTGGACATTAGGAAGAATTTCTTCACCATGAGGGTGGTGAGACACTGGAACAGGTTGCCCAGAAAGGTGGTAGAAGCCCCATCCTTGGTAGTTTTTAAGACCAGGCTGGATGGGGCTCTGAGCAACCTGCTCTAGTGGGAGGTGTCGCTGCCCATGGCAGGGGGGTTGGAACTGGATGATCTTTAAGGTCCCTTCCAACCCTGACAATTCCATGATTCTATCTGGTGAAGTCACCATCCCTGGAGGTGTTTAAGAGCCAGTTCGATGTTGTGCTTAGGGAAACAGTGTAGTGGGTTTTGATATAGCTGAGTAAGATCAGACTTGATGATCTTGAAGGACTCTTCCAGCCAAAGCTATTCTATGATTCCATGATTCTGTGTTTAATTACTGAATATAAAATACCTGATGGGCACTTTTAACTGGCTGACATTTAACAAACAATAAATGTTTTAATAAATCTCAAGTACTTCTGCAAGTCACATATATGATCAATATTTTTGTCTATAATCAGCTTTTGCTGAACAATTATATTAGGAAACCTTCACCTTAATTAATAGTTCCTTCCTTTTTTTTTTTTTTTTTTTTTTTTTTTTTGCTAATGACTGAATTTATCTATGGAAGGTATTAACACAGTATTTACTAAGGGATTATTTTGTCTCTGTTTAGCTCATATGTAGTCTCTTCCCTTAAGAACAATTGTCATATTCTGATTTTTCTGATTTTGCTTCCTGGTATTTCAGAAACCATGATTTTTAACAGCCAGCTGTCTCCACTCTGATGACTGACATATTTGATATATTTTCTAAATGTCACTGTTGCAGTCTGTAAGACTCTCTAAACATTGTTATACTTTCTGTATCACTATGACCTGTGTAAGTGTTCTGATCTGTGTTTCTTGCATCCTATAGCTGCTCACAGGATCCACCCTTTGGCCTTTGAGCTGGAGTCTTAGACACATCAGCATTTCTATTTAAGACTACAGAAGATGAAAAAAATTAACAACAGTGGAACAGACACAATAAAGATAGTGAACAAAGACATTTTTGTCGATTTCTTATGCATCCTTCTCTGTTCACACTTGTTCTTATTCAAACAATTCAATCAGGCTTTTTCCTCCAAAAAATTCTTCTTTGGTACTAGTTTCTTATTTCTAGGCATTTTGTTTCAGTCTACCACTGTTGGTAGCTACATTTTTGCTCCTTCATTTTGGGTCTTCAGAGATATTTTGGCCCTTGAATTAAAATGGCATTGATTGACTTAATGCTTAGGCATTATTGATAGTAAATTAAAAAGCCAAGGGTCTATGCCCTGCCCAGAAACTTGACACACCTCTCCATGTGATCTGTCCATGATCACCATGTTCAAAAGAAGCCCAAATCATATATCTGAATGAGTAATATACCAGCTACTAAGGGCGCCCTTACTTTAACCTTGATCTATAAAATCTGCTACCTGGGGATGAATACATGCAACATATAACTGAGAAAGGAAGACAAATGGGAGAAAAGGTCCATGTTTCAGAGTCCTAATGGATTTGACATAAAAAAACCTGATGCCATGAAGGATGCCTTTGATGAAGTCTGTGTTTTTTGAGCTGTGACATAACACTCTGTTTCTGCAAATGAGTAAATCACAATGAAACAAGAGATTTTCCCTTCCTTAAGCATGTCTACTGGCCTTGAGGAGAGTCTGCTTAATGGGGATCCAAGTAAGAAAAATTACTCATGTTAGCATGTCTAATCTCACTGCTACTGGACAACATTTGGCAGAGAGTTGTATTGGTTAGCCAGCCTTTGAGAACAGAAAGTGGAATTTATCTCCTGATTCACTTATCTAAATTTAGATGTCTACAATGCAAGGTTTAATGTGAGCTAGCTCCTGCCATAGTCATGGGAAACACACTTCATACAGTCAGAAGAAACTATTGAGCACATAACTGAAACAGACTCCTGAAATGTTCTAAAATGACAGCATGTCTAGGCAACTGAATCCCCCACTCCTACGATTAAGTGCCTGATGTAGAGAGGAAACCTTCCAACAGGATCAGGGCATTAAAAAAAAAAAAAATCCACACATTTCTTTATAGAAAGTAAAAAACATAACTTATGCCTATTAACAGACTCATTTTAGAAAAGAGGAATCACATTCGCAAGTCAGATTGGAATTATATATATGTCTAACCACTTCACTTTAGAAGAACAGAAGAAAAAGGAAACTCAGTTCCTGTCTTGTGAATATATTGCTTCAGAGAATACAGGCCATAACAGACCATTTTAGAAGAGACTTTTCCTTTCTTGGGAAATGTTTGTTGATTTTTTTTTTTTTTAATATTCACATAATTTTTGCTGGATTTTAAGAACTTGCGTAGTTACACCTCCCATATAGATTATTTCTAGGAAAAAAATAGTGCTAAGTTTCTGTGACAAACAGAAATTAATCGATTCTCTTTTAAATAAAAATTAATAAATGGTCTGAACTTAAATTACAGAGAAGCAGGTTATTCAACACATTAGAGATATTAATAGTGGAAGACACAAATATGAAATTAGTCTAATTTAAGTCTCTGCACAGGTTGCAAAGGGAACTCTCCAGAGATCACAAACTTTGATTTTTTTAAAAGAATATAATAAAGACTGGAGACACATGACAGGCAGGGGAACTACCTTTGATTATAAGCTACCTTTGAGTATACAGAAGGGTGACATTTATCATGGTTACAATCTGTTTAAAAAATAGGTTGAAAGATAAATGCCTGATGTGATTCACAACTTTGAATAAGAAGCAGACTCTTTCATAAGCAGAGTCAAAAGGGTTTTACAGTTGGTTTTCCATTCAGTGAAATGATTCCTTTTTAATATAGTGTTCATTTAAGTTTTGATTTGCTGTAGTTTTAACATTTCTTTTACTGTGTTCCAAATCTAGAAAGTGAAACTGGTAAAACAGGTACCAAGACAGTTTGATAAACAAACACACCATTGGACTCACAGCAATTCCCACATCTTTTTGTACCAATAACTATTTTCTCCATCACAGAAGATAGAGAAAATTAATTATTTCTTCTCCTAGCAAACAAGGTTTTTCAGACAACACGAATTCCCTTTTGCAGACTTTATTTGCTATATTGGCAAGTAGCCTCCCTATTTTTTAACAAATGGTTAGTGAACTTGAAAAATATGTACTATGAGGCCTTGAGCAACCTAGTTGAGTTGAGAGGCGTCCCTGCCTATGGTGGGGAGGTTGGATTAGATGATGCATAAGGTCCCTTCCAGCCTAAGCCATTCTATGATTCTTACCTAAAAATAAGCAAAATTAAATCAAAACCAGAGTGAAAGTAAAAGAACCTAATTTAGGGATGGACTTGTCTAACTAACTTTAAGACATTTGTACTTGAGCTACAGTAGCGTGAGCCCATGTAAAATCAGTTCAGAGAAATAGAATTGTAGGGCACAATTCTTCTCATCTTAATAGAAGTGCTTAACAGAAAATGAATTGTGCCCTCGTTTTTATTAATTTCCTATGATACATGTTTATTTTTTAATTTTCACTATAACATAAGTCTAATTTTCTTAATTCAAGCATAGATGTTTGCATTATAAATAGTTAATATAAAAAAAATCCTACCCCAGTATCTGTTATTAAAGTACGATTGCGTTCTGAGGAAAATAAAGAAATGAGAAGTACTACATAGCTGTCTTCCAACATTCATGTTTAGATTTTGGGGTGTGAAAAGGTAGAATTTTTACTGTGACATTAAATAAGTTATATGACTATTTAAGGGAATTGTTACTAAAATCTGATAATCCTTTCAAACTGTGTAGAGGTTAGGTTTTAATTTTCTTTCCCTCAAAGTAAGAATAAGAGTCAATTTCTACCAAAAAAAAAAAAAACCAAAAAAAACCTCTTGCATTTTTTTTAAGGCTTTATGTCAGGAAAATAAAAATACACTGGAAGAGTAAAAGAATCATTAAAAGTATATAATAAAAGCAATCACAGCAGTATGAGAAATGGGACAGCAAGTGCAGGTTACTGCAGTTCCCCCCTCTGCCCCCAGTAAAATAATACTAAAATATGAAATAAAAATACAGAGAAAGACAAAATTCCAAAGCAAATAATTACATCTTTGCTAATTTTGTCACCAAACCCATCCTCTCCAAAATATGAACAAGAGTTCAGAGATAGTTCACCTGTGACAATAAATTTCAAAATTGTGAGTTTAAATAAAAAATCTCTTAGAGGAAAAAAAAAAAAAATGAGGCCAATGATAGGAAAGTGACTCTTCAGAAGATCTGTTTTTCAAAAATACCTCGACTTCTGGATGCTTATTTGAAGCAAAAACTCATAGCTTTTTGACGGTAAGACAGAGAAAGGGATTGACTTGAACACATTTTCTTGAAAGGAACATAATTTTTGTAAGGAAACTCATGATCGTTTTTATTTTGTATAAAGGAAGACAATATAAATTCTCATCCACTTATTTCATGGAAGGATTTGATAGAATAATAAAGGCGGTTCAAAGGCTGTGATGACAAGAGCTATAACAAAAATCTTCTCTTCAAATCCTCAATATATTATTACAAAGAATGTTTTAAAAAATCACATGAAAATTGTAAAAAATAAAATACTGATTGAGTTATAATCAATGAATAATTGGAAATTATTAGAAATGTAATTATAATATTAGACATTGGTTCAATGAAATAATTCATGCAGTAAAAGACTCAAATTTTCTCGTAACTTCAGAAATTGGAGAATTATTATAAGGTAATTTTTTAAAAATGTAATTAGAACTTTGTAACCCTTACTAAAGTCATTATGTGGTCTCTCTGAAAAATGCAAAATCCTATAAAGTCTCTGAATTGATGCCTACTGACTTCAGAAAGAACTTGATGAGACATTGTATTTAAAATCTAACATACATTAGCCTTGTTATTTTCCAGTTAGTCATACTATGTATAAATAAGCAGTGTATTTTGACTTCTTTTTTGCATGTCTCAGATGCACATGTAAAAAAATATAGTACATAACAATCTAGACTAGATAAGGAATTTTAATGTTTTTTATGGAAAAAATGTATAAATGTATACTACTTTTTTTAAGAGTTGGACAGAATATCTTCCTTTGATGAAGTTTTCAAAGTTTTTATCTGTTAATGGGATGAAATATAAATCTTTTAAAAGTTGTTTTAGTAAAACAAAGACCTAAATTCAGGTCAGACAGTAGTGAAGTGGTTATTCTGTTTTTCCCCGTATGCTAGCTGAATGACTTTAATCACAGCTGTAGAGATTTAGCCTGAATATTCTTTCCCTCTAGTTTTTTTATGCTCTGTTCAAATAACTAAAGAGTCTTTGGACCAGAGAGGGACAGACATATAATAGGTAAAGGCAGGGGACAATTTCCGTTGCTTTTTGAAGAGTCTTAACCAATTTTCCACTGGCTCATTTGAGAGGATTTGATTGGTAAATCACATAACTTTGATGATATCACATAAAACATCAATAATGTTCTCACAGTCTGATAATAATTGGGAGGCTAGGGGTATATCACCCTTCCTTCCAGGAAGACTGTCATAATCTTGGGTGTTCTCTTTCTTTGTCTTGTGTTTCAGGGAACTGAAAATCTTCTGAAGAGAAATATTTATTGTAATCAGTATGTTCCTGTGGAAAATTTACATTTCATTAAATCGGTATATTCTTTCAGCAAGAAGATACATATTGTCAACACCTATGAAGTTCAAAGATTTTTCTGTATGCATGATGAAATGTTGGTGCAGAAATACATAATCATATAAATTATTGAAGGATAAATAAAGCCACAGTGATACACATGTTCCAATGATTTCCATTAAAAAAAACCCAACCAACCAACCAACCAACCAACAAACAAACAAACACACTTGCGGACTCCTAAGCACAGACCTTCACCAGCCTGTCAAGTTTGCAGAAGCAGACTGGATGTCTAGTTGCTGAATGTTTAATGACATGAAGCAATGAGACAAAACACCAAAACAATTCCATTTGAAACGACATTCATTTGAGAAGAGTTACAATATAACTTCATTGTATCTTACTTTGCAAAAAGGTCTGACCTGCATATCCATATTGTACATCGGAAAAAAAGAAATTACAACATTTCAATTTTTAGTAGTTTCCTATTTAAAGAATATCAGCTGTGTCTTGAACACAATCTCTTGTCAGGAGTCAACATTTGTACTTCTTAAGTTATTAATTTAACCTGAGTAATGAATAAAAGCTGTACTGTCAAGTTGGACAATTAATTCAAAATCAAATAAGGGGAAAAGTTACACAAAATTTGCTGAGAGAATTCACACAGAGACAGAAATAAATTCAGCTAATAAATTTTTGTTCTTTTCAACAGTGCATTGCCTGGTATTAACAGTTTACACTCCACATGAAGATTGTTATGACAGCCTACCACAAACACAAACAAAGATCTTCAAAGGTTTTAAGTTATCAAAAAGCATTTAATGAGCATACTCACTGGTCTAAAACACAGTACATCAAGCAGTGTAATTATTACAAATGACCGACATTAACAATATGAGGTTATATTTTTATGGGAATTACCTTATAATAATACCAATAATTCTGAAGTTACCCAAAAATTGGAGCCTTTTACTGCACTTACAGTTACTAGTAAAGAAACAAACTTTCCAGCAAAGTACCGAAGGATATTGCTTTCTCATTCATTTATGTTTCCTGAGGAAAAAGAGAAAGAGAATAGTTTCTATAGCTATATATCTGGATAGAGAATGGCCTAAATTCTTTATTATTTCCACAGCAGTAGAAGAAAAGTATCCAGGGCCACTCTTACAGAACTGTTGTACATCACCTGCCTGTTGAACAAATTCCAATTTATTACTTCTCAGTTTTTAGCAGCTTTCAAAAAGTCTCCTCCTGTCTACTACTTTATGCCTCCCAAAGTTGAGCAGAGAAGATATACTTGAGTATGTCCTTTTCTGACTTGGATTCTCCTCTCAAAGTTACAGCTCTTTAGGAACTCCATTTTGGAATAATCTGAGAAATACATAACATGGTATTGTGTGCTCAAGGTATGATGCAGGTTGTGTATCATCTGAACTACCTTTAGACTAATTCGCTACACATAGGAATAAAGTTGGTATCTTGGAGGAGATAATCTCTTTATGTGGTAATGGAGTAACAAAAGAGTAATTTATCAGCCTAGAGAACATTGGGGCTCTAATTACCAGGGCAGGAAGGAAAGCTCACTTGACTCCATGGATTTTTCCTTCTTTTTCTTTTCACCAGAAGGGATCTTTCAAGCTGCTTCCTTGGATAGAGAAAGGAAAAAATTCTTCTGGTTAGCGTTCCCGATATCTAGACACTTTTGAGCTGTTTCAACACAGAAACATAGAGGACCAGAAAGCCAATTGCAGATATAGTCCTGGCTGAAATGGACCTGACAGTGAGTAATATGTCGTGTCCCACTACGGACTATAAAATTAATTCTGAATGGTACTGCTGTGAAACATGGAGAGGGTAAAAGCACCTTCTGTGTGAAATCATGCTTTTGCCTGGAATTAGTGCAAAAGCCACAGATGATGCTATAGCAGGGCAAAGCAGTTGCTTGCATTTCAAAATGAGGTGGATTGTTCTGTAAGATCCTTCATTTTCTCCTCCTCAACAACCTTTCAAACATGTTGTCTCAAAGACAAATCACCAACTATAGACATAATTATGGGATGGGGAATACACACAGTCTGCTTCTGCAGGATTTTGTAAGGTTAAAAGAGTCTGCACTTGATTCCATTAAAATACATCCAAAAATATCATTAAATAGCTAAACAAGGAATTGGTAATCATACCCATTCTACAAGACACAATATAAAATCTGAGTATAAAAGCACTTTTAAAAAGTTTGTGATATATTCAGACAAGTTTGGGTTTCACAGCAATTTTTTATTATTATTATTATTTTTCCGTTTTTAATAGAATTGAGATGTTCTGAGCTGAGTGAACATACAGATAATGAAGTCATGTAGTCCTTCCAACTATATGTGAATAAGAACACTTCAAATTAACAATAGGGGATTAGGAGAATACTATTGTGTGTAAACAAAATAAAACCTGAAATCCTATTTAGACAAAAGGGATCTCTTCCTTCACTGAGGTAATACAGAATGCAGATGAGCTTAAAACAATGTAGCAGATGGCAAACATCATAATGGGAATTTTATTTCCATCTTTAAGTAATTTTGGTCACAGAAGATGCTATCAGAATCATTAAAAAAAATAAAAAAAAAAGAGAAAAGTAACTATACTGAAGTGAGTGAAGGAGCAGAAAGAGGAGAAAGGGTGTTTGGGACTTGAGAAGAAGTATAATGTCATGTAAGAGAGACTGGTTTATTTGAATCATAGTACCATCTTTTCATATGGAGAACAAAACAAAGCCTTTTCCAAGTTATTTTACCTTTATTGCATAATCTCAACAAGAAAATAATAAACTACAGATAAGGTAGTCCCTAATCTACAGATTAAGTAGAATAAAACATTTTTGGAGATTTCTTTCTTCAGGATGAATATCAGGTGAGATAAAATTCAAGTAAGGGAGAGACAAGGTTTGTACCTGGATATATCATAAGCACAGACATCCTTGATATTTCTGCATATACGAGTCCTGAATGAGGAGATCTTTGGCTGTAGTAAAGAAACACCTGTTTTGCATGTTAAAATGTGACAAGAAAAAACAAAGCAGTGGTAGAAGACTTTTCAGAAAACTATTGGTCTTGCTGAAAGTCTTATGAGATTTTTGATAGATGGTATAGAGTGTCTCCAAGGAGCGATATCAAGATTAGCCCTTTCTCACAGAGCTATTTGAAAACAAATTCAAATCAATATATAGGAGATAAGTATTTGTTGTTATTACCTCTTGCATTCTGCAAGGTTTTTTGAGGAGGTAATTCATTGTGATGCATGAAATAGTCCTGTGGGAGCTCCTGGGTTAGAGTAGAATAAAACTAGCAAATGAAGTGTCAAGACTTTATACTACTGTTTATTTTATGTGTTTAAAGTACACTATCATTTCTAGTACCATTCTTTCAAACAACTTCATTGATTTGCTATATTTTAAAAGTCCTTAGAAAAAGCAAAGAAGTCAGCACAATTGTAGGGCTTTGAAACACTGAATGCCATGATTGACTGTTTGATATGAAAACCAGAATTTTTCAAAATACCACATGTTTTAAGCACTAGTGCAATGCTAGGGCTATCAATTCTGAGTCATAAATACCAAATCTCTTCATTGGCCTTCCAAAGCCTACAGCCTCTCACCACACATTTGTCAGTCTCCAACACTAAGTGAAAACAATTCTTAGATGTGTAGCACTGAGTGTAGAAATAAGTCATCTTTGACTTCAGAGACTTTGTGTTCACATAAAATTGGTAGAGGTTTATCTTGGCAAAAACATTTCTCCTCCCTTTCCTTCTCTTTCTTCGAGGTCTGAGGATTGTACACATTTAGAAGGCAATGACAGGATGTTAACAAAAAAGACACAGGTGTCCTTACACTTAATGTTTATACAAAGCAATTTACTTAAAAGGGCTCTTTCTGTATCATACTTTATCAGCTTATTAAGATTATTAATTTGTTGCAGATAGGATCTTTTCCTTGGTGAAAATGTCTAGAATAGCTAACAAAAAAGGAACCCAATCTTTGGCTAGGATATCCAGACTCTATTATTGCACAAAATAGGTAGAGATTCCTCTTTCTTTTCTGACTGGTTATGAGGGAATGCAAAGCTAGCCTGAAGAAAAAGACTGTAAAGAGTTTCTTTAGTGTGGAAAAAAATAATACTATCATTATGTCTCCATGTATCAAAAAAAGTATAAGGTAAAGTGAATTAAACATGTGCATAATGAATACAGTCAAATTATGTATGTTAGTAAACCCCATAAATAATCTTTTTTCACCCATTTTAATGTGACACATTAAAAATAAATAATGATGAAATAACTTATCCATTGTATAAATCATAATTCTTCTTTTAGCTTCAAAAATCATAAATGTGTTATAAATTCCTATAGCAATGCTTACCTAAGACAAGAAAGTAAGTATCTGGTAAGTATCTGGTTTCTGGGGTCTATTAAAACTTCTTGAAAGTTCTTTTTACTTGGAAGTTCTTCTTAGACAAAATGACTTTAACAAGAGTATGTGTTTCTAACAGTAAGCGTAAAGGTTGAGTTCATGTCACATTCAAATTACTTGGTGCTTCTGCTCAAGCCTGGTGTCATTTGCATCTTTTACTTGACTACTGTTTCTCATTTATCAATACAGATGGAAGTCTAAGTCTCTATACTATAGAGAAATAGGTGTATGACCCACATTTGTGTTTTCTTCGCCCCACCTTATTTTTGCCTTCAACTTTATGGTTTTCTTACCATTATATACAAATTAAAAGTAAACAGAAATTAAATACTATACCACTGATGTTTCTAATGAGTGTCATTTTTCTTCTGCTGTGATTTCTAAGTTGCTATGTACACATTGGCCAGCCCAGTGCATTACATCTCTACCTATCCAGTTACACTGCAGTTGAGGTCTATTATTCATCTTAAAAACGTGGTCATGTTAGGCTGATAAGCCAGTATTTTATAATACACAGAAGCAGTATGCAACAGTGGAAAACCTGAAAAATGATCTATTATATACCATAAGAAACAAAGTAATATTTTACAGGTGTACAACAATTCTTGAGCTTGACTCCTGAGTAAGATTACAACTGTTTGCAGAGAAGAAGCTTATGAAGGGCTAGATTTGAACAAATCTAACTTTTCAATGTTTTTCACACTGCAAGTGTGGTTTTTCTCTTTTTTTTTTTTTTTTTTTTTTTTTACATCACTTTTTTTAGGACTGCAAATACAAGTTTCTATATAAGAAATAAATGCTTGTTGGTCTTCCATGGCATATGCTAAAATACAAACCATATGTAAATGCAGAAGAGTATGCAGACATTTCTGTCTCTTTGTATGCAACTTAAAAAAGATTAGACTGCAAAAAAATAAAAGCACTAGAAATAATGGGTTAACACTGAGAATCAAACATACTTTAGTCAACTTCTAGGCTTAGGTGAAGTTCAGTCATGTTTTTCGAAGAGCAGCAAGCAATACTACCACAGTAAATCTAGATTTTCAGTTTAAAACCAAGGAGTTCAGGGTCTGACTTAGCTTGGAATTGATACCACTCACCTGAAGCTAAAAAAATTCCACCAGCTTAAATCACAATGTTTATCTTTCAATTTTTCTATCTAGTTCCTCACGTAAAATCAGAAGTCTTGAGAAGATAATTTAGGTTGCTTACTAAAATACATCCCTTTTTCACTTTCAATTTCACTTCTAATTCCCAAAGTCCTACTCATATATCATAATGATGCAAAAGAAGAATTGTTAAAGCTCCTGTTTCATTTATCTTAAATATACACGTGTTATCTGAAGAAAAATATTTTCTTGACCTATATTTTAACAAAATCCTTACTAAATGGAATGTTTTAAGAGTTCTATTGGGCAGAAAGTCCATGTCAGTAAGTATATATAATACCCCAGAACAAAGTAGTGTTGTGTAGGACTCTTTCTGGCATATATTCAAGACAGATTTTGAGGGGCATTCAAAAAAACAAATTCAGGGCAGCATAAATCCATAAAATCACAACAGCTTATCAAAAGTTCTAGCAACTCAAAATATATGCACAAATTATAATTTTGAACAGTATGGTATCATATTTTTGTTCTATAATATCTTTTCAAATGAGACACTTACATGGAATCTTCAATATGCCTAATACATAGTTTATAATTCTAGAGATTTATAATACATGTAGCATAAAGAGAGTAAGAAGGCTAATTATATATTTGACATTTTGAAGATTACACCAGATATATCAGTATAAAAAAAAAAATCTAATGAAGTAGAAAGGGGTGAAATAAAATGTACTACTCTTGCAATTCTTTTGCCATTTAACACTTTCTTAATAGCCCTAGTCATATTCTAAGACTATTTTACAGTCTTTCAATACCATAGAGTGTCATTATCAAATAGATATAATATATCCAGTATTCCAAAGTACATCTGGTTTTAAATATTTGATCTCTAACTTCTTTTTTAGAAGTTACAGCTTCAAAGGCACTCTCAGGAAGTAAGTGTCCAAACTTTTTTGCAGATGGGATCTAAGATCCTATCCAGAGAAACTATAGCGGGACTTGAAAATGTAGAGGCTAAGTATCAGTGAAACAGCATCTTAGATTGATTCCCAGCTGACCTGCTAAGGTATGCCCCAGAACACTCAGTCTCATTTTTCCAGTTATTCAAACCAGATCTGGGCAAGCATACCCTGTAGCTTCTCTATGTCCGCATTTCTAAACTGTCTTTTCACTGTCATGTCAAGGACCTGTGGTTTTCACCTAAGCTTGGATGTATGGAACACACTCAAATTTAGTAAGTACAGATCAGTTCAGGGATTGACACCAACCATTACTTTTTGTCTATTAGCATTGAATTTTGCAATGCAGAATACAGAATGCAAAAAAACAAAAAACCCAAAACAAACAAACATAAAAACCCACAAAATGCAGAAATGCAATTTTGATGATACCAGACACCTATTCTCATCATCTCTGCCTATATTTCTACACTGGGAAGAGAAACAAGAGATGTAGAACAATGTCATGATTCAGAGAGCTATTTAACTTTCTCTGCAATCCAATTGCTTATGCTTGCAGTTCCGTGCCACTGAAGCACACAAATGATTTTTAAAGGAAATTGTTACAAACATATTTCAGAAAAGAAAAAAAGAAATCAAAACACAACACACACAAAAAACCCCACAATCCAGAACAGTAAGAAAAGCAGAAAAACATGTAAGAAACAATGGCATTGATGCTGAATTCTGCAGTACATTGATTCCAATAGTTCTCTGTGGTTGTTCTCAGCTACCACAACTAAACCTTATATTTTGTCATAGTTCCATGAAAGAACACTTTCTCTGATTAACTGCCAAACCTTTTATGTTAAATTCACAGGGACATGCCATTGTGACAACTTTTCTTTGACTAAAATACTGTATTGAGGTTAGTCTACATTATGCTCACTATGTGTTAACATGTGTTACAATGGAATTGATACTCATATTTATACCATGCTCATAGAAATCCTATAATTGCAATCTTACTCCTATAAATACTGGAAACATTATACAGACTTTTCCACACATTTTCCAAGGTAATTCAATGGTACATATTAGTGGAAACTACACCAATTGTCTATTTAATGAGTGAAGGAAACAGAATCATGGACTTACAGTTTGTGATTTTCAGGACTTTTTTGACTTCTCCACTTCCTGATCCTCCACAACCATCTTCATCATCACAGTCTCCACTTATTTGTTCTTCAACACCTCCACCACTGCCTGTTTGTCGGAGATCCCATTTGTCATATTTAGGAAATGATTTGCCCTGCAACAGCTGAAGGCAAGATATGGTATGCAAGTTAGCAGTACAGATGGAGAACTTCAGTGAGGATACAAAATTTCATATAAGTCTCTCTAGTAATTACCTGTTTTAAAAAGAAAACTCCAGGAGCCACAGAAACATAGAATCACAGAAAGTTTTGGATTAGAAGGGACCTTTAAAGGTCATCTAGTCTAACCCCTCTGCAGTAATCAGGGACATCTTTAACTAGATCAGGTTGCTCAGAGCCCCATCAAGCCTGACCTTGAATGTCTCCAGGGATGGGGCCTCCACCACCTCTCTGGGCGTCCAGTTACAGTGTTTCACCACCCTCACAGTAAAGAACTGCTTAATGTCCAATCTAATCTACCCTTCTCTAGTTTACAACCATTGTCCCTTGTCCTATTGCTACATGGCCTTGTAAACAGTCCCTCCCCAGCTTTCTTGTAGTCCCCCCTTCAGGTTCTGGAAGGCCACTCTAAGGTCTTCCAGAGCCTTCTCTTCTCCATGATGAACAACTCCCTCAGTCCATCCTTGTAGGAGAGGTGCTCCAGCCCTCTGATCAGGTTTGTGGCCCTTCTCTGGGCATGCTCCATCAGGTCCATGTTCTTCTTGTCAAGACCCATGTGGTGGCCACATGGCCTTAAGATAAAATTATTATTTTGTGTGAATTTTTCTGTCTGAATTATCTGTAACAGTATAAGAGCTGTGCTTCAGCTCTATACTGGTGAATCCTAAACATACTTCTTGTGAGCTCTGAGCTTCTCATAAGGTAGAAGCTGAAGGAAAAAATTGTGTTGGGACAATATCAAATCCTGATCAAGGAGCAGCTAACCAAACCAGTACAGCTGGAGCCAGTGCTAGCTTAGAGAAAATTATTTCCCAAATCAAATCTGGGCATTGTTTTAGGAGAACTAATAAAGGTGGCCTAAATCAAAGCAAAGGGATGGCTGATTCTAGCCTAAGCAGTATAGGTGATTTGGGTTGAGTACACAAGCTTGTTCTTTGGCTTCCTTTTATTTATCACTATAGACATGGATAATAATGCCAGTATGGTTTACAAAACAAGAGGTAGAAATCTTGAAGTTTAACTTATTTCTTCATTCTGTTGAACAGAGATGAGCAGTCATCTGAATAATATTAATCTTTCTTATTTATCAAATGTACAAATTCTGTCATCCAGCTTTTAAATACTAAGTGGTTGGACTGTCATTCATACTGTCCTGGTTCAAGTTAGAACAGAACTAAATCACTGTTCAGTGGTTTTAATTTTCAACTCAGTCTTTTCTAGGCAACTGCACTGTCTGAAGTTAGCATATTTTCACAGGCAGTGCCTGCTTCTAGCAGTGATAGCACCTGATGTTTAGAATTGCTACAAAGGATTGGTGTGCAGACCAAGGCACTGCTAAATCTTGTGTACCACATTGGGGGTGCAGAAAGTAAGAAGCTGCACCTGCGCGGAGGAGTAGACAGGAAAGGTGACTCTAAACTGACCAACCAGTTATTCCATCCCATAGATGTCATATTCAGTATAAAGATGAGTAATCACGAAGGTCAAGCTCTCTTCTTCAATGGCCAGCATCCGAGGAGGAGTCTGCCCATTCTACCTTTGATTCAAATTTGTGTGTTCCTGAATCCAGTTCCAGAATTCAGCTCCTGAATCTGGTTTCCATCTGCCACTGAATCCAGTCTGGGACTTACCCAGTGCCTGCTCCACTGACACCACTGTAATTGCCATTGCTGGCTTGGGTTTGATACTGATTTTATATATATTTGTATATATTACATTTTATTATTACTGTTCTTATTTAAGCTGTTCTCATTTCCTTTTCTAATCACTAAGTCTCTCTCCCTTATTCTCTTTCTCTTCCTGTTTTGGGAGGGAGGGGGGTTAACAAGGAGTATCTGTTGTAGTTCCAGTGGGCTGCGCTGACCCTAAGCCTTGACACATTCATACACAGTGTGTCCTCTGCCCCATTCATACTCAGTTTAGTTTGCATGTCAGACACATATAAACTTCATAATCTCTAAAGAAACAGTTTCTTACAAATGTTAATAATTCTGATAAATTTATCTAGTGCAAAATAACAGCTAGTTCACACTTGTGAATTGCACTGTCTTCAATCTAACAAGACTTCTTTACACTGGCCAAAACATCACTGGTTTAGGTTCTTTCATAATCAGATGTTTGTTTCTCCTTCAAGTAGCTACTAGTTAGTCTGAAGCAGACTCAGTTATTTTATATCTTCAATAATGTGGTTGCTTTGCTGTTCAACCATGACACTGGGTTCATAATTTTGGACAATATACTTAGTTTATTTACAGAGTATGGAGATTCTTCACAGACTACTTGATCTGTTAAGTGCTGTACAGTACCCAGCAGAAACATTTTAATCAATTCTAGGGACATCATTCAGATAAATCTCAGTAGCTGTATAAAAGCCACTTGCAACATTGTATAAGAACAGGAGAAAGCCATTTGCTACTGTATCAGCAGAACCAATTTATGCAGCACTTTTGATTCAAAAGTTTTATTAGACAGTTACATGCTACATGAAAGACAAACTACTTAGCTAAGAGAAAAAAAAAAATTGTTTGTATAGCTGCCTTGTTCCTTGTATAATCCATGCCATAATTCTTCTAACATAGTTTTTTATGGAAACAAAACACAGCCAGTTTAATAAACTACACTCAAATAGGACACTTCTCTTATTTTTCAGTTCAAGTCATGACACAGCCCCAAAGCCAGCTGTATGATGGTCTTTATCCCTGAGCTCTGTGGCATGAATGTGGGAATAAATCTTTAGCAAGACAGTTTTTCAAACAAGAGTTGCTGCCAAGGCTTCCAGAGTACAGTATATATATACATTTTCAGGCTGAGAACATTCATCCCCTTCTACATCCTGTATCTCTGTCTCAATCTTAAAAAATATATATTGGCTTAATTAGGTATTTATATTTTGCTGTTTCTCTAAATTTGACTTTAAATCAGTTATGTTATGTTTTCTCTTTTTTTCACCTTTCTACTTACTGTGTATTATTGACTTATGATTAGAAACCTGAAAACCAAGCTGATCCTTCTAAATTACCTTAAATGTAGAATCAACACTGAAAAATTGTTCTTCAGCTTCTTCTAAACTTTTTACTGCACTTGAAAAAGTAGAGATTAGGGAATGACCAAGCTTGTTTGTAATATGGATTTTGTCATTCTGTTCAGTCTCCTTAATTGTGCAAGAAGAAATACTGTCTCCATATAAGTTCACAAATGTCAGTTCTAGTTCTCTATTAAGCATGGCTTGGATCTAATATAAATTCTTTATTAAATTCATACAATCCATGTACTTCAAAGCTGCCTTGATTCACTTTAGAAATAAAGATAAAAGACATTCTTCTGTTGTGCTGCACTTTTTATATAGGTATTATTAAAGAGGAAAAGAAACACAGATTTTAACTGGAGAATTTTAACTTACTGGGTCTTCCTGATGAATAAGGAGGATTACTGATGTATACTGTGTGCTCAAAACCCTAGTAAAATAAATGTTCTTCCCTGAATATTGCAGGCTAAAATATTCTCTCTTTCAGGTGTCCAAAAGGTTTTCCATGATATCAAATTCCTGTCTTTAAAGAAAAAATAAAACAAAACAACTGTGGATTTATTCATACATCATTTTCTTCCAATGTCAATGAAAATACTGGCAACCAAATATAATAGGCCACTGTGTCAGTTTGACTGAGTTATGGCAAGTCTTAGGTCACCAGTGTTGTGAGACCACAGTAGGCATGTCAATGCCTTCAAGGATTTACTTTTTTTTTTTTCCTCTTAATTTTGGTGAAACTTTATTGAAATAAGGTTTTGATATTAAAAAAAAAAAAAATGTCTTCTAGTAGTGGCATTTTATTTTCACTGAAAATTTGTGTTTTCTTAACACAACTGTGGTACATGTGCACAGGTGAATGAATCTGTAAGTCAACAGAAAGGTCCTAGGGCATCCTCAAATTCAAAACTTGACTATATAGCTTTGGGAAACTGGATGTCCAGCTTAGATCTTTCACTGCCCAATTCCATAGAAGCCCCTTGGGATTTTCACTGATGGCTTAGTGGAATGCTTCCTTTGACACAAACAGCAATTCTGGAAAAAGTTGTAAAACCAAGAAGTGCCATTAACAAATTTTGTGAAAATTCATCTTTCAGAATGAAATTACATGGTAATAAAGTACTTATGGGGTTCTGTAAATACATGACTTGGTACTAATAACATTTTGTTAGGAAATGAACTTCTTACGGTGGCTACAGAGGTATCTGTAAGTATATTTGAAGCCTTCTGAGAAACAAGCATAATTTGGAAAATTGTCACTAAAAATTTGGGTTATACAGTCCTATAGGTTCTGGTAATTTTTCAAGATTATTAAAGATTTTATCAATGACCTGAAAACCAGTATAAGACACAGAATGATAATGAGAAAACTTTCACTCCTGTAAGAAATGGAAAAATTCTAAATAACAAAGAGAAGTGACAAACTAAGAACATACCTCATCTGATAAGCCAGGGAATTGAATGAATTTTTAAACACATACTATAATAAAATACAGACAAATGTAAATTTGCAAGTCTAAGTATTGTATTACATACATATTAGAAGACAAAGTATTCTGTTCTGTAAAATAATCATGGGTGTCCCGGATAGCCAGCAGACTATGAATTATCAAAAGTAGTGTTCTAACCAAAGATTTTAATGGGATATCTTTGAGGACAGAAATTGGAGTATTAAGTCATGTTAGGGATTTTGTATTACTCCTCATTCCAGTTCTTGTTTCTTCTGTTCAGAAAGGATGGCACACAAGTGAGTTTAATTACAGTGGTTAAAATGGAAAAAAAATGTAATTCTGTTTTTAACCAAGGAGCTCATCCTGTAGTGCACCAAAACAAAATCCCAGAAACCACATCAAGGATTTATTTAACTAGTCTTGTAAGTGCCTACATGGCAAACACAGATCTGACAGATTTGTGTAGAAACCCAAAGCATATGAAAATAGAAAATGAATCAAAAACTTTTATTTACACACTCAAAGTGAGCCAAACAAATCTGTATTATGATTATCATACATTTAAAAAAACTGTAAGAGCTGTTCTATATCAAAATAATTTGTTAACCATTCTGGTCCCGTTCTTAAAAAATAAGTATGTATATTTTCTGGATCAAACAATTTTTGGTCTTAAAACATTAATTAGTTCAGTGTGTTAAGGATAGGGTATATGGGAGGTTAGACTACATAACCAAACTTGTCCTTTCTGGTTCTCAGAAATCTATAAATTCATGTGAGTAATCCTAGTTTAAATGTTAAGACTGGATTCCGTTTTACTTTCCTGTGCTTGCATGAAGCTACAAGTGCTTTAATCTCTCATGAGTGATGAACACTGAAAGATAAGGGAACTTATGTTCACACTATTAAAAGTGATATAATATAGGTTCTCTTTCAACAAAAATCTAGCATCCCATTTTCTTATCTTACACATCATATACCTTCAAAGGAAACAGTAGTTTTATATGAATTTTATTTTATTCTTTTTCAATAAAATATCTTGACGATACTCTGTTGCTGTCAATGTAAACTAAGCTCAGTCATAAAATTTCTTCCCTTTCATTTATGTGCATATCATAAGTACCTGTAGAGGGAATCCCAAAGCAGTGAATACAATTTACCTAATCAAATCAAACCTAGAAGAATTATTTCTAGAAATATGACTATTTCAGAGTCTTTCAAATTAAAGGAATAAAGTATGCTAAAGTTTATTCCTCTACTTAACATTACATACCTGAATGCTTAAAAATACAGCATTTCTCTTCAGTAATCTCATTAAAAAACTACTCAGACCTCTGTAGGTCAGAATCTCCTGCAGGATTTCATTTTCAATAATGTGAAAGATCCTTAACAAAAATATGTATTCTAAATTACAAGTCCGACTTATATTGGAGACTGCTATTAGGATATCTAGTATTACAACTCTTATTGTCCCTTCTGATAGTGCCTTGTGGTCTTTTTTTTTCTTAATAAAAATCTGTAGCTTTGTGTGAAGTAACATCAGCTTCTTCCTTATATTTTGATTTTTAAATAAAAATTTCAAAAAGAGAGTGAGATTTATAATCAGCTGTAGCCTTTAAATCCCTGAGATGACACAGAAAATACAAATAATGCATACACTGCTATGTCAAACCCACTGTTTTCTGCCCAAGATCCAGGGCTAAAAACTCTGTGTTTCAAGGCCGCAGACTCATTCCACTCCATTAAATCACCAATCAAACAGTAACCCGAAATCCTGATGGAAGTAGCACAACATTTCTCTCCAGTCTAAGCCAACTCATCTGAACACAGAAAGAAATAGGTATTCATTCTTCTTACTGAATGTAAGCAAGAATCAGTAAGGTGGCAGTGAGCCAGCACTGCACCACACAGGTCTAACCCTTTGTGCTCTCTGGATATACTTTTACTACCTCAGGATCAAAACAGTTGTTGCTTGAATAGTAGAAGTAGGAATTACCTCAGTTTATTAATATACTACTTCAAAATCTAGAAATTTCTTCTTGGTAGTTGTTTTTGTATCATTCAAAACTATTAGTAAGCAAACACTTTATAGAAAGCTAACTACTGGATTAGGTAGAAAAGACTAATAATTTTCCCTGAAAGTACAGTTCAGCAAAGCCTTGGGGGATGAAGCACAAGCATACACTGTCCATTTTGTTCCATCATTAACATGATTCCTGGCCATCACAGATTTGAACTGACCCAGCTAGAACTCTCCACAAAAAAATATTTGACCCCAGTTTGAGCCTTAGCATAATCTAAGGACTGTTCCCAACAGACAGCCTGGATATGGTTACTCTCTGAAGTAGGATACTTGCAGCCCATTACTAATTTTATTGAATACAACAGATACAACTTTTTTGGAATGTCTACAGTGCTGAATAAAAGAGAACTGGTGAATGAGCTAGAGCAATAGATACTGAATGTCAACACTTCTCAATATCTATAACTTAATTCTATTTTGGAATATTCCAGCCAGTTTCCCTAAGGGAAATCTCTTATTAAAAAGGTTAATTGTAAGAACTGGGGGCACGAAGCAGTGTGTGCTCTCATCCTTGATCCTTTTTTTATTTACCAATATAGATGCAACTCTAAATGTAATTGTCCCTCAACAAATACCCTCTTCTTAAACCAGTCTTCTCTGTTGTAAAAATCTTGCTTTGTATCTGGGAGTGCATTTTACAGCTAAAGCCCATCAACTCAGGTTCTCACATGAGTTCAGCCATGGGCAATTACTTTTCTTTCCAGTTATTACTGGTTCGAAGTGAATACAGGAGGAAAAGCTTGGCTCTTGTGTGTTGGTGCAATTCCTGCTAGCACAGTTATGCACACTATCAACTTGATTTGTTTAAAAAATATTTATGTATTTTTGGCCTCAAAAAAATACAAGTCTTGCTAACGTTGCACTATAGATTAAATCATTGTCATAAAATTGAGTAAATGAGTCTGGCATTTCTAAGATAAAAAATGAGAGTAAAAACAAACCCCATAATAATAATTTGTACTCTTTTTTCTGTCCAGATAGTTGAAATGACAAAGTCACATTATGAATGATTCATGTTTAGAGACTAATGTTCTTTTCCCATTTTACCCACCCATGAAGACAGCATAGCTATAAGCAGAAAGAGATGATAATAGTAATGGAAGAGAAACATAAATTTCAGAAAAAACCCACATCACCATCTACATTTCCTTTAAGATATTTCTATAGCTATAGTATGAACATCTTCAAAATATGTGTTTAGTTCTTCAACTGGCATGATTATATGAAATTGCTACTGAAAACTAAGCTAGGATTCGGTTCCACTCCATATTATCAGTGTGACATCACTTGTTCATCTATGTATTTCCAGTCTGTGACAACTCTCATAGTTGCAAAAGTAGGAGTTGCCTCACTTTTATGACATGGATTGTTACTTGAGTTAATAATCCTAGTTTCCTCTCAGTGTCAGCGAAAACATAAAACTAAATTTACAGTTGAAGAGAATTAAACATCATGACACATAATGAAAATATACTATTTCAGGGTCTGATTTCTCCTTATACTTCACAGATTTGCAGGTGAAAGGACATGATATTAAGCCAGTTAAAGGAGCAATTTTAAAAATATCAGCACCTTCTGGAATGGCTTTTCCATTATAAGAACAACATGTTACTTGACATTTCAACTGGAGGACCATTCAGAAGACATTACAGAAAAAGCTGCATTAATCACTGATGCCATCATGAGAAAAAATATTACTGGATTGTTAGAGGTACATTACATTACCCTATTGTGAGTGGATAAATGATTTATCAGGAGAACAGATTTCAGTGAATGGAATTCAGTGAATGGTCTCACCATCAGTGCTGACTCACACTCTGCTTTCTCTTATCCTCCAGCAGCAAAAAGCTACTTTCTACTTTCACTTGATAATGTTTCCAGCCCTTGTGCGAGGGGACTCTGGAGTGAGGGAGGAAATGCAACAGCTACTGTGTAAAATCCATGAAGACTAAGTGGACAGCAGGGCTAATACTGCATTTAAGAAGATGTTTAAATCTTAATAACCATACCTCTAAAGGTTTCTGCTATATCATTCAAACACAAATTTAGGAACCAAAAGGAAGAGCTTGCTTATAGTTTTATAGGGTTCATTGAAATGAATTATAGGTATTTATATCTGAGCTACTCATCCTGATATCTTCTGTTCAGCAGAAAGAAACAGGAATCTTTAAGGCCCTTCCTCTGACTTTCTTTATGCTTTTCTATAAGACAAGGTAGATTGCATCCTAGAACCACCTATTTCTCTCTGTTAGTAAGAAAGACCAGTTCACATATGAGTAGATATATGCCTACATGGATCCTAAAAGTTAACACTGTTGAGAAAGCGTGTGTAGTAATTAAGGCATCTCATAACAATGTAGTTTTGCTGTACAGTTATGCCCACAGCTGGAAAACAGTTCTGGTCATTTGACCTGGGGAGTGAAAGACATGCAAACCTACTGCTAAGATGGAGTTTTTCCACTCCTGGCCTTAAAAATTTCATGAGAGCCCTGTGAGCTGACTAAACTTTCAATGAGACTTCCATCATTGCAGCACACAACACAGCACATTACCTTAAAGCAAAACACCACAAACTTCTGTTTTATCTATACTGTTCCTGTGTTGTATGAAAAATGAAGAAATAAATTAATGTCAATAGAAAAACTCAGTTCCCCTCAGACAAAGACCTCACTGAATTTTGGTGAGCTTTAGGTCTTTGCACCTTAATTTAGATTGTTGACTTAACTTTTAAAAACCTTTTTCAATTATTGTATGCAGTTTGAGAAAGAAATTCTATCGATTTTGATGTGATAATCAAGCCTCACATACACCGTTTTATACACTAAATAAGCTCCTGTGACAGACCAAATGTATGTTCCACTTTGGTGAGGGGCTGTGTGTGTTCAACACATAGTAGTGATGAAGCTGCTTAGAGCTTGGAAAATTAAAATAGAGCCTGGAAGAGAGTACCAGTATATTAAGGAAGCAACTGCACAATTAATTTTTGCTACTTTGTGAAGAGGAAGTTCTTTCTACAGTTTTATGACATTTTCAGAAATACCACATATCCAGATTTTTGTGAAGACATAGGAAAACAAGAAGCAAGGGAAACAACATGTTCATTTAAATGAAATGGAAGCTGATTGTCCTATAAGTAAAAGAAAAGATCACTCATCTGAAAATTTTATGTCAAAATTTGTACAAACTTATTAGGAACATGTCTGTTAGCAAAACATAATATGAAGTATGCAGGTATGAGGAGTGCTAGTTCATCCTAAGACAGACTATAAGGAAGGACTCCATAGTCCTGTCTCAAATATAAGAGGATCTCACAAGGCAGTCATGTCTACTTTGTATGTCTCCAATTATTTTTTCTGAAAAGAAAAGCACTAAAACAATACTGCAGCAGGAAATAAGAAAGTCAGAAAAAGTAAACAAGTCTGTTTCTGTTCACATATCATGACAATCTAATATTATACTAATTTGCAGGCTCTATGCAGATGAGTTATTCTGACAGGTATTCTGTGTGACGTAGTTCAGTTAATTAGTGAATTGAATGGTTATAAAGCCTCTTCTATGATAAATGATGATGACATTGTGAAATAATTCACTCACAGTTTATCAGTACAATTAGTGAGAGATGATCGGAACCACTAACATTGATGTGAAAACATAACAGGGAATAAGCAAATTATTGAAAAAAAGAATGTAGTAGATTTTTTTGTTCCTCAAGGAGACAAAAACATCTTCCTTTTATCCCCAGGTAATGCATGGTGGAAATAAGTTACAACAGCAAGTGGTATATGAAATGTAGACTTGATATGCATACATACCACTGACTTCCACAATCAAAGATTAGAAGTGAGAACCTCAGACCAAATAGTCATCTGGGCCAGGAGTCATGTTTGTGGGGTTCTCAGCATTTCAGAAATCTTGCACAAATAACAGAAAATGCCTCCAATATACATATGTTTACCAGCTAATAACTGCTGTAGGATGGCAGGTCCACAAAATACTTATGGCCAGAATTAAATCAGATTTTTTTTTTCCAATCTATCTGCTTGTAAAATAATTGACCCTTATAGTCTGTAGATCTGGAAAAGGGATTACAGATTACTACTGTATGTAGACTTCAGCTATCTCCAATAGAACTGTGGCATATACAGGAGAAAAATGTGCTGACAGAACTGATTTGTGCAGTGGGAGAACCAAGAGACTCTCATGTGCAGTTATCACTAAATTATTAACAACAAAGTATGACATTGCATCCCATTATGACAGAATTTTATAGGTTTATAAACAAATGGCAAAAGTGTTTCAGCAAGAAAAAAAATATATTTCAAACTTAGTATATCTTTATAAAACTACTACACTCCCAGAAACATTTGAAACCAAGTTAAATACAAGAAGAAAGTAGAAGGAAGCCTTTCCTTTTGCATTAGCCATTGTTCTGAAGATAAAACAAGTCACTGTGAGATAAATGAATACTGAAGGGTTTTGTTTCATAGTAATTGAGTTCTGTATTGAATTTTATAGGTGTCTACTCTCACTTCATCTTCTAGATCAATTTTGAAATACTCTGTTCTAAGGAAAAAGTACATGTGCAGCTGCTGAGTTGGGAAGCATATTTATAATGTTTACATTTTGTTAAGTATGAAGGACCATTTTGAACTTGGATTACTTACTGAATAATGACTAATGCAAAAGTGAAGGCTTCCTTCTACTTTCTTCTTGTATTTAACTTGATCTCAAATGTTTCTGGAAGTGTACTAGTTTTATAACAATTTTGTTTATAGAACAGATTTGGTGAGAAGGGATTCTCTATGCCAAAAAAATATTTTTCCTCACAATGTGAAAGAAATTAAGCAGGACCTTAAAATAATTAATAAGCCAGAATCTTATGTTCGTGAGATCAGATATCAATTACAAAAGCATACCATCAGTCCTTATCTGTGACTTTGTCTGGCCTAACCTTATGAGAGTTTGCTACAAAACACATCACAGCAAAAAACATATATCCAGAAGCTTCTGCATTATTTACCAAGTCTTTCTTAAGATCCAATAGATCTTCTTTTTATTTCGAACATATATCCTTCAGGCAGAAAGATAGTACAAACTCAGGTACATCATTTATGCTCCACTTATGCCATACACTGAAAGTCTGCCAGTCAATGAGGTTGTGTTCTGACACTCTTCACAAGGCAAGTGAATTCTCAATGAGGTTAAAACAAGGCCTTCCTGACACACAATTTACCCCCCATTCTGGTTCTTCAGTTGTCATTTATTTGCATGACTTCTATATAACTATACTCTGGTTATAGTTGTGTAGTAAGGCTGCTTTGCATATATTTAAACTTATCATGTATGAAGGTCTGTATTTTTAAATCCTCTTTGCCACCAAACTGTTCTTAAAATAGTTGCTATTGCCTAGTCTTGTCATAAATCATCATGACTGTTTTCCAAAATCTTCAAGACAATTAGGGTCTCCTTAAAATTTGTTTAGAGTTTTCTTGGTGCATAAAGAGTTTTCTTGGTGCACAAGGAAGTGGACCATTTACAATCAGAGCCTACTCTGAAAGGTTTGATAGAACTATTCTTTAGATCCCATTGGGTATCGCTATGTGTGATAAGATTATAGCTTTTCTGAGACAAGCTATCTCCAAGTTCAAGTAGCTGCCTATATGATTTCTTTATGACATTACTTATTCAGATGCAATCAAATACCATGCAGAATATTGTCAAATAGAAGCCTTTTTTGAAATTCCTGAGAAATCCTGCCTCATCCTTTTTGCAGCTGTAATATGTGCGCAATATTCTAATTATAGAAATCCTAATCTATGCAGACTATGATATTAAATGTGACATATACTTTAATTGTTGACAGATGGCTTTGAACCCTGCATAAATATTTATAAAGTCACATGTACTTCTATAACTAGCAGACACAAAAATTCCAGGTATATTAGTCTGTCTTTTCTGAATCCTTTTATATGCAAACTTAGGATTTCTATTATAATTATTCTATTGTTTTTGTTATCTGAAGACTTAAAAAGGACTATTTTCTTTTTAAAGTAAAATGAATAGTGTATAGATTACAGACAGTTTTGATTACTTTGGAAATCAGTACTTTTCCAGCAGTATATTGTATTGCGTTTATCCATGTGCTCATAGTTATTAAATATTGCCATTGTGCTATTTCTTCATAATCACCCATCTTCATGGATGACCTACATAGCAGATACCAGTAGAAACCTTCAAATATCCAAGAACAGTGAAGAAGGACAGGGTAAGTCCAGCAACACCGTTCATTGATATGTGAATCTAGTGAACATGTTCCTCTTTTTTAGAACTTAGAAGTCCTCATTTAAAACACATGTAATAAAAAACTTGATTATTAAAAGTCCACTCAAAACAACTAGAACATAGGAAACATTTATAAAAAGTACCATATAGAGAATTGATGCAATTACCTGAGCTTTTCAAAGATGTCCTAAGATAGGACTAATGAGTAAGGTGAAGACTGATGGGTCACACAAGCTACAAAACCTGCTTATGTATCTTTTCAGCTGCTGGGGACGGAGTCACTTCATTTAGCTTTAGCAATCAAAACTTGGGCATCTGTTTCTGCAGAAAACAGGCAAGCCCAGTGAATAATACTTCTCAGCCTAATGTTAACTAACTGAAATAAGTTTACGAAAATTAAAAGTCAGGTTCCCTAATCATATTGTCAGTTTGGAAAAAAACCCCAAGCATCTGTGCATGAATGTGGTTTAATTTTTTTCACTGTGGGATTTGTCTACACAATTTAGACATCTGGAGGCTAGATAAGTAGTATTAGTCACCTTTTAGAGTCACAAGACCTTATATAGTCAATGGAAAGAAACAAGCATCTTCAGAAGACTGGCAACAAGGGCAATTGTGGAGTCTTGCATCTGGGAAAGAATAACCTCATGTATCAGTATAAATTGGGGATAGACTTGTTAGAGAGTAGCATGGGGGAAAGGGACCTGGGGGTCCTGGTGGACAGCAGGATGACCAAGAGCCAGCAATATGCCCTTGTGTCCAAGAAGGCCAATGGCATCCTGAGGTGTATTAGAAGGGGTGTGGTTAGTAGGTTGAGAGGTTCTCCCCCTCTACTCTGCCCTAGTGATACCGCATCTGTAATATTGTGTTCAGTTCTGGGCACCCCAGTACAAGAAGGACAGGGAACTGCTTGAAAGAGTCCACCACAAAGATGATTAAAGGAGTGGAATATGATGAAAGGCTGAGGGAGCTGGGTCTTTTTAGCTTGGAGAAGAGGAGACTGAGGGGTGACCTCATTACTGTTTATAAATACATAAAGGGTGAGTGTCAGGAGGATGGAACCAGGCTCTTCTCTGTTATGTCCACTGGTAAAGACAAGGGGCAATGGGTGCAAGCTGGAGCATAGGAGGTTTTGGGTAAACATAAGGAGAAACTTTATCACTGTGAGGGTGACAGAACACTGGAACAGGATGTCCAGGCAGCTTGTGGTATCTCATTCTCTGGAGACATTTAAAACCTGCCTGGACACATTCTTATGTGACCTGATTTAGGTGGTCCTGCTCCAGCAGGGGCGTTGGACTTGATGATCTTTCATGGTCCCTTCCAACCCTTAACATTCTGTGATTCTTTGATTCTGTGATCCTAAAATAAACCATGTAAGAATGCATGGACATCAGAATGTATTACTGATTTTGGAAAGGTAATAGCTGGCACTACATATTCCAAAGAGGGTTGATTTTTTCCCTGAATTCTTTTGCTAAAGCTCCTCATGGCAAAAATTACTCTTCTTCAGAAAATGAAGGAGGAGGGTGACTATTTAAAATAACATAGTGAAAATGAGAACCCTTATCATTTCACTTGAAAAACTGTAACCACGGAGTGATAGAATACTAAGTCCTTTCAAGGGAGGTGTGATAATTTCTTCCTTGAAAGTATGGTGAAGGGATTAAACAAAAAGGAAGGAGAGTAAACGTCAGCTATTTGATGGCTGTCTTCCTACTGTCTCAGATATAGAGAAAAAGTATTTTATGTGTTCTAACAGAATAAATTGTAAAAGAACTTGGTTTATTCATTTTCCTTACAATTATTATAGATTTTTATGGCAAGTTTCATGCATTTATTTAGCACAGCAACAGTAAGCTTTGAATTATTTTCCTTGTAAAAGAAATATTTCACACAAAGCATGCCAATAAATAAACATCAGAAATAGATGAGTCAGCATTCTAAAGCTTTTATGAAGCATAAAAACACTTGTAATCCTTTGACATGAGCCATATTTATTGTATTATATTTTCTCTCACATAACGTGTCTAATTGAGAAAATACTAGAAACGCATATTCAATACAAATTTATATTTTTTATTTTATTAGAAGTATTAATTTATAGCATTAAAGACTTTGATACAAAATAAAGAAACAAACCTAGAATAAATATCTTAAGACTTTTTGCAAGGCACTTTGGGTGTTTTTTTCAATTTATCATAATCCAATTACATATCTGCATGTCCTAGCTGCTCTGTGGATAATATATGACAGATGGAGTTGAAATTTTGTTTCAAATGCTAGTAGAATTTCAATATTGCACTTAACCTGACAAGGATTTCATTATTGCTATGCATTCATTTCTGCGTGGTTCTGTAATGTAAATTTCTGTGGAAACCTGTCATTAAGAGATCAAATATTGACACAGAAAAATACAGAATACCTTTGATAAAATATGAGTCAAAATATATAAAAATGTTAAGTCTAAGGTTTAGTTTCTAGAGTTCAGTGTTTCCATTTCTCTTTTTATCTTTTCAAAATTTAATGTTTAATAAATTATCATTCAAGAAGATGTTCAAGTCAGGAGTTTTACATACAGTCAGTTCAATAACACACTGCTTGGATACACATAGTATAGATGTCAGGAAAATACAATTGCATTCATAAACTAAAACTCACTAACAGATCTCTGCTCTATCAGGTATAGCAACATTTGATTGTTTTGTTTTATTGTACTGTTCTTTTATATTCAGGGCTGGGTTATACTACTCTATAAATGGCAAAGAAAACAAAGCACTTCTAATGTGAGATGGTAAAGCATGCAGCACTGGGCACTACCAGCAGTTGTGCTCCAGTCTGGAAGAAAAAATAAAGACTACTGCTATAAGCACAGTGTTAGGGAAGAAAATATGGCTCAGAAATCAAGAATTTACATGTCTTACACTTTCTTAAGATTCTGTTAATAGAAGTACAGATGATGCTCATTTCCTTTCATATGATGCCTTAATTATTAGGGTTTTCATGCAAAAAAACCCAAAAATAAAATGAGTCAGAGTGAAGTTCTTTCCCTATCCACAGTGATTCATATCTACATTTTCTCCTGTTGTCCAAATTTTTATGCTATAGTCTAGCTTCATTGAGACAAAAGAAGATATGTTCTTGAGTTACTCTTATAAAAATGCATCAGTGAAGAACTAATTCTTAATAGTTAATTATGGGCCCAAACTACTGAAATCACAGATTTGTAACCTCAGTTAAACATCTGAAAGTTACACTCACTGAAATATAAATAGTATTATTGTTCCTCAAAGACCCTATAGCTTTGATGTAGAAGCACTCTCTGGGAGAAACTGAACTAGGACCTCTCACCTTGCAGGACAGTATTTTAATCTTCAAACTATTATTTGAGGGGAAATAAGGGAAGGAGTAGCAGCTTCCCTCTGATGTTAAAAGACTATAATGTTTAGAATATGTGATCAAATGCTCATCTCCTCCAATACAAAAGTGCACACAGACAAAATGGACAGAGAGGAACTCAAGCCAGCTGGAGATTATGCCCTGTCCCAACTGTCCTATAAAAACCTCACCCCCATGGGCTGGGAGAACACCTATCACCCTGACTCAGTGTAGGAGGGTCTCTATGAATCACTTAACAGACTGAAGGTGTTACTTTGAGGGGATGTGGGACAAGTTATGGATGTATTTTGTGACTGTATAAGACTTAATATGGGATGCTTATGGGAAGAAGCAAAGATGAAGAAAAGGAGACATCAAGCAGGTCTAGGGAGGAACAAACATGGGAAAACAGATAAAGGGATAAAAATGGCCAGTCATTTGTAAACAAGGTCTGTACATTTCTTTGGCCATGCCCTAATGTGACCTGTACAACCTGTGTCTTCTCATTCAGCTCCATCTCTAACTCCTATTTAGGATGAGACACTTTATAGTCTTTGTACTTGTGTGTGTATGACAGTCTGAGTGACAGCTGCTGCTTTGGGGCCAAATGATCACACAGGTCCATGTGTCTGTGGTGCTAGTAACTGAAGGCACAGGAATGCATTGATATTGTGTAAGTCTATATGTCGGTGTGTGACTGCTGGACTGGAGTCTGCTGATTCAAGAGTCGGGTAAGAGGCCTGGGAAACAGGTAACGAAGCAGACATAAGTCTGGGCTGGATACTGGAGAGATCAAAATGTCTGCCTTGTAGTAGGATCATGAGACAATTTGCATATTCTTGTTGATGTGTGAGGCCACTAAAGATCAGAGGATCTGAGGCAGATGGGTAGGTGATGAGTGTCTAGGGGTAGTTACTGAAGGGATCGCGAGACTGTGTGAAGATGTGCGTAGGCAAAGGGCATCTGTTCCAGCAGCAGGAGTGAGGCTGTAAGGCTGGGAGTGAGGTTGCATGCCCAAATGTCAGCAACCAGGGAGACCAAAGATCCAGGGTCAGTTAGTGGATAGGCTAGGTGTCCAAAGGCATTGGAGGGACATTGTACATATATACATACATATATATATAGACACACACATACACATATATATTGTCCATTAAATTTCATTAACTGATTTCCATCCAGTCCAGTCAAAGAAGTGAACATGACCAGGTAATTGTTGCTATTTGTGATTACAGGAGCACTGTGTTGTCTATCTGTGTTGACAGATTGCATATATCTCTGTTGTGTGTATAGGCACATTTGCATATTGATAATACATACTCAGCTTTGGTACTGTCTGGACCTGGGGACGTGATGTTGCAGCAGATTTGACATTTTTTAGGACACCTCACTCTCAGTCCATGTGTGTTCAGCAGTCTTTGAGAATCCTTGCTAAAATGATCTTTCCAGCACAGTTAGCAATGAGATGTCTTATTTCTGTATATGTATTATCAAAGCATTGTGGTAGCCACAGAGTTCTTCATGGTAGAGCAACTTCACAAATGCACAAAGCTCATACACAATGCATCACTCTTGTTTTTTTATCACTTAGTGTGAGAGGAATCATTATCTGCTCTTTGCATAAAAAACAGTGAAACATGAAGCATAAATTAATGCTAGAGTTCTTTTTTCCTCTAGGGCATACTCTTAACATTTTCTTCGCACTTCCCAAGCAAATTCTAGACTATGTATTATTTGGTACAGAATGCTAAATAAGCATAAATTAGGGTTAGTATCTGGCCAGTTAACATTTAGAATTAATAATTTTTGTTATATCATTTTGAGAAGACCCATTAGCTTACTATTTAAAAAGTAAATATTGTCAGGGTAGATTATATTTTACACAGGTTCCAAGGACACATTTGTGTTTCAGCCTACATTTCAGCCTTACTTATGTAAAATTAAACATTTCACAGCTCTTTTTAACTTGAAACATATTGCATAGTTTGTTAATAGAAGTTTCCTGATTTTTGTCTATATTTCATACCATATAACATCCAGGTGATATATTCTTCATTAAAAAATGAGTTCTTAATGATGGGAAAAAAATTAACTCTGTATAATCAAATTGAAAATAAACCTTGACCTATGGCTTATCAACAGAACTATTCATAATAAGAGTTCTAACAGTTATTTCTAGCAAAGGTATTATATTATTGTCTGAAGATACAGTTCATCAGCTATCATCTATGCATAGATTTGGGTCAACTTCACATGACATTTCACCATAAACTTTAAAGTAAAACATTTGCTTATAACTCACTTAATCATGAGGTCATATAGTGTGCTGATTTTGTCTGGGATAAAGTTAATTTTATTTATAGTAGCTAGCACAGGACTATGTTTTGGATTTGTGCTGGAAACTGTGCTGATAATACAGGGATACTTTAGTTACTGTGGAACAGCATTTGCACAGTACCAGGACCTTTTCTGCTTCTCGCACCATTCCACCAGTGAGTGGGCTGAAGATAAAACAAGAAGTTGGGAGGGACACAGCCGGGACAGCTGACCCCAGCTGACCAAAGGGATATTCCATACTTTATGATGTCATGCTCAACAATAAAAGGTGGGGAGAAGAAGGAGAAAGGAAGGGACATTCAGAGTTATGGGTTTTGTCTTCCCAAGTAACTGTTACATGTGATGGGATCCCTGTTTTCCTGGAGATGGCCAAACAACGGCCTGCCAATGGGAAGTGGTGAAAGAATTCCTTGTTTTGCTTTGCTTGCATGAACAATTTTTACTTGACTTATTAAACTGTATTTATCTCAACTCATGAGATTTCCCACTTTTACTCTTTCAATTCTCTCCTCCATCCCACTGAGGAGAGGTGGGGAGTGAGCAAGTGGCTGTGTGTTGCTTAGTTGCTGACTTGGTTAAACCAGGACAGATAGCTGGCATATGCAAAATGATACTAAATTCATCTCTTTTCCGTAGTACCAAGTAAGTTTACAGTATGACTAATGATTCAAGGCTATAAAATTGGCAAATATCCAAGCTCATTTTCCTTAGCTGGATAGCATGAGAGAGTCTTTGATGCATGGACCAGATATCCCTAACATTCTAGGCAGATGCAGCCCAGTAGATTTCTCCCTTACCTAAGAAAAGTTAGTTCGCTAAACTTAGCTTTTCTTGTACAAATTTTCTATGAGGGTGTGGCTTCACTAAACAGCCAACTCCTTGCAGTTGGTATAAAATAAAAAATAAAAAAAAACCCCAAAAACCGTTTCTTTGTGGAGTAGAATTTCATTATCGTCTTCCCCTCCTCTGACACGCTAACAAAACTGAACTTTCATTACTGCAAGCAGAGGCTGACAGGGTTCGAATGAAAGAGAAAGATCTAATTCATATCTTGCTGTTCACATTCCTGGGGGAGGGGGGGATACAGGCCAAGTTCCAGAATTAGCACATCTCAGTTTTTACTTTCTTCTGAAAGTCTAATTTTTGCCCTTCCTAACTTTTACAATGGATCCTCTACTTCCCTGGTCAGAGCATACCGATTCCAGACCTATCAATTTTGGAAGAAAAATTCTGTAACCTTTACTTCTTGCTTTCCTTGTTTTTCCTTGAATTAATTACAGCTGCAGGGTATCTTGTAGGTGGAACATTCATGGCAGATGTTGCAAAATAAGGCAAACGTTGCAAAATAAGGCAAACTTAAGACTTTGTTTTCAGTGAAGATTATTTTTGCTTTGTTGCTCTAGGAATTCAATCTTCTCTCCAAGTGTATTACCCAAGTCTCTAGAAAACATATGTGAGAGGATGCACTCACAGGTTCTGCTACATGATTTCTAAACAGTCCAAGCAATTTCTTTAAGCATCAAAAAGCATTAAGCCCATTTTGAATTTATAATAATATACAAGAACATCTACTCCACATTCTACTTCTGTGAGCAGTGGCTACACATTTATTCTTCTATCTACAAATTGGACAATTTACATCACAGCTGGGTTCCTAACATTCACTGTATATTCCTTCCCTCCTACAAAGGGATTTAACAGATGTAGCTTAAGGGAAATGTTTCCTAAACTTCTGGTGCCCTTACATCAGTTCCTAAAATCACTGCCTATCAATTAACTATAATTAGTTCTCTAAGTATAGTTCATATGATTGAATGGTTAAATCATTAGTTAATAATAGAGAAAGATAAAATACAGTTATCAATGTATTAGGTAGTTAGTTCTTTTATACCCAATGGAATATGTACAATAAAAATATCATTAAATTGTTACTGATGTGACCAAACAAATCCCTGATTGGATACAATTTAGAGATTTAGACATCACATAGTTATGTGTACGAATTCACTTTACCATCCATGATTGAAATACATATTCAGTTTCTAATTCAAGAAAATTCAGAACAAGTTAACTACCAGAGGTTTTTTTCATTTGTATTTACTGTCTAATTAATTATAAAAGAATATAGAGATTTGAAGCCATTTTGTTTAGCACATGCTTTCTAGTCCTATAGTTTTGTCAGTATTGACAGTTCAGGCACTGGTCTATATTAGGGCAAATCTAAATTAATTTTTATATAAAGTAATTTGGCATTGTTTCTACTTTGGAGATTTGTTTGATTATGGATAGATGAAGAATTAATCTCTTTGGATTCTGACATAGAAATAATGATTCCTCCATAAAAAGCTATTCTGCAATGAAAGGAAGCCTAATTTTTTTACCATCTATCCAACTAACATGCTTCTTTATCACACCTCTATGTGAAACACCACTTACATAAATAACCAGACTACATTTCTTGAAAAAAATAAATGAGAAATAAATAATAGCAACATCATAACAATGGTAACATTAACATGGGGTTTCAAATTGTTTTTTATAAAACAGCAAAAGGCATAAAAATTAGTACTTTCCCTTACTCACTGTAAGGTATTGAGAAAAAAAAGAGACTATCTGAATTATAAATTATAAATTTACAAATGGCATGACATGTTTTTAGACTTAGAGACATATGAAGAAAATATATTTCACAAAGTGTATCTGTGTCCTGGATTGGGTTAGAACAGAACGAATTCTATTCAGTGATTTTAGTTCTCAGCTCAGTCTCTTCTAACTAACTGCACTTTCTGAAGTTAGCAACATATTTTTGTAGCCAGTATATGCTTCTCACAGTGATAACACTTGATGTTTAGAATTACTACCAAGGATATGTATGCAGAAAGGATTTTGCTTATAGTTGCTCCTGTGCAGACCAAGGTCACTGCTAAATCTTGTGTGACACACTGGGGGATGCAGAAAGTAAAAAGCCACACCTGTGGGGAGGAGAGGACAGGACAGGTGACCCTAAACTGACCAATAAGGTATTCCAGCTCATATACGTCATATTCAGTATAAAGCTGAGGGATCACAAGGGTCAAGCTCTCTTCTTCAATGGCCAACATCTGAGGATTCTGCCTGTTCTGCCTGTGATCCCAATCTACGTATTCCTGAATCCAGTCCCAGAATAGAGCTCCTGAATCTGATTCTCATCAGCTGCTAAGTCTAGTCTAGGACTTCCCCAGTGGCTGCTCCACAGCATCAGTGGTGACGGTGACATAATGGCCATCATGGGGGTTGGGTTTGATATTGGTTTTATATATATTTGTATATATTCCATTTTTTTATTATTATTATTTTCATTAAAGATGTTTTAGGTTTTTTTATAATCCATAAATTTCTCTCCCTTCCTTTCTGTTTGCCTTTGGGAAGGGAAAGGTGTTGGTGGAGAGAAATCCATGGTTCACTTAGTGTCTGGTCCTTCCCTAAACCTTGACAGTCTGACAAATTAATATGATTTATTTTTTTACCTCTGCACATTCATTCCATTTTAAATGACACAACATCCTTCATATTTGCTATTTATGAGTGCTTCATTTATTGGAAAAATATCACATAATAATAAATATAAAGCAAATATGTAAAAATGGTCACAGAAAAAAAAAAACAAAACAACCTCTCTATATATATATAATTCAGAGCACATTATCACTACCCAAAGAATTCTAACAAATGTTGATAATACTTTATAAGCTGTCATAAACTCTGAAAGATACTGTTTGTAAACCAGGACTCTAATCCCAGTAGCTGCTTCTAAAATGCAGGGAAGATGTATGGCATGGTGCAGCCCACAGTCCTGGTGGACAAACTGTCCTGTGTCTACTAGAAGCAAACAGTGGAACACTAAGGTTACATCTATGCTGGTAGTCATCATACATCTTTACAAGCATACATCTTAGGCATTGGAATGCAATTGTCTGGATATTGTAATTGGTAGTATGGTTTTGGATCATGACCATCATCAAGTATCCTCCTTGGTAAGAGACTGAATCAATTCTGGCGTTCATTTAGAAGTTAGAAAACTCAGAAAGAAAAACCTGAGTCATCAGTTTGGGTCTAGCCTCCCTGTTCTGGAGAGAGCATGTGTATCTATGTGTAATCAAACAGTTTCATGGCAGTTAGCCACAGAACTAGAGAACAAACTCAAGCATGTTAATTTTGCTAGACTGCCTACAGCCAGAATATCTTTCCTGTCAACTTTATATGTTCAGAACTCTTCCTAAATATTTTTTAGATTTGAAAACTACAATCTACTTCTGTAGTTTTCGATAGTAACACAAGATCACTTTAATATGCCCATGAGCTTCTTTCAGTTCAAGTGCATCAATACAGTAAAAATAGGCAATGTTAAAATCCATTTTCCTTAAGTAGACTTAATGTCAACTCATTTCCTGCTAAATAAGAACATAAATAAAAAATGGCTCCTTGAAACTTATCCTTATTATCACAGACACAATAATAGAAAAAAAGCCAAACACAAAACAACAAACTGTGAGCAATTATCATATACTGATCAGGGAAGTGATAATACTTGAATGTTTTAGATTTGTATCCCCATTATAAACATCAAGCAGTAGGAAGACTGTGAGCTGCAGCAAATGAAGAGATTGATTCTGTTTCTCTTAAATGGTAGCTGCTGCTGTTATTAAGGCCTCTATCTCACAACTGCAATACGCTGAAGTAAGATGAATCCCACCCTAAATATCAGCAAATCCATGGTAAGTGTTTATGTGAATGAGTTTAGTTGATATAATATTCTTTCAATTAGGTTAGCTTTCTATCACCAAAGGCTATATATATATATACATATTATCTCGGTCTTGTCAAATATTAAATATGTGCATGCTGATAATCACTGCATACAGTAAGTGGGTCCGTTTGCATATAGCAATTCAATCCTGTATTTGAGCCTTAGGTCTCTAACTTTGATTATAGTTTCTGCTGTAAGGCTGCATCTATATTAGCAGGTTCTGTGGATCAACAGAAACAGATGTAAACAGAAAAGCAGTACGTACTAATGACCTGCTCCTCACTCTTCACGTATTTAATTTTCTACTTTTAAGAAATTCCAGTGTAGTCCCTTGGACTGGATTTCCCATTGTGGCTGCATTGCATTAGACTTGCTTTAGGAGTGCATCTTCCAATTATATTTCATCTAAAAGGAATCCAAGTTTGTATATTCCAAGACTTCTCTGCACATTAGTGGTGACAATTGTCAGACTCCTGATACAAATTTAACTACTAGGCAGATGACCTTTTGAAAGCCCTAAAATAGCACCAAGTGTACACTCATTTGTAATAACAACAGGAGTAGCCATGAAAGAGATACTTGTATATTTTTATAGAAGTTATCCATGTTGGTAGAGGGTGGTTTTGTAATGCTGATTAGAGAAGGAGGAAAGCAAGAGAGGGAGGAGAATGATATGATAATGCAGTTACTCAAATCTTTCCTGTCTTCCAAAACAAGTATAATTTGGAAGGAATGAATATTTGTTTTGCCATCTTTTACTGTGTTTAAACAAAAAGCCTTTACACTCCAATTTGTACTCACAGAAGGTGATGAGGATACATGTAGTAAAGCACTCAGAAAAATTGTTCATTTGAGGCTGTTTCAAACACTCATCTCCAACAGAATAATCAAAAATGTGGCAAAAAAGGCAGATTGCAGTAGCCCACTACATCTCAAGATACAATTTGTTCTGGCATAATAAAAACCATCTGCTTTCACACTATTACTACTTCTATTATTTAACTGAGTCTCTACCTTATTTTCTTTTACAAGATCATTTTTCTCTGATTCACAACTTGCAAGTAGCATAAGTCAGGAATATTAAAATGAAATCTAAATATTACAAAAAACATATTTTCTATCCAAAGACCTCAGAGCAATAGATGATCTAGAAGAACATAATTTCACTTATGTAGTTTAGACACTAGGGCCTTATTTTATGATTTTAATTTTTCTATTTAGCTATTACAGTTCTAAATGTTTTGTGATAATCAGCAGAAACCAATTAGACATAAAACTATAAGATATTAATTTTCAAACACTTTATCTAAATTACATTGTAAATGCTGATATTAACAGATTACACAGCAGTTTGTTTGTCTGCTTCATTAAATGATTGATAAAGAGTGCTCTAGAAGCAGTTATAAATGAACACTAATAACCTCAGAGTCTGCAGTAGATGTGGACAATGGAAGACACAGAAATATGTATATTTTTCTCAAGAACAAGAGATAGAGAAAGGACAGTTACTTCTTCAAAGATTCAGAGTGACATCACAGCCACCTTTCATCACTGAGGACAGCAAAATGTTCCCAGACATGAATGGATTAATAGAAACAGGTCTAGCATATTAAATCTGAGTTGTTAATCCTCATAATTTAAAACAAAACTGAAGAAAACATTAAACATACAGAAAACCAAAACAAAACAAAACACCCACCCACACACACACACACATAAAAAGAAAAGAAAAACTAAGCAAACAAAAAAATCTAAATAGCAGCAAAATACATCAGTGGAGTAGTTCTTTCAACAGTGACAGTACTACTTCAAGGGCAAATACAGGCCAAAACCTGAGACAATATATATATTTTAATTTTATTCAGTTATTTCTCAGTAATTATCTAGACTTAAAATACCATCAATTTGCTTGGTAATATCTCTGTGGCAAATTGCTATCAAGCTATTCAGATTTTTCTTCCTGCAACATGAGGATTATAAAAAGGAAGCCAAATATATCAGTGTGGCGTGCTATGAGAACAAAACACACAGACAGTCTTGGCTAACTCTTGCAAATACCCCTTTGGGATACTGTGTTTATTCCAGGAGTCTGATTTAAGAACAGAATAACTCTTGGCAAACAAAACTGAAGACAAAAAATCTGGCTGCATTCCTGACAGGCAGTTTCATAGTTCTCAAATCCCCAAAAACCAAACGAAATACAGTAATATCAAACAATCTTTGATTTTACCAAAAACTTTTAACTTCACATTGGAACATTATATCATAATCTCATTTTTCCTGAAAATGACCCTGCTTACTTCAAAGTCTTTCTGCAAAACAATCAGCATGCTGAGAGATTTAACAAAAACAGTACTTAGAGGACTAATCTTACTCTTTCAGGAAATCATGGGAAATCATTAAAGACTGCAGCCAAATTTAGTACCACTTTATTTTGTCTTCTTTGAATGCAGGGCATGAAAGTGAATTATCACATTTTTTTGTATGAAACAAAACTAGAAAGTATAGACAGTGACAGCATGTATAGAATTTTATGAAAAGTTAGTGTTCGATCACTGATGCTAAGCAATTACACTATTTGTTATTCTAAATATAAAAGAAAACTCGCCACATATTGACAAAGCTGAATTTTAGCTTTATCAGTGGTATATTAAATACTCTACAATCTGAGGACTTACTTTAATGCTGGTACAGATAATAAGCAGAACACTTTCAAAGACTGTCATGGAATCAATGAAGCAGATTTTGCTGAAATCAATAAAATGTGAGTAACTTCGGTGATGTAACAAAAAATATTTGGAAGACTGGGAAATAAGTGCTGTCTTGATAAATATTTCACTTCTGGTCTTAGGAAATTTCTCCCAAGTTGGTGTCTTGTGAGGATTTACTTGTATAATTTACTTGTATTCTGAAGATCACATGCAAGGATGTCCACACCATTTAATAAACAAGCTGTGGCTATTGCTCAGCTTTCAGCCATAATCATCCTCTCTTCCCCTAGAATGCTGCTTTTTTTTCTACATTACCCTCCAGACTGTATTAGTTGGCAAGGGCCATAACATCCAAAGAGCATATTAACATTTAAACACTGTAGTTGGTCTCATATGAGTGCCTAAGCTGTGCCTCTGCAACTTCCTAGTGTAGATGCAGCCATCCAGTCCAGCAGGATCGTATTTCATGTATCAACATGAATCCCATACTACAAAAAGAATATTGACATACAGATGACTAAGATAGTCAGTAATTATCACATAGCTGTTGACACCCAGGATTAGACTGCTCAAAGTTTCATGCCTCAAATTCATAGAAAAGGGGATTCAGTAAAACTGAGTAGCACATGTAAGTTTTGTCGCTCTTCATTGAAATACTCTCTCATTGAGAATCTATTCCTAAAAAAAAATAAAAGCCAAAGGCTTTATATAAATCTTGTTGAAATCAATCAAAAGACTTTTTCTGATTACAGAGGATTGTGAATCAAACTCCAGAAGTATGAAATAGAAGTACTCTGACACAGTGAAAGTTTTAAGTTGAAGAGCGTAACTGTTTTAAATCTATCCTCTGTAAAAAGAAATTAATGATTTAGTATTCAGAACTCAGACTGTAAGTAATTGTCAGAAATAAAAATCAATAAATAGGAGAGGAGTCACAGAGAGACATATGTTATATTAAAAATCTGCAATTGCCTCCTTGGGGAAGAATTGAAAATTGAATTATGTGAAACCTGTTTATGCAAAATACAAGGAAATACCAGTTATAGCTGGTATTCTTTTCTTCACTTTCAAATAAGCTTTTTCACTTTCAGATTCATTGTTTGAACTCTAAGTAAGCCACAACACAACTCAGTTTGGAATTCATGATTCATATTTTTTCTCAGTGAAATTCTTCCTACACAGCCATTATTGCCTATGGGCATAAAGCCAAAGAAATCAGTAGAGTAGAATGCATTTATTTATTAATTTTAATCAGTGCAGCTAATGCCAGGACCTTTAAACCATCTGCTTCAGTTAAGGAAAAAGTATGGACCACTGCTGATGTTACTACTGAAAAAAACATTTAGAGGAGAAACATATGTTCCAATGGCAATTTGCCTCCTGAGAGCAGAGGGAGAGGCAAACACTTAAAATATAAGAGCAGGCTTTATAGTTACTGTTCCAGACTTTTGCATATTCTGAATTGCCTTCCAAGATATTAAGGGTTTTTTTTCTATACGTCTGCTAGTGCTGAAGGGGACAGGGAAGACAGAAAAAAAAAACACTGTAAGCAACCCAAACCTCTCATGATATACCTAAGTATTCATATGTTGATGATTGAAACAGGTATCTAATCAGACATATTCTGAATAAATACTGTGGCAAATTGACCTGGCAATTAACACTACGATTTAGTGCAGATATTAAATTTTAACTTAACCTCTATCACTGCTTCTTTTTCAGGTTTTACCTACACTTCAGGTATCCCCAGTTAAAGTGATTATATATGACCAGAGGCATGAGTAGAGAGCACAGGCTGTTTGTCAAGGCAGGTAGTATTACGCTCTTTCCCTGTTCTGAGCTGATGTGGTTCTGACAACAGTGTGGCACAGACAGTGAAGTATAGTGTGAGCAACTCACATGAGGTAACTTGTCTTGCTAGCATCTTAGCTGCAACTCTTTCCCTTCCTACCCTACTTTGCTGTGACTACTTTACTTCTTCACTTGAGTTCACTCTGAGTCATGTCTTTCCACAGGATATGTGAAAAGACAAACAGAGAAGGAATTTCCCATGGAAAGGAAAATTATTGAAAAGTTACCTGGAAATGACATATGACTATGAGCTTGGCACTGGTAAATAAATGAGGACAAAGAACATTCTTTCACAGGAGTTTCTTTTACTTCAGTGTCCAGAATAACATGAGGAAGCTGTGCAAGCCCATCAGATTTGTGGGGTTTATGCATTAAAGAGCAAATATGTGTGGCAACTTCCTGGTTGTAGCATGTGACTAAGTGGTTGTACCTGGTGGTGCAAAGCCTGCTGAGACACTGCTGAAAGTCCACAGAGACCCAAGGAGCCAGAATTTGGTGACAAAGCACTCCCTAGAGTCCAAGTGATCTTGGGCTATGTATTGGAGAAAGACTGCTTTTTATATATGTAAAAAATGCATTCACACAAATAGTATTTACATAGATTTGATATGTTTAACAGTCCTCACAGTCGGTACAGTTCAGTATACAGATGAGTGTACAGAGGCCGTCCATGTGAAATGAAAAGGGTTTAATCTTCATTAGGTAGCACACTCTTAGATGTTATATACATGACATATTGTGGTGTACAGTTTTTTAATAAGAAATAATATCTTCAAACTTCTCAGTTTCAACAGGTCCTTAACAGTTTGCGTGAAAACACCTACTATCCATTCTTTAAGAAAACTGACATGAGATGATTGTACATCCTGTCAGGATTTACTTCTGGCATCAGAATTGCCTTAGCTTTTATTGTACCCAACAGGCATTAACATGAAGTGCCTAAGGAAAAAAATTATTTAGAAAGCATTTCTGAAGAAAAATTTTAATCAGAATCCTAGCTACAACAAATCTTGTGACGAATATGGTCCCTTCAAAATTAGAACTCTAAGTGCAATCAAAATTCATTGGGTGTGTATTCTCAAGCCTGAAATACAAAGCTATAAATATGTATCTGAGATTTGCCAATGTGAAAAACTCAACACCACTCAGCATTTATCTATTTCAGAATGACATTACTTCATCAAAACATATGACTTTGCAGGTATCATCTTGCTGCAGAAAAAATAGGATTTCTTTTTTTTATTATTTTATTTAGTCAATTCCTAGAAAAAAAAATAATGGAGCAGCTACTTAATTTTTAGTTCTGTAGATAATAAAAAGCCATTTTGTGCATTCCAATGCAATGTCAATGGTGCATTAAGGCATTCCAGAAAGACTTTACAGGACTGAGCAAATGACAGGTATCATTCACTATGGGTAAAAGAAAGTAATGTCACCAGAGAAAAATCATCTAAATCATGCTTATTTTACAATTCAACTACCATTCAAGAAGATTTTTAACTTAACAATTCCTGAAAATTTGCCATCTCAAAAAAGTTAGCAAAATTATGATGATATCTCAAGTACCATCAGAAAGGTTCCTGAGACCACAGCGTCCTTTTATTGCTGTATCAAAATTTGGCACTCTGGCACCTTATATGTGTGCAGTTCTAGTTTCAACATCTCTAGAAAAACAAAAAATCAGAGGCAGAAGAAGGTACAGATAAGGGCAAACAAGGACAAAAAAAAGATGGAGTGACTGCCCCATCAAGAGGTCACTGTACAATTTGCAAGCAGGTTAGGTGAGTAGATCTGTGATTAAGATGCATTAAAGTGACACAGATATGGGTAAGGTGACAGAAGTATAAGAAAAGTGAATATGCTGAATGGAAAGATTCTTCAACATTGAAGTTGCACAAGAATGCAGTTGAAGTAGCCAGTAAAAATAATTTAAGATAGACAAGAGAAAGTACTTTGCACCGAGTAGAAAGTTAGTTTGTGGAACTCCTTGCCATAGAGGTTTGTGAAGATGAACAAAATAAGAAGTTTCATAGAGGAATTCAACAAATTCATGGCGGATCTGAAATGAACAACATGACCATTTAGAAAGGGACAGGCAGGAATGTATCTTCTAACAACTCTAGGACAACTATTGTGGATATTGTGGATGCTGGCAGAGAATAACAAAAATGGAGCTCAGGTGATGACCGGGATTACATTCTCCTTAAATAGCATCTCTTATTGCTACTGTAGGAAATAAAGTACTGGAGTCTGTGGACCACTGATCCAAATGGAAACTATGATTCTGGTGTTCTTAATCATTTTACACTGAAGAAACAGCCATTCGGGTGCAAATAACAGAATAGAAAATCCTATACATAAGATTAATTAACATAATCTTAGTCTAAAATGAAGAAATTGAAAAAAAAAAAAGTAGAAGAGAGAATCTTTGAAAGGCAGAGGAACTGCTCTGTTTTAGGGCTATAATAAATATGATGGGATATTTCCATATATTTTAATATTTTAAAGTTATCAGTGCAACTAGCCTATTTGTAAGATTACATTCAGGTTCCCATCCTGGGAATATAAACAGGCTTGTTGTACTGTGTTTCTCCAAAATGCATACAGCGTCTGATGACATAGATATCACTGTGTATAAGCACCTTACTGAGCTTCAGACATTTGAACATGGGGACATAAATACAAAGGAAACATTTGCATAGAAGTCACTCAGTAGGAACATTTGCGTTTGAAATAGCTTTTGAACATTTGGATTAAGAACTAAAGCTGAGTGGGAGGGATGAAGACAGATTAGGCCAGAGGCAGCTGTCTTTCAGCAATATGCCTTGGGACACATAACCATAACGTCTGTGAATTCTAGGAATAATTTACACTGGAGACATTATCTCTTGAGAAAAGTGAAAGAAAAATTCAGATCTTGGGAATTCCATTATTTGAATCCCTCACATTTTTCCTCATATTAATTTGTCTATCTCCATTTTTTAAACTGAAGTTTAAAAAAAGCAATAAATCTCATTTATGTACAACAGTTGCAACTGCATTAATTAGCAGAAATTAATCATTTATCTCTTCGAACATTTTCATTACACAAAAAGTGTAAAAAAGAATCTCTACAAGAATTCATGCCCTCCCTGTAGAAATAATTGTCATCATATGATAATCAAGAATTAACAATTACTGCCTTCCCCTATATTGGGAATAATGAAGGTTCACACACTTCTATCTGTAGGCTCCTTCTTCTAGATGATTCAGGTATTTGGCGGCAAGGCCAAGCATACTACAGCTGATCCACCAGCAGATATCCTAAGCTCTACTCTTGCTAAGTACAATGTGAATGTTCTTGAACCAGATTAAAAGCTATCAATATGGATGGAAATATTCAAATCCTGATTTTTGCACCCTTTTGTTTGCTGTTGATCACCACCTTCACATACACATATCACATATAGCAGCTAACTGGAAAAAAAAAATTCAGTATAAAACCAAAATCTTTGTAGTCTAAGCCTTATATCCATTGTAGCAGTATTTGTAGGGACTGACCAAAGATTTTTTAAAGGTAGATGATACCCTCTGATATTGATAGTAATATTAAAAATGTAGACAGAACTGCTGCTACCATTTATGATAAAGTACTGCTTTAAGTTCAAGTAGTCTTTTCAAACAGAATCACTGCTGGGTGGCAGTACGGGACATGTAAGTCAGAAAATATGTTTATGCTTTTGCTAAAAAAATGTATGTCATTTGTAAATGAAAATATTTTCCATAACAAATATCTTATCAATAACATTAAAGTGGTAGTTATCAGTAGGGCTAGTAATATCACTAATGAAAAGGAAAAAAAAAAAAAACAAACAAGTAAAACCAAACACCTGCCTTTTTCCAAAATAATCCAAATGAATGGTATTCTGGATTCCACAACACAGCTTCCATTGTCTTTAATGATTCATAATTGGGCCCTCAAGTCATAGAAAGACAGCCACAATTCTGTGTAGTACCAAGAGTCTGTTTACACTGAGAAAAGAAATATTCACCTGAAACTAAACATATTTGTGCATAATAGCTTTTTATGAAAATGACATATGACCCAATTTCATTTTGACGGCAACCACACAGTGAAATGGCCATATGAGGTAAAATGTTTCTATTGAAATGCATTTGTGCTGTGAGCTTTAATTCTTAATATAACTTGAGCTGTACAGGATTTAGGTACAAATGCAGTAGCTAATAGCTCAGAACTTGGCACAGAAGTCATACTTAAAGCTAGAGTCCTTAACATAAAGAAAGAAATTGTCTACTGTGATATTTTGGTGTAGTTGCAATACAACTGAAAGGCAAAAGCCTACTATCCTTCCAGGCAGAAAAGGGAACAAATCCAGGAAAAAAAAAAAAAAAAAACAATAGCCACTTTGTAGTTCTTTAAAAAGGGCTTCGTTTTAAACAGGCTGAATATGCACCCTACTGTAGCAAAACACCTATTTACATGCTCAGCTTTTTGAATATTTCCATCAAAGTCAATGAGATAATTCAAATGTTTTCAGGATTAAATAAGCATGTTGATCCTTTTATACCACTGAACAATCAGTTAAGGCAGTGAATAACTTAAACATTTTGAACCCGATTCTTACTAAGTGTAAATTGCTGTTATCCCCCGAATTTATTTTAACTGCACAGATTTACAACCATTGAAGAAATAGGAGAATAAAAAAATGTTTAAAAACAAGATACAGGAGAAGTGCAACAATTTAATCATTATTTTCTCTATAAGAAAGTGGTTGTTAAAAAAGCCATGGTTACACACTGCTTTGTGAGAATATGTCATTCATTTATAACATATAAGGTAAATAACTATTAAAGGTGTGCTAACAGATTCTGTACATTTTGTAATATAATTGGGTCAAGAAAAACAGCTAAGGTATTAACAAATAAATAGTCATCTTATAGTTGGTTTTTTTTTCCTCAGAGATTCAAAAACACTAAAGGACCTAACAAGATATGAAAATCAAACAAAATGTATTTGAAAGTGTCATTATTTAACCATTGAAATAAATTGTGTGCAGAACCATGATAGAGAATAGAAACTATTCTGAATTTTTTCTTTCTTATTTTCTTTTTAAATAAATGAGCTGGTCTCTACTGACATTTTGAAATTCTACCTTTAGAGTCATGACATACTTTAAGTTATTTCAGTTTGAAAGAATTGATTCTTGAACACTTTATCTGGTTTACTTCACTGCCAGATGGGTACAAAGAGACAGAAGTGTTCTGTGTCACCAGCTGTGCTACTGGATCTGGCTAAAAAGACAGGATTATTTTATGCATGGCACCTGTGATGGATTTCAGGAATAAGAACTCTGTCAATTAGCTTAATAAATAAATTTAACTTTTAGCTTGCAATAATTACAGATTTTTAGACTATAGGAAGAGAGAAGTGTTCCTGGATTTGTATTAGCTGTTATGCTATAACAGGTTCTTTCATGGATACCATGAACATACACTTTGAACAGAGTCTTATTTAGTGTGATCAAATATGGGAATGGAAGCAAAACCCTAATTAATGATTTCCCAGATGGGACATGTACCTTTGAAAAGTCCAAAAGATTATTATGTAACAAAAAAAACCCACAAAACAAAACCAAACAAAACAAACAATAAAAAAATAATCTGGCTCAAATTACGCATGTCGATAGCCAAATTAAAAGAAAACTTAGTTTAGACATCAGTTTTTGGGCCATCACAAAGTGACACATTAAATTTTGCTTATCAAAATTAACTCACATTAAAGAGAAAGGCTCTAAAAAAGCAAATTCAGATAAAACCTTGAACATCAAAACATCATATATTTAAACATATATTTAAGTTTTTTCAGTTTTTTCTGTTTTCTTCATGTACTCCTTCATAAAAATTTGTAAGATGAATACGGGAAAAACAGAATGAAGAACCCAGAGTAAACACTATATATGCAAGCAGTCTTTAATATCTTGAACTTCATCTGTAATGCTCACTTCTGATATGCAACCTACAAAACATTAAGTCAATGAGCAGGTGATGCATTCAGAGTGTTTTCATTTTTGTTATTTTAATTATAAATTTGTGCTCCTCCTTTCAACCTAATCTATGAATTATTTGTCTTAGTCATACATGTAGATTTCAAATGATTACCTTTTCTGTACAATTAGAAACGACCAAGTAAAAATCTAGGGACCACTACTGTAGAAGTAATATTGGTTGTTGTAATTGGAATTTTCATTTTTATTCCCTCTCAGCTTTGGGGCATTTGAGGATTTAGTCTGGTAAGGAGAAGAGATAGAAAGAACATGTAGAGGACTTTCAATAGCCTAAAACATCTCTGTCATTGAATTAGCTGTTTCAGTGCACGAGACTGGGAGAAAGAGAAAGCTAGTGAGACTGTTTTGAACCCTTTATCCACTCAAAACATTAAAAAGACTGTGTTGTTTTGTTTTGTTTTGTTTTTTTTTCTAAAGCCATACATAACTGAGATCTTGCTGTCATCAAGGTAAACACACTGTAATTATTCAACCACTGATCTAACCAGGAAAAACATGCCCCATCCACAGAAGTCCCCTGCTGGAAAGTTCAAGAACAAACTTGTTTGCAAAGTTGCTCTATTAAAAACTCTTGTTTGCATCTGCTATGATGGAACTGCAGCAGCCTTTAAAGCTGAAATCTCTCACCTGTGTAGTGAAAAAAAAAAAAAAAAAAAAAAAAAAGGAAGGTCTTTATACCCAGTGCTGTCATTAGAGTTAGGGAAGTATTCTCTTTAAAAATATGATCTGTACAATTGTAAATGAGCTGAGAGAAAATGCAAAATGTTTTGATGTAAAGTCATTGGTATTAAAACTGAGTTCTATAACCACCACAAATACAATAACGTAATCACAGAATCATTGAATTTGAAAAAAGACCTCTAGGGTCATCAAGTCTAGCAGTCAACACAACACTATCATGATCACTAAACCATTTTTGAAAGTGCTACACCAACATCTTTTTTGGACTCTTCCAGGGATGGTGACTCCACCACTTCCCTAGGCAGCCTGTTCCAACGCTTCACCACTCTTTCAGTAAGGTAATTTTTCCTCATATTCTATCTAAACCTCCTCTGGCACAACTTAAGCATATTTCCTTTTGTCCTATCTCTAGTTACTTGAGAAAACATATTATCTTGATCAGGTGTGATTTGCCTGATAATGTAACTGTTATAAGTTGTCCTTTGTTTTTTTTTCCTTTTTAATCTAAAAATAGGGACAGCAGCAACTGTGAAGAAAAATGGTTTTCTGTTGACTCCTCTATCTACAAGCTGAGAACAGTAGAGTAGGTAACAAACTGAGGCCAGGGGTGAATGCAAAAAGCACAAATATGGCAACATATTGCTAGATCACTTTATTTCTCCCCAAAAGGGAACTGAGTAGCAAGCAGAAGCTGGAGGTGAAGAAAGCAACAGATGGAAGTTAATCAGAGAGGAACTATCTTGTAAAATCCATATCAGGCATGAAGATTTCTTACTTCACCTCTGAGGTCTTGAAATATCAGTAGTTCTGTCTCAAATTGTGCAGAGAATGACTACTAAGGGGATGTCCCTAGCGGTGGAGCAGCTGGAGTTCAATGTGGGGAATGGAGAGACGCACACACCCTTGTGATACCAGTGGCTAGACGATGTAGAAATGATATGTGGGAGGCTGACCTGCAGAGCCTAAGTCATCTTGTCACACTCCCTGCTTGGCCATTTGCTGAGGAGGAGCCTTGGTAGGCTCTAAAGACCACCACATGTGGTGATACCATTTTAGACAGATTGCTGAGGGTCTTCTCAGGGGGATCACGGAAAGCTGAGGGATTGTTATTCATATTTATGATATTGATGAAAAGCACACACTTCTGATATCAAAGAACTGAGAAGTGTTAAGTATTGCATTATGCTCTGAGACGTGTCCTCCTATTATAACTGGAGCATGAACTAAAAGAATAAGGAGTAAAAGAAACCACTGACAAAGTTATGATTATTGAATGACAACTATCTAAGAAGGCTGCACAGATATTTCAACTGTGTGTTTAAGATGTTTGTTTATATGCAAGCGTTAAAGCATATCTTTACATCAAATATACACATCTTTAAGAAATGGCACGATGTACTATCCTGGCAGTTGAGTTCTCTAAATCTTTTTTTTTTTTTTAATCAGTTAGAGAAATTTGATCAATACTTTATCAGGTAAGCAAGATGAAGAGCACAAAACTGTTTTATTTATGTTATCTTATCTCTTCAACACAGTCCACAGACATTTAGGCTATAACAAGAATAGGTAATGTGGGAGCACTTCTGATTTCCTGGACTTAGGCATTAACACCGGCCATACTGCCTCCATCCTTGGAGAATGAAAGGAGGTGATATCTGATGCCGAGATCATGCTACAGGTAAAGGAAAACCTTGTCAAAGAAAATAAATTATTTATTTGGAACAATATGGAGACAAAGATCTGTCCTTCCTCTGCCAGCTCCAGCATATAAACACAGTCACAGCCTTAATTTTATTCTGCTTTTACACACAAGACTCTGACAACACAGGTGATACTGCTGCTGTTTGTGCACAATAACAATACTCTCAGACTTGGCTTCAGTGGAGTATATTGGTTCTTATAGCCTTCCGCATGCCAGTACTCTAGCAAAACATATTCAGAAATTACAGTGAACATACATTTACTTCAACAACTTAACTATTCCTTCCAGATATCCTGCTCTAAACCACATGCATATTTAATTTCAGGAGAGAATAATTTCCATATTTCATTGGCAGATTACAAATTTTATCTTCATGCTATATGGATTTTGTTCAGAGATCTGCCAAGCAACCATACATCGGGATTTTATTTTCATATATTACAGCTCATTTTAAACTTCAAATAATCCCTGTGATTAAAAGATTGAACTCCTGACAATACGTCACTGATTGTACATTTGTTCCTTGGGGTTCTTTAAGCCTGTGAAGTATAGCTCAATAAAAAGCTTAATATAATCCTATGTTGTTAACCATTTAGAAGACCAGGAAGTCTAACATCTTAAGAAATCTAAAATGATCCTTTGACCAGTTTTGTAACCTTTTTTATAGCAAACTAAGTGGATTTTTTTTTTTTTTTGGTCATTATTAATATTTTACTATCGGTATCTTCAAAGACATGGAAGAGCAGATCTGATAACTCAGATTATGCAGAAAAATGCCTTGTGCAACAGATAGCACTCCTGTGAATTTTAATTGATTTAGTTTGCTGTACTAGCAGAAGAGTAACACCATTATACAGATACTTTTAAGAACAAACAATCAGCCAGCGTTCCAAGTGAGAAGGAGCTGAGCTCTGGGACCTTTCCCCAGCAGGATCACAGCTTCTGGGATTCTAAATGAAAGGAACGTTCTTAATGATTCTCTTGAACAAAACCATAAAAATAAAATAAAAAATACAAAATCCATTCCACTTGCAGGAAAGGGTGGATAAAAAGTCAGTTGATTATTCAGTGAGTTTCACCTGCTTCCTTCTTTTTACTCTGAACAATGTAATCAATCTCTGCATTATCACACTCATTTTACATTTTCCCTTTTGACTGATTTTCAAATGGAATCACTGTCACATAAGGGCACTAGAAAGGATTACTATGCCTTTTCTGCTAGCCTACTGCATGACGTTTATAATACAATACCATATTGAGTGTTCTTTTTTTTTTTTCCTTTCTACATCCTTATTTTAGCTTCTCTCTGACCAGTACCACCACTATTCCTAATTACACTGAGTACTCTACATACACTTGATTTCATTATTTAACAGTAATTTATCTCCTAAGTGCTCATAATTTACAAGGTAGCTACACAGCACACAGTGTATGGGAATATGCATATAAGAGCATAAAAACATTCTTTGAAGACTTTTCTTCATGTTGTATTACAGATCTTACTCCCTGTGACATCTTTGATGCATTAGTCCTGATTCTGGGCAAGAAGAAGAGAGATCTACTATTACCACAGACTTTGAGAACGTCCTCTTATTCCATGAAAAACAGTTGAAATAGTTGACTTTAGAATAGCTTTTATAAAGTGACCAGCAGCCTTTACAATCATTTGGCTTATTTTTCTTATTTAGTAAAACTGAATACTGCAAGGATTATATTTCATCATGTCAAAAACTTCTGATGCCAATCCGTGAAGTAATCAGAAAGTTTATAAAAACAGTTCATGTAACATTGAATAATGTTAAGGCATATTTCCAGGTTTTCCTCTAAGTTATAAACCCACAGTAAATGCTGCAGTCTTCCTAGGTAACACTGGTGTTCACAGCACGTCGTACTGAGAGGTATATTGCATATGAGTCCCAGATCAGATCCTTCTTCCATACAGAACAAAACCATAACCTTCATATCCTACTCTTCTGCACTAGGACCCTAACCATGTCTCCATCTTACAGTCCCCAAGTAGGATTTTAACTGTATGCCATCAGTTTTTCCTACCACTCCTTCAAACTGGTACCTTCTCCATCCATTTACCTTCCTGACTACATCCTCATCACTGATAGCTGTAATCATCTGTGAGTGGGTACATGATCACACAGCCAGAAGTTAGCACCTTCAGATGGTCAGTTATTACTCTGAGATTGCTGAGTCTCAGAAGTTTACATTTAGGACCTCCATAAAGGCAATTGTTCATCAGTGATAATTCTATTAACTAAGGCATCTACTCTGCAACTAAGGTGAGGTTTTCCACATAGGCAGTGGGATCATATGGATATATTTTCTGTAATACCATTTCGGTGATAAAATAGGCTGGGAAGTTGTCCTGGAAGGAAAAAAAGAAGTGTTGTTTTGTTGCCTGTCAGTCAGTACAACCTTAATAATTTTTAGTGAATTCCAGAAAAATTTGATAAAGGGACTGGAATCCAACATTCCTGTACACATCATTGTAAATCAATGACTAACAGCCATTCCAAAAAGCAGAAGGGAAAGTTTAGTTTTGTTTGTTCATGATCAACTAACCAGCTGGGGAAACAGCAACCTAACAGCACAGATGTTATGTGAAGGAAGTGAGAGAGTTCAGAGAATATCTGTACTATACACTAGTAACATGCCTATGACGGTCATGAGTTTGAACTGTGTCTATATAATAGATAAAAAGTTCTTATGGACTAAATTAAATGTGTAGAAATAATCAGAAAATTTAGCCAGCCTAATGAACTAATGCATTTTATTCTTTACATAACTCTAATTTCAAATGAGAAATTGACAAAATTTACCTCTGTTGATTGTTTCACTTTTTCCATTACATTTGATGTGTAATATCTGTACAACATATGGAAACCACGAAGTGAAAACAAGAATATTCTTTGAGAATGGGCAGATGTGATCTTTCCAATCCAGAAGGATTACAAGGATTTTTTTTTTTTTTTTTTTTTTTTTTTTTTTTTTTTTTAAAGAACTGTCAGAGTCTAGCAGGAAAAAAATTGAAAAAAAAAAGTTAAGGAGTTGTAATTCACGTAAGATAATTTAATTTTTATAATTAGTAATCTGGGTTGGTACTAAAATGCCAATTTTTTCCTGAATTAAATATAAAACCACTCTGACTAGAAAAGGCTCACAGCTTTATTAGGCATGAATGCCACCTACTGGAAATGAATCAAGGCAGAAAACTAAAATCTGAGTAGTGCTCAAATACCCAAAATAAAATGAGTGAATTACTGTCACATATAATCATTAAACACATAAGCCTGGGATCAACATGTAAGCAAGTTCACTGACAAAACTAAAAACATAGTGTCATCTAGGTCAGTAACCTAAGAGAGTATGAGCAATTGTGTACACCAAGGCAAAGAAATGTGTCAATTGCCTAATTGGAACACCAAACTCAATGACAGATACGATCATCTGTGCTTACAGAATTCTGTAATGTTAAGCATTTTTGTACAAGGGAGGATCATTCAAAATATATGAACACAGAAGGCATTTCCACATAGGCAGGGAGAATCACATTTAATTTGATGAGATCACATTTGGTCAACAGTATATTAGAACACATAACAATGTCCATGCTTTAATAACAAAATATGAAGCTGAAGCCTGTGTAAAATTAAGTCACAATATTATATTGAAGCCAAATTTAGTAGGGTCACTAGCCTATCCCTAAGCGGAAATTAGACCAAAATACAAATTCTCTTGAATATTTTTTATTGGCTTGAATGTCAGCTAGTATAGCCAATCAACATCTATATTCTAAAGAAAAAAGGGTAAGTCTCCCAGTCAGGTGATTAATGTCTTTTGTTCTCCTTTTCCTCTCACAAATAAATTTTATTCATATATACACAGAACATTCCAGACTGATAAAATCTGTGATAGTTCAAAGTTTTTGGGAAGTCAAGACACTCCAAGCATCCCAATGCCCAGTAATTAATGCAATTCACATGCCGCCTGGCAAACATCAGAACATTTCTTAATGACAAGCAAAAGTGCGAAAGTACAAATTATAATGGAATAAATAATGAATATTCTTAAAGGAAATAAATTTGAAGTCATTGATGCTTCTAATGTTTTCTGGTTTTCTGTATTGAAGTCTTTTCAAAAAAATAGAACTTGGGGGTTCTTAGTGTCTCAGCTGTTCCAGTCTCCCAAAACTGTTACAGATAAAATAAAAATGCAATACACTAGACAGAAAGAGAAATGGCAAGAAGCAAGAAAGGACTTAGTGTAAACTTGTTATAATAGGTCATCTGAAATCAAAAATTATAAAAAGCAAATAAAGTAAAACATGAAAAGAAAAAATTCTATATCAAATATGTAGTCAATTAAGAGTTAAATTTGTTTAAATAATGCACTATAGCTCAAAAAATTGAGTATATTTGCTGTATGTCAATCCCGTACCAGCCTCACCTAGAGCATCCTTGTCAGACAAGACTTTATTAATTTGATACAATATATATTTCAAGAAACAAAAGCCTATTCCATAGAGAACTCTTGTTCCCTTAGTCTCATAAAATTTCATCATTTTCACAGTGCCATTGGCAAATATAGCAGTAAAATGCAGGGGAAAGGTTTGAAAAGTGGTAGTATCCTGCTAAGCTATAAGCACATTCTAGTGGTTATTGCACAGGAAAATGTCTTGTGAAGGCTGCACAAGACAGATATATGCTGAACAGAAAACTTAAAAAACAGTAAGTCTGGTCCTAAAACTATGCAGAATATACTTTACAATTGCTAACTGATCTCATATATGGAGTGACAGTACATTCTTGCCAGCATAAGAGAACATGTATCCAATTTCCATAATCTTAGTATAGTTATGGCAACAGTGAAACAACTTTAAAGGAAGTGCAGAGTGAAAGTCCTTTTCTCTCCAAGGCTGCATACTCTGTGCATCAGTTCTCATTGATCTCAGAAAGAATTTTAGAAACAAGTACAGCAAAGTCAAGCCTCATGTTTCCTTATAGAATGTTTTCAAGTACTACAGATGAGCAGACCAGATCTTACAAAGTACAAGTACCACTGAATAGAGAGAATGCTCTGAGGCATTAGAGTAAGGTCAGTAAAGTTCAGGAAATCCAAACAAACAAATAGATCTGCAAAAGGAAAGAGGGAAAGGAAAATTTCAAGAAAATAAAAAAATTCAATGGTTAGACTGGAAGGAAAATTGATAGCTCCCTTCTCTCAAACCTCAGACACTATGCTCAAAACTTAGCCTTCCCCCATCACCAAACAGTTTCATATCCTTGAATTTTGTCAACCATATGTCAGACTTCATCACCAAACTCACAACCAACCTTAAGTACTGTGACAAAATGAATGCTAAAATACTGCAACCTCATCTACTAGAGAACTTCACATAATGCTCCTTGCTGCCTTCTCCATTTTTATTAGCATTACAAGTACAGCTTGTGACCCTACTGTAAGTGCCCAGTAGTTACTAAATCTGTTTTTACTTACACAAGAAAAAATCTCAGTCCTTAAACTATTTTATCCTTACCTTTTCCTCTTGCTCTCAATCTGCAAAATGGTACATAGACCTCCATTAAGACATCAAAACAAACTAACTTCTTTCCTCTGTATTTCTGTTATACTCCTCTCTCAGAGCACCAGACAGAAAGCTCCACTTGTCCCAAACAGCTCAGAATAATAGTGCATATTTCTAAGTCTTCAGTATCTTATGTTCTTCTTCTCTTTTCCTATCATCTGTTTTATTTTTACACCCCACATGGCTATCCCTTTTCCTTCCTTCCTTCCTTCCTTCCTTCCTTCCTTCCTTCCTTCCTTCCTTCCTTCCTTCCTTCCTTCCTTCCTTCCTTCCTTCCTTTTTCTCCTGCTTTATTTTACTTGTTATTCATCCTTTCCTCCCCCTGCACTATTTTTTAAATACTTGTTTTACATATCAGTATTTGTGTACCTCTAACTATTATCACTCTTCATAAGAATTTCAATGACAGTTTTTCTCAGGTGCTTTAGAGGGAAAGCTTATAGTCACAAACATGATTCACTGTAAAACATATATGTGTTTATTAAGACTTTATAACATCATTGATATGTTGCACAGAATATTAGCTATCTTTATAATTAACAATATAAACTTTATGTAAAAATGTCGTCTGTAAACAAACATAGGCTGGCAGTTGACTTTCAGTAGTCATATGCCTGATTCAGGTCCTCACTGCACATACTCAGCTGCATAAGGAAACCTGAGTAGCAGAGCTGGATAACATTTTTTTTTTTCATCAGACCTTTCAAGAATTTAAGGAATAGAGTGAGTAAACATATGACAAGGTCATTTTGGTAACCTAGTATTTATGGCTGAGAAGATACTTGGTATGAGTTCTTGCTTCAAGGGCTATGTGTATAATTTTGTGCAGTGATGTCTAAAACAAGGACTAATCATTCCTGAAATATAACTCCTAGTTGAGTTGTTTTGAATTGTCCCACTAATCATAAAAACATGGTTAAATTTGGGTTGCCATGGGCTTATGTCCATGTCAAGCACTTTCCCATAGGTTCTGTCTGTCAATTTTCATTTAAGTAAAACAAGATCTCTCCTCCACCCTAGCACCGCCCTGCAATTCTCCTGGCAATATCCTCTGGCAGTTCACCGTCCAGTAACAGTAATGTCAGGTTCTCCCTACATCCACATGCCCTTCTTGTCATAATTCAGCAGACTTTCATCACCAAACCTTCCTGACAATATTCTCAGTTGTCTCTATCAGCAGTTCCTCTGTCTTTGGTACTACTAGTTCCCCCCCTTCCTTTTTGGTACATGAATAAACGTAGTCAAAATCACTGTGATGTCCCATTGCTAAGTGACATATACTTTTTTTAAATGTTGATGAAGAAGTCTTTAAGGTCCAGAAGTTATTGGGAGTATCAGTAAACATAGTTACACTGCACAGGCTCCAGTTTCTTAGGAGGCTGCAAAAATGTTCATGACTGATTAGCAAATCCATGTTACTGGGGGCATCAATGTTTGTATATTCATGTCTCTCTAGGCAAAACCTATCTTCTGTTGCAAAGGTACATTGGACTTATGGTACAGATGGATTAATTCAAAACATTTTGATGCAGTGTTGCTGGGAAATTATCACTTTGTATTTAATTAGGAAAATGACTGGCATGTATCTGTACTGTTATCAGAAAAAAAATTGTTTTTTTTAATATTCCAGCAATAATCATATGTATCTTATATATACACATATGTATGTTGGTGATGCATACTCGGTCTCCATACTATAGGGATGCATGCTAGAAGCATATAAATTTTAAACCAAAAAAATTAACTCTCTCTTGAATTTGAAGTGGCACTCAGACATTTTAGTCCAGTTAGTAACACTGTCTGCTGTTCTGATTCAGCTTGCAATGTGGTTTTGTGGAATTTTAAAACATATCTTTCTCTCATTTGAATAGGCAATTTCCTCATCTGAAAATAAATTACTCTTGAAGATATTTTAGTGAGAGAAAAAAAGTTTCCAAGCATTTTTCATGCATAAAATATATCAAGTCCATGTAAAATGCCTCAAACAGAACACTCAGATTGTAGCAGAGGCTTTCAATTTTACCTTTTATTCTCTGTAATAGTTACAAGCAGTTTTCCCCTTCTTTGCTATATTTGAATGGCATATTTCATTTCACACATCCATTGCTTTCTGTCCAGCACTGTAATTCAGCTAAAGGAAAAAGCTTAGTATTTTAAAATGTCAGCTGTCCAAAAGATATTTGGAAGTCTGTGAATGTTAACCTTTCTAACATTTGCTTAAAGCTATCTGAAATTAATTTTCATCTCTGCCTTCCCATATCTAAATAAGGAGAAAAAACTATTCTAAGATGCCTATTTAAGCAGAAACTGATACAAAGTGTATGATCTCTTTGAGGAAAACAGGTCTCCTAATACATGTAAATAGCTCCCATTCACATTACCAGAAATGCAGAGGAACAGATTTTCTCCCAAGACTGTTATTCAGTAAATTAAAGTCATGCTTATCCCTCTCAGTTCTTACTTACTCTCATAAAAAAGTACTTTTTCTGATGTTTGTGCCACCTTCCTTATCAGTTCACAGTGCATAAAATTAAATGAATAGATAGAAATACATAAATAGCTTTAAATAATCTCTGAGCTCAGGATATTTGTTTTAACCATTGATTACCAATTCATCAAGTCAAGATTACTGGCAAAGACATAAATCCTGAAGAAAGCTTTAAAATTATTATCATTTCAAGTAAGGCTTTACAGTTTAACCACAAAAAACCCAACCAAACAACAAAGTAAAATGTCTCAATTTGCAGGATCATCATTAAGATGAGTCTGAGGCTGTGTAGTTTGTGTCTGATTGCATCTTCTCAAGATGAAGTCAAATGAAACTACAGACCTGATTAAAAAAAAAAAGAAAAAAAAGAAAAAAACCCACCACCATGTAATCATTTCAAAGAAACACAACAGAAATACAATTGTTTGTAAATAACAAATAATAATTCTAAAAGGATTTATGCTTGAAGGAAGTAACTTTTTGTTATTGATACAGTTTGTTTTCTCTATCAGAACAGGGTTTCCAAAACTCAGCTCCCCAAAATAAACATAATTTTATTGACATAAATATGTCCCATTCAGATAAAACTATATGAGTCTATAGAGGCAAATCTGTTTTGCTGTTGCTTTTTTTTTTTCCCCCTCTGTGGTCCTGAGCAAAGGAAAAGTTACACTGTCTCCTGCTGATAGGTTCCTGAAGAAAAACTGCTTTGGACCACATAAATGGAAAAATGACTATGGCAGTCATGGACAATATTCAACAATGTAAGACTACAAGCAAGGCTTATATAAAGCTCTACTTTTTTGCTTCTGAAACACTCTTTTTCTTTCAAAATCACATCTGAACTCCATCATCCATCCCACATTACACATCATTGTCTTCTCAAAACATTCTAGAGCTTGATGTCTGGCTTCCCACCTCCACTGTCCTACCACATATTGATAGTCTCAACCCATAATGGGTACATCCCAAGCCTTCCCCGAGAGAGATCAGAGTTTCTCTTTTGCATAACTGAGTACTACCCTCCTTGCCAGGAATTCCCTCTTTTCATGACAGGAGATTTGGCACAAGGGACATTCTTTACTGACAAGTAGGATCTTCTCAGAATAGTAGCAATTGCAAGATTTTAAATTAGAAATGGCAATATTCAAGGTCCTTTGGTAGAAGCCAGTGCACACTCTTCAGCACTAATGTCCACTGCCCAAGATCCTGTCTGCCTATTGAGAAAATTCTCCCCACTGTTGCCATCTGCAACTCACATTCTTAATGGGCAAGGATAGCCTTCTGAGGTGACCAGATTCAATCTGGGCCTCATGGTAGTCAAAATCTAAAAAGATTGTTATTTGTGACATCAGACTTACATTCTTTGCATCAATCACATCTGCAGCATCAGGCAGGACTTAATCCAAACTGACCTCCTTAACTCTAAGTAGTCAGTAGGGTACTCATGGACACAGATTCAAGATATCCAGTTTCCATCAGCTCCTGGGTCTTCCAACAGAGACATATCAGTTATCAGCTTCCATTTCCCTCAAAACTCATCAGCCCCCATGTTATCAGAGTTCCAGTGTACACTGTGAACAGTATTCTGCTGTTTTGGACCATACACCTATCTCTGGATACTTGCAGTTTTCAGCCAAGGATGAATTCCTGTGAAACTGAAGATGGATATATATCTTCAGGAAACTGACTAAATGTTGAAGGATTCTTAGGGGCATTTATCATGCCTTCATCCCTAAAACCAGGATTACCATGCTTACTGCATCTTGCCTTAATTCTGAGAGGAGTCTGGAGAATCATACCATGTGCATGAAATCAGAATATCTAGTTTAACTTCATAAAGCCTGGGGTAACTGCTGCCAGGTACCTGGTACTCAGGAAGCAAAACGAATTACACCATGAAACACATGAATGTGCATAGGTAATTTGGAGGCAGCACTACTGCAGCAGACATCCACTGTCCCTGAAACTTTATCCTCTGCTCTGCTTCCCCAGAACAGGAAGTCCACTCTGCTTTCTCTTCCACACCAAAAAACCCACCAAAACCCAAAACCCACACAACAAAACCAGGTTAATACAACAGTGCCCTACATTTGCCAAACAAAAGGCTTTCTTTAAAAAACAAATAAATAAATAAATGCAGACATGTGCCTGCACACAGGTAGATAATGTGAAGTCACTTGAAGCTCCTTTCATGTGCAATATAATCTAGGCCCTCCCCCAAACCCTAAAAATCTCTAAAGGGGAAAAGATTAATAATATTTTGATCTCCTGACTGCACCCAGAGGTTGAGCCAGTAAACCTGGAGGTGGATTTCAGATCAGTTTGATGTAATAAATGTTGGTCAAATTGCAACATACCAAGTTAGAAAACTCTCAAGACAGCTGACCAGCACTTCTCTGTTGCTGCTTGCTTCTTCTAGCTATGCACCTATGGAGCTGTGAGCCCCTGAGGGCTCATGCCTTCCAAGAAGACTGCCCATCTATGCAGGGAGGGACAGAAATGAGTCACACAATTTTCCAGAGATGAAAAAGACAGCATAGGACATAGTAGCAAAATGCAAACTGACAATAAACAATCCTAAAGGTTAGCGTCACTCAAAATTAAGGCACTAGTTAATCTGCCACTGATTTACAGGATTAACCAGTCTGGATGGGAAAAAATAAAGGAGGAGAAGAAAGAGGAAAGAAGGCAGTCGGCCTATCTGCATGAGTCATGTGATACATCAGCCTGAGTTCTGAGATGAGGTGAGTAATATTATCTGTACATCTGTCTTCCCCCTGGGTCTCCTGTGATAATTCATTTACATTCCAGATGTCTCTAGGCCTTGGTTGGCCTTTGGCAATGACATTATGTTCAAAGGTCTGATGAAGGTTGATATGACACATATACCTACCTATACCAAACAGCAACTTTTTGGAGTTTTTTTTTTCTGAAGCACTCAACTTTTTATAGATTGGAATTACAATACTTTGTCCCTTAGCTAGTGGCTATCAGGGCTGAGCTTCCATATGCCAGGAAATTGCACATGTCAGGAAGCCTAGGGAAGCATGAGATTTCATCCTGTATAAACCAGTGCCTTGATCCTGCCTGGACCTCAGTAGTCGCTCCTTGTCATGGCATTGTTGACTGAAGTTCTCATGGAAGAAAACTAAATTAGGCATACGGTGAATGACTTGAGTGAGTCCCACATTCAAAAAGCAAAGCATAAAATGTTCTAAGTTTTAGTAACTATTCTTATACCCTTAGACACTTAACCTGAAAATATACAGGAAAGCTTGAGGAGTAAGTCCCATATGGAGAACTTCAGACAAGTCTGACTCCAGAAAGTCCCTGAGATATGATGATTTATCACGGGGAAAAAAAAAAGTTATCATCCTATGCAGCTTTAGCTTTCCTTCTCTGTCACATTCTTTTTCTCTCCCAATATAGCTAGTTCCTCTGAACATACTGCTACTTCTTTTTCCTTTTTATGGAGTTTCAAATGATGATGTCTAGAATAAATATTGTAATTCTGCTTCTGGTTATTTGCAAAGTAAATGGAGTTTAATCACTGGCAGAAATTATTTCACCTGACATTTTAAAAATTGATTTATTGCACTCTTTATACTAAAACTGGACCAGTTCTAATCTCAAATATGCAAAGGCCCATGATTGCACTAGTGATTATGATCACAGAGCCTATATCTTGCAGTTTACTCTGATTTTTATAATTATTATTTATGACCCATTTCTCAGAGAAATTATGTTCCCAAAACATAAGGTTCTCTCCACCAGGATCCTATATGTAACCTGTATGTCTGAATTCAATAAAATTCTTAAACAGACACAATATATAAAAACCAATTATCTCAAAATCTCTGAAACTGTGGATCAAAAGGGACTGATAAATCATGTACTTTTTATTTACAAAATTGACAAATCTTATGCACTGGAATTTAATCACCATTAACAGATGATTTTTTTGATTGCTTGTATCAAGTGCCTGTAAATATATGTAATTAAAAATCATAAAGAAAGACTATAACATCACTATAGTGCTTACAGATATGCCTATCACCAGTCACATGTTCATATGAAACAACGATACTCTATGAAAACAGTTAAGCTTTAAAATAGCCCTTTAAAAGATTGTTATCTCTTATTTATAAATAATTGTACTAATTATATCTCTGTGTTATGATTACCGACCTCTTAAAAATTAGCTTAGATGGGACAGCTTTCTTTCATACTGGGTACTTTCAAGGTTGAACCTGAGTCTTTGTTGACCTCTGATTCAAATGAGTTGATGTCTCAAACATGTGTGAGAAGTATTCTGACTTGAATGAGCTAACATGAGAAGCAGCCTTGTGGTTATAAAAGGGACAACATAAGCCAGCTAATGTGGGAGTAAAGTACATCAGAGGATAAGCGGCCTTGTCCCTTTGTCAAGTTTTCTTGTGTGCTGCTACCAGGTTAAGTAATAACATCCTGGGTCTCCATGATCACCAACTAACTTAGTGGAAAGGGTTAACGCTACCATTCCCCTTTCATGCATTGCATTCCACAACAGTGCTTACAACCTCTTCACTCTTCCTTTGCAAATTAGCATGACCTTTCTATGTTTCCCATGCAAATTAAAAGATACATCAATCAATATACCTCTTATCAGGGAATATAAAGAAGTTGAATACACTGGCTGGTTCTCACCCAACAAAGGCCCCCAAGGAATGGACCAGGCAAGATGCTGCTGGAACCCAGGGTGGTGATCCAGAAATTTGCCTACTCTTTCACTCTCTCTCCTCTCTCCTTGTTTTTTACATTGTCTTTCACCATATATAGTTTTACTCAGGGGATTTTTTTATACTATGGACCTATGTTGTAAGTCTCCTTAGTTTGACCCAAGCGAATCACTGAACATCCACCACTCTCTTCTTCCCCCACTCCTAATTTAGTGGAGTGAGACAGCCTTATTCTCTCTGAGACATGGTTTCTGTTTTATGAAGTTTCATTTCAGAACATTCAATATGTTAGTATTGTATTTAGCAACAAATTCTGTCTCCTAACTTCTGATAATGATGTCAAATGAATAAAAAAAATATATATGACAGAAGTTCCCAGCTGTTGCCTGAATTTCAAAGCACAGTACTGAACATAATGAATATTTTAGATCATAAAATATTTTACAATAAATTCATGCACTCACATACTGAGAAATACTGTAAACCTGAAATTTCTGCTAAGCTTTTATTAAATTACTTGCCAAAAATGAATTAAAAACCCAAAATAAACATTTTTAGGAACAATAAGGCATGCTCTGTGTTCATCCATTTATTTGTGCACACATTGTTTTTTTATGTTTGATCACATGGATAAATACTAAAACAAAATGATCAAGGCTTTCTCAAATTAGGAGAAATTCGGTTAAAAATTTTCTCTAGATTGTGCAGAGCTGCAACAGGCTCCATGCTGTAAAAGTCACCTATTTGTACAGTTGGAGTATAAGCTTGCACTAGCACTTGCAGTATAACATAAAGCTGTATAATTTGCATTATTTAGCTGATGATGGGGGAGACAAGCATCAGAAGATCTAAGTAGTAATTATACTTCCAGAAGTGACAGAAAATATCATTCAATCATAGGAAATCCAGAACACTTCCATCTTCTGGGGAATATTTTTTTGGAGAGTGAAATGGAGATCCTTCTAAAACAGCTATCTGTTGCATGGTTGTGGATTGTGGGCCTTAGGACTCAATGGCCCACATGACACCTTCCTAGCCTATATTTTCATATAGAAAAAAATTATTACAGTTGAATAGTCAAAGATTGAGCAGATACGTAAATTATAGTACCCAGGTTTCTGCTGCCACCAAAAAGATGCAATTTTTGTAAATTTTTCTATCAACAGGGAATGGAATAGAGTTCATATATGAAAGACCTGTAACACTTTAAATGAGTACATGCAGGGGAAATTTAATTGCAAGTAAAGTTATACATTTGTTCTGGCTTTCAGTCATTGTGCAATGTATAAGGGACATGGAAATTTTAGAAGTTTGTCAAAAGAAATGGAATTTCAGCATCTCACTACAGATTTTTTTCCATCAACTTCACACTTTTAATTGACCTTTTACCGTCACAAAGTCTTAGTGTAAAAGTTTATAGAAACACTGAACTACAGATTTTGCAATAATTCTTCTGGAACACTGAAAATGAGATTAGAAGAGAATGATACTGAATTATCTAAGTCGAAACCTTGTTTTAATCTACATTAGTGTACAAAAATTATTTCTACCAGGGACATATTTGCAATGAACAAAATGGTACACATAGTTCAGTGAGAATGGACACAGCAATTAAAATGTAATAACACTGTCATTTAGGAATCACAGTCCTTCTGATTAAGTGGTTGGAGGTATTCATATCAGCTAAGCTTTATTTTTAAAACATTGTAATTTGATTGTGATATATTAAAGTATGTTACAGAAGTGAACTGATAAATTTGCTTACAGTACTCACCTACCTAGACAGATTCTCCTGACTTCATTGAGTCTACACAAGGGGAACTAAAGTGATGTATTTGTCATTTACAAAGTCTACACTTAGAAGTAGGCAAAAATAGACTAAATCACTAAATTGTATGTTGCACTTATTTGATTACCAACCATCAATAATGTTGTGGCTTTTTATTTTAATTACATTTTATTTTTATAGGGCCAAACATCAGACCGATATAACAACTCTCCAAAAAGTAGAAGAAAAAGAAAACCTAGGGAAGTACCTAGCAATTGAGGATGTGACTTTTCAAGATGAAAGCTAGTTACTTATAGCATAATTTGAGCTGACCTCCTATAACCCATAGCCTTCAAGTCTGTTCTACAATATGAGCCTATACATATGAAAAATGTAAAATTCCTTAATCAGCAGGATGACATTATAGAGCAGCAATTGGTTTGCTGTGGGCCACAGAGAAATGTCACAGTTAAGCTTCTGAATTCTTACTCTTGTCTCCTTGCTAATTATTTTCTAACTTGACTACAGTTCTCTGCTTTATTTTTGCAGGTTTCCTAGTGGCTTAAAGTTCAGTTTAGATTACCACACATTGGTACTTGTAATTGCTATGAGCTTCACGTCTCTGCTAAGAGGGACAATAGTCAGAGGGCATCATGTAGAAGACAGTGGAAGTAAAAGCTGTAGGATATTTCATAGGCCACATAGGCTTCACATTTCAACTGTACATTGGAAGATAAACTGACACTTACTTTCTACTTCAGAATTTTCCTGCCTGGTATCTTGATTAAAGCTTCTTCTTTGGAAATAAAAACCAACAAAAAAGCCTCACCATAGAAATCTCATTTTGCTCATTAGGCCACCAAACATTTTTGTCTCTCTTTAAATGATAGTTAGCAACCAATAAATCATAACATAACATTTTCCTTAAAAACAATTTGTGCGGTGAAGCAGTTAGCTACAACACCCCCTTAGCCAAAGACATCTGGGACTCAGGCTTCACAGTTTTAATTAATAAATTATCAAATGTCATGTAAAATATATTTTAAAAGATACTTCACAATTAAAAGTGAATGCATTTATTCAGAGGCAAAAGAGAGATTTTTTTTCACGTTAGTACACTAGAGGATTTTATCAGAAATTAAGAGTTCTAGACAACATGAAAAATAATGTGTCTCATTCACTTGTAGGAGCTTTTTGCACAAATAAAGTCTGACTATAAGGAAGAAATAGATGTAGCATATAGCAGCTCTTAAAATGATTACAAGAAGAAATCTCAAAGTACCCCTAGAAATTTTAAAGTATAAGTCTCTCCAGAAGAAATAGTACTTAAAAATATTTAGTTCTGTGTATATTGAAGAAGTAACTACAGCGCATCCCTTTTGACAAGAGAGAAAAAAATATACACATATTGAACAAAAGACCAGATCATTGTGTATTTGGGAATAAAGAACATTTATGTCTGGTCTGCTACACCAGGATGGTCAGAACCACTGTTTTTTGCCATTTTAGAATAAAATTAGTAATTTTGACAAATTAAAAAAAAAAAAAAAAAAAAAAAAGATAATAAATGGAGTTTTCAAAATCAGACTATGAGAGTTTAAGTCCCACTGAAAGTCAATGGACCCTGTGCTTTTGAGCCACTGATATTTTACTGAAAATCTTCCCTTAGTATAAGTGTGTGTCTCCTGACATATCTATATTTTTCTGCACTTACAGAATGAAGAATTAAAAATAATCCACCTTACAGGTTTTGGAGGTTATCTTTATGTCACCATACTAATACAATGTATGCACACCAGATTACATCAAAATTCAGCCATGAGCAGTACTTTCAAGCATTTTCATTCACACTGAATACATACCAGATCCCAAACTACAGAGCTGCTAAAAATGAGACTTCAACTACTACCTAATCTCTGAATCTCTAATTTGAAAAAGATTACATTAAAATTATATTCAACATTGTCACTCCAAAGAAAGCCAACTCAATATAGTTCAACTTTTCTTTTAGAAAAGTTCTGTATATAAAAATATGGCAGTCCTTTAGAAGAGTAACTTACATCTACAAAAACCAGCAAAATTATGTAAAATATCTCCATTTATCAAATTAGATGTTTTTAAATTACTGGCTTGGAAATTCAGTGGCAAAAACATATTTTCAGCCCTTCTATAGCACTTGCCATTGAAGACTGTATTTTTATGCTAGCAAAACAACAGAAATGTGGCTTATGCCTTCAGATAGTTAGAAAAAGTTTTGTTGAACACATCTTTTGATTTTGTGCTCAGTAATGAAGCTGTGCCATTAAGTGGATAATACATTTTCACAAAATCTGTGATGCTTCCCTACTTCTAGCTATATCTACAAGTGGCCTTTAAAAACAGACCTTTTTTTCACTGATTTGCTCTTATTCCTTTGCATTATATTTATCATTTACTGTTAACAACAGCTTGTGAAATTGAACATTTAAAGGAGTTTTTGCTATCAATCCCACTATTTAGCATGCTGCATTTGTAGATTAACAGCAAAATTCCACTTGTCTGCATTGTCCTAAGTTAAAATAAACCTTGAATTTATTAGTAAAAGGCAGAATTCTAGTTTTATTTTAGATTTGCATATTTAAATTTTTCATATTTAAAATTTATTGAAATAATCTGAAAGGAAATTCTGAAAGGAAACTGGGGCAGGGAGAAATGCATAAGCTTCATAAATATAAAATATATATTTTAAGGATTGGAGTGGTATTTTCTACAAATATTCTCAATCATGTTGCAACAATCAGAGCTGAAGAAGGCAGACATGGTTGGGGAAGGAAGTATAATTCTCTTCTTCATGCCCAGAGAGAACAGAATCTATTTTTTTAAAAAAGACCTTACACAGTGTGTCATGTCCCAAAAGATTGCTCTCAGAATTGGCAACTTCATGCTTCTTGATGAGTTTTTTTTGTTGTTTTTTTTTTTTCTCTATGAAATTTGCGTGAATTCTGTAAACCCAAAGACATAGAAATATCAATGTATTATACCATATCTTCTAATAAGGTATGTTTTGACCTCAGGATATTTCAGTTTTCTGCATAGGTCTCTTCTAGACAGCATGCCTCTTTTAAAGACCTCATCACAGTTTATAGTAAAAGTCTATTTTTTTTTTTTTTTCTTAAATACTGTGATACTGTGAAATAAAAAACAATTGAAACACATTTCAGATCTGTGCTGTTTTTCCTTTTCTTTAATGTCCAGTCTAACAAAAAAACCTAAGGCACTTTAAAAGAAAATCAGTTTCTAGTAGACTACAAAGAAAAACAATTAGACTCGGGACTTAAGACTTATACAAGTATAACAGTGAATAGTTTAAAAGGTCATTATTATAATTCTTGATTGCTAGATTAGACACAGAATCAGTGACCTTCACCTTCAGTTATTAATTAACAGCAACATAAAACACACTGCTTGCAATTCTATAATAATCTGCTTCTGTTTGGTTTTGCACTCAAAAAAATAAATAAAACTCTTCTTATTAAAAACACACATGATAAACAGGATCTTTCTAAAGCATACTCTGAACTCCTTTTAGTCTAATTGATAAAAAGAAAAATGTGCCCCAGTGCAGAAAGTGGCCTAGTTATCTGTGAAGTATTACAGAAGGTGGCAGAGCCTATCCTGGTAGGAAACACTGTGAAATACAGACTTTTATTTTCACCTTTAGAATGCACTGTGTTCAGTGCTCAGTGATGTTTTTATTGCATCTGTGACCCTTTCAAGTGGTGGTATTAAAAAGGCTTATTCTACAGGATCCCATGGTGTACAACAAGTATTCTTAAGAATGCTAATTTACAGTCTGTGTGATAAGTTTGATATTTCCAGCTTCCTTTAGTCACAACCTCAGCTACAAGTGTAATGAAGAAAGTTTAAACAACCAGTTAGCACCCATAGTCATTGCAGTACCAAAGCCACAAACTGATAAAACACTAGTAAGTCAGACTTTAAATTATTTTTTTTCCAAAGATAGACCTCAAATATCAAACCTAGACTTCTATATTATTTTATAGAGAGAAAAATGAAATACATACACTGTAAAGTACCCAGCTCAAAGAGCATAAAATATATGCATGTAACAAAGGAAAAAAATAGAAAAAACAATTGCTATCCACATTTCAGAAATTCTAAATTTAGACCCAGTGAGATTCTGTAACCAGTTGAACATTTACCAGAACAAGACAATCACAGTCGAGTACTCATGTCAGTAAGTACAAATGAAGAAAAAAAAATCAATCATCCTGTCTTAGATGCCAGATCCATAAAAAGTCTTAAGCATTGATGTACTAAATTACATGATTTCTACCTAGTCATGCATTAGACTCCATTTTCTGTAGATGATGGAAATCAGCAAAGACATTATGTGTCAGACAACTCAGCCACAGAGTGATGTCAAGGAAAGTTCTATCAAATGTGATATTCTTTTGTGAGGGTCTATGTATTTAGACTTGCATGTTTTAAGGGTTGCCATCAGAATAGCACATAGCAGAATTTACTGTAAGGATGCAGCCCATTCAAAATCTATATAGCTTTAGAATACATGGAAAAAGTGCTACCTTTAGGCATGGATTTGAGAAAAAAAAACCGCTTGTATTTAGGGGTTTAAACTGTAGCTAAGTTACATTTAGTGTCTTCAGGCCTTTGTCAGTGTGAATTCTAACTTGGGCAACCCATGTTTCCTGAATTCCAAACAAGTAATTCAACAATTAAATCCTCATCTTTTAGTGTACAGCCTTAACTCTGCAGATAATGAATGCACTTGGTGTTAAAGTCTTTGAGGCTTATGATTCCTTAAAAGCTGTATAATTTCATTCTCTGTATATATAAGTGTATATTATCTAACAATTTTCTCTCTAGCCAGTAAGTATTCTTTTTTTTCCAGGCAGAATGAGCATGGCTTGTTCTAAGGAAAAATAATAATCTTCATATTTTTTCCGACATGTCTCACCAGTTCCTTCATTGATTTGGATGAGGGAAAGCAGACAACAGGAAAAGGTTTACCATAAACGGTTACATCAGTATTTGTAGCACGGCCTTTAACACTTCTTTCACAAAGAAGAATGTGTTTCTTCCCTCAGATCTATTCATAACTGGTCAGAACCATGCTATAGGTTTGTGGGATCACTAAATAGATTCAGCATAATAATTAAGCCAACTGTAGAAAACTTACAGTCAATCACAGAGCACAGAAAAAGCCCCAGAACACCCCAAAACTGATCACAATGGAGGTGACAATTTCACATGCAGGTTTTTATTTTGTAAAAATTTATCAGAATATCATAGTTGTAGAAACTGTATTGGGCTGAATACATTTCTTCATCAGCAATTTTTTTCTCTAATGATGGTATGTTTTCTTGTTGCCCAGGGTAAAAATGAAAGAAAATCTTTATTAAAAAAAAAAAAATTCTAAATATGCCAACTCACTAAAGAAAACAATGCTTAGGGATTACCCAAATTACTCTGTGTGCCAATACCCTAATCAGTTTATATCTAAAAAGTAAAATAAAAATTAAAAAAAAAAACAAAAAACAAACCAATAATCCATAGAATCACTCCGTTAAATGTAGTTGTTGGGAATAAATTTCCTGTATACTCAGAAGAGAAATTAAAATAAATATGAAGAGATCATTTAACTCTATTGCATTTAATTAGATATCAGCAGATCTCAACAGCAGTTTGGAACTATTATTCAGATCTGGATGGAAAAAAATAAAAAACCACAACAACCCACAAACAAAAAACCAGCAGTGATTATTTCTTAATATTCAAAAATAGAGCAAGTGTGTTATGTCTAGGCATTAAAGATTCAGCTGATTCTTCTTTTGTACCTGGAAGCAAAACTTAATCTTCCTTCTTTGAGACACAGGGATGCCTGGGCTTTTTAACATTCAAGGTTTACTCATAAAGAAAAGAATAATCTTTTTTGAAGCAAATTAATTCTTTTGCATTATGGTTAAAATACGCAACTGTTCTTTGGCTAAATGTGTAGAGACAGAGGGGTATTAAGTTATTTTGTATTATTATTAATGTTTAAAAGTTGTCTTTCTATGGAAGTACATTTATTTTTATTTTTTTTTAGCAATGCATAACATGATCATATGTTACAAAAAAAATTATTACCACATAGTCAGAAAAGCAATCCTTTTATCTAAAATTTAGTATAGAACTAGCTGCATGTGTCTCCTTTAGAGTTTGGAAATACTTCAAATTCTGATTGAAAAACACAAGGAATACTATGTTCATTTGAAAAATGTATCAAAAATTTGAATTAGCTAATTTGATTAATGTGGGAAGAATATAAGATTTTTAAAGTATTAGATGTTTGAGTGTAAAACTATTAAACTCAGAAATGGCAAAATATTTAGCATTAAAATGTTTCATAGTCAGATATTTCTTCAACTTTTCATCAACCAGTCAAACCGAGACCACTGACTATGAAGAGCTTTGGAAGATGTTGAAGATACTGAGTGAACAGGGGAACTAAGCAGCTAGTGAAAGTGTTGAAAAATGTGAAGTTATATGCATTAAAAAAGCCCTGCTGCTAAGTCATGCTGAGATCCCTGTTAGCTATTATCACATAGACAACTGATTGTAAAGTAATTATGGATAGACTGAATCTTGAAATTAAGAAGACAAAGAGGATGATGGAATTGTTAGAAAATGAATAGGAAAAAAGTACAGCTAAAGAATCACAAAATTACAGAATGTCTGAGGACTTCCGAAGGTCAGTTGATCCAACACCCCCTGCTTAAGTAGGGCCACCTAGAGCAGATTGCCCAGGACCATGTCCAGAAAGATTTTGAATACCTCCAAAGATTGAGATTCCACAATCTCGTTGGGCAATCTATTTCAGTGCTTGGTCACCCTCACAGCACAAAAGTGTTTCCTGATGTTCAGAGGGAACCTCATTTGTTTCAATTTATGCCCATTGCCTGGTCCTGTCATGGAGAAGCCCATATCCCTCTTCTCTGCACCTTCCCTTCAAATATTTGTATACCTTGACGAGATCCCTCACAGTCCTTCTCCAATCTCAACGATCACAGATTTCTCACCCTTTCTTCACAGGAGAGATGATACAGTCACTTCATCATCATCATCATTATGGACCTTCTCTGGACTCTAACCCATATGCCCATGTCTGTCTTGAACTGAGGATCCCAGAACTGGACATAATACTCCAGGTGTAGCCTCACCAGGGCTGAGTGGAGGGAAAGGATCACATCCCTCAGTCTTCTGGCAACACTCCTCATGCAGCCCCAAGATACCATTAGTTCTCTTTCCTTCATGGATACATTGCTGGATCATATTCAACTTGGTCAAATCAGTCAAAAAAGAAATTGAATCATTTTGGGTAAGTAGATTCTCTGCTCCATGGTGTTTCTGGAAGTTTTGTTAACAAAGGCAATGCTTTCAAAGACACTGGGCTATGCATCTTTCTCCTACACATATGGGTTTCCTTTCAAAGGAAGACTAGGGTGATGTTCAAAAGACCAGGACTGTCAAGGAGTACCAGTAAACCTGTAGGGCAAATCAACCTCAAGAAATATCTCAATCTTTCTTTTCCTACACAAACACAAAAAAACCAACTGTGTTTTGTAATTATTATTCAATTTGTCTTTTAGGTTGACTTTGCAGTTAGCTGTGCTGGGACATTAAACATGTTTAAAACTTCAAAGACATAACTAACTTCAAAAAATACCTTGTTTTTAAAAAGTGTAGATGTTTATTACTCTTGTGATGCCTAATCTTGGAACTTTCAAAGGCAGTTTCACCTCCACTGATCTTTTAAGATTTTACCAGAAGCCACACAATGACTAGCAGCAAATAATCTGATTGGATCCTTATACTTCCTAAAAATTAAGGCAAAATTGATTTGAACTGCTAAAACAAGAAACAATACCATCATTTAAAGCTGTAGTTAGATGGGATTAGACTCCCACACTTTCATATTCTGTATCTATTCTATAATCCTGATATTTGAACACTTTAGTTATCTAGTTAAGGATTTATAAATTTAGTAACTTAGTTCTATAGTAAATATTTCACATTAGCCCCACCCATGAGCTGCATTGGCAGTCATATTTTGGTTTTCATCAATATACTACATAGAAAATTTTTCAACTACATACAAGGGTTTTTAAATGACTGATCACCTTAGTGACTATGAATTCAGTAGGCACTAGATCAGACTATAATTAATTTCTCTGGTTGCAAAGAGAGTTTCAAGAGAGCAAAATCATCTTCTGGGCTGAGAAAATTTTACTGTAGAATTATAACTGATAAAATAGAAAGAAAAAGTCAGGTTTTGATGAGTTCTTTTCTATCTACTTTAATTTTCACTAAACTAGAAACATGAACATTTTGCTTGTGAAATGAAATTTCACTGTCTTCAAGATGAAAAGGAATTCAAAATATATAAGTTCTTCAAGCAGAATGGGAACCAAAATACAATGTTACAAATATATGATGTTCCCTCAACTCCAGATAACTTCCTCATAATGTCAGACATTGTGTTGTCTAAATTAAATAAGTAACCATTCTCAGTGAGATATAAGTGGGTACTCAGCAGGTTATTTCTGCCCTTTCTTCCCCACCCTGTAAGGAATTACTGTAAAGGAAAAGAGAGTTTGTTTATCCAGAAAAAGGAAGGAATGCAAGAGGGAATTGAAAATTTGGAGACCAGTGCAAGGTGATCACCATGATGACAACAAGACAATAAATATATTTGGGCTTTATTACAATTCATGATTTTTTACATGGTTTACAGACAACTAACTTTTGCAGACCATATAGTTCAAGAATGCAAGTTCTATTTTGAATATTAAAAATATGACATTATTGAATTATTCTAATATAAATTCCACATAAGTTACAGACAGTTTTATTTTTAGTCATTTTCTTCTGAAATGCATGAGTTTTTTCATATAAAATGTCAATATATATGAGATGAAGCTTTTCAATATTGTTCCAATTTATATCAATCCACAGTCTCCTACAAAGATCCGTGTGTCTATGTGTTGGGAATACAGAGATGTAATTCTTGCAGTTGATCTTTCCTGAGAACCTCATTATCTTCCCATGAAGTTTTTCCTATTGTGCATTAAGAAACTCCCTCATAGTAATCACAGATTATTATTTTTTGTCTTACCCATCATGGGAGCGAAAAAAAAATATTTTCCTTCCTTTTTATAATAATCTTTTTATAGACATTAAAATTTTTACATTTCTCCTCCACCTTTTTTTCATTTGTAGACAAAACAGCCCACTTCATTGTCTGAGTACTGTCTTTGAGGTATACTTTATAGTCATAATATTGTCACAATGCTCCAGTGGAGGATTTATCAGTATTTATGTAAGAATTTGAGCTGGAAAATCCTTTGCATAAATTCAGAATGATGAGAGTCTGCAGGATCTATGTAAATAAGAACTTTTCGGTTCCCCTTGTTATTTCTGCAACATATGTCTTATATATAGTTGTACAGTTAAGAAGTCTTTGTAAAGGCAGTTGTGATGGTTTGACCTTGGCTGGATGCCAGGTGTTCACGGAGCCACTCTGTCACTTCCCCCCCTCCTCTCAGCTGGACTAGGGGGGAAGAAAATAAGATGAAACTCATAGGATAAGACAAAAGCAGTTTAATGAAGAAGTAAAGCAATGCCGTGTGCAGAAGCAAAAGAAAATAAAGATTTATTCTCTACTTCCCATCTGCAGGATATGTCTGGCCCTTTTCAGGAAGCAGGGCTCCAGGCACATAGCAGTTTCTCTGGAGGACAAGTCAATGCCCCTCCACACCTTTTTCTAGCTTTTATAGTTCAGGACACGTCATATGGTATGGAACATCCTTTTGGTCAGTTTGGGTCAGCTGTCCCAGTTGTGTCCCATACCACAATCTTGTCCACCCCATCCCACAGCAGGGGGAATGTTGGTAAAAGCCTTGGTGCCATGTGAGCATTGCTCATCAACAGCCACAACACGGGTGCGTTACCAGCACCTTTCCAGCTCTCCGTGCAAAACACAGCACTAGGAGGGCTGATATGGAGAAAATTAACTCCAGCTCAGTCAGGCCCTATACATCAGTGCACATCAAGATGGAACTTCATATATACTACAAGTATACTACGTGCAAAACACAATTAATGAATTAATTTTAATTAATTAATGTATTAATTATTAGTAATGTTTATGAGACTGTTCACTTAGAACCATCAGAGTAAAATTAAAGTTATTGCTAAAGGATGTTCTAGACTGATTTTTCATGTTTGGCAAGTTTGTGCATGATTTTTAGACAAACAGAAATTCTATAATGTCAGTATCATTTACTTCTCCGAGTAGATAACATTAAGTTGAATAAATTAACTCTATATGCTACATATTGTCTAACAGGCTGGCCCCTGTCCTTTCTAAATAAGTCTACTTCTCTATTTCTGGTTCATGCTTACCTGTGATTTTAATGAACCAGTAAGCCATGAATATAAACACAGGCATGAATTTATCACTGTAAGTACCTATATATATAGTAATATACTAATATGAAAAACATTGGCTTTTTCATTTTTGAACATTTTTGAAACATGAAGTCTGTTGTTTCTTACTGACAGTGGTAGAACATTTCCAAATATGTATAAACATTTGTTGACACTTATAATTACTGATTTGAATCTTGACAAATAATGAATACTATATAAAAATTATATATGAAAAATAATTTTCTAATACCTACAGAATACTTTTTCTAAAAGTATTAAGAGTGTAAAGATTTTCCTTTTTTATATTTTGCCCAAACTGAGGAAGGTAGGAAAAAACCCTTTTCATTAGGCCATGACTCATGCTGTTCAGATCTTATCATAGATTCTGTTATGTCAGAAGACAAGACGAAATACAGTTTGACAAGTTGTATACACACCAATGCCACAAAAGCCTAGCTTACATGGCTTTTTGAAAGACAAAGAGGGTTATTTACTGTAGGCGTGTAAACTCTCATATGAATCTCAATCCTATTCAGATAAGAGCCAAGATATTCGTAACAACTTCGGGGAAGAAGCAAGAAATCCTGCCAGTTTTGGTCATGTTACAATTGCCGCAAAACTCTTGACCCACACACAAGCTTTCACTCAAAGACAAGCTGTAATGAAATATCACATTGTTTTGTAAGGAAATGGGAAAAATTGGGAAGAGTATTTAATATATTTCATAAATAAAATTTATATAATTTGGTAAGCACAGAACAGTTTATATACAGATTTTATATAGATTTATGTAAATTATGTATGATTTACATAATATATGAATATTATAAATTATTATATATTATATTTTTTATAATATTATAACAGTAAGTTTTACTTACTGTTAAACTTAAGTAAATTTAACAATTTAGCATCTACGGCAGAAATTCACCTCCTTGAATGTTAGATACTAAGAAATGTTTAAATTTGTCTGCTTGAAGAGCTTTCACAGAATCACAGAATCATTCAGGAAGGAGTCTCTGTGAATGCCCTGCCTTGCTAAAAGTAGGGTCAAATAGAGCAGGCTGCTCATCACCTTATCCAGTTAGGTTTGAGTACCTTCAAGGACACCAACCCACCTTAGGAAAAATACGAAGGATATCAATCCAGAGCATCTCTGAACAATCTGTTACAGTGTTTAACAACTGTCACAGCAAAAATTTTTTTTCTTGTGTTTAAATAAAACTTCCTATATTCGTGCACATCACCCATTGTTCAGTCATCACTAAAAGACTGACTCTTTGATAGCCCCACATCAGGTATCCATACATACTGAGAAGATTACCCTGAGTCTTGTCTTCTCCAATCTGAATAGTTTCATCTCTCTCACCTTCTATTGATATGACGTATTTTCCAATGCTTTCATCATCTTCATGGCCCTTTTCTCTGGAGTTGCTTCTGTGTGCCCATATTTCTCTTGTATTTCTCTTCAGTCCAGAACTGAACACATACACATCACTCCAGATGTGGCCTCACCTCTGTTGCTTAGATGGGAGGGTTCACATATCTTGACCTGCTGGCAACAGTCTTCGTAATGCAGCCCTGGAGGATGTTTGGCCTTTCCTGCAAGGACACATTTTTGACTCATGTTCAGCTTGTGTCCCTGAGGTCTTTTTCTGCCTATCTGCTTTCCAGATGACCTTCCACCAGCATGCCTTGATGTAAGGAGTGGTTCTTTGACAGGTGAAGGAATTTGTCTTTCACCTTGCTAAACTTCAGAAGGGCCCTGTCAGTCCATTTCTTCAGCCTGTGAAGGTCCCCCTAAATGACAGCACAAACATCTAGCATATCAGCCATGCCTCCAAATATTTTACTAACCTCTCATCTGAAAAAAGAAGGCTCTTCCAGAGTCAGTTCACCACATCTGTGCTAGAACAAAATAGTGTCCTGAGGATGCCTGTTTCTCGTTGTTTCTCATCATTACTCACTGCTGTGCCTAGATGACAAATTTGTGCTGTGCGTAGAAATGTCCAACTGATAAACTTCAGCAGGATGAATTTATTCTGAGTGCTTAAATTACATGTCAAAAGAAACAACTATGTGAAATCCAGAAGTGTACAGTTAGCTCATCAGCAATGTGCTCTGTTTTTCTCAAAACTTTCTATTTCTAGTAGTAGAAGTCTTGGATTTGGTTCTAGTATATTTGTCTATTGTTATCTATTTGTCACATATAACATATTTGTGTTTCATACAGTTAAAAAAAAGAAACTAGAATCCTCACAATATTACTTACCCAGTGTTGTATTTGCATATCAATTCAATAATTCAGTTTATCTCCTTTTAAATTTCCTTAACTTTCTGGCAGACAATTATTTACTGAAAATTTGTTTCTTCAGAAAGCAACAGAAAGCAGTCCAAGAGAAAATATGCAGATGTGTTCACAGTGTAAAACCTATGCTTGTTATTTAGCTGAACAGAACAAATCATCATTAAGACATGATGAAAATGCATGTGCAGTGGGTATAGACAATATTCATTACAGTTTACATAGTCCCACAAGCAAATAGTTTTTCCTGTTTAGGTATCTGGATTACACCTTCTCAAATATAATCCAAGTGAGTTTTGGCCTTATCATTTCTTATATATGTTCTGTTTGATTTTGTATGATGTTTTTCTAGCACTCATAACTGTGGCAAATGTTAATCCTTCAGACAAAAGAAATCTGCAGACTAGAATCCATATTGTCTATGTAAATCATTAAAAAAAATGTGAAGTGCAATCTCACACAGCATCACACCTTCTGGTCTTTCTCTATACTTCTCTTCCCACAGCTGACGATGTGCTCTCTCCCATAGTATAAATGACAGCTTGGTGTGTAAAGACAGAAAAAAGGAAGATGATACCATACTGCTCCAGTCGGACTTTGCTGCTGTTTCTCTTTCCAAAAATAAAAATAAATAAATACCCCACACTGGAGAGAGGAAGACTTTCCTGTGGTAGAGGAGGACCAGGTTAGAGACCACTTAGAAAAACTGAACATCCGTAAATCCACGGCCATCAATGGAATGCACCACCAACTGCTGAGAGAGCTGGCAGGTGTTACTGCTGTGCCACTCTCCATCAGCCTTGAAAGGTCACAGAGAACAGGAGAGGTGCCTAAGGACTGGAGGAAGGCCAAAGTCACTCCAGCCTTTAAAAAGAGAAAGAAGGATGACCTAGTAAATTACAAACTGGGTAGTCTCACCTCTGTCCCTGGAAAGGTGATGGAACAAATCATTCTGGATGTCATCTCAGAACATGTGAAAGAAAAGAAAGTTATTGGGAGAGGTCAACATGGATTCACAAGGGGGAAATTATGCTTGACCAATCTGATAGCCTTCTATGATGTCATAACTGGTTAAAGGATGGGAGAGTGACCAATGTAATCTACCTTGACTTCAGCAAGGCTTTTGACACTCCAATAACATTCTCGTTAGGAAACTTAGGAAGTGTGGGTTAGATGAGTGGATAGTGATGTGGATTGAGAGCTGGTTGAGTGACAAAGCTCAGAGGGTTGTGATCAATAGTGCAGGGTCAAGTTGGCGGCCTGTATCCAGTGGTGTTCCCCAGGGATCAGTACTGGCTCCAGTCTTACTTAACAAATTTATCAGTGACCTAGGCAAGGGGATTGAGTGAACCCTCTGCAAGTTTGCTGATGATACAAAACTGGGAGGTGTGACTGACACACCAGAGGGCTGTGCTGCCATCCAGTGTGACCTGGACAGGATGGAGTGTTGGGCAGAGCAGAACTTAGTGAGGTTCCACAACGGCAAATGTAGGGTCCTGCATCTGGGGAGGAACAACCCCATGCATCAGTATAGATTGGGGGTAGACCTGCTAGAAAGCAGTCCTGAAGAGAAGGTTCCTGGAGTCCTGGTAGACAGTAAGTTAGCCATGAGCCAGCAATGTGCCCTTGTGGCTAAAAAGACCAATGGTATCCTGGGGTGCATGAAGGAGAGTGGACTGTAGGTCAAGGGAGTTCATCCTCCCCCTCTCTTCTGCCTTGATACAGCCATATGTGGAATACTGTGTCCAGTTCTGGGCTGGAGAGAATCCAGTGAAGGGAAATTAAGGTGACTGGGGGACTGGAGCATCTGCCTAACAAGGAAAGGTTGAAAGAGATGGGACTATTTAACCTGAAGAAGAGAAGACTGAGAGGAGACCTTATTAATGTCTAAAAATATCTAAAGGGTGGGTGCATGGAGGATGGAGCTGGACTATTTTCAGTGGTGCCCAGTGACATGACAAGGGACAATGAGCACAAGATGGAACCCAGGAGGTGCCATCTGAGTATGCAGAAAAACATCTTTACCATGAGGGTTATGGATTCTGGAACAGGCTGCCCAGGGAGATTGTGGAGTCTCCTTCTCTGGTGACTTTCAAAGCCTGCATGGATGCAATCCTGTGTACTATGCACTATGGAAACCTGCTTTGGTGAGGGAGTTGGATTAGATGATCTCTAAAGCTCCTTTCCAACTCCAGCAATTCTATGATTCTGTGGAGATCTGATGTAATTTGATTACTAGAATCATGTGAAGCCCTGATCATTTCTAGGTACAGAGTGCCCTAAGTAAAAAGGAGCTAGAGCATCTGTAGCCTTTGTTTTAGGCATCACCTGGTACAATGCATTTGTTCTGAGTCCTGTAACGTGTTTGTAGGCATTACACTGTGTAGTTTGCTCTTCTCACACTACTGTTTCAGAGTCTGAACTCGAACCATCAATCCTGGCTGTAACTGTTCCTCTACTTTGCCAGCTCATTCAGTAACTGTGAAATCATTTAGCAAAGCTCAAGCCTTAAAAGTATGAAGAGGATAGCCTCTGGTAAGTAGTCTATTGCTGTCACTTACTTAGTTCCATGCATGGGAGACTATATGTAGACCTAGAAAATCCAGTGTTGTTAATCTCAGGTGGTTTCTAAGGGTGTTGAGCGCCAGTCATAGACCAGAGTGAGATTTTGCTTGCATTCTCAGGAACAGAATTAAGACTCAAGATGAGCTAAGCGCCAAGTGACTTTATTTGCCTGAGAAAAAGTTTGCAAAACAAAGAGAAAGAGAGAAAGGAAAGAAAGGAAGAAAAGGTCAGTAACAATAGCTACCACCATGGATCTGCAGCATCCCATTAGTCCTATTTGTTTCCAAGTCCAGTGGGAGAACGTTCTGCCCAGTGTTGGTGGTTCCTGCTCTTTTATCGGGAACTGTTTTGCTTAACCACACCCACCACCTGGCAGTGGCATGCGTGCCCAGTACTGTCTCTGAGGGGTCTTAGGTGGTCTTCAGGTGTCTCCGGACCCCTCGGTCTTCCAAGCCCTGGGTCTGGGCACATGCGTAGGCATGAGGTTGCAGTTTTCAGAGTTACTTCTGTATTTGAAATGGGAACTTCTAACTTGCAATCCAACCATTGTCCAGATTGTGGTTTGAAGTCTGTCCACACTGGTGTAGCAATGTTGAGACATACACTACAGAGTCTCTGTTACCATCTCTGACAAAGGGAATGTCGTGTGGAGATGTCACCTCTTAAAATCTGGGAAAGTGCCTTTGTTCAAGTGACATCTCTGACAACTTTTTTGAAAGAAAATATCACCACTCTAACCTAGAACCTAAATCCAGTGTTAGGATATGTAACATAATAACCTTCCAGAACTGACGCTAATCTCCTAAAGTATGCCAAGGTCCTTTTGAAGACCTCTTTTTACACAAACCCTACTAATTTTTAAAAAGAATTAGTATTGGAAATTTTAAATTTTCTTTCCTATATCTGTTTTCGGTTTTTCAAGTCTATGTCCAGACTCAGTAATAGGACAGTTGCCTACAACACCTAATCTGTTTTTGAAGAATAGTGATGCAATGTATCAATTTACCCTCTTCTTTCTGTACAAAAATATGCTAATATAACTTTTTTTTCTACTCACTATTTCAGTGCCCCTAACCCTCATTATATTGACAACATATTTCTAATCTATAACATCACTACAACATTTTGTCATCTATATTTTTTTGCTTCCTTTTCCATTGTTTGTCACAACAGCTTTCTCTTTTGTCTCAGCATCTGAGGATACAAAAGGCTAATATGTGAAAATGTTGTACTTTCATGCTGAGAATGTTTTTATGTTTTCCTGATGATTAAGAAATCATATGACAAATAAAAAAGGAAATAAAATTGACCATGACCTTCCAACACTCAAAGAAGAAAGATTTAGATGTTTTAATCAACACAAAAATCGCTGGTTTGGATGATTCAATGAGTGAAAGTAAATAGAGGAGATTTATTTTCACTAGAGGCAAGGGTGAGGAATGACAGCTTGGCTACCTACTTGCATATATATCCACCTAACCGACATGAACCTGTCTAATTCAGATGCAGGTCCTTTTTCTTTTAGTACATTTGCTTTGTTTTTGCAGGTGAAGGAAACCATAGGGGAGATGTTTAATTGAACTCTGGTGTGGAGGACAGACACAGAGAGAGCAGAATGGCTTCCAGCTTTCACTTACAAATTAAACAAAATCCTCAGGGATCTTTAACTGGCAGACAGTTGGAGGAAATTAAATGCTAATGTGTGCAGTTGTACTTTCTACACCCACAGACATCAAATATATAAAGACATTAACTTCTCTTCTGTTGCAGCAAATTCATAATATATGTGCAAGGTATAAGCTTAAATCTTATGAAGTAAGGTAAGAATTCAATATCAAATCATGCACTTGCAATATAACATGAGCCCAGACATTTTCAGCCTTAAACTGTTTAAACAAATGACTAACACTTTTTTATGTGCAAAAATATGGCACTACTGTAGAATTAGAGAAGGTCCTTGTTGAGTACTAGAATGTGAATTATGCCCAGGAGAACACAGTAAATGAGGTCCTGGGATGGCATGAAAGCTCTCATGCATGAGCTTTCAATACCTCCATCCAGAGAAGGAAAACATTTTAAATATTTCCCACTTAAGAGCTTCAAAAAAAGACTTCAGCAACTCGGGAGAAAAATTTTCTACCAGCAATGGTACAGGGTGAGTGCTGGATACAGTGATTAGAGATCTCATGTGCTTTTTCATACTCTTCTATTTTGTAGGTTATCACAAATGTATGCATGTGTATAAATGGCAAATTATGGTATGATTATATATGTTTTGTTGCTGTCCTAAATTGTCAGAAGGTTAGTATCTTTAAGAGAGGGCAGCGTGTAAACAGTCAGTTTAGGAATTATTTGAGTGGCAATGGTTTGAGAAAGCATTAGATGACCACATGAACAGATGTTTAGAAAGCAGTCAAGAGCTGAATATATAAAGAAGATATGAATTACATAAAGCATATGCTTTAACATATGAGGGGAAACAGTGGAATTTAAAAGGAAAAAGTTAACTGTGTTTTTGGCTTTCTGCAAAGAACAAACAAATCCATCTGTTTCCTTAGAAAACTAATATTCAATACCTGCTGAAAAGCATTCTGAGTTATCCCTTATGCTTGAAGGACGCCTGAGAGTGAGATTTACATGACCTAAATGTTATCTATACCTAAACAAAACTCATTTTGTAGTCAGTGAAGAGAAACAGCTATTGAAAAGACAACTTAGATGACTAATCTTGAGGGTTTTAACACTAACTAAGATGAATTATGTCCCTAGTTCTTAATGACACTAATGCTTGACACATTGAACTGCTTGGTATGGAAACTTGTAGCAGCAAGCATAAATTAGGCCTTGATGAAACTGGTCTTAGCATATATGGATATGCTTTAATTAACCCTATAAGATAAGGGAGTAGCTAAGCAGAGAAGTAACTTAGCATAAAACTTAAACAGTATGAAAGTTGTGACTCGAGATCCTTTGAGAGAAGAAGACTGAATTCCAGAACCAGTCATTTGTTGGGCATCCAGTGAATATGAATAGGCCAGTCAAGATTTGGGTATTCTTTACCCCATCCCAGCACAGGCAGTGTCTCATGGAGAAAAACTCAGGAACCTACAGACCTTCAACAGGGTCAGGACCATGATTTTGACTTCTGGAGAGGTATCTGAATCCACTTAGTGACCACACTTTCATTTGGTCTGAAATTGCAACAAAACCTCGGTTTGTTTCTTAAAAACATGTCTCTACCACATGGCTGCAGTGTAGAATACTAAGTTTGAACCTTGTAGAAAGGATGGACAGAGATGGGATTTTGGTACTACACATATATATGCTACAATAAACTTATTACAATTTGAATTATTTAATCTTGAACAGATTCTCAGACATCTGATTTTAAGTTGGTGTACACAGCTACACGTTCTCACCTACAGACCTGATTTGGCAGCTTCCATTCTTGGCGCATATCTTTCCCAGTTACATTTCCTACTTATATTTCCTGTATTTTGTAGACTTGCAATCAATGACCTGAAATTTCTAGAGGCATGATATAAAAGGTGTTTCAATGTTAAAGTTCTCCTGTGAATCTAACCTTTTGTGAGTGAAGAAAATTAAAACAGGAACTTACAGTAAAAGCTGTACCAGACGGTTAAAGCAAACTGATAAAGTAATAATTCGGAAATAAAAAAGTCCACTGAAAATGCCATAGGCAAAGTTAACAAAAAATACAAAGTACAGTCAATATATCTAGATACAGAAACATCCAGGATAGATAGACATTTAGTGATTCTGCACAGTTTTGTTGGATTTATGCCTCAGCTTGGTCGTCTCCCTGCATCACTGTGTGATATGAATCTTCTGATCATTGTTCCTTTCATGAAATCACTCTATCCTCAGATGTCAGTAATACACTTCAGTTTGTCACTCTCTTTACATACATTGATCATGGTTGTGATGTCTGTTTTGGAACTGTAAAAAAGTATTTTATATAACATAATAATAATAATTATTAATAATAATATTTTTTCTTACATTTGTAATGTTCCCCTACTGGCATAATAAAGATCAATCTGCTTAACTTTCTCTTTTTCTTCTGATTTCCAGGAATGTGAGGATCACTGTATGATTTGTTTTTAAAAAATCAAATAAGTATTTAGATTTTACTACTTTTTTGGACTTTTTTTACCTGATACGGTGTAGAAACAATGTACAAATTGAATCTGTGTTAAGGATTCTGAAAACTCTAAAGAAGAAAAAGAACTAATTTCAGGACAAATTAAATTTTATTTTTAATACTTACAAAACTGGAGTAATTTTACTTAAAGTCTGAAAGTAATGTGTTTAATATTGAAAATATTATAGAAATTTTGACTTATTGTATCACCTACATTTTTAAAATGATTTGGTCATAGATTTTTTAAAATGATCACATTTGTTGCACAGATGAACTTATAAAGTTGTTTTTATGGCAGCAATCCCTATAGCCTAGAAAACACAGAAATGCCTAGCACATTCAAAACTTATTTTTTTCAGCCTCTGGTGTAAGTTATCAAAGTATATATATACCTGATGTGGGCGGATAAAGAAGATGGTGCCAGACATTTCTTGGTACCACCCGGTGATTTGGTAAATCCTAATTAAGTATAAGAAAAATAAAATTTGACAGTGATGGTGATCGAAGACTGGAACAGGTTGCCTAGACAGGTTTGGAGTCCCCATCCTTGTAGCTATTCTAAGCCCAACTGGGAAAAACTGTGAGCAACTTATTCTAGTTGGCTCTGCTTTGAGAAGAGATGTTAGACTAGATGATTCCAGTGGCTCCTTCCAACCTCAGCTACCTGTCATTCTTGGAATCAAAAGGCAAAAAAGCAGATGAAGCGTTAATACAGATATTTAAATGAAACAAACAAATGGGGTTGTTTCAGAAACAAATTACGATCAAGACATCTTTCTGATGAAAAGTTTCTTAACACAGATGATCAGACAACTGTCTTGGTGTAACACTTTTCATTGACTCAGAGGAGAACCACATAAGGTCCCAATTTTCCATTTCTGTGCTTCATTTGGTGTCCAAAATGAAGGCTCTATATGCATTGGAATAAATTCATTCCAACACCTGCAAACTAGACCTACAGCCCTAGTAGTTTGTGAAAGCTGTAGTGAAATAGTGGGCCAGAATGTGACTGATAGGGGCATGGAGAGAGAGAAATAACTAAAACTTTGAAGAGGATTTGATTGAATGGCCAAAATTATCTTTACCTTACTGGTAGTGCATCTTTTATTCTGACCTCCCATTCCTGCTACTGCCAGACTCAGTTTCTTGTGATGTATGGAAACAGAACCTACAAGGAGGTCATTGTTCCTGTTATTTTTGTTTAGTAATAAAGCATTTGATTGCTGGAAGCATTTTTTTTAGGATAAATTCAATACCTAAGATGAAATGCACTAGGAAAGCTCTTATTAGTGCTAGAAATATATATGTTACTAAAAAGAAAGCAACTTTTACCTTTTTTTTCCATATGTTACATAGAAAAAATGTATGCAAACTAAAGCACAACAGCTAAGAAAGCAATCTGCACAGTGTATGTTTTCCTTTATCTTGTGTTAACATCAAGGATCTTTTACCTCTATAACCAGCAAGACTGGATGCATTTTAATGCTTTTTAAGAATACTCTTGATTTTCTCTGCAAATCAAACATCCCACCACGATAGGCTAAGGTCTAGCCCACTCCCATGTGGTATGTTTTAAAATACTGTACTAGTTCAATAAAATTAGAGGACTCCTATTACTTCAGAATTTAACCTTAGTAGGTAATGAGAATATTGTAGAACATCTTTAATGCACTACATGTAATCATCTCTTCCACAATTAGGAACTTCAAAGAACATTTTTCACTTGAAGAACAGCAGTGGGATTCCAAACAGGAAAACAAAGAAAGGCTTGATGTCTTTGTTTGATACAAAATATCTTCCTGTGAACAGGAAGATATTCACTTCACTGTATGTTTCCAAACTCTTCACCTCCCCCAGTACTCAAAATATTTCAGATTTTAATTCTTGATTAGTTATACTCCCCAAATCACGCTGAATGGTGCCTTCATTGAAACTGAGATGCTAGCCAGATGGCTGCAAGCTATCCAATGGTGACATAGCAGAACCTAGTCAAGAGTTAGGAAAAAATTATTGCTCATAGTACAATCTTCATTCTTGTGAAATGTCAGTGAGTTAACTGGTTTATATCAGAAAAGTGAAATTCATATTGCAAGTCATAGCATATTTCAGATATTGTTACAACCATATACTGACATCCGTCGTCATTCATTTTCAGGTCAGGCATTGACTTTACTTCTGTTTAGGGATCTTATTTCCCATAGTACTTGGCAGTTACTACAGAAAAGTATACAAAAATTGCTGATGAAGTATCATGAATTTTTAGTAGTTCATGTACAGTTTAATTACATTTCAGGAACTTACGATATCAACCTCTTTCAAATCTAGTCATGGAGGGTACAAACAATACTTCTCAAGACTTTTCAATTCCAGAAATTTCTCTTTCATGAAATTCTAGAAAAAAGTCTAGGATTCAATATACAAAGAAGCTTTGAGAATTATTTATTAACTACTAGCTCTGAAGAGAATACACATTTCTCTAGACAAAAGAATTAATATTCATGACTGTAGAAGCATAATCACATACTGCAGTATGTATGCCAGTGTATGCAAAGATTAGAAATTCTATTGAAATGCAGATAGGCTAAAGGTACCTTTTCATCTTTGCAGGTTGCAGTGCAGTTTGTGATGCAGAGGATTAAATAATAGCTTTGCCTACAGGACCCCGTGGGAGATTCCCACAGAGGCTGAAGTGTCTTTTAGAAGAAAGAAGACCATTTCTCTTTCTTGACTTGAAAGACAGAATAAGCATTCTCTCCAGGGCAGACTTTCAACCCATAAATATGGTTTCCCATGCTGTGAGAAAGAGCAGACAAACAACAATACTGTCAACCCAAATATTCTGCTCTAGGTAGTTCGAGGCCTTCTGTCTCTGTGCTGAATATAACAGAGCCTATTCTGAGGCATCTAAGTATCCACAGGATATATATTTTGCTTAAGGTCCAACCACATAAAATTTAGCAGCTGCATCATCAGCTCAGGATTCCCCTCCCAAACCAAAAGAAAACAAAACTTTTCTTTCAAAATCGCTGTTTTGTTACAGCCTGTTTTATCCGAATCAAGAACTAGAATGCTCCACCTCCAAAAAAATATCCCAGGCCCAAAGTCATTGAGTTTTCTTTCCTTTCTGTTTGGTGTTCTCCTCCTGATCTGGAAAAGGGAGAAGTAGTTGATTTCCATGTTGGCTAAGTAAATGATCTGTCTTCACACTGCTAGACCCTTTTTCTCCTTCTCTGATGAAATGTATGTGTTTGGGATGGAGACACATACATGTACTCACATAATTTCTAGGCATTCCTTGCTTTCAAAATTCTTACTGGAACAGACCCCACTATAAATAAATATAAATATATTTATAGACTAAAACCACCACTTTCTGTTTATCAACTGAAAAATCACTGAGCAGAATATAAGACTTAATCTGCAAGAAAGTATATTAGATTCTATCACCTATTTGTTTTTTATCTGCTGTCATTTGTCTGTGCTTTTCCTCCCCACACCCCCTCTGATAATGTGCTTGACATTGTCTAAAAAGCATTTGGTAATGTTCCAGAAATATTTTAAATTCTTTACTTGTCCTGTCCATTTCCTGTTGTTTGCTAATCTACTTTAAACTGTTTTATTCCCCACCACTTATGGGATAACTATGATTTCAAACAGAAAGAACAGTAACAATTCTGGCACAATATAATGCTCTCTGGATATCAAAATTAGAATATAACAACTATGCCTAGTCTTTTACTTCTGTAAAAATAATCCAGTTATCCAAATTGCAGGAATTAATTTCTAATCAAGGGATGAATATTCAAATAAATAAGTAATAATAGTGTATGCCATTCTTAACAAATAGATCTTCTGATGATTTTCAGACTCTCACACTAGACTTTCCATAATTTCAAAACAAGTTCAATGCACAAAGGCTGGACTTGAACATTTTTTGCTACCTCTTTTTCATAATCAGAAATATTTGATATTCAATTAAATTAAATCATAACTTTAACATATATGATTCATGTCTATTTGTCACATCCCTATTAAATTTCTTATATATACAAATATATGCATGTGTATGTATACACAATAAACTCATGATATTACATGACATTTAAATCCCAAAGAATTATTTCAATATTTTTACAAGATTCAGAAAATTTTAATAATGTTTAAATTATTTCTTTCATACAAATAAGCAAATCAAAACAGGTAGAAAGATTGTAAGATGTATGATCACAACTGAGTAACAGCCTTCTGCAGATTTTTGTCCCTATGTTTCAGTGGAATATCTTCCAGACTCAACCGCTATCTGGAATAAGTACCTAGTGTTATCATCTCATTAAAACTGTGCAGACTGTTACTTGGGGATATACTCGTTCATCTGTATTGGAAAGACAATTTATTATTGATTATAAGACCATTATTAATTTTTGTTTATAGTTTACTATTGATTACAAATGCTTTCCACAACCACAACAATTTTAAATGTAATAAATAATAATATCAATGTTTGATTTTGCTTCACCTGTTTCTTCAAAAATAATCAAGGCATCACAATTGACAAGAAACTAAAGAAATGTGGAATAGTGATAGCTTAGTAGACTGGGGAAGCTGAATTGATACAGTCCTCTTTAAACACACAATTTTTAACACTGGTACTACATCCAAATACTCTGCAGGCTGCTTTGGAATGCAAGTTACTTATGTATTCCCATACTGTGCTTTTGTGGAAGTCTGGTAGGAGGTATCAGAATTTTGTTAGGAACAAATATATGCTCTCCAGGACTTCTGTAGGGAAAACATGATCAGAGAAATACGCAATAAAAACTTACAGAACTTCCACAAGCTTCATTCAGTTTTGATTTAACGACAAGGAACTGACAATAAAATATATAACCAATGGAAAATGGAGGAGATGACAACCATGTGTATACATGGGCAACTAAGAAATACAAGAAATTGGTAAAGGAAACTAAATGTATTCATGAAACTTCAAATGCAGATATGAAGTCTAATAACTACTACACTACACTGGAAGCAAAAGTGCTGATGCATGACCTAAAGGTGACACAGATGGCCAATACATCAATCAGTGTTAAAACAATATAAGACTATTTCTGTGATTGGAACAAAGTTAGGTGAAATATTCCACCATAAATGATAAGAAACTCTCATTATCCCATTGCTACATAAAATTAAGTCAAATGACAGATGTTAAATGTTTTAAATCCAGTTGAGATCCTATTTTTAAATGATAAAATATGGGCATTGAATTTTAACATAGTGCAAACTGAAAGGTTGTAGAAAATAAGTCAGAATATATATGCAAGCCAATTAAACTAATTCACATGGAAGAACATTACAAATAAAGATTATGGATCAGTCTTGATGACTGATGTTGATTTAATTTAATGAATTTAATTTTAAATTTCAGACTACATTGTTGGATATGGGGAGTTTGGGCAGGCTGCTGTTCTCCCCAGCATTTTGAAAGGGAAATTGCTTGACCAAGGTAGCTATGGGTCTGTCAGATTCATATCAGTCTCATTGAAAAAAAACAACCAAACAAAAAAACAAGCACACAAAAAAAACCCAAGAAAAATTTGATATGTGATATAGTCTATAAATACTTAACAGGTGGCAGTGAAATCACTGGTAATTTAGCACAGCTCATATATAAATACATCTTCTCAGACAAGATTTCAATATGTGTGTATTCTAATACGCATTCATGTTTATGTGCATGTATGATCATATATATGGGTGCATAATCATCATTCAGGACAAAAATACTGGTAAGATTTCCTTGGAATAAACCACTCAGGTTTTAAAGATATTTATTAACCTATCTACCATTCATTTCAGCCTTTCTTGACAAAATAATACAAAGTTTATAATAAATCATGCTTTTGTAATCTTAAAATCTATGGATCAACTATTCAAACAAAGTTATATAACAATAAAAGTTCTTATGTGGATATCTCAGTGAGGAAAGTATTTTATCTATTCAGGCTCACAAAAAAGAAATTCTGTGTGATAGCTATTTAGAGGTGTTTTTTCCTTTCTTAGGAGGGATAGGTTGCAAGAGTTTCTGTTTCCATCTTTTTCCTATTTGCTTTCATAAATCAATAAAGTATAAACATGATACATTTATACTTTAGCCATTTGCTGATAGAAAAACAAAACTTTGACAGCTCTGTAGAGGCCAGACATGAGTTGATTGCTAAAGAGTTAATACTGTAGTGGTTTGGGGAATTTCCTGTCCAGGACCAGATAAAGCAGGAACAAGGAATAAAGGTGGTGCATGCAAGTGGAGACTTTCCTGATTATAATGAAGCATCTGGCTAAGTTAGATTTTGTCTAGAGCAAAGGGAAACATAGACAAAAAGGTGTTCAGAACTTGCCACAAGATAGGAAAAAATATTATAAACTCAGAAGAAATAAATATATGCTGACTCATCAAGCAGCAGTTCTCAGCGGGCAAATCAGTGCAGGAGGAAGGAATGTTCTAATTTCCTTCTCTTTAATCCTAAATTAGATTCTAAATCCTCATTTAGAGAAATGTTGACCTTGCTTGTTTCTCAACCTCACTAAATGCCTCACTTAATTTCAAACTGCAGCCTCATTAAAGAATGTACCAAATTTCTATTTCACTTAGAACAATATTTGATCTATAAAGCTTTGAGGGAAGAAATACAGCCTGAGTAAAAATTTATGTAAGCATCAACTAATTGATCTTTACTATGTCTCTAGTGATGTATGCTTTCTCGCTTGGTAACTTTTGAGTCCTGCTCAATTTTTTTTTTTTCAAGTGAATATTTGGAAATTGTAAAGCATTTTTTCATATCTAAAACCTGTGAATTACAGGAGGACAAATGTACTAATATGAAATAAACCTGCAAAAACCTATAGTCATGGACATTGCAAGGTTCTTTTCATTCCTGAAAATCCTATGCAGAATGCTGTAGTTTATTTCTCTATGTTGAAGTGTCTTACAGAATGAATTAGTTTGCCTCAAAAGGTAACTTAAACTTTTTAAGACAGAATTGAGAAAATTATCTTTGAAGGTCTTTAATGAGAATACTTTCACTTATAATAACAGGAGGACAGATATTCTTTTGAAATTTTCCCTTTACCACCAACAGATATTTACAAAAAGCAGAAAGGCTTTTTCATTTTGTGTACATGCAGTTCTTTTTTTTTGTTTGTTTGTTTGGGCTTTTTTAAATGTAGATATCACTTTTATAACCTTTCATGAAAAGACTGTCAAAACATGTCTTCTTTTTGTAAGAAAAAAATAAGGTGTCACCGAGTGACAGTGTTCTAAGCATGTTTTCAATCACACATGATGAACATTAATCTCACATGGCATATCTTTCACAGCTTCCTATTACAATTACATAAAACCCAAGTCCTGTTCTTCACCTCATTCAATAATGAAGAACATTATTTACATTTACAGGATAGCCCTGTGTAGTCTTGTAAATTCTCTTCGGGTTTGTCCACTACCTAATATGTGAGAAACAAATCCATCCACTTTAATGATCCCTCAGTGTCATTAAAGATGAATTTGAGATCCCTGAAGTATTATGTTTAGCAGAATTTCAGAACTTCTTTTTTAAATCAACTTTGCTTAAATAAATACCAATTATAAATTTGGTTTGCTACAATTTTTAGCTTCCTTGTCTCCATCTGTATTTTCCTTGCACCCTTTACATAAGTATCTTTTCTTTCCAATTCATTTGATACAGACTGCTTCCATACTAACCATTGGTAGACTCTTCTAGAGCAGAATGGCTACAACTCACTTCAGGACCAGGAATTATCCTTGTCTTGATACCTAACCTATAGAGGCACACATCTGCAAGCTCTTCAGTGTCTTCCACGTGTAATGCACAATACTTTTATGTTCCACATATGCAACAAAATGTGCCACTTCTTATATTCTCATGTTTTATTTCTGTGTCCCAGGCTATATTCACACAAGTCAGCACCAATTTCTGAAGATGTAAAAGGAAATTCTTACAATTGTGACTTGTTGATTTGATATGAGAACCTGTGATACCCTTTCTGAAACATTTTAAGATTTTTTGATATGTTGTAATAACATTATTAAACAACGCATCAAGAAGAATGACATGCAAGTATGGGATATTACATCACTATGCATTGAGTTAATGCTTGGGTGTAGTTGGAGACACAGGATCTAGCTCAGGGTGTTATTTGCTTCATTTCTTAAGTTGTATCTTAGACATGACTGAATATGCTATTCAAACCTCTGAAAATGCTGAGATAACTGTAAATTTTGAAAAATGTCTCTCTTTTTCAGAATTCATTATTTCCCCTTCAGATTCATTACAACGCATATATAACTTGGAGCTAGACATAGATATCACCATCAAACTAAGAGTTAAATATTTTAATAAATTTCAAAATACCCGATTATGTTAAAGGAGGAGTCATATTATCATGAGAATCATTCATCTAAAACAAATGACAATGAAATGGACAGAAACCAAGCCTTATCCTGTTTCTAGGTACAAATATTAGGATAGAGAAAGATGCCCTCTTTGGTTTACTCCATTTTATATTCCAATTACTTGTGGGACACTAAGACACTTTAAACAGGATAGTCAGAAATCTCTCTCAGTCCTAATCACAAGGCTTTCTCTAAATCTTTTAGTTAATAAGACAGGTGGTTTTGAACCTCTTCAGACAGAGGAAAAACTGAACTGATGACGTCGTTGGTCTATGAAGCCCTTTTATAATTACAATATGGGCAACTTTCTTTATCTTTACAAGTGAAAAATCTGTATTTCTTTTCTTTTTTTCTGTTAGCTGTATTTTTTAGTATTTCTACTAGAACAGGACCTTGGGAAATAATAAGGAAGCTATATTAAATTTCTGGCCTCAGTTTCACTTCAATACCACATAAGGTACTGCATGTGTTTACCAATGCTTGCAATTTGTGTGATCTGCAGATTATTTTGCCACACCCCTCATCTCTTATCTCTCTCACTGCTATGTCTATATTTCTTTAGCATTAAGACAGAAGATGGAATTCTTTCCATGTGCTGTATTACCCACTACCTTAAAATCAATGGCACAAGACACAAGGACAACAGACATGCATATTTGACATAGCCCATTGTTAACTCCATACCTCTTAGTTTTTCATTTAGTCTTTTTAAGAATCTGTTAATTTCTTCTCTTTCTCAAGTTTCTCCTTTTCTTTTGGTTGTTTTTTTGTTCTTTTTATTTTCCTTCCCTTGCAACTCCAAGCTTTTATAAGAGAAACGGAAATTCCTATTTTTAGCAGACAAGCTAGATTCAATCACCTCATGGCCTATCTGTTCAGCTTTCAGTAGTAGTCAGAAGTTCTTGCTAAGACAGCTTGCACTCATCAAGCAAGTGGCTTTAGAAATAAATAAATAAACAAAGACTTGATACAAGATTTAAGATTTAAGACTACCTCATGGCAACAAATCTTTTGAACTCCAAGTAGTTAATCACTTTAATATTTCATGCCTATGTTCTTTTATTTGCTCCTGAAATTACCAAACTGCTAAAAAAATAAATCACCACAAATGAGTGACAGTACTGTCATTCATCCTAACTTACCTTACTCTCTCCGTCTACTTAATTCTCATTGTTTGTATATAAGGGACTGAAATATGAATCTGAATATGGTAATTCAGTTTTTTAAGACAGATGTTCTACCACTATCAGAACATACTCTTTTATAAGTTTTCCACTTTTCCCACTTGTTATAGAAGCTGAGTCACTAGCTCAAGTATTTGATTTTAGACATTTTAAGTTATAGCATATAAATCCCCCCTGAAGTACATTTTTTCATTAGTTTGTATTCTGTGTAATTCATAAACATATACTGTGAGACACTGTGGGTAAAGAGATTTAGTAATATGGTTAATTTTGTGATTTATCAAGTGCTATGGAATTACGTTAAACAGAGTTCATTTTGTTCATGTTTTCAATCTAGAGAAGCATTACCACTGACAAGATATTTATTTTATGAGTAAAAAAATACCCAACTATTTATCACAACAATTAATGACAAAAAGGAAAGGAGATAACTTTTATGTGAAACCATATCTCTAGTTATTGCTTTATATGGTGGCATTGACAGTATGTTTTTTTTATTAAGCAGCATCCTTACTAAAGTTAAGATTAAAATAACATTTGAAACATTGATCTTTTCAGTATTGCGTTCATCAAGAATCCAGGTCAAAAGGCAAAGAACCAAAGTCTATTCTTAGGAATATCACGTTTTAAAGAAACAGTTACATGGCTCATTAAACATTCTTTTATATCAGATTTATAAAAGGGATCATTAAAATACTAGTGATAGTATCAGTGTATTCTGATATTTCTGCACCTAGTCTTATATGCAGAGCTACTTGGACAATTTTATTAGATATGTATTATTATAAAATTGTGTTTTAAATCGGTTTTGGCAATACCAGTTCAGCCTTTGCATATTGTGAAGGTTACCAAAGACTTAAAATAAAATGATACAGTTTGATACAGAATTTGTTTCAAAAATATTGTCATTATTATAGGAAGCTGACATAGTAGTTTCTCCAAAACTATACCAGTTATAAAAAAAGACCGTGGAAATAATACCTATTTAAAGAGTAGTAATATTACAGTATTCTGTCATCATTAAAATATCAGACAAGAACTCAAACCTTTAATCTTGCTTAAAATATTATTAGGACTTGATTGAAAGCACTCAAACTTTTGAATTTATTTACAAAACACAATGAAATTATCCAAAATGATTTGTAATTATTTATTTTTAATATCTAAAAACCCCAAAACCATGATTTTTATCTCCTCCATTTTCTTTTGCTAGCATCATGGGGGAAATTTTGCTAGAGCAATGGTGGGAAGAAAAAACAATACAGATCCACAAAAATGGTAAATGCAGTAAAAGATCCATACTAGGGCACAATTTCTGTGTTGTATTGACTGTAGGTAGAGACTAAGAAGTGGTCATGCAATAATAAACATATATTCTCAAGGGAAGTCTCCTTACCATTTAAGTAAGTGGTCCAGACCATTATGCTACATTACCAGCACATTGTACTTGCCAGACCATTATACCAGACCATTATACTTGCATTACCAGCGCAGTAAGTGACAAAATATGTTTACTGGAAAAGGGAACGTGCACTTTCAATAGACAGAATGTAAAAGAATTTGTAAAACCACTGCAGTTTTTCAGAGTTGTTTTTAACCTTTTAGTTTTTTTTAAGAATGTAAATTAATGATTGAAAATAAATTGTGGCATTGTAGTTTATGAATTTGCCGATTCTTTTCATTGTTAAAAGTGAAAAATCAGACCAATTAAACATTGCAATATTTCCATTGAGTAATGTAATTTATTCACTTCACAGTGCATTCAGTTAATTTATCCACTATGTTTTCAGTTTCCAATGGATACAGTATTTCTTAATTCACCTTAAAAATAAGAAGATTAGAAATATGTACGCAAACCTAACCTCAATTGTTTCTCTGTAAGCCAAAAAATGACATAGTTTAATTAAGATGCTACTTGATCATGTTATTGCCTTCAGATTTTAGGTTCACTTTATTAAGGACAACTAAATACACTGCAGCTTGCAGTGAGTGTTAAGCTGGGACTGTCTTAATTTAGGCAAATCAAGACTGATATTTTGAAAGTATCACTTTCTTCCTTTGTATAGTCCTGATTTTTACAAGATTCTTAACCTTCAGAAACTCCATAAATCTGATGGATCTGCAACCTTTCAAGCCACTGGGAAAAACTTAACTAGTTTCAGACTCCAGATGAGAACAAGATCATTTTATTTCCCCATAAATGTTACTTCTCAATTCAGCAGTATGGAAAAAAATAAGTAAAATTTTAAGGAAAAATATAATGTAGGCACAGACTATGATGTTAAATTATTCTTCTTTCAAAAGTCTTACAGAAAAAAAAAAAAAAGAGGGTTTTTGGGTAGTCTCTTTTTAATGAATCCATTCACCCCACCTGGTTTCAATATGCCACACTTTGTTAACAGAGACCTAGATCTTTTCCCTGTTATAGTAAATCAATGGAAAATGTATCACTGATTTCAGGTCTAAGTGAGCAGGGAGTTGAGGCATAAAAGGGCAAAAATCAGACTTAAACACATTTATTTTATTGATTACTCTTGACTATAACTGCAAACCCAATAATAACTTGATTATAGGAGAAGGGTTCTTGGTTTTCTCCCTGTGCTGGGCAGAAAACCAGAGAGACTGCACACAAAAGTGAGACAGTAACAGTAACAGAAACAAAACAGTCTTGCAGAAATTATATTTACTGAGTGATAGAATGTCTTAAACAGGAATTCTGTGTATGTACATTTTCTTTAGCAGTCCAGCTTTTTAAGTATAAATATACCTAATTCATTTATATGTTTTGGAAGAAATTTAATAAGAAACTCTGAATTGTTAATACTTCATTAAATAGTACTATTCAACTCCTATTCATAAAAGGAAATTGTTTTAACTTAATCCACACAAAATTATACTTTAGTTATAGTTTGTATGATACAAATAGTTACCTAATACAAAGTTTACAAAAAGCCTAGAAAATTAACACATTAAAAGACACATGTGCACTTTATTTTTATTTCATGGAATCATGGAATCATTTTGGTAGGAAGAATCTTTAATATGATCAAGTTCAACCATTAACCCAGCACTGCCAGGTCACCACTAAACCACGTCCCTCAGTATCACCTCCAGGGATGGTGACTCAGTCACTTCCCTGGGCAGCCTGCCCCAGTGCTTGACAATGCTTTCTGTGAAGAAATATATCCTAATATCCAACCTAAACCTCCCCTAGTACAACATGAGGCTGGTTCCTCTTGTCCTACCAGTTGGAGAACAGTGGGAGAAGAGACTGAACCCCACCTCTTTACAAGCTCTTTTCAGGTAGCTGTAGAGAGTGGTAATACACCTCCTTAGCCTCTTTTTCTCCAGGCTAAACAACCCGAGGTGCCTCAGCTGATAAATAATGGGAAGCGGCTTTGTGAACACTTTCACCAGCTCCCTGAGTACCTTTGGGTGGATTGTATCTGGCCCCATAGACTTGTGTTCATCTAAGTGGTGTAGTAGGTCACTGACCATTTCCTCTTGGATTATGGGGGCTTCAGTCTGCTCCTAGTGCCTGTCTTCCAGCTCAGGGGGCTGGGCACAGAAAACTGTTCTTACTCTTAAAGACTTGAGGCAAAGAAGGCATTCAGTACCTCAGTCTTTTCCTTATTCTTGGTCATTGTATTTGCCCCCACATCCTATATAGGATGGAAATTCTCCTTTTGCTGTTGACATATTTATAGAAACATTTTTCATTGTCTTTTATGGCAGTAGCCAGCTTAAGTTCTAGCTGGGTTTTGGCCTTTCTAATTTTCTCTCTGCATAGCCACCTGAAATCTTTGTAGTCTTTCTGAGTGGGCAGAAGCTAAAATATCATAGCAGACTAGAAATTAATAAACTGGACCCTGGGCAGATGCTCAGAAACAGGATTTAAAATCTCAAAAACAAGACTTTCATGGTGGTGGAAGGGAACAAAAAAACCATCTTTTTTTTAATTTCTTTTCTCATAAGGAATTTTTAGGTGGTAGTCAAAATAAGATGTCTGATAGATCAGAGATTAAAGTGAGGTGAAATGTTGGTAGGACTCTCATTTACAGTTGAGAGATGACTATCAGGTTAGTGAAATAGCTTGTGAAAAGATATATTTCCTTTATCAGCATTGCCTAACATACATTCATTGTGCATGAAGAATTACTAATAATATTGATTTCAGTAGTTACAATAGTCTAAATGTTAAGTAACACAGACAACTCCTCTACACCTAGTCTCTACGGACTAGTAGGTATAAAAGGTACAAGGACATATTGTTCCAGATTAGTGTTTGCACACCTAACCTGAAGTCCTCAACTTAAAAATAGGAACCTGCGTTACAAAATGCATTGCTAAACTTAGTGGAGGAGAATCCTGTTCTTCTTTTGCCTAAGAAATGTAAGGGTTCAAATACAACCTTACTGGCAAAAGCTGTGGGGTTGAAGGCCCTATAGTTAAAAGGAACTGGTGTTTCTAGTTTAGACATCACCTCTCCTGTTGTACAGCTGTGCCCACTTATATCCAGACTGAGCTATCCTGAGTAAATGTTGCTAGCTCTCTGCTAGCAGGAGAGATTAAATCTAGAAGGTGCCATAGGAGTATCTAGTCTTTTCCTGTGCTCCACAAAAGACATATAGCCAAACCTTAAGTGCAAAAGACCAGAACTTCCAAACTACATGCACGGGAAAACACTATGAATAATCCAGGCCACTGTTAAATATCCTGGACTATTCTCCTTGATAACTGAGAGAAGCAGACAGTAGTACTTCACTTCTTTACTATATTTTGTTCTGTTGCAGCACATATAGCCTGGATTCTAACATACCATGATGTAGAGAATGATACGGGGGGACCAGAGAAGAAAGAGTGGCTTATTCCACTTGGCATGCCTGAGAGAATAAATGGGTATAAAGGTAGGTTTATGTTCTCATAAATTCTGAGGTTACCTGAAGACACCTCAGCCCTGCTCAACTCGAGCAGCTAAAAGTCTTTGTATTTACAGCACCCAATAATAATTCCCTAGACACTGTTGTGGCAAGTAGGATTTTTTGAAGCATAACCAGATATTACTTATATACTTTCCTTTTCAGAGAAAACCAGAGGGACAGACTGATATGAAACAGCATCACCAAATCACTATTCCAGCCCTAAATCCAAACAAACAAATTATCATTTCAGCAATGTCTTTCAGTCACTGTGATACAGCGTTATTCCAAATGACATTTGCATTAAAAAAAAAAAAAAAGTTTCATCAGTCTGCCTTTATGCAAAACATTTATGCAATTGATAGTCCCCTACGTGAACAGCTTTAATAGTGCCAGCACAGAAATATATTCCATGTTAGATGTCAAAGGAAAGAATGAAGCACCAATATGTTGTGCACACATGAGTCTCACAGAAGCACCAATGGTGCATGATTAGCATAATTTTATGTCACGGGTTGAACAATGAGTCAATTACAGCAACCGTCCTGCGTTTCACAGTCACCACTTCAGAAAACATTTTGTATATACATACGCTCCTGCTGCTTGGAAAAGGACTTACTCTCAGGAAAGCAGATTGATTGAAGTCTCTACTGAGAGTATTTTAGCCAAGTATGCTTTAATACAGCTTACTGCACTTGAGTTTGTGTTTATGAACATGTAAGGCTGAACATTCCTTGATAGACACTGACAATGTCTCTGCCTGACATGACTGTTATGATACTATGACTTTATTAGCACATAATCATTTTTCCATTACATTTTTGGATCCTATTCAATTTGTATGTAACTCCAATGGTTTCAGTAACCAAGTAGCTAAAACAGTCTTCTGCACTACAGTGCCAAATCTATACCCAAAACTAAGGTAAATATTCTGAAAATGGGATGTTATCTGCTGCTGAAATCAATGGTGGCAAATCATGCTATTTGTAAAATGTAATTTGCCTTTAAAGCTATCTTAATTATCAAATTCACTTAAAGTTAATTGTACTTTAAATCCACTTAATACTCTGTAATAAATTATATACTTGTAATGGATAGGCTCAGCCCATTAAAACAATAACTTTTTATGAGTGAGATGAGGCCAATTTAAAATAAAATTAATCTGCAGGTGGAACAAGGATTGAATTCTAATATGTTAATATCTCAAACACAATGCAGACTTGCCAAGAGGACCTCCATCAGTATGCATCATATAATTCTACAGTACAAAATATACCAAATTGGTCTTTTTATTCCATTACTATGCTCTCCAAACGCTGTCTTTGTCTCTCTATAGAGTAACAACTGTTCTACATCAAGTGGTATTTTAACATAAAATCCAGAAGTCAAAAACCCAAATCTGAAAACTAAAAAGTTCATTTTGGAAACAGTTGTTTTTAATTTCAAAATGTTCCAGTGAAAAATTACATTCGGTTCTGGGCCTTCATGTAATTTATGCCAACACTTTCAAGTGAAGCTTGTGTTTTCTGACACATTTACAGAGCACAGTGAACCTGTTGTTGCAATATACATAAGCAAAGACATTTTGAGGCTATTTTTTATATAGGAATTAATACTTGTTTTTTTCATGGCAGATTTCCAGACTACTTGCAAAAATGTTAAAAGAATTCAATGCATCGCTCTTGGCAGTTCATCAGTTTCTTCAAGACTGGCTCTATTGCAGAGTTTAATAAGTATTTCACATTTACAAATTAGCATTTTTCTGCCTAGCTTTTCTCCGGAGTTAGTAGTCAGGTATTTAACCTGCTCTTAGAGCTGGTATTGTATATAACTTTATACATTAGAAACCTTATTTAAATGTTATAGCTGCAATGTCAAACAGAATTAAGGCTTTCCCATTGATTTAATTCAGTTTCTTATTACATATGTATAATGATGATCTTACAAAAAATTAAAATGAGAGTTCATAACATAGAATCATAAAATGTTCTGAGCTGGAAGGTACCTTAAAGATCATCCAGTTCCAACCACTCTGTCATGGGCAGAGACACCTTCCACTAGACTGGCTTGATCAATGATCCATCTAACCTGGCCTTGAACACTTCCATGGATGGAGCATCTACAACCTCTCTAGGCAACCTGTTCCAGTGGCTCACCACCCACACAGTGAAGAACCTCTTACATCTAATTTCAATTTACCCTTTTCCAGTTTAAGTAAGTACCTCTCATCCTATCACTACATGCCCTTGTAAAAAGTCCTTCTCCAGCTTTCTCTTAGGCTCCCTGCAACTACCAAAAGGCCACTATAAAGTCTCTCAGAGTCTTCTCTTCTCCAGGCTGAAAAACCCCAATTCTCCCAGCCTTTCCTCACAGGAGAGGTGCTCAAGCTCTCTGATCATCTTCATGGTCCTGCTTTGGACTCACTCCAACAGGTCCGTATCTTTCTCATGACATGGGCCTCAAAGCTGAACACAATACTGATGGAGTCTCAGAAGAGCAGGTAGAGAATCACAGAACATTAGGGGTTGGAAGGGACCTTGAAAGATCATCCAGTCCAACCCCCCTTCTAGAGCAGGAGCACCTAGATCAGGCCACACAGGAAAGCATCGAGGTGGGTTTTAAATGTCTCCAGAGAAGGAGATTCCACAACCTCTGGGCAGCCTGTTCCAGTGCTCTGTCACCCTCACCATGAAAATGTTTTCCCTTATGTTTACCTGAAACCTCCTATGCTCCAGCTTACCTCTTGTCCTACCACTGGATGTTACTGAGAAGAGCCTGGCTCCATCCTCCTGACACTTGCCCTTTATATATTTATAGACATTAACAAGGTCACCCAACAGTCTCCTTTTCTCCAGGCTAAAAGGACCCTGCTCTCTCAGCCTCTCCTCATAAGGGAGATGCTCCACTCCCTTAATCATCTTAGTGGCTCTGAGCTGGACTCTCTCCAGTAGCTCACTGTTTTTCTTGAACTGAGGTGCCCAGAACTGGACACAGTATTCCAGGTGGGGCCTCACCAGTGCAGAGTAGAGGAGGAGGACAACCTCCCTCGACCTGCTGACCATTCTCTTCTTAATGCATCCCAGGATGCTGTTGATCTTCTTGGCCACAAGGGCACAATGTTGGCTCATGGTCATCTTCTTCTCCACCTTGACTCCTAGATCTTTTTCCCCAGAGCTGCTCTCCAACAGATCAGCCCCTAACCTGTACTGATCCATGGGGTTGGTTTTCCCCAGATGCAGTACTTTACACTTGCCCTTGTTGAACTTAATTAAATTTCTCCCCGCCCATCTTTTCAGCCTGTCCAGGTCATGCTGGATGGCAGCACAGCCTTCTGGAGTGTCAGACACTCCTCCCAGTTTTGTATCATCAGCAGACTTGCTGAGGGTACACTCTATCCCTTCGTCCAGGTCACTGATGAATATATTGAACAGCACTGGACCCAGCACTGACCCCTGGGGAACACCACTACCCACAGTCTTCCAACTAGACTCTGATCCACTAACCACAACTCTCTGGGCTTTGTCCTTCAGCCAGTTCACAATCCATCTCCCCACACAACTATCCAAGCTGCACTTCTTAAGCTTGGCTGTGAGGATATCATGGGAGACAATACCGACAGCCCTGATGAAGTTGAGATATATCACATCCACTGCCCTCCCCTCATCTATCCATCTAGTTGTGCCATCATAAAAGGCCATCAGATTAGATAAGTACTTTGTTGAATCCATGTTGACTACTTGTGCTAAACCTCCTTTCCTCAACATGCTTTGAGATGGTGGCAAGAACAAGCTGTTCCATCACTTTCCCAGGAATGGAGGTGAGGCTGACCAGCCTATAGTTACCAGGTCCTCTTTCTTGCCCTTTTTGAATATTGGGATGACATTGGCCTTCCTCCAGTCCTCAGGCACCTCTCCTGTTCTCCAGGATCTCTCAAACATTATGGAGACTGGCCTAGCAATGACCTCTGCCATCTCCCTCATCACTCGTGGGTGTATCCCATAGGGGCCCATGGACTTGTGGATGTCCAGTTTGTTCAACTGATCTCTAACCTAATTCTCCTCAACTGAGACAAAGTCTTCCTTCCTCCAGGCTTCCTCTGTGGTCTTCTAGGACTGGAACCCCTGGTATCTGGCCTTAGCAGTAAAGACCGAGGCAAAGGTTGCATACAGTAACTCCACCTTATATCTATCCTTGGTCAGTTTATTTCTTGTCCACCAGGGCACCCACTTCATTCTGCAGTGGGCCCACATTTCCTCTAGACTTTCTTTTACCTCCAACATACTTGTAAAAGCCTTTCTTGTTGTCCTTGTTTAGTTCTAAGGAGGCCTTAGCTTTCCTTGTTGCATCCTTGCATCCTCTGACAACTTCTTTGTACTCTTCCCAAGTGGTCAGCCCCTCTTTCCATGTTCTATATACTTCCTTCTTCCACTTAAGTTTATTCATCTGTTCCCTGCCCAACCATGCATGTCTCCTAACTCTCTTACTTGATTTCTTACTCTTTGGGATGCTCTGATCTTGAGCCTGGAGGAAAAGGCTCTTCAATATTAGCTAGCTTGCTTGAGCCTCCTTACCATCTAGAGCCCTGTCCCAATGGACTTTCTCAAGCAATTCCCTGAAGAGGTCAGAGGGGCAGAATCACCTCTCTTGATCTGCTGGCCATGCTTCTTTTGATACAGTTCAAAATGTGATTGGGTTTCTGGACTGCAATCGTACCTTGCTTGCTCGTATTTAGTTTTTCATTCACCTGTATATCCATATCCTTCTCTTCAGGCCTGGTCTCAATCCACTCATCTTGGCCACTTTCCAAGAAGACACCTCCATAATAGAGGACTCCTTTTCAATACTATCAACATCAAAGAACATATTTTTTTACTCTGAAACCCTCTGGTTTGCTCACGATGACCTCTTGCTCGTGTTCAGTCCTGTCTTTCAAGAAAGGTGTATTCCCCAAGGCTCCCAGAAGGCATTATTTTCCTACTTGAAAATTTCAACCCAAATCCCTTAGCCGGATTTTGGTTAAGCCTTTTATTTAACAAAACAAAAGGAAACATTATTTTCGTTCAGAGCAAGTCGGTAGAAAAGAATGATTGCTTGTATGAATGCTATTCATAGAATCATAGAATGGTAGGGGTTACAAGGGACCTCTAGAGATCATCGAGTCCAACCCCCCCTGCCAGTGCAGGAACACCTAGGGCATGCCATACAGGAACACATCCAAGTGGGTTTTGAAAGTCTCTAGAGAGGAAACTCCACAACCTTTCTTGGAAGCCTGTTCCAGTGCTCTGCCCATTGACTACTTTTATCCTACATCGACAAGTTAAGTTACTGAAGAAATTCAACCTCTTGAAAATTTTTAGTCCTTTTTTTTCCTCTTATGACTTTAAGTATACTTTTCTCCTAACAATGCTGTAATGATTGGATGTAAGCATTTGTTGTGTGAAAGAAGTACTTTGTACTTCTGCAGCTGAAGCTCACCCTCCACGTATTAACATACATACACAAATATTTATTACGCTAGAATGAGCATGACTCTTGTTTCTTACTGATTAACACGCTCAAGGGAGGAGTTGTACAGCAGTAATTTCTGAATCTTCTGTATAAATGAGTTAAGACTAACCATGATTTTCTTATTTCAAATGCTAATTTATTTAATAGCAAAGACTATATTATTACCTGTTATACACACATAAAATACCGACCAATTTCCTCCTAGTCATTTCTCATTCCTTTTTCATTCCTTTTTCTTTTTGATCTTACTCATAGTTAAAGGCGTTAGACAGTACATATATTGCAAGATGTTTGCTCATCATAGATAGAAGGTGTGTTTCGTGCATCATGCATCTTGATTCCCATACAAGTACAAAGGAGAGGAAATTAAGACTCATGTTGAGTTCTCTGTCATATACAGTCAGTGTTAAAGCTTAGTTAATAAAGCACAACTGGTTTTAGTGCATTGGACAACTTCAGGTTATCCCAAAATGATCAGATTCAAGCTTTATAGAGTCACATGATCATAGTTCTCCAAGGAGCATCCAAATATTGTTTTGACAAGCTTCTTTAGGAGTTCTTATATAGTTGTTTAAAATGGGGTTATTTTAAATGTTTCCATGACAGTAAACACAAGTGTTAGGAAGAGAATCAAATCATAGAGCACAATATTCTACCTGTACTGTTCATCGGTAGGGTTTCTGCCACTTCTCTGTCTTTTTTTTTTTAACCTTCATTCTTACAGTCCTTAAATAGCAACAACAGACACCTTTTTTCTGTCTATGCCAGAATCAACTGTTCTGTATTAGATAAAAGGTATTATCCGGACAGCAAAATTAGAGCTAAAATGTATTTCTCCAGAATTCAATTTAAACCTGCTTCTTTATGATAGTTTATTTAATGTGTTTATGTTGTGTTCATTTAATACAGAGAGCTAGTGTTGATATATTATAACCATTTTTATTACTGAAGGAATATTGCTGTAAAAATCAATGAATAAATAATCACAACCTTTAGTTACAACTCAGATACATTCCAGAAAAAAACCCAAACCCAAAACCACCAACAGCAAAAAATACAAAGGAAAAAACCCTCTTTATTTCATACCTTTTACTCAAACATGCACACACTCTGTGTGCATTCTAAGGTCTTTTTCTGAATTGCAACACTGTTACTACAGTAAATGACAAAGGGTGATCTCTATGAAGTCCTAGAGATTGTGCATGTATTAGTGTTGAAATATCTCATTGCTTTTTAAGTTACAATATTAAATCATCCACCTACATCAACAACCAGGACCATTTCTAGACAGCTTTGAAAATGCAAATGTAATAACACAGTTGAAACTGTAGTCTGCATGTAGCAATATTCTATATTTACATTAGGCAGGAAAATGTATTAAAAATACTAGGATGGATTATCTGTTCATACCTCAGCTAGATATCAAGTTGGCTTTGGAGAAAAAGAAGTACTTTCAGGGCACAGTTATAAACTGCCAGCATCAGACAGTATTTACCTAAGAGATTTAAGACAATTAAAAGATAATATGGTTGAAATAACAGCAATCACATGTAATCTGTTACCTACAGCAGCCTTAATACCTGAGAACTGAGAATGGGAAATGTAATGGCACTGTTTAAAAAGCCCTCTGTGATGATCTGAGAACATGAATCCTGTAATCCTGATTTCAATCCAGCGCATGGAAAATACAAAACAGAATAGAGTAAGTGGATAGCTGGACAAAAATCCATCTACATCAGATAAGTCAGTTTGGCTTTTTAAATGGAATGCTCATTTTACCAACTTGATAGAGATCTCTTCAAAGAGTGGTACCCACAGTACTGGAAGAAAAGGGTTCACTTAACCTGCCTGGAAGTATAGAAGTCTATGAGATCAGATAGGGTGCATCTGCGGGTGTTGAAGATGCTGATGATATTGCAAGGCTGCTCCCTGTCATGTTTGAGGGGTCTTGGCAATTTGTGGAAGGCCCTGAAGACTGAAGAAAAGGTGTCACACCCATCTTCAAGAAGGACAAGGAGGATCTTCATTGCAATCCCCAAGAAACTTACAGACCAAATCCTCTGAGAAATCATTTTGAAATACCTTAAAGATATGGTGATTGCAAGCAGCCAGCACAGGTTTACCAAGAGCAAATCATGCCTGACCAAGCTCAATGCTTTCTATGGGAAGGTGACTGCCACTACAAACAAAGGGAATACTTTGGATATTTTATGCCTTGAGGTTAGCAAGATATTTATTTAAAGCAGTCTCCCATAACTACCATATTATCAAATGGGTGAGATACAGGCTGGATAAGTGGACAAAAAATGGGTAGAAACTGTGGAATATAAACATACAACTGTAGAGATGAGAGCCTCAGCTACTTGAAGTATGGTGCAGAGAATTCTAGAAGTTGCATGGATTTTAGAAGGAAAACTTGAACAGTTAATTATTGAATGTGTAACAATGACACTGAAATTGAATGTGTGTTAAGGAAATGTATTTTCCTTTTTCTTGCTCTTCTTTAGGCATTTGTTTTATCTAATATTGTAGATGGGATATGGAACTTCACAGACCTTTTGGTCTGAACCAGGATATCCATACTGAGCCATCTGTGGCCCACAATAAAGCTGAAACTTCTCCTAAAGGGTGCTTGATCTTTATGTAACAAGTTATCCTATAAGACTGGGTACAAAAAATGAAAGTACATCTGTCAAAACCAATTGATGTGACTACTTTTGGTTTTATGTTGCATCACAGAGAATAAGTAGGGAAACTTTCAGATATTTATTTTGTGATGTATCACCAAGGGATGTTTATTAAATCGCTGTAATTTAAAATAAAATACTATGATATTCTGTTTTGATTTACTTTATAAAAACAAAAAAAACCTCAAACCAACAAAACACCTACTTATTTTTCCAGCTAGAAATTCCCAATAGTTTTAACATGGAAGGGAATAATTCCCCTCTAATACTTGCATGGATAAATAAGAACTGACAGATGGTATAATACCGAATAAAACTTTCTATTAGATTCAGAATACATATTACACAAACAGAGTACTCATGTTCATATATTCCCAGTGGTCCTGCTCTGGATCTCAGTGAAATCAACAAGACTATTTCCATTAAATCTGCTGTATAGTATAAGAAATTTAACTGTTTTTCCAGGAATTTCACACTTTAATAAAAAATGACCAAAAAAATGTATTGACTGTATAGATTATTTAGATGCATTGATTTTAATAATTTATGACCCATCTCATCGTGTTTATGCACTGCATGCTGAAACTGCCTGATTAAGCTAACTAGATACATAGTTAGGACATCAGGAATGCATAAAATATATGTAGTAATAGTACAGGTAAGCGCTATATTCCTTTTAGTTTGACTCTTTTGGCATGCACTCACTCTTTGATATCTAGAGGAAATTAAAAACTGTGAATCAATAAACCAGTAAAAATTACATAAAGTCTATCATGACTAAAATGATAAAGAAGAGGGGAAAAAAGCGTAGAATTTTAGTTGCTGATAAATGTTCTAGCTCTAAGACCATGAATTGCTAAGAGAATTTATCGTATCAGTACCATCGGTTTTATTCTTCTGGGGTTTTGATGTAGGCAGTTAGCTGTAAACTAAATTTGATTAAGCAATGAAAATTTGGAACATTTTGCCTTTCATGCATGACAGAAAAAGTGACATGAAACTGTTCTTCATAGTTGTATGTGGAAAGTAAGGTGTAATAGAAAGTATATTACTTTAAGAATTATTTTCTTTCTTTTCCCTGAAAACTATTTTCTTTTGAAAAAACAAAGTAGAAAAGAAATAGCATGTTCATGGAAAAAAAGAAAAATAATTTATAGTTTTAAAGACCTTTACAATTCAGTTATATTAAAACTTATCAGCTGATATAGTATATGAATGAGAAATTACCTAAAAACTTTACAAGGTCTTTCAAATAGGTGACAGGCACCATAAACCTGGAGTTTCCCTCTCTTTTATTTACCTCTTTCCTTTATTTTTTAAAAGCAGAAGAACCTTTAAAATTAAAGAGTTCCATGTGATATCTTTAGCAAAATGGAAATTCTAGCTATGTGTCAGAGATCAGTTACTGGGGTATTTTTGTAGTGTGCAGTTGACTGTGGAAGTGATAACTTTAATGAAAAGCCTGTTCCCTTGTCTCCAAATAGAGAACTCCCAAGGGCATCCCCCATGTGTCATCCTCCTTGTGCTTTTTGATCTGATCAAATTGAATCTTTCATGCTCGCTGAATACACAGGTGTTGTCTTGTAAAGTAGACTGCTCCTTGGATTTTCAATGGTTGCTTCCAAGATTTATGATTTCAGATGTTTTCAGTGCCCACTATGGCAAACACAGCTCCACCTACTTTAAATTCTTTTTATAATCTTAAGTATTTTTATCAGTCTACTCTTGCTACTTTTTCCACCTTCTGTTTTTTTCAACAATTTTCAAGTCAGAATTGTGCATTTTTGCAGACTTGCAAGAAGTTGAGAGGCCAATAGTTCTGACAAACACTCATTATGGCCCACCTACAGGAGTATTAAGTGTGACAAATTGTAAGGACAAAGAGAAGTGCATGTTAGAAGG
>JANVCC010000021.1:19205701-19237246 GCA_025345505.1 Todiramphus chloris collaris
ATCTTTGAAATTGCCAGAAAGATAATTACTACAAAATTTTCTGAGGTACTGTGGATGCTAACTTCATTTTGTAAAGTGCTGTGATCTTCTTTTTTGGTGAGGAAGGTGGTCTATATATTACATTAAGTATGATAAACAGTTTTCAAAACATGAAAAGGGTTGTAAATAGATTTTGGAAAAAAAGTACTGACTCAGAGCTCAGATGGCCCTTTTACTGATTCCCTTTGCCTAGGATCTTAGATTAAACTTTCATACCCTACATTTTTGGTTGCACTAAATATAGAAAGCTATATGGGTGAGCTGCTACTCAGGGATCACTGACCTCAGAATTAACTATACAACTTAAAATTTAAGAAATCTGAATCATTTATCAAGAGAACAATGAAGTTCTTGGAAAATATGTGAACAATGCTGAGTAAACTCCAGTAAAACAAGAGTGAACATATCTCTTGGGAGAAGTTATATCACACTGCCTTTTTTGCAGTTTTGGCAACCAATAATTATAGCACCACAGTGCATACATTTATAGTATAAAATTTTATTTATTCAGTCTTTTAAGACTTGACCACTTGAGCTGTGAATAAACTCATTAACTTTGGTATGATTGAAGCATATCCCACTTCCCAATCCCACAGTATTGAAGAATTAATCTTCCCTTTATTGCACTGGTCGACCACCTGTACTAGTAAACATTATTTTCCCCTCAGACATGTCTTGCTACTTTCTCTCATCATTATTTCTTATAAAGTCAAGAACTAAAGCTGAATTTCCAGATTTTCCTTATGAAAATTATAAACCAGGAAAAAAAAATCCAAAATCATCCTCATATTTTATTGCTTTATATAATAGGCTCAATATATTTAAATAACAAGTGTGTGTGTAAATTGACGGTGGTTTTGTTGTTTAATTTGATTTTGTTTCCCCAAGGTGTGTCTGTCTTTTACCCATGATTGTAATTGGTGAGTGTGCCCTCACTGTCCTGTCTCAACCCTCAACCCTTTTGCTGTGTCTTCTCCTCCTCATTCCACTGGAGGGGTGTATGACTGAGCAAGTGGCTGCATGGTTCTTTGTTGCCAGCTGGGTGGGTCAGACCATGACAAGTATTGCTTAGGTCACTACATAATTTTAAAAAAACAACCAACCAACCAACCAACCAACAAAAAACTAAATCACCAATTAAAAAATTGCTGCAAATTAATACACAACAATTTTCTGTTTGTTGGCTAGGCAAAGTGAGAGGAAGGAGAAGATGAAAGGAACTATTTACCTGCACCTCCTAATTCCTTGCCACAGAACCATTCATATTCCCAGATCAGAAATTAGAATTTTGCAAGATGCTCAACTTAATCTAAAATATTTTGGGTGCCACTGAGAATTTCTAAAACTCTGTTTTAAAAAGAAGCCCTGTTTGTCCTACAGCATAGAACAAATGATAACATAAATGATAAGATAAAACAAAAAAATTATAACATAAATGATAACATAAAACAAATGAGAAACCAATACCTTCCTTGGCTACAGCAATATTCTTCTTCATTCCATCATAGACATGAGAAAATTCACTTATGCAAGAATTCAGATCTAGCTAAAAATGCTTTTGTTGCAGGCATGTGTTTCTCTATAACCCAGGAATCTAAACTATCATTACAGCCAATGAATATCCAGTAAATACAAACCATGGAGTCTACAGAGCTATTTGTGTCACCAGACATCGACATTTGATCAGCTGGTTCCCTAAACACTGTTGGTGTGCTGACAAGGGGCTCAATTCATCTGACCGCAGGTATTGATTTGGTGACATTTGAGTGGCAAAGTCAATCCTGCATGGCCTCCAGCTGTTGCTGCTCAGTGACACCTGTAGGTCTCATGTCATATTTGCCAGCCACATGTGTCTAAGAAATGCTATGTGATTTCAGAAGTCTGTGTGTAAGTAGTAGAACTGGCATTTCACTGTCTCAGTAGTTGAACTGCAACAGAAGTGAATTCCATGGCATAACAATTTCCACTCATGCTTCTTCTTTCTTCTCCCCATCATCTAGACTGAAAGATTTGGTGACACAGCGAAGCTCTTTCATTATCAAGTACTGGCATCGAATCAGGGTTTGGGAGGCGAGAAAAACTTATTTTCAGGTTACAGAACATACTCCATTATGTGAAACTGAGACACTGCCTAACTACCGCTATATAGACATAGGCTTATAAAGCAAGGTCAGTCTCACTATTCACATGTAGCCCGAGCATTCTTTTAGCACATTAATAATGTACTTGGGATGCAGAAATACTCACTATTGGTAATTAAGTAGTCATAACCATATATAAGACTGACTTAAAGTTACTGCAAAAAATTATGTATTTTTATTGCATTAAGTAAATCAATTATTTCTACTAGTTTTACTCTAATTATCTGCAGTATGATTTGGAATGTAAAGAACTGGGGGTTAGCTATTTATATTTGAGAAATATATTGTACACACCACATGAGGCAACCATTAATCTTTTACAGCTGGGAAGCCTGGGTAAGTTAAGAACAAAATTTTTCTGTGTAACAGGTATAAATTAACATGACAGAACATTTTTATTTGGAGGATTTTAAAAATGAAATATTCAACTTTAGATTTTACAACTTTAAATGTCTAAGCTTTACATGTGCTTTGAGAATTTATTTTAAAACAACAAAACAGGATTAAGTCAATCTCTTTCCTTAAATATCACTCAAAAAAGACCCTCATTATTAGATTTTACAAAATCTAGCATAAAAAAACCTCACAGTATAATAAGCACTTCAGATTTTTAAAATGTAATTTCAGAAGCCTTTTTTTTTTAATATTCATGCAATTTATGATTCACTTATGACAATAAAAACAAACTAACGAGTTAATTTTATTTTTGGTTATGTTTATGTGTTTTAATTGCTAGCTCCATGCCTCAATTTCAGCTGCAAAATTGAATTACAAAGAATAATTGAATTATTTTGGCTCTAGGTCCAAAACTATGCTTTTTTTTTTTAATGCAAGAGCTAGATTTACCTATAAATTCCACTAGCAATTACAGTTTAATATGTTTTCTCAAATTCACTATTTAATCATGTAAAAGCAGAAATAGAGTGTACAAGGACTTGGAAACTTTTCTCTTTTTTTTGCATTTAAAGAGATGTCATTCTCCTGATACCAAGAAAATCACCTGTATATCTCTTTATTTATTCTAAAAGATTGTTGGTTCTGTATTTAGATTAGATAGGGATGCTCAGAATTACTGAGATAATAGAATTAAGCATATGTTTATGTTTGAGGAAATGGAAGTTTTTAATAAGGCCATGTTTACATTAGCTTCTGAGAAGACAAGCTACAATAGTGTATGTGATAATTTATTTATTTACTGTTAATTTGTGCACTGTGCACTGTTACAATGGGGGCTACTGAGAAAGCATCTGAGTTTTTTGGATGCCTTAGTATATCCAAGGATGCCCTAGGATATTCAAAACCTACCCAAGTCTGGCAGTCATACTGTGGGGTGTGTGACCTACCCATGAACTTCTGGTAGCTATGGCCCAGGCATTTCAGATGACACAAGACACCTATATGCAAGAAGATGAATTGAAGTCTAAGGATGTGGAGCTCTACTCATCCTCAACTCAAAGCCTTAAGTACCTACTTCCCTACTAGGTGTTACACATTATCCAGGGTTTAGCTGTCCCTACAAAAAGACAAGTATCTCTAGGTCCTGTGTTTGCAAAGTGTCTGAGCTCTACCACTTAAAGAGGGTGTTTGAAACATCACTAGATACGTATATTCAAGTAACTGAATTTTGCCCATTGTAGCTGACTAAGCTGTTTGACTGCTTGTATGTGAGTACATGTAGAAACCTGTCATGTACATACTCACACTTCTAATAACTGAATCTGGAGGCAAATCCCATTGTTCGTTACGAGCAATCTAAATGACTTGTAAAAGTATCACCCTCTTTGATTAGAATATATTTGCTTTTTGCTAAGCACTTTTTTGAAGCACATAATTAGCCAAAACTCAGGGGCCATTTTTGCTTTCTCTACAGCTGTTTCAACTATAGAATTCTTATGGAGGAGAAGTTAAACTTCCAAAACAAATTTTTTAATTTTTTTTTTATTTATTTTTGGACAAGCAAAGCTTCTTCAGACATTCTTTATCTTCAATAAATGAATTATACACTTTGTGGTGCCTTAATCCCTTCTTTTTGCAGTATAACTATTCAAATGGCATATATTTGAACCAGTGTCAGCAATATTTTACATATTCAGATACAAAATTGCCTTTATAGCTCCTTAACATTTTGATCAAAAGAAAAGCCCTCAAACTTATTTTGCAAGCATCAAGTTTACCCCTTTGGCTTTCCTCCTCCATTTTTTTATTTTTTGTGTTTTGTTTTGTGAGCTGGGAGCTAACAGTATGAAAGAAATTGTCATTAAGCTCTGCTAACTGAGCAGAACTTGTACTTGCAATGATCCTATTTCTTGTGGAATTGTCTTTAAAAAATCATCCGAATTGCTGAATTTTCAGTTCACTGAACTGCTTGTCTTAATAGCTGAATTAATGCCTACTTCCTTTGTTTCACAAATTATATAAATTGTTCTTCCTTATCACAATGTAAGTGGCTTCAGATTCCCGCTTTCAGATTGGACTTAGAGTCATATCTATAGCATTTTTGGGCATTAGTTTCCACCTTCTTCACTCATTACTGAGACCTTGCTAATTCAGTGTGCAACAAAAAGTTTACAGCATTCATGATATTTTTGTGATTTTCTTAAGCTGTATATCCAAATTGAGTTACCTGTCCATAGCTAGTAAGTCCTTATTAGTGTCAGGTTATATGAGAAATTAAAGCGTCCCAATTTAGGATTCCTTTTTCCTGCCTTTATTCTACCAGTCTTCCATGGGTTAGGCAACTTAACCTGATGGATAGCTCCAGATCATATATCAAGAACTTCTACACGGAAAAGATATCTCAGGTTTTTTTCATAGGGTAAGATCCAAAACTAAAAACTTGCTTCATGGACCAAACCCTCATTTTGACAGTTTTGGTCTTTATCAATATAACTTACTTCAAACATTTTGTATTCTTCTACTCAGAAGTTTGTCCAAGCTCTTCTCTTTGAGACTATGAGGATAACAGATTGCTGTAAACAGAAATATGGGTTCAATGGATGGATAATTCTATGGGTAAAGAACTGGCTTGATGGCCACTCCCAAAGAGTGGTTGTCAATTGGTCTGTATCCAAGTGGAGACCAGTGACAAGTGGAATCCCTCAAGGATCAGTACTGGGACAAGTCTTGTTTAACATCTTCATCAGTGACATGAACACTGGCATTGAGTGCACCCTCAGCAAGTTTGCTGAAAACACCAAGCTGTGTGGGGTGGCTGACACGTTGGAGGGAAGGGATGCCATCCAGAGGGACCTCAACAGGCTGGAGAAGTGGGCCTATGCCAACCTCATGAAGTTCAACAAATCCAAATGCAAGGTCCTCCATCTGGGCTGGAGCAATCCCAAGCACCAGTATAGGCTGGGCAGTGACCGGCTTGGGAGCAGCCCTGAAGAAAAGGACTTGGGAGTACTGGTGGATGAGAAGCTCAACATGAGCCATCAGTGTACTCCACTCTCATGAGACCTCACCTGGAGTGCTGCATCCAGTTCTGGAGCCCATATTGCAAGAAGGATATGGATGTGCTGGAATGTGTCCAGAGAAGGGCCACAGGGATGATCAGCAAGCTGGAGCACCTCTCCTATGAGGACAGACTGAGAGAGTTGGGGTTGTTCAGTCTGGAGAAGAGAAGGCTCCGGGGAGACCTTATTGTGGCCTTCCAGTATCTGAAGGGGGCCTACAAGAAAGCTGGGGAGGGACTTTTTAGGCTGTCGGGCAGTGATAGGACTAGAGGGAATGGATTAAAACTAGAGATAGGTCGATTCAGGTTAGACATTAGGAAGAAGTTTTTCACCATGAGGGTGGTGAGACACTGGAACAGGTTGCCCAGAGAGGTGGTGGAAGCCCCATCCTTGGTAGTTTTTAAGCCCAGGATGGGTGGTGCTCTGAGCAACCTGCTCTAGTGGGAGGTGTCCCTGCCCATGGCAGGGGGCTTGGAACTAGATGATCTCCAAGGCCCCTTCCAACCCTGATGATTCTATGATTCTATGTATTTTATCTGACTCAATTTCTCATCCTGAAACTGACTTCTATGTTGACCTTTGCCTCTAAGATTTCTTCTCCCAGTGATTTCTCAGTTCTGTAAGATACTGTGCTTCCCTCATTGAAATGGTTACAGCTAGAGTGTCCTGAAGTGAACAGAGTTTTATAACTGCTGCCTCAACAAACATTTCAAGTCTGACTGTAAGTTGCCTACCAGAATGCTCCCAGGCAAGCTTTGATTTGAGTGATTGGAATAACTTCTCCTCCAGGCTTCGTCTGTTCTTGTACAAGAGATTACCATTCCTAACTTACTGACAATCCAAGAGCATGTGCTGGTTGATGAGCCATTCAAATTCACAGCCTCGCACATTCATTTCCTATGCCACTGATTTTACTTTAAATAAATATATTAGGCCATGAACTGGGAGAAGCCAGCACTTACTTGTTTCTGGCAACTATTGTTTCATTTGGACAACTTCTGGAGAAAGATGCAGCAGAAGAGATAAGGGAAATATCCTTTTAAATTGTGTGAAGAATGAGTTTGTCTGGAGTTATTGCTGCTGCCTTGGAAAATATCCAGACCTTGTTTTAATTTGTTTTGTGAGGCTTTCAGTTAATTCCAGGTGTTATTTTAAATTTTCTGGACATGCTTGAAATCTCCATCCTTCATTTTCTCTTGAATTTTGGTTCATCAATATACAAAGTCTTTCACTGTCTCCGTGGAAACTGAACCCTATGGTTGTTATCAGTACTGCTTTTTTTTTGACCTACTTGGTTACCCAAACTTGGGGCTGTAGGGATTAAAACAGTCCCTATGCAAAACAATTTCTGTACAAAGAATATACATATCTCTCTTTCCCAGGACACAACAGAATGCATAAATATATTTCAGTCTTATTGGGTTTTTTTCTCCTTTTTTTTTCTGGACAAAAATAGTCAAAGAAAATTTTCTTCCATGAGTGTTAGCATAGGCCTTTATTCTGGAAGGTAACACCATCCCGTGTGTGAGGGAAAGGCTGTGTCATGGTTTGGGGTCAGGGCAGCCCGCTAGACCTATAACAGATGCTCTCTGTTAGCCCCCTCCCTCCCCAAAGGGAAGAGAAAGGGAATAAGGGAGAGAGACAGCGATTAGAAAAGGAAACTAGAACAGCTTTAATGAAAATTAAAATAGTAATTATAAAAACAGAATATATACAAATATCTAAAAAATTACTATCAAACCCAACACCCCCCCACAAAGGCAACTACATCACCATCACCACTGATGCTGTGGAGCAGGCACCAGGGGAGTCCCAGACTGGGCCTCGCAGCAGAAGGAACTGTACTCAGGAGCTGGATTCTGGTACCGGGTTCAGGAACACACAGACTGGGATTGAAGGCAGAATGGACAGAGTTCTCCTTGAATACCCCGAGGAAAAAAACAGAAAAGGATCCAAACCAATCTGAGCACTGCCCTGGAAAGCAGCCAAAGAGAGGCAAGACCCTCATGATCCCTCAGCTTTATACTGAATATGATGTATATGGGCTGGAATCCCTTGCTGGTCAGTTTAGGGTCACCTGTCCTGTCTGCTTCTCCCTTCAGGAGCAGCCTTTTATTTTCTGCACCCCCCCAGTGTGGTACACAAGATTCATCAGTGCCCTTGGTCTGCACACCAATCCTTGGTATTAACTATAAACATGGAGATTTATCACTACTAGAAGCAGGCACTGCCTGTGAAGGCATGCTATTAGCTTCCAAAAGTGCAGTTAGAACTTAGATGAAAAGTAAAATCCCTGAAGAGGATTAGTTCTGTTCTCACTCAAACCAGGACAGGCTACTATTTTTTTTTGGTCAACTGTCTGTATAGAAGGTTTTCTTACAATTTCTATCAAACCAGGGAAAGGGTTTATATTCAGCCTCAGTGACACTGAATCTGGCCCATAATAGTTGTGGTAGTTTTGGAATCATGTTGATTTCTCAGCTAGCTTACATAAAGACATTGCAAATGTTAAACAAAGCAAGTTTTCTTCCATCTACCATCAAATTTCTACCTTTCTTCTGACACATCTACTATTAACAATGCTTCTAAGTTTATGCCAGAGTATTAAAAACTCCAGTGAATGGAAACTTGAAAATAGACTTGCTGTGGTATAGCTAAGCAAATTAGTCTCTTTTCAATTATGTATTTAAAGGAGGAAACATGAAAGGTTGTGGGAAATCCCCACACATGGTTTAAGACTGGTTGCTCTGGCAGATTCCATTGTTTTGAATGCTGATTTTCCATTACCGAAGCTTGTAATATCTTATTAAAATTCTCTTTGGGTGTACAGAGATGTTTCAAGGAGCTTATTTCTTCACACTTATGTCTAGCTGCCTGATTATCAGTTCATTTATGCTTTCCAAGGAATCATTTATTTTTCTAAGACAGTGTAATTTTTGTGCAAGCTTGACTGCTATCTCGTTTGCTTGCAAAGTGACAATTAATTCCTGATACATAGCCTCTAGTGCACAGCCCTTGTCAGTTACACAATGAAATACTCATTCACTGATCTTGAAGTCTCTAGGAAAATATACTAAAACTTGTGTAAGGTTTGGTTTTTTTGTTTGCTTTGGGTGTTTTTATACAAATAAAATTAATGTTGACACATAGGCTTGAATATTATCTGCTCCCAGGCAGTTTTTATGAATTGCATTCACAACTATATTACTCTGCATCTGAATCTGCTGTTACTTCATTTTCTTTTGAAATTTTCCAGAAGAATGATGGTTTAGACAGAAACCTCCTCTGCTCACTTTCTTAAGATGCTTGCTTTAGGAATTAGCTGTCTAGTGTGACTATTTGTTTGAGAGCTCTTTGAGCTAGAAAATTACTTTCATTCAGAAAATTATATTAAAAACCTTTAAAAATTTATAGGATACTTTCCCCAACCATTTAATTACTTATTAACACAATTATTTAGAATGGAGTTTTCTATGACTGAGGTGAATAGGAGTTTTGTCTTTGTCATCAGTAAAAATCTTTTCCAAAGAAATCTAGAAGCTAGAAGAAAACCAGCTAACACAGCAGATATCTTTAACTAGATTGTGTGACCAATAAACTTTTATGAACTGGAACGATATGAATGGTATAAAACATGAGTATCATTTCTAACTAGGAAGAATTCCCTTAGAAATGACATCAAGGCAGGCAGGCAGCTAGAGGCAGCCTAGAGGAGCTTTAGTGTACCATGTAGTAAAAAAAAAAAAAAAATGTGAAAGGGAGGTGAAACTTATACATTTGTATCAGTAGGAATTTGAAAAAAACAGGGAGAAAAAAAAAGAAAGAACGTAACATTGTTCTGCAACCCTGACCTTAGTTCCCATCTCCATAATCTGCCTGGGCTTTTCTGCTAATGTTTACACCATAGAACTAGTTTCTTTTGCCTCTGTATAAGAATAAAACAACATCATAAGTATATGCCCTTTTAAAAATATTCTCCTATTACAGTAAACAAAGTCTTAGTTGCAATAATATAAGGGGTAAGGGGTCACATTCTACTCCTGTTTAAAGTAGCAGTAAAATTCAAAGTGCTTTTAATTAATGCTGTCAGCATTAATGAATGTTTAACCAATGTAATACATCTTCCACCTTATCTACCATAATGTATTCTAGTAGCAGAAAGATAAGAAAAACTATAGAGTATAAGAAGATAAACCAAGAATAATCCAGAGCTAACATATATTATTTATCAATCCAAAATCTACAGGAATAAACTGGAAACGTTGGGTATCAACCCAATGGTTGGTGAGCTACTAGTCACCACACTAGTCTACAATTGCAAAGAAATAATTTCCATTTGATCCCCTGTCCAAATACTTTGTTTGTTTTTTCTTTAAAGCTCTTAATCAGTCCCATTCTTTATAAAGGCAAGTTCTTATTGAAAATATTTATTTACATACACATATGAACTTGAAACTATACTTGAGGATTGCTAATACATAAATGCTAGGATGGGAAAATAACTTGATCTGTCAAAACATTTGTCAGAATAAGTTTATCTTTGAGTTCTATCAGGACATTTAAAGCTTACATTATATACAGTCATAGTTGATGTCATGAAGTGACATGTATAGGTGCATATCCACAGCCTGTGTGATACTAGGAAATTTCTCATCTCTCAAAGCAAGTGAATACACAGCAACACTAACTATTCCTTTTTTTTTTCTGCCTACTTTTGTACAGATTCTCTTTTCAACATCATTCCTGACTTCCTTCCTTCCTTGGGAATATTTTGTATTTAATTTTTTTCCCACTGTTTTTTCTTCTTGTCTGTCTTGCTCCATTAAATATTTACAAGCATTTACTTCTTATTTACCTTTTTTCCTTTAGATCTTCTGTAGAGTCTTACCACACCTTTTATCTACCTTTCAGTGAGTCTTTTTCACTTCTATTCATTTTTTTGCACTTTTCCATACCCTCTGCTCCCTTTTGTTTCTCCTCTATCCAGTTATTTAGTTATTACTATTCAGCTTTCCATTTTCAATATTTATCTTTAGTTCAGACTCTTCTGGGGGTAATGCAGATCTTCCTGTGTAGTTTTAAACTGCATGGAGCACTCATCATATGGTAGTTTTAGGATGGGTTTTCCTGCAAAGCTAGTTAGACTCAAATTCATTTAAATATGACAGAAATAGATGAGCCTGGAAATAGATGAGACTAGGCAGAAAAAAATCTGTTTCAGCATATTTGGGAGTTGTAGTGAGGGGATATATTACTTTAATAAATCATTTATTTCATTCAGTTTCAAGCTTGTTTTGAAACATGTCCCATTGTCATTCTGTTCATACTTTGCCCAATGTACCACTTCTTGTTGATCTCAAAGACAGTCAATAAGAACTACTGCAGCATTCAATAGACTTCCTCTGTCTTTTATTTTCTGCATAGATATCAATTTGTTAAACAACCTGAATCTTTGACTACTTACACTACAGTTCAGCTAATGGTCCATGCTTTAATGCATCTTATCAATGACAAACATCTGCCTAAAAATGTCTGTGCTTTCATGACTGTCAAGCTCTAGGGGAAATGGGAAGTTAGATGTCATTTTGTTGATTGGATTTAAAACAAGCACTGAAAGATAAAAGGTTCCTGTCTCTAAGCAGCAACTCCATGTAAATAATTTATACTCCAAAAATAATGCACTATTCAACAATCAGAGGAAGGACTCTTCTTTTTGTTTCTGTTTTATGACCATTCCATTAGAATTATTCCAATTAATATTCAAAGATTAACAACTTCCTATCTATAAATTAGTTGCTTATTAACATTTCATAAGCTGTCCTCCTTTCTTCTGATGAGGCAGACACAATATACTGTAAAAAATATTGTCGGGAAAAGACATGGTTTGAAACTGTAGTGAAGCTGTTTACCATTCATGAAGTAACTTACTAATAGTTGTCTGCTTATGAAATTCTCAGTATGATGCTAAAAAGAAAACCATAATGTTAAGGTTTCAACAGGGCACTAAGATTAAAAAATAATAGCAATAAATGATGTAAAACTGAATTCTTTTTCCTACAGATACATAAAGTGTTCATTTTTAATTGCACATGACATACTTATAGTCAATTGGAAAATGCAGCAGTGTAATATGGCTTTATAATAAGCAAACACAAAGCTCAGATAAACTGGTCATAAATGCCTTATCTACTGGCCATAACTATCAATAAATAAAAAAAGAACATCTTTCCATCAGTGTGCCTTTGGGAACATAGGGGAACTATTTAGGCAGGACAAATTTAAAACAGCTAACAATACTCTAGCTCAACTGACAAAAGCTGAGTATAGACTGCCTTCCATGATTATTGTACAAGTAAAGAGAAAAAAAACCAAAAAGAAAATAATCAAACCCTACACACTACATCAATTTGTCTAAAGCATGTAAAAATCAATCACAATAGCAATAACTGTTAAGCAGTGATGTACTGAATGCAACTTCATAACTACATGCTGATTATTTTGACAAGTTCAGCTGTTTAATATCATGCCTGACTGCTCCTTTATGGCTGATGGTTTTCTTTTGTTCAGTATGACAAGCCTAAATGAATTTAAACCCAAGTGAATTAAAACTCTGATTCATTTACTTTGGCTAAAATCCCGTATGCACAAACCAAATGTGTGTTTTTGCTTCTGCTAATTCATTGTTAGAAAAGTATGACTATCTAAGAATACGTCTAGTTGTTGAATATTCCATAATTATTCTGCATAGCTTTATACAAGAGTCAGGAGACTCAGACACTTCTCCACAGAAGTGACCAAAGCTATTTTATGGCCAAAAAACTTTTTGTAAAAAATAAATAGTGGCAAAGATTTTGCTGGCTCTTTAACATAAATTTTAATCTGGTTTATAGATAGCAAATGCAGTGTAACTTTAATAATAGAAAATATTATCAATAATAACATAAACTATTATTATATAATAATTGTAAATATTATTATTATTAAAATAATGTTTCTGAAAAGAAACAAAATAATTACAAAAGAATGAGCAGTGTCTGTTCAGAAAGCATCCCTATACCACACCAGGACCTACTATTTTAAAAATTAATGATAACCAGCACAGGATTGAGATGGGAAGGAAAACACGACAGTGTTTTCTCTACTTAATAAAATAAACCTCAGTGACAGTTTAATTCCTCTCAGGAGAATCTCTGCTATGGAGTTGTCTTTCAAAAGAACCCCAGAATGAAAACAAGTTTCATACAGCCTATCTCTAATTTTTTTTCTTAGATTAAACCATTTTCACAGCAATAGGTAGATAAGCAAATATGGAAATAACATTGTTCTCTAAAGCAGCTCTGATTTTTATCCAGTTCTTCTTACACAGGTGACATACATGCTTATGACTGTATAATACAATCATAGCTTTCTATATTTACTCTATGTGTTGCAAAATGCTGACTGAAAACATATAGTAGGAGTTATAAAACAGCCATAATAAACAAGAAACTGGGAAAGACAGAAAAAAAATCTAGGTGTAGACCTTGTGCAAAATAAATAAATAAAAGGTTCTTTCTTAAGTGGAATTATTACAAAGTTTTCAAACCTACATAAATATTTGTGTTATGCCAGTAGACTCATAAACAAAAAAAAAAGAACATGCACAAAGAAAAAAAAAAAAGTGTATAAATTGCTCATATTTCAATTTACCAAAGAGCACTGTTATCTTCTGAAACATCCAGAAGCATTCTTGATGTTAATTATAAATATAGGAACTGTCTTAAGAAAATTAAATCCTTGCCCATAATTCTCTTATAAAAATCTCTACCCCTCTATCCTTCTTTCTCTATCCTCCATCCTCTGGAAAATCTTCAGATAAACACACTTTGAAATCATTCTTGAAGGTATGCAATGCAAAACATATCTGATCTAAGTAGAAGTTATACATGTAGATTACTTTAGTAAATACTAATTAATAAATATAGCAGACTTTCTATATTATCAGACTAAAGCTCTGAAGAAGACTAGATGTAGATGCCTTCAATTCAGTATCAGGATGCTTAGAACACGTTTCAATTCATCTGGGAAGTGACTTTCTTTTTTCTTAGAGAGAGAAAAAAAATAAAGGTTATCAATAATGTTAGTGAAGTCTCTGTTTCATGTGAATTTCTGCCTCTTAGAATCCACCAAATAGCCAGTTGGAGTTTGATATGACTAAACTGCAATGAAATTGAATATCTGCTAAGAAGCCTTCTAGGAAGCTTAGAAGGATCTTGTTTGAGTTTACAAGGTAGCTTTCCTGAATATGCATGGATGACTCCACTAAATTCTACACTTCCTGGTTAAAAATAATACAAAAAAATCTTGCAAATGTGAGCCAAGTGCTGCCTATATTTTTGCTGCCTTGAGTATGAACACAGATGTGAACATAGATGCCTCTAGTGTACAGGCAAATCTGTAGGGAATGCTCTGTTCAGTGCTACTCAATGAACTTTAGAAAAAATGAAGAAGCAGATGTAAGGTCTCCAGTATCCTTCCAGTTGTGGATAGGGAAGAAAAAAAGACATCCTCACTGGAGCAATACCAGTAGGGATAGATAGTTGCAAGCCTAAAACTTTAAATTAATTTCTGAACACCTGCAGCAGCAGCAGACATGACCAAGTCCCAGGCAGCCAGTGAAGAACAACATTGATGTGTGCCAGTGATGAGGCAGGAGATGACAGCACTAATAATCCATTCCTGATGAGCTTGAAATTCAGGTTCTGCAACAGTCTGCTATATTTCAAAGCTTTGGTCGCAAGAATTTATTTCACTTACCCTACAAATGTTTCTTTTAGAGTAAGAGAGACAGACATTGTTTACTCATAGTTTGCCTTCTCCATCCTTGTGCAATATAAGCAGATAGATTTGATCTTCTGTATACATTATAATGTCATTATATTGAATATATAATAGACAAGGATGTTGGATATATCTATTTAAAACTAAAAAACTTGGGTTTAGCATGCTGGAAAGAACTCCACTGCCTAAGTGTAGTGGGTCTGGCTGAGCTGCTTTTCCCCATCCATCCCTCATGCTGCAGCACTGGGAGCTGGAGGGTGTTGATAACACACCCGTGTTATGACTGCCAGTGCTCACATGGCACCAGAGGATGGGGGGCAGGATGGGGGAGAAGATACAACCAACCTGAGATGACCAGTGGGCTATTCCATACCATATGGTGTCAGCTCAACTATAAAGGGAGAGGGCAGGAGGAGGATGGGGGGGGCATTCTGCTTTGTCCTCCAAGCGGCTGCTACGTGTTCCTGGACTCGGCCCGACATCGCCTGTGGACGGGAAGTAGAAAATAACACCTTATCTATCATAACCCACACCCCTGTGCTTTGCGTCTTATTCTCTCCTGCGTGCCGTGCAGGTCGGGGGGAGTGATAGAAGGGCTTGGTGGGCACCTGGTGCCGTGCTGGGGTCAACCCACCATACTAAGATAAAAGGAACTCATACTGTTAGTAGAAAGCTGTTAGGTGATTCATAAGCTGGTTCAGACATGCATACACACAAGACTGTAATTTACAGTAACTGCTTCCTTGCGGAAAATATATATTTATTCCATAAACTTTCTACGCATATTCCTCTCAAATTCTGGCCAAACTTTACTCTGAGTTGGGGTCTTGTTTATTGTTTCTTAAAGCCCACGTGCCCCTAAGTGCTTTTGACTTGGTTGTATGGAAATGTTTTGGTTTGTGTTTTTCTTTGGCTAGTTTTGGGGGGATTTTTTTTTTTTTTTTTTTTTCTTATGATTTAATTTGTTTAAGGATTTTATTTTAGAATTTTAGATTATCCTTTTGGAGTTCTGCAATGTTTTTTTTGTTTTTTTTTTTTTTTCAGATATGAGTTACATATAATTAAAGGGTTAGTTAAAAAGTATTTCTCAGTGAAAAACATTCTCATGGAAGAAGAATTTCTCTTCTCATAGAAAAGTTGTGTAGTGAATCCTTTGGAGATATTTTCTCTTTAAAGCATACTAAATGTTTGGAACATCTGTACTAACACACTGTGTGAGGGATCAGGATCATATTGTTTACATGTACCTGAAATAACATGGAAAGGTACTGCATCATTCACCAGCTCAAGTAATGCATTTTTAAAGTAACAATATTTCATTCAAATGATAATGTTCCAAAGAAAGTTTATAAAGGCTGACAGTGTTTCTTGCAGGAAACTTCAGTAAACCGGAGCATACAGAGGTTATTATGCTTCACAAATCTTACTGAGCTAAAATATTACTGAGCTTCAAATATTTCCATTTTTGGAAACTGAGTGGTAAAGTATTTCCTGCTTGGCTTTCCCATAGTGCAAAACAGTAATATTTTTTTCTTTTCTTTCTTTCCACTCTCCTTTCTGAGGGACTGACTAGGACTTTGAAATACTTAAAATGCTTATTACTTCACATACTCTTTTTTTGAGCATGCAGTATCTACAGCTCCTTTCCAGTACCCCATAAATATTCTTAAACCCCCTTGCAGAACATTACTGCTTGAAACCCATCCAATAAAGCATTACTTCATGCTTAGCACCATCTTGCCACAAAATCGTATTCCTTTTTTTCATGATGTGAGAGAAAAAAAAAAAAAAAAAAAAATTACTTCCTTTTCTTCTCCAACTTCATTTTTTTAATTCCAATGTCAATAATTACAAAAACAATAACAACAGTGGTAACTTTATAAATTTACCATACCAATGCAGAAAAGGAGGTATTCAGTAAAAAATATACAGATGCTTCAGAAAAGCTAAGCAAAAAAATATGTCTTCTGAACTGCCTGGAGTTTGGAAAACAGACACGCTTTTCACTCAGTAGAAGGAATAGATAGTTTTGTTTACCTGAACAGTAGTTGCCTAGTGTGTTTCAAAACCCTAAAAGCTATGGTCTTGCTCATCAATTGTTTTCAGGAGTGCAGCTAGGTGACAGAGTAATTGCTGCAACATGGGATTCATTTGTGCCCTTGTAGAGTGAAGGAACATCTGGTGTATATTTCTGTCACTTCCTCTCTTAACACCACAATGAGCTGTGTCATCAATATCATGTATGCTTGTTCCTGTGTTATAACTTTGTTTCTCCCCTACATGGCTTCTAGATCCCATAAGCTATACAAAGTAATTTGAATGCATAAAAGAGCAGTTCATATGTAATTCTGTTATTGCACCTGGGATTCAACTATCTTTGAAAATAACATGTTGACTTCAAAAAATAGAAGTGTTTTTAATTAAAATTACAGATGAGAATACAAAATGAAAGTGAAATTGAAAATCTTAAGAGGAAAAGGCAAACAAGTATTATTTCATACATATGTACCTTCATTTAACTAGACAGTAAATAAGGTGTTTTACTTCTATTTGACCAAAGCTGTAATCGTGCAAATACTCCTAGCACAGGTGAAAAAATTATTAGGTTCTTACCAGTTTTTACTAGTCAGACCTCTACTGATTTTAATGAAAGTTTTATTGACTAAGAATTAAGTAAGGCCTTCACATTTCATGTTTATAGGATTACACTTCTGGATAAAGGCTGGGTGTAGAAACAGGTCTAAAGGTTATTAATGATGCTGATAAAGCCATAATTTCTGTGGGTTTACTGCTTTAACATGATAGACACATTAATCATTGCTATTTAGAATAAGGAAAAAGAGTTTTCATGAGGTAGTTAGGGATGTAAGTATATAGGTATATATACTTATACACATATGTATATATATACACACATAAGTATAAAAAAAATACATCATAGTGGTAAAGAAAATAGAAGGAAAGAAGTGTGATGAGTTTAAATTTGAAATTATGGGATTAGTCTTTAGCCTAAAAGCCAGTCCTATTTTGTGGATATACTTTGAGATAATTTGGTTTGAGAACATGTGTATCCTCAAGGAAGCTATACTGTGTTTCTTCTTCCACTTCCTCAAAATACTTGTGTATAAACTTGTAAACCTTACCTGTTAAGAACCCATTTATCATACTCTATTTTCTTCAGTTATGTCAGATAAACCCAAAGCGCAGTTCAGGAATAGCTATTTGCTCTTAAGAGCCCTAAGATTTCATCAAAGTAGACATAGAAGAAACACAGTCTGGTTCCCAACAAAGGAAAAAAGGCGACAGAAATAACTATGCTTTCATTGTATGCTTTTTGCTCACTTCTGTGCAGAGAAAGAAAAACAAGAAGTCACAAAGTCCATACAATGGCACAAAGTGATTCCTGAAGTTTCGGTAAGGCCATACATGTCAGACTATTAGTTAAAAGAAACTATTAACTAATCAGCTACAAAAGAATTAGTACTGTCATTACATGAAATGTCTTCTAAGAATTTTTTTTTTTTTTTTTTTTTTTTAGTAACTGGTGAAAAGATACTGAACTTCAGTTTTCTAAGCTTCTTCATGTGAGTCTGAAAATCTCATTGACTGCATTAATGTACAAGAAGCAGAAGTCATTAGTGAATTCTATGTTGTTCCTCCCAGCTTGAGACTCAGGAAGGTTAGCACACTCTTAAAGCATCCTATACATTTTTTAATTTTGTTTAAAAGTTAACAAAAAGATGCTATTTGTGTCCTTTTTGTGAAAAACATCTGCAGGTCCTCACTTGAGAAGTTACAGCCTTTAATCATATAAAATTAAAGAACCTATAGTTTCCATTATTTTAGGTTTTTCATTTTAAAACATACATTGAAATTGCTCACCACAGTCATCAAGATTTTCTTTTCTAAATGTGTAGGATATATTAATTGTGCTTTCTTTTCTTAGTACAATAAAAGAAAAATAATTTTGGATGCCTGACTGTATTTCTCATTCCTCAAACTGGAAAGTCCTCAGAGCACAGCAGAAATGATCCATCTACATCCCAGGAAGTGGAATTTCATTTGATTTGGAACTGACATTTTTGTGACCATTTGTAAGCTGAATGAATAAAGATCTTAAATGCTCACAGTAGGCAAAGAGAAAATGTATATGCAGTCTCTGAACCAGCTAAGAGATTATCTTTACCCTAAAAATCAATTATTTTAATTTATAAATCATTAATTATAAATTATAATTAATGATTTATAAACAATTAATTACATTTATAAATTTATTTTAATTAACCACAATATAATGCAAAAACATTACTTTCTTAAATAGTAACATATGAGGCCAGTGTAGTCTAGACTATTGTGACTTCTAGTGCAATATAGACCTATGAGGACAGTAATTACCTATATGTATTTAGTGGAGTAGAAGAAATTAGTCTGTAACACCTTATCTAAGCCAAACAGAGAGGAGATGTGAGGCCAGAAATGAGAACCTTATCTTCACATTTTCCTCTGGTATATTGTCCATATACACTCTTAAACAGAGTAAAATAACTTGCTTTTCCTATTACTGTGAAAAGAAACTCTCTCTAAACACTGCACATAAATCCAGTATGGTGATAATATAAAATTTCCTGGCTTTTCTTTTTAAATTTTAGCTTTTTTCCCTTTAAAAAAACTTAATAAATAAATAATATAGTCTTGCTAAAACAATAATAAGATTGCAGAATAGGAAGTTTAAAAGATACAATTTTTTACTGAATATAGCTTCTTATTTTGTTCACAAAATCATAATGGATCATGCATATCAGATCTTGTAATATTCTATACCACATATATGCATGAATTTAGGACATAGACATCTGCAATACAATGTCTTACCTAAGGAATGTTATAATATACTGTGATACTATAGGTCAAAATCACTGGAGGGACTTACTGAGACATCTCTAAACCTGGTATCTTCTTTTTCATCTCAAATCAATCAAACCCTTCTTGTATAACAAACTGTATTGCTGTTGAGGTATGAAATTATTTTTTGTTTCTTCTGATATTTTCAGTGGAGAAAATGACAATGGCCAGAACAGAATCCTAGAATCTTAAAATGAGTTGGAAGAGACCTTTAAAGGTCATCTAGTCCAAGCCCTATTCAATAATCAGGGACATCAACTAGATCAGGTTGCTTAGAGCCCCGTTCAACCTGACTTTGAATGTTCCAGGAATGGAGCTTCTACCCCCTGTCCAGGCAACCTGTTCCAATATTTCACCACCCTCATTGTAAAAACTTTCCTCCTTATATCTAGTCTAAATATACTCTCTGTTAGTTTAAAAATGTCACTCTTTGTCCTATCAGAACAGTCTCACTCTTTGCCATATCACAACATTCTCTGATAAAAAGACTGTTCCCACATTCAAACAGGGAAAGGCGGATGAACCTGAGAACTATAGGCCAGTCAGCCTCACTTCTGTGCCTGGCAAGATCATGGAGTGGATCCTCCTGGAGGCACTACTGAGGCAAATAAATAGCTATGAAGTGATTGGCTACTACCAACATGGCTTTACCAAGGGCAAATCATGCCTGACTAACCTGGTGGCATTCTATGAGAAGGTCACAACATCAATAGATGGAGGAAGAGCAACCGATGTCATTTACATGAACCTGAGCAAAGCCTTTGACACTGTCCCACATGACATTCTGGTCTCCAAGCTGGTGAAATATGGATTTGATGGATGGACCATTCAGTGGATAAGGAACTGACTTGATGGCCGCTTCCAAAGACTGGCTGTCAATTGGTCTGTATCCAAGTGGAGACCAGTGACAAGAGGAGTCCCTCAAGGATCAGTACTGGGACAAGTCTTGATTAACATCTTCATCAGTGACATGAACACTGGCATTGAGTGCACCCTCAGCAAGTTTGCTGAAAACACCAAGCTGTGTGGGGTGGCTGACACGCTGGAGGGAAGGGATGCCATCCAGAGGGACCTCAACAGGCTGGAGAAGTGGGCCTATGCCAACCTCATGAAGTTCAACAAATCCAAATGCAAGGTCCTCCATCTGGGCTGGAGCAATCCCAAGCACCAGTATAGGCTGGGCAGTGACCGGCTTGGGAGCAGCTCTGAAGAAAAGGACTTGGGAGTACTGGTGGATGAGAAGCTCAACATGAGCCATCAGTGTACTCCACTCTCATGAGACCTCACCTGGAGTGCTGCATCCAGTTCTGGAGCCCATATTGCAAGAAGGATATGGATGTGCTGGAATGTGTCCAGAGAAGGGCCACAGGGATGATCAGCAAGCTGGAGCACCTCTCCTATGAGGACAGACTGAGAGAGTTGGGGTTGTTCAGTCTGGAGAAGAGAAGGCTCTGGGGAGACCTTATTGTGGCCTTCCAGTATCTGAAGGGGGCCTACAAGAAAGCTGGGGAGGGACTTTTTAGGCTGTCGGGCAGTGATAGGACTAGAGGGAATGGATTAAAACTAGAGATAGGTCGATTCAGGTTAGACATTAGGAAGAAGTTTTTCACCATGAGGGTGGTGAGACACTGGAACAGGTTGCCCAGAGAGGTGGTGGAAGCCCCATCCTTGGTAGTTTTTAAGACCAGGCTGGATGGGGCTCTGAGCAACCTGCTCTAGTGGGAGGTGTCCCTGCCCATGGCAGGGGGGTTGGAACTAGATGATCTCCAAGGTCCCTTCCAACCCTGAGAATTCTATGATTCTATGATCATTCTTACAAGCCACTTTAAGGCTGCAATAAGGTCTCTCTTAAGCCTTCTCTTCTCCCAGCTGAACAACCCCAACTCTCCCAGCCTTTTTTCATAGGAGGGTTGTTCCAGTAATAAAAAGGAAGGAAAATAAGACAAATCTCCTTTCATGATTAGCAGCATAGATCCATAGATTTTTTAGAATGTGACTAATGAGTTAAGGATAAAACAGTTAGAATCCTGAACTCAGATTAAATGTGGCCAAAATATAAATCTTCTCCTCAGGAAGTTCTTGCATTTCTTGTTATCAACACTGTAGAAAAAATAAATAGGACTTCTGCAAAATAAAAATGCAAACATAATTTTCAACTTGTGTAAAGGTAACTTCTAAACATTTTGGGGTTTGGAGGTTTTTTTTTGCTTTAAATATTTTTCACATGTAAAATCCTCTGTAAGAGACAGGGTCTAGTGATACAGAAACCTTCTCTAGTTATTTTAAGGAGGATTTGCTGGCTTCCTGGCTCTGATCAGGTGATCTAGAACAATTTCTCACCACAATGTCTTGCTCACTGACCTTTCCTCTAATTCCTGGTGACCACAAGCTCTCAACCATCCTATTCTCTGCTTTATACAAGAGCTACATATCTCCAAGCTGCTCCTTGACATAAAGGGTAAACTCTCCCACTTAGTCCTTGCCTGCCATTGAAGAGCCCATATCAATTCATTGAAGCACTCAAGTTATGCGTACTGTCCCACTACATCTCAGTTATGGCAGCATCAATAAAATAATTCAGCATCTGCACATGAAGCTTTAGTTCTTCCTGCTTGTTTCCAAGGCTGTGTGCATGCATGAACATTTCAGGTGGGTTTTCTTTTGCCTTGTTTTTTTTGTTCCTGGAGTATTTCTTGTTTTGTCACCTTGGTTCCTGTCTTTACATATCAGTCCTCAAATTTGGACCATTTTTACTGTGACCTTTTTAATAAAAGAGAATGAAAACATGGTATGTAGGGCAGAAATAATTCCTGTGAAACCATAAAAAAACTCATATACAGAAGCCAAAAAAAAACCACTTTCACAAAACTAACAGTAATCTAGCTATTGAAGTAATTGAAACTGGAAAAAAAAATTGGACAAAGTTGAAAATCACAAAACACTAAAAAATATACAGGGCCAACATACAGGATTTTATCAATTACAACAGTTTTTTGATAAATCTCTAGCCCAAGTAAATGGGAACTTTTATTTTGGTAATATATTGCATCTTAAAAATGAACTCAGTTTTTATTGATTTTGAAAGTAACACTTGCAAGTATGAAGGTAATAGCTTTTTGATTGATTCAGTCAGGATGAGTTAGGCTTTGTGAATAAAGGGGGAATTAATCAGTAAGGGTTGATTTAGGACCTCTTTCATAATATGGATTTCCATTTTTTTGTGTCATTGTTCTGTTGTTAAAGACCTGATGGACTGTTTGCACTGAGGTGAATGATTAAATGACTGTAGCTGGGATTGACTGAAAAGTAAGGCCATCTCACAAGAATTAAAGCCTTCCTGAAATTAAATGCAAAAGTCAAAATTAATCTAGGAAAGTCTGCAGGAACCTATGTAGTAAACAAGCATAAACAGAAGCATTTTCTATTCCAGACAAAGCAGCTCAGAAAAGAGACAGAACTATTTCAGAAATCAGCCTTCAGAAGGAGAAAGAATGGCTTTGGAGGCAATACGGGAAGACATGTATTGAGGTATTTATGATAGATATTCTAGCAAGTGACACACTTCCAGTGTACATAGTATTCATTTGACAAGAATCACCATATAAAGTTGTTCCCTTCTAGTCTTTGAGTTTCTTTTTTTCCCCCCGATGCAGAGAAATGCTACCTTGGCAAGGTGCAAAATATTATTAGGGTGGCCTAATAAAGCTTTGGTTGAAAAAAAGGTTGCTGGATATTGATCTGAACAAGTAGCCAAATAATTTTTTCTCTGTCTTTTCTGATTAAACTATAGAAAATGAATACCTGTTTTGCACCAAAATTCCTGAAAACAAATTTACTTTTATGCTATTGGACTGGCACTATTACAGGGTAGCAGTATGTATACAACTCCAGATAATGCTAGTTTCTTTTCCCTTACAGAAAAGACACAAGGGCCCTCTTATTTGCTACCTTTGAGCAAAGGACAATTCACCAGACATATTTATGTCTTGCCACAGAGGCAGACAGATTTTATAGTACATGTGTGTGTGTATCTATAGATAAATTGAGAGCAGCCTTGCAGACAAGGACTTGGCGGTGCTGGTCAATGAAGCACTTAACATGAGCTGTCAATGTGTGCTGGCAGCTCAAAAAGCCAACAGTATCCTGTGCCGCATTAAAGATGTATCACCAGCAGGTCACAGAGGTGATTCTACCCCTCTACTCTTCTCTTGTGAGTGAGACTCTACCTAGAGTACTCCATCCAGTTCTGGAGACACCAACACAAGAAGGACATGGATCTGTTGGAAAGGGTCCAGAGGAGGGCCACAAAGATGATCAGAGGACTGGAGCACCTCTCCACAGGCCGAGGAAGTTGGGTTTTTTTCAGCCTGGGGAAGAGAAGGCTCCAGGAAGACCTTATAGCATCATTCCAGCACCTGAAGGGCACCTACAGAAAAGCTGGGGAGGGACTGTTAACATAGGCATATAGTGGCAGGACAAGGGAGAATGTTTTTAAACTAGAGAAGGGTAGATTTAGATTGGATGTTAGGAAGAAGTTCTTTACTATTAGGGTGGTGAGGCACTGGAATGGTTTCCCCATTGTGGATGCCTCATCCCTGGAAGTGTTTAAGACCAGGCTGGATGAATCTCTGAGCATTATTATACTTTGTTAAAAACAGCACGTATTGTAATAATTCATGAACACAAATTGATATTTCATCTGTCTCCTGGAGCTGACTTAACTGATGATGAATAGTAAGTCGCTTTAGAAATTAGTCTTTGTTAAAAAAACATAGCTTGAGAAAACCAGTAAAATATGGCCTCAAGATCTTGAGCTGTGATATTGTTACATCAGAGCATCTGACCAGAAAGCGTGAGCCTGGCAAACAGTCTACATCACACACAGAAAACAACCTATATTGCAATGGAGATCAAACGGAGTAAAACAAGAAAGATGGATGAGAATAATTATTCAGTTATTGTGATGAATGCAGCAAGTATGTCCTTGGGAGGGGAATGATGTGTGTTGGTTTTGCTTTTCCAGATTGCTCTATAGTTACTACAACTTTAGTTTACTACATTCTATTAAAAAGGTCATGGTGAGGCAGCTGGGAGGCAGTCAACTTGTTTATGTTGGCTGCTGCTTTTCAGGTCAGCTGCATATGTAATAAAACAATCTAACGAAACAAGATAGATATACAGTCAGATTTATAAACAAACACAAAGAAACATTGGTATGAGACTTTTTTGGATGACTCAACGCTATTTCCTGTGTTCCAAAGAGGGAAAAATCATGAATAGCACTCTCACCAATGGACCATGAGAAAGTTACAGGAAGAGACAGAAAGAACACTATGCAGTTCTTCACATCCTAAAAGAACATATTCCTGTAGGCACTTACACATGCAAAAATGAAAACAGTTCATTTTTTCCCTTGAACATGTCAGATAATTGCTAAATATATCATCACTCATATCCGGCCTATTAAGAAGAGTTTCTGGGTTAAAACAAGAGAATCATTTGCAGATGCTTGTAAAAGAAAAGGAAGAAAACTTCAGAGAGTTTTCTTAAAAAAACTTGAATACATTTGGGTTTTTACAAGGTAGCATTAGAGACAGTATTACTTATTACAAAACACTAAGATAAATAATATTGTTTTCTTTGTTTCTAAATGCAGTGGATGTATATATAGATGTATATCCAACAACAAAATTATTGTAACTGTTTTCCCTGAAAAGAACTGTTTTCCCTGAAAAGGGACACACTACGAATATCATGGTGTGCTTTATTCTACCCTGTCAGCATATTTTACAAATATGGTTTCAGTAAGCTAAGCTAGTTAGAAAAAACAGACATCTATACCGACATCTGAGAAACCAAAGTTTAGGGGATCTTCCAAACTCAATATCAAAGAGTATCGCGGGTAAACTACCAATTACACCGTTTAGATAGGTATCCTTTTAACTACCTCTCAATATTCTGTCACCTGTGCAGCGCTCAATAGACAGTAGGCTGTACTGGAAATGTCATGGCTTTACCCTTGCAAACTACTCTACAAAATGCCACTGATGATGATATCTTAGTTAACCTGTATGCCACTTCAGGGTTTACTATAGCTTAATTTCCCATTAACAATGTATGCAGAATGAAACCTATATTTTGGGTGCTTTCAGATATATTGTCAAAGTACATAAAAAACAGTGCTAAAAATAATAGAAAAATGTCATGACAAGAATGAAATTCCCTTTGTTTGCTGAAGCAGATGTACATTTTATGAAAATTTGGGAGTACAAAGTATTGAATTAATGATTTTTCAGATTGAATTATTTCAAAGATATTTTTATATTATCTTCACTATCTCATTTATTTTCTACTGTTCATTTAACTCTTTTTTTTTTTTTTTCTTGCTAACACAGTGATAGACTGTTCTCTGCAACCACTATAATAAGGGTCCTTTAAAAAACATTTTCATTTTACCTGGATACTTCTAGGACAGAACTGTTATAAACATTTGGGCATGCATTTTTTTTCACCTCTTCATGTCAGATATCATACTGCAGAGAGAACTGTTTTCCTAAATACTTCCTGAGGACACTTCTCAGTATTTTTTATAACTAATACACTGGAAATTGGGTACTTCTTTTTTCTTTTTTTTTTCCTCTTGAGACACAGAAGTGCAATGGACTGGCAAGGTCGAGCCGCAGTTGTTACAAACAGTTATTATTTTTGCAGTTTAAAGATTGAAAATTGAAAAATTGAACAAGTACATGCTAGGGGTTGACCATCTGGAAAGCAGCTTGTCAGAAAAGAACCTTGGGTTCCTGCTGGACACCAAGTTGAACATGAAGCAACAATGTGCCTTCACAGCAAAGGCAGTCAACAGCATCCTGGGCTGCATTAGGAAAAGCATCATCATTAGGTCATTATTCAACATCTGTGAGGTAACACCTGGAGTACTGGGTCCAGTTCTGGACACCCCAGTAGAAAAGAGAGAGGGAACTACTTGAGAGAATACAGCAAATGGCCACTAAGATAAGTAAGTGAATGGATCATGTTTTGTGTAAGGAGAGACTAAGCTGAGACTGTTTGGCCTTGAGAAAGCTCAGGGGATCACGTAAATGTGTACAAATATCTGAAGGAAGGCTGTAAAGAATAGGGAGACAGTCTTTTTCTGATGGTGTCCTGTGACTGGACCAGAGGTAATTGGCAGGAACTGAAACACAGGAGGTTCCCTCTAAACATGAGGAAACACTTTTTTACTATGAGGGTGAATGCACACTGGCACGTGTTGCCTGAAGAGGTTGTGGAGTCTTCATCTTGGAGGTATTCCATCTGTTCAGACATTGTCCTGGGCAACTTCCTCTGGGTGTCCGTGCTTGAGCAGGGTGGTTGGGTCATATGATCTCCAGAGATCTCTCCCAACATCAGCCACTCTGTGATTCTGTGACAATTTGTATTCAGGCTACAATGTTTTTACTCTGAGTTCCACTTAGATCATGCATATTGCTGTGGTGTTACGATACAGCTTGAAGGATGGCTGGGGTACATAAAAGCATATTTTTAGCTGTTGAATTTTTTAGATGTTGACTAGTTTTCCTTTCCTGTAACTTCTGAGTTCAGTCTAATATTATCTCATTAGTGTGTACATGCCCACCTTAAATATATACCAGGGGAGAAAAATCAAGGTTTATCTGTATGCTAGTCGATTGTCATCACTCCCTTAATTTTTATGTTAATGGAGTAACTGTTCCTAAATAATACCATCCATACGAAAAGCCCCAACAGAAATTCAAACCACAGAAAGATGTAATTCACAATTCAAAGAGAATTAGTATGAAAAACAGTATCACAGAACAACAAACAAACAAACAAAAGGAGAAAGAAATGTTAATATAAATCATTATGGAGTAAACACCATATACATTTAAGCTAAATGATGGTACTTACAGAGCTAAGCTTAAATGAAAATATACAGCAAAAGGGATCAAAACTTTACAGATAGTCAATAAAGCAAATTCCACAAACAATTAGGAACCCATAATTTCCCATCTTCCAGATCACAATAAGAACATTGTCCTTTATTGCCTCTTTTTATTACATATCCATTATATTGTTGTACTGAATATGCTTTGATTCAAAATTTCATTAAATTAAGAAATTAAAGACAAACACTGAGGTTTTTTTCTTGACAGTAAACAACTGTGATAAAGAAGCAAGAAACTGCATGCCTTCTTATAAATAATGTGTTCATACTTACATTTAAAAAATAAAACTGAGTATAAAACTTGAATTTTCTAATAATAACTGACCTGTGTTTAAGTGAAATATCAAATAAAATATTGTTTCTTACGAAAAAAAAAGCCAATGTGATTATATGTAGATCCATCTGAGTTATTTTTATTCCAATACAAATAACAACATATGCAAAATGCTCATCACTTTTTGAAAAAAAAAAAAAAATTGCAGAAGAAAAAAAGCTTTCATTTCTCTTGTTTCAGATTTAGGAGTCCTCTTGAGAATAGCCTGCAAAACCAGTCATTTTAAGCTATGTTAATTTTACAAATGAGCAGTTTGGAAACTTGGTGTGGCAAAGGGATTTTTGACTGAAGTTCATGCATTTTTTATAAACAACAAAAAAAAATCTCCAGCAGTTTGAAAAAATGTAAGAGAAACACTGAGAAATATTTTTTTTTGTAAGAATAGTCAATATTCATAAATGCTGATACTTAATCTTGTGTCCTATACCTAAGGAATAATTGCTACTAAATCAAAACATAGATTGTTACTAAATATTTTTTATTATAGTATTTATAATAAAATTTGAATAAACTTCAAGCAGATGAAAAATTTATCATTCAAAACCATTACTTCAGAATTGCAGTTTAAAATTGTTTTCTGTAAAAGTAAATCCATAATTAGAAGAGTTATACAAGCATCTGAAAAATCCAGATTTACATTAAGTATAATCCATTGAAAAATAAAGCAATAACTGAATTCCATAACTAATGGAAGTAGATACTGTAATTAATCCTTTTCATTTTTATTAAGATTTATACTTAATAACAAGAGAGAAAGACAAACCTTTGATCTAGTCAGATGTGAATAAAAAAGACACAAGAGATAAATACTTAAACATCTTATTCAAAGCCTGTTTGCACTTTTTTTTCTCATCTCAAAACTGCTTAACCAAATAAGTAAGTGTTGGAAAGTATCTTGGGAGTTTAACAGATTTTGATTTTTTTTTTTTTTTTTCTGGATGATCAGTTTATTTCTACAGAGAAAAATGACTATTTTTTATTTTGAAGCCTTTAGACAGTACTCAGCTAGGAATAATTATATATTTGTTTACCAAGACACTTCACAAAAGCAAGAGTATTTTTTTTTTCTTTTCCATTTTGCAAAGTCTCACATCACTTACAAGAATTTTACAAGAAACATGGCTCAAACTTCATCACTCTGGTGGTTTAAAATTTCATGACCACCAGGATAGCAAAAAAAATTTAAATGTTCAGAAAAAGCTTTTGTGAGATATTTCTGATTGTTATTCATTACTATGAAGTATTCAGTGGATGGTGAAGAACTTCCTATGGTTCACTTCTACCTTTTTTTTTACCTATGCAATTGTGAAATTACATGTAGAAATACTAATAGAGCAGAAAATGGTTAAAATAAACCTATACACCTGTTCAAGAGTCAGCAGACACTCAATTCTAATAAAAAAGTTTTAATATATTTTAGGGGGGTTGGAGTTTGGGGAATAATCTAAGCATTTTAGTTTTACTGAATTTACTAATAGTAGGATTATTGATTCTGTCAAGGCAATAAACTCTGAAACAATATTGGTTCATCAATAGCATCTCAAAAGCATTCAATAGAATGTGTAAGGTACTATTACAGTAATTTTTAAAGTAGCATTGATTTTCCTCTAAGTCTTAACCATTATTATCTTCTTGGTTTCATGAAAAGCTCCTTGAAATAATACAATAATAATTTCCTGAGCTAAAAAAAAAAAAAAAAAAAAAAAATTAACATGAAGAATTTTTTTGCTGTTAATACTGGAAAACCAGAGAAAAGATTTGTAATCTCTTATCTTCTGGAAGTAGACTATCATAACCAACTTTAGAATAGAAAAGAACAGTTTAATATTTATATATGGATTGGAAATATTTAAGTGAAGCAAAAGTAGCTGAAAATATAAATTTACACTACCATCTCTACTTTGTAATAATATGAAATTTTAAAATTAAACAGAATAGGAAAAACAATTAGGAAGTGTTGAAAGTAATTTTGTAGTGCAACTGGATTAATGAAATAGTTAGTTAATATGTTTACCCAAAGTTCACCAGTCACACTGAAAAATACTACTTCGTTAATAGTAAAAAATATTCAATCATGTAGAAGGAGTTATAAAATAAAAAATAAATTATAAAATCTGTAAAATAAAAATCTGTAAGGAATAGCATATGGAATTTGCAGAGAAAATGTAGCAAATTTTGTCATGGTTTGTAAATCTAAAAGAATATTTATATTTGAACTAACATTAAATAACAATTAAGTCCCATCCTTTCCAAATGCATATGTCATCATTTTTAAATATTCTATAGAAAATAATTGTGAAGATGTATGTGTGCTAAAAATCTGTCATTGGATCTACAGATGTGCCAAAAATAATAAGCCATCTATGAAACTAAATTAATGGAGAACATAGGAGGGTCAAATTCATCTTTTGTTCTGTTACCAGATCCAGGTCTCACCTTCCTCCATTGCCTCCAGCTGATGTGCTTCAACCTCACAGAATTTCTTAATTCTTAGTGGAATGCTGTCCCTTATGCACAAGCTCTCAATTCACATTTTTATGTTTCATTATATTTCTATTATCGCAGTCCTTAATTGTTCCTCTATGATCTGACTTGTTTCTGATTGCCAAATCATGTCAGTTTCAAATTTGTAAAATACCACCTTTTTAAGCCAAAATCATTTAATTTCCAACCTCTGAGGAACTCTCCTGGTAATCTTCCCCCAGACTAATAACTGATGTTTTTTGCATAGAATACTGACAAGATATTCAATTGCTCTGTCACAATGGGCTCTCTGTAAACCCACTTCGTCTCTTAGCACATTTTCTGTTTTCTCCATTCCTCCCCATTTCATTGGGGACTATGGTCATTCTAAGATGCCAAAATAGAAAAATGAGGCATTCTAGAGTATAATTCAGACTATCTCAAGTCTGAATTGCCTCTAGAGGTGCCTTTTCCCCTTGGTTCAGGGAAAGTCTGAAAAATCGATATAAATTACTTAAGATGGTTTGAGCCCCAGCTACAAGTTTGCTTTCAGTATCAAAGCAATGATAGCTATCCATATAATTGGTTTTTTTTCTTAAATAAAAACACACAATACCAATATACTATTTTCCTGTCCTGAAGGAACTTGCATATATCATGCCCTGAATAATGAAACTGTCATACAAATTAGAAAGCAATAAAGGTAAGATTCAAAAATAGTTCTTGTAGTGCTTGAAACTTATGGCACTGACAAACAAAGGAGAGAGGGAGAGGTAGAGGAAGGGAAAAAGAGAAAGAAGTTCAGCAGCATTAAAAAGAATTTTATAAAATTAAGCCTTTCACCTACGCCAACCATTCCTGTACAATATAGATGTACAGAGGTAAAGAACATAATCTCAGGGTCTACAGATGACATTCCATGTCAATCCGTAATACCAGAATGTCTTACAGACAACATTCTTCAAAGTAATGAAATGAGGCTTTAGTTATAGGTTCTAGAAATAACATGTATTAATGAAAATAGTTTACTGCAATTTGTGGTACTGCCCCCTGTAAACAGACTCATTTTTTTATATCAGAAAAATTGTCTAAAACAGTTCTAAAAGTATTATAAGACATAAACACTAAAATTTACTACTGCAATCAGAATCCACAAAACATATATAGTCCTATTAATACTGCTCCTAAAACAGGCCTCTTCCATTGCCTTAGAATACTTTCAGACTCATTTGGACAAAGAACAGCAAAATTAACTTATTTAGTAGCAACAACAGAAACAAAACTGAGTAGGGTTATTTTCAGTATGACATAAACCATCAGCAGTTAAAAATGTTAAACTGTTTTCTCAATATTGTTTGAGGGTTTTTTTTTTTGTTATGAATTCCTTTCCTTTCCTTTCCTTTCCTTTCCTTTCCTTTCCTTTCCTTT
>JANVCC010000021.1:19237256-19310401 GCA_025345505.1 Todiramphus chloris collaris
TCCTTTCCTTTCCTTTCCTTTCCTTTCCTTTCCTTTCCTTTCCTTTCTTGCTTTCTCAGACCTTTATGCCTCCACATTTCCTCTATGTTCTTAAGAAGCACTTCTTTCCCCTTACTTCCCCATTGCTCATAATTTCAAAGATGTCTGAGCCAGGAGGGTGCTCTGTAGTAGCTGCCCACTAGAGTCACGGGGAAAGCTGCATGTCATCCCACAGATGATGCTTTTTCTGACAAAAGACTGTAGTGGGAGGGAATGAAGGGCAATGGGATTTATTGAAGATAAGAATCTGATGGAGACAGGAGTGCAGAGAGTGGGGAACCACTCTGCATAGCATTTCCAGGAGACAGTGAAGAGGTACCGCTGAGGGGTACTGCTAGCAGTTCTCATATTGGGCTAATGTAAAGTTTAAGTTGGAAAATTTTATACCTGGGTCATAAGGATACAGGTAAACACAAACTGTTTACATTCAAAGGACCTAGAGAGTATGGCTAAGGATCTGACATGCAGATTGTCCAGTTAAGAAAAATGCAAATATAAATTGAGTAGACAGACAAATTGGCTGAACACAAAGGACAGATTATTATGCCACTAGCAAATGAAAAACATTAATAATTCAAAGTACATGAAGGAAAACTAGAACTCAGAATTTCAAAACTACTAAAAAATACCCTGACAGCAGATTCTGTGAATATCATACACAACACGAGTAAAGTCCCAACATTAAATAACATATCCTAATGGAGAGAATAATACCTTTCTAGTGAATAATACTTAAAAAAAAAAAAAAAAAAACCAAAAAAAACAACCAACCAAACAAACAAAAAAGTAGAAGAATACAACTATTTCCAATATTTACCAGAAATAAAGCTTTTATTTTTTTTTCACATAGCCTTCAACTGAAACTTCTGGAATGTTCAAGAAAATTCAGGCTACTGCTGTTTTGAAAATAATACACAAAAAAGGGAATTATACCAACATGAAATTCATTATAAGATAGGATATGATATGAAAATTTGTTAAAGTTAAGAATCTACAGTTATGTCTTTTTTTAAACTGAACATGGAATCAAAAATCAAAAGAACAGCTGAGGGAAAAGAAAGAGTTTTAATAAGAAGTTTTTATCATCAAAATGAGATAAAATCAGAATTTTAAAATTCACAGCTTCATATTTGTTGATGGTTTCCAGTTATCAACATTTTCACTTTTTTTCTATAAAACACATAGAATAGTTTTTTTGTTTCTGTTCAATGATTTATTTATGGTTTTTTCCTTTTATGTTGCAAAACAGTATTCAGAAAAAAATATAAATTGAATTAAATAGGAAACAGAAGAAGGCAGTGAAAAGTAGATGAAGTGAAAACAACCTTTTCAAGTAAAAGTGTCATTTCAAACCAATACTTTATCTCTTTTTAAAACTTCAAAATAATAACTTCCTCAAAATTACCCTAAACTGTCATTTATATTATTTTCTAGGTTTTCATACATCCTTATTTCTCATTAAAACTTCTCACCCCCAAATGCTTCTACCTGAAGAGATGTCCACCTATATAGAAATATACAAATCTTTTTATTGATGTGTATGAAAATTATTTTCTTACAAGTGAAATTTTTTGAGGTGACCTATTCACATACATCACTTCAAGATATATCAAACTATTATATAATGTTTAATTTAACTTAATTCTAAACCCCAAAAATACAAATGTCTGATTGCAACATCTTTCAAATAAGGCAAGTCTGTTCCTTAATTATTACAGTGTGTTCTGGAAACTATATGGAGATGTCCTCACTTCACCAGGTAAACACTGACTTTACACTCTGATCTTATTAACATCCTCAAAGAAGACTTCCTTAAAAGGGATGAAAGAAAATCAGATAAACATAATGAGTGGTTTCTTGAAGGACCTGCAAAGAGTGACAGTATAAGCAATAACAAACCCAATCTTAGTATTATATGTCATAACTAATTGATCCTTGTCAACCAAGTCTTTCACAAGGTTTTGTTTGGTTTGGTTTTCTTTTTGCAGTATTCCAGTGATATCTAGTGAATGGTGATACTGAAATTAGGATATCATGACTGGAGATTCCTAGCATTTTTCCATTTATAACCTGTAGCAATTGAACTTGTAATAGGAGATGCTTAATAGATTAATAGAACACTATAAGTTCTTTCTGATCTTAGGCCCTGTGACTAAATACATGGAATTCTGTGCATGAACAAATATGTGGACAATCTCCAAAAGGATCTTAATTATTTTGTGGTTCATATTCTCACTTGCCTGGTAGTACTCTTACAAGGTTCAGAAAGAGCACATTCTTCACTGCAAACATATCAAGGATTCCAGGAGATTTTGACTGTTAATTTGACTACTAGCCATAGTGGACCATTTCAGCCGAATAACATTTCTCAGTAATTTCTCAGTAACCATTCTTAGTAACAGCTGAGAAAATAAGAAATATTCCTGAAAATCCCAGGTGACCCCAGTATCTGTATCATCCTTCATCAGTCTAGCACAGTATGAGCCATATATCTTCCTGATCACAGGCTTTATGTCTCCTTGACCATAAGTGTTAACAAGATTAAAAGGACTTCTAAGAAAAGCAGAACATTTTAAATAGGATACATGAGAGAGAGCTGTTCAGGTTGGTCTGCCTCTGATAAGCTGCCAGAAATGTAAAGGCAGGAAAAGAACCCGTCTCCTTACTTCCTTGAATAAGAAGTGTTCCAGCACTGCCAGAGCTCCATAACTGGGCAAACAGATTTCAGAAAACACATTTTCTCTCTTTAAACTCAGAGGCTATTCACATAAGGAGAAGTCAATTGAATCAATCAGACACAGAAATACATTAAGCCATTCATGTCCTCAGGCAGACCCCCAGCAAGATGGAGTAGAGTTCCCAATGAACTGCATTTAATATCCATCATACATCCATGTGATTACTTGCTTTGGGGCAGGCACCAGAGGAGTATGCAGTACATAAGCAGCCCATAGCCCTAAGAGACAAAGTCTTGACTTCTGAGACCAAGTTGTTGACCTGATGAATTTCAGGGAGACATAGAGGTTTATCAATAGTACTCTCAACATTCATCTTCAGTGTCACTGAGGAGCGTGTTCTCATAGGAAGTCCACAGCAAACAGCTGGATATAGCAATCTTATTTCTGAGCTAGCCACACCAGAAATCAATGAGAACAGCAGTGACCTATTGAGGGGAAAATTAACCCCAACGATAGATCCTCCTCATCTTCTTGCAGTCATCCTGTTCATGAAAGAAGGGATCCTTACAAGGACTAGAAGTAGGCTGAAATGGCAGAATGGTGGGCAAATAGTTCAGTGTGTGATGCAAGAGAAAAAAAAAAGCACCCTAAAATATCTGGCTGTGGTGAACCCTGAGTTGTTTAGATATCTAAAAATTGCTGGAGAGGAACAAGTACTAATGGTATATGTAGATTTAAAAAACAAAACAAAATTAAACTAAAATTAAAAACAAACAAACAAATAAATAATAAATAGAATTAAGAATAAAGGCTCTAAAGAAAAAATTTAAACTGTTAAGAAGAAAACTGAAGACCAAGCCATTCACAGCAGCATTTACTGACATACTTTCAGTATCACATATAGGGCCAGAAATACAAGTATAGAAGTATACAGGTAAAGCTTTAATCCACAATTGAAGAAAGAGTCCAAGTCAAAAACATTCAGAATAACTGAGAACATTTCAGAAATTAAAGGAAATGTTATAGGAGGGACTAACTGCAGCTGAACTATGTGGGGACCAGATGACTGCACTTCAAATAAGGCTTCAAAAAGGTTGTAAATGAGTTCTTAAACAGAAGAATGGGAAAAAGTCAACAGCTACTATAAAGTATGTACTAGATACAAAGTTTTGAACTGTGGCACAATGGTGCAGAGGTTTAGAGAACCTCTAGTGAAGGGTAAGATAGAGGACAGCAATAATCAAGTGGAAAGAGGAGTAGAACAGATGGAATGAATCAAATTATTATAATAAATAAAAGCACTTCCCAAGGTGCTTCCATGACACTATTGAATGTCATGCTCCAAGGCTATGATGCTATCTAACTGTTCAAAATCAGTATGAGACTTACTTGGAAAGCAAATTGTTACATCTCTGCATATTACAAGGGTGTTAAATCAGGGGATGAAGAAATAAAATAATGATGGTTAGTGTTACAAAGAGCAGCCTTACTATTATACAGGTCTGATGTAAAAGTTTGCATATTTTCAATAAAATGTAATCTTATATTTATTGACATACTGTACTGCAATTTTATGTCTGCATAGATCTGTGTGCTTTGATGGAAAAGCTCAAACAGAACAAACTTAACATGGACCTGAGTAAATAGTTCTGTTATAAGGCAGAGTCAGGGCTAACAGCTAAGTTAAGATGGAAGTTAAGGTTTAAGGCAACGGAATTTGAACTTTTTAACCTCTTTCAACTTTATCACTGTGGTTTTATCATACTCATTGATTATTTTCACTTTAAAATGCCTTCCTTTCTCTAATCACAATCAAGGCAAATGTTTTCACAGATGCTAAAATACACTTGCTCTCCTACTTTCCTGTATGAATAGTTACTAGCTAACACTAAGACCTTAATTCAGATATTTAAAACTACTTCTTTTCTGTTATAGTCATGACTGACTAAGCAACATTTCCGTGTTCAAGCTGGGCTGTTACTGTCCCAGACCTGCATACCAATGGGAAACACAGCAGGGCAGAAATCCATTAAAAGAAATGCTGAGTACAACACTGAAATATTTTATGTAATGAAGTGAAAACCATGGGATTATTTAAGAAGACAGGAAGAGATACTGGGAAGGGTCAGGAAACAAAATCAAGAAGGGAGACTAGACCTGGGAAAATAGTACTTTAAGGAATATGGAAAAAGAGAAGGATGATTCTTTCATTAATACAAAATGCACCCCATCACTAGGCAAAGGATGAAAGGAAAGGGAAGACTTTTATCTAAAATTAATTTACATACTTCTATCAGTAAAAGCCTTTAGTCCCCACAAAATTTCTTTTGTGATTTGCACAGCCTGTATTATGGGCCAGTGTTCTTATGCACAGGTTTATATGGTAATCAAATGTCAAATAACACTAGATATGGATAGCAATTACTTTTAATGATTTTGATCAATTGAAGTGACAGCCAAGTTATGAAAAGCTTCCAATCAAGACATTATCATATATGAGAAATAGGTTTCTATATATTATGTTCAAGGAATTATATATAATAGGATTAGGTTAGGTCTCTCTTTACAGATAGTTAATTGTTGTGAGTTTTTTTCTGCTATGGCTGTTTGCGTTAATGCAAGGAGGCAGTCTATAGATCAAGCTCAGCCAGTCCCCAGAACTAAAAATGCTCAGAGAAAAAAGGAAGAAGAGGTGCCTCATCAATGTCCCACTATCAGAACAGCACTTCCTACAATTATCACCATCTCCAGGGCAGGGAGGAGAAAGAGATAGCTCCATTTTCTCTGCAAAGTACAACCTACAGGGATGGAGATAATGAACTTTGCAAACAACTTAGGGTGAGTCCTTGACAGTAGAGTGTCTAGATCTTTCCCAAAATTTTTATCTGTCTGCTTATAAAGGTAATACCCATTAGAAATAGAAAAGGGTTAAGAAGGGCAAAACACAGGAAAATTTATGAGCATTAAGGAACTGGCATGTTGTCTGGTTTTAAGCCAACAAATAAGATATTATTTTTAGAATGTGAGGTCTTAGAAAGTCTTGTAAAGAAATGAATGCATTAAAGTAAATTTACATGAGACTTCACCATCTGTGTAATAACAGAATCAGCATATTTATCAGGCTTTTTTAATATTTTGTTTGGTTTAGTATTTTTGTTGTTCTTGTTTTGTTTTTTGTTCTTGTTCTTGTTGTTGTTGTTTTTTGTTTGGTTGGTTTTTTTAATATATCAATCAGTTATATACAAAGCAGTGTAATATTTCTCTTTCTGGAGAGAACCTAACAGAAACCTAACAAACCTAACCACAAAACTAAGAAATAACCATACCCTGCCAAGACATATTTGTATTCACTTGTATTATCTCTTGAAACAAAAGCTAAATTAAAAATTGCACAGCACAGCTTGTTCTTGACACTTATCTGTAATCTCTGGTGCTGAACAGTTTTGCTAAGCCTTCATGCAAATTGTATATTTCCCCTTTGGTTCTGATTCCTCAACCACTTGCTGTCTGAATCCCTCATGAAAGCATGAGGGTTTTGATGAGCAAAATTTGTGCCCTTAAAATATATGGTGCAGATTCAAATACGGTTTATGCTATTCACATAAATTTCACATGCACACTACAGGAGTGAAAAGCAGTTTAATGTGCCATACTATGCTTCTTTTTTCTACAGTTTCCTACACTTATGGTAAGAAAAGACTTAGGCAGACAAGTTCTTTAGGTAACAAATAGCCATCATAGATAACATGGGATTCTTGTTTATAAGATTACAGAGCAACAGATTTTTTTGCAGACTGGTATTTCTTGTGCCTGCAGAACGTATTGCTTATTGTACAGACTGACAAGGAGAACAAATTATGATGATGCCTGCAGCAAATGACTTGCTCTGTATGTTGTCCACAGTCTACTGACTCAGAGGATTTCCCAGGACTGAGACTAAAAGGAAATAGCCTCTCTCAAATAGGAAACATTTGATATGCTTAAAAAGGATGCATCAATTTTCAGACCAGAAAGGCTGTGGACATAAACTTCTTTCTCTCAGTAGTTAACTGACTACCACTGAAATTCTGCTGCATTTACTTTCTGCAGTGTTTTGTGCAACCATGGTACCTGTTTTGTTTTAGACATTGTAGTTTTGCACAGTGAGTGTTGCACATATTCTAAGAAATGATCTTATGATTACTGATGATAAAGCCTGTTTCCTAATGCTTTTTTGTTTTGCAGTTGATGGCAACTTGTTTTCATGGCAACAGCATTTATGACAACTCTTCTCATGTGTTAATAAAATATGCGTTCACACTGTAGTGCTTTCCTCAGCTGTGACACTTGGACTGACAAGGAGCAATGCATTTGCATTTTATCAACACCTACAGAAATGTGATCATCTTTGAAGGGTCTACCACTGCATAGAATCCACACACAGTAAACTAATATGGGGAATGCACCAATCAGCTAGCACTAACATACAAACGTATGCACAGTACAGTCATCTTGTTTATTCCCTTAATATATCAGTTTAGAGAAACTGCTTACTCAGTAATTTTCACAGTACTGGTAAGATTAGTACTGTGGACCCTTCTAAATACCACTTAGATCGTAAAGGTACCTACTGTAATTCCAGTTACTGTTCCACTCTTTTTTTTTTTTCCCTTTTTAATGAGTTTGTTTGCACAAAAAAGTATTTTGTTAATGTGTTTACGATATTGACAGATTATACCTGTCATTAATTAGTACTAACAAGAACAGTAATCTGTTTCTCAAATTTTTCTTGATACCTTCCATCCTGATATGATATTTAATGGCTGAGCCTCTACTTAGAAGAAGCCCTCAGTGAAGCTAAGTATGGGATGGTTTTATGATATGTATCAGATTTCATAAGTTAGAACCACTAATTTGATTTTCAGTTCTGACTAGAGAGGGTATTTCCTGCTTTACTTAAGTCTTTCAAAGTCTCATTTGATATCAAAGTCTTTTTCTTTTTTACAAAATATGTTGTTTAAAATGTGTCAGTTTAGGAATATTCCTCTGTCTTTTATTAATGTTAGAGAATCATAGAAGATCTCAAGTTGGAAGGGACTCATAAGAATCATTAAGTCCAACGTCCTGCTTCTCACAGGACAACCTAAAACTAAACCAGACAACTAAGAGCATTGTCCAGATGCTCCTTGAACTCTGACAGGCTTAGTGCCATGACCACTTCCCTGAGGAGCACATTCCAGTGACCAGCCACTCTCCCAGTGAAGAATCTTTTCCTAATAAGCATATTGATTGCAGAAGTAGATATAATGGTGTATTGGGTGCAGGTGGCCAGCTGATGGCAGCAGGGAGAGGTAAGGAGATGATGAGGATTCCTCATGACAGACACAGCAGGTTCCAGCCAGCTCCAACTGATCCACTGCAGGGAATGGCTGAGCCTCTTGGGCAAGATGGTGGCATCTCAGGGAAAACATATTTAGGAAAAGGTAGAACACACTGGGCAGCAGCTGTGAGAGATGGTAGGGAGAAAACTGTGAAAGAAATAGCCCCACAGACACCAGCACTAGAGGAGAAGGGCAGGGGAGAGTGGAGCATGGTGAGCATCGTGGTGATGCAGGTTGTCCTCCTGCAGCCCATGAAGGATCACAGTGGAGTAGATACCCACACTACAGCCCTTGGGAAGGATTGATGCTGCAGCAGATGGGTATGCCCTCAAGGAACCTGCAGTCTGTGGAAAGGTCATGCTAGAGCAGGCTCCTGGCAAGGACTGGGGCTGGTGGAGAGGAGCCCACGGAGAAACAATCTGTTTCTGAATGACTACAGCCTTTGGGAAGGACCCATGCTGGAGCAGGAGAAAAGTACAAGGAGAAAGAAGCAGTAGAGATAAACTGTTATGGACTGACCACAACCTCAATTCCCCATCCCCCTGTGCTGCTCAGGGTGAGGAGTAGAATAGTTGGAAACAAAGGAGTGAAGTTAAGCCTGGGAAGAAAAGGTAGGGGTTGGGGACCCAAGGAGAAGGTGTTTCTTACCATTGTACTCTACTTTTGATTGGAAAGAAATTAATGTTCACCAATTTAAGTAATTTTTTACCTATGTCAGTAATTGGTAAGTTAACTTCCTGTCTTTATCTCCTATGATGAGCTTTTTCATTTTCTCCCTCTGTCCTGTTGAGGAGGTGGAGTGAGACAGCAGCTTGGTGGGCATCTGGCAACCAGTCAAGGTCAACCCACAACAAACAGTATTTACTTGAATGCAAATAACAAGTTCAATTAGTGTAGCTTCCTCCAGAATCACTTCTGTTAAAGTAATTTGCACTGCAAATCTGGAAAACAGTTCAAATGTAAAGACTGATTGAATTCTTACACTTAAACTCTCCCCATATGATTAAATCAACCTTTTTAATAATAATCAAGCTTATTCAAAGCTGCATATAAAACATTTTCAAAACAAACTGGCTTAATGTTTCAGAAGACATTTAGGATAAAAACATTTTATAGCAAACTGCAACTCACTCCAAAATACACTTTGCAAGGAAACTAGCTAAATAGTAGTTCTGTTGTTGTACAAGAACAGCACAAGCCAGTATGGCCACAACTTCATACTCAAACAGTTATTCACTTTTCATAATATTGGACATGCATATATTTCAGTGTAGTTAGCAGATTGTAGCTACATGAGCTAAGACTGTCCCAAAACTTACTAGTTCAAGTAAGATTCACTATACTGTATTAAATCCAATCAGGTTGGTCATATTCTTATAATTTCTAATGTGATAAACACCAGTGAAAACTAATATAATTAAAAAAAATATATATTGGTAGAATATGTCCTTCTGCTTTTATTGTCTACTACAGATATAGCATGTGTATTTTGCTTCATTGTCAGCTTGACCTGTGACTGTAAAAGAATGAATGAATAACAGCAATTGTACTGTAAGTAGCTGAGGTTTGTGTGAATCTCTACAAAGTCCAATTATTGTTTCACATGAGAAAAAAAAAAAGGATGTGGCTTTTCAATCATAAAAAGAAAGACTCTACACAAATCCAGGTCCCACTAGGTAGGACACTTGCAAACTGAATTCCTAAACTCATTTCTAATTATTATATGCTAAATGGCATGGTTATGGTTGCACAATAATCAATTCTGAAGTGGTAAGGCCAACAGCAAAAGTAATCTGCAATACCGCTTCCTAAAATAGCCCAGTATTGAAAACATTCAGAGACAAAACAGTTGTTATTCCAGCATTCACTTATTTTTAAGTGCATTTTCTATAACAGTTTTCTTCTCCCTCCTCACAAGACACCACAGAGGTTAAATGTTATCCACTTAAAATATGAAATTAGACATTGACAGCTTCCTCCCCCTTTAATAAAATTGAAATAGAAAATAAATTTAAAGAGGTTTTTGCCTTTTTTTACAGCAATGTGAAAGTATACGTGCCCCAAAAAATCCCAAATCCATTTTGGATGAGAGTTTCTCCCAAATGGGGTAGGTAGATAAAAATCCAGCAATGTGTATCCACTGCTGTACATTATGCAATATGTCACATATGTTTATACAACTAATGGGGTATTACCTCACTTGAAAAAGAAGGTATTTTCTGTGCTCAAATGAAATTATAGAAGAAGCAAAGATGTCCGGCCTTCAGACTGACTCCTGTGCTTCTGTGGAGCCCACAAAAGTGAGAGTTGAGCCATTGTCACTACTGCATCAGGGCCCTGAAGCCCTCTTGAACTCTCTAGTCTGTCATACTATATATCCATACATATACTGCCTTCCTCTTCTAAGTTAGGAATGGGAATTAAGGGCACTAGAAGCTCCTTTTTTTACTTTCAGAACTGCTACTATTTCCATGGGTTAGGGGGACAAAACCACTTGGATTTTTTTTCAGATCTATAGCCAAAGTTATGGGAAATTCTAAAGAAAGTATTAAAAAATAAAAGAAAAATCCATTTTTAAGAAACTCAAGGAGCATAAAAGATAAAGTATAAAAAAGAAAATATAATTTCCTTTCCACAGTTTTTCAAATAGTAAAGTAGATCAGATTTTCTAAAGTAAGCACCAGAAAATCTGTGCCCCAGGTCATAGTGTTTGTCATAGCTATAACTCTTCCAGAATCTCAAACTCTCCACTTAATATTGCACTTAAAAATTCAAAGGTAGAGCAATGTTCCTGTTTTTCTAAGAAACCCTAACACAAGCACTTTTCACCAGCTATAGCAGCAAGTAATTTAGGTGCAAAATGGGCTTCTGTAGAGAGCATCTGCACCATAATGAATACTTCATTTAGTGTCACTATCCACCTAAGTAGCTAGAAAAGGCTGTCTTGTTTTCTGTGCCACTGTTCTCTGCACTAAATGGATAAGAATTGATAGCATCTCTCTGTTGCATCAATGCATATGTTTTCTTACTATTTACTGTGCAGTGCTTTATATACAACAGAATAAGATAGCAATAATACAGATTTAAATGTTATTAACTCATCATTTAGAGTTTTACAAAAATTTGAACCTTAAGCTCTGTACAATGTACTTGCTTTTTCTTTTGTTACTCATATTAAGAGAAATCAAAAGCTTTTCATTTGATCAAAGATTCTATTTAAAAAGATACTACACAAAAATAAGGCTAATTTGTGCAAAATGAATGGGACTCTGATTAGACTTTAATAGCTTTGGAAATCTAGTCAGTGAAAACCATAGCAATATAGGAAAAAAAGAATATTGGGATTTTATTTAGATTACTGACAAAAGGACTATGCGGCTCGTGACCTGTTCTCAATTTACCTCCCTGGCATCCAGCACTGGGAGACACACGGGTTCAACTTCATGCCCTCCTAATCACTTTTTCCTTCTTGGCCTTCCACCTGTAAAATATATGTAGGTTTGAATTTACACATAATTTTCCAGACATATGGTCATCTCAGAATGCTCATATAACTTTTAGAATTTAGACTTACAGAAAAAGCACATTTGTGAGCAACAAAAAAGGGCATATAACTCCATTATCATCACAGAACTGTGAAGAAAACCTTTTCACTCTAAGAGGTACAAAAGCATGACGTGATCCTACACTCCAATGTGTATTTTTGAGTTTGGAAGTTGAAATATCTGTTAAAAGGCGGATGGCTAAACTCAGAAAATACTTTCCCTTCTCATTTCTAACTGTTTAACATCTTTACAGAAATTATGCCAATATCTTACATGCTATGGTAATATGTATGTATTTAACATATCTTTGGCATCAGCTAGCAGCCAGAGGGAGTTCAAGATAATATAGTATGATAAGCCAGCTCTCCATAGATGTGCCAAAAAACAGAAGGAGCTCACACAACAAATATGAAATAGGCTTCTCTGTCAAGTAGGAATATCCTAATATGACATGTCACCATACTACTCTACTATCATGCCTTGCCAAAGATGGAATTTGTCGAAGGGATTGATTTCAAAAAGACAGTAACATTGTATTAATTCCAGAAACAAAACAAAAGAAGGAGCCAACACATCAAATACGAAAGGGAGCTACAACAAATCACTGGGGAAAAAATTAACATAATCAAGATACTGAGCTATTCTGTTCATGCAGGATTTTTCTAACTTTGGAAGAAACTGTTAAGTGAAAAAGGCACTAAAAATGAAATCTAAAGCAAAATTAACATTTATATATGCATTTGTAATATGAAAAACAAAACAAAAATTGTGATGTAGTCTTTCTTATTGCAACAAAAATAATAAATAGGCAGTTTAGGAGTAAATAAAGCTGAAAGCAATTTTAACACCAGTGAATGTGGAATGGCTGTTGCACACTGAACTGAAATTTTACTTCCCAATGACCTCTGCCAGGTACCTGTTATTGAACGGTACAAAATGCAGGATACAATATATCAACAACAAAATAAAACCAAAAATTGAGAAGGGAAAGGAAAAAAACCCAAGATATTTTAAAAGTGATTCTCCAAGAATGTGTTATTGAAGAGTGTTATCATGCTAAGGCCCTAAGTATCTGAGACTGATAAATGCTGTACTCTTGAGAATTCACTTATTCCATGAAAGAGAATTACATTTCAATCAACAGAGTCATCAGAATGTATAATTTGTTAATTTTATACAGCAGTTTGAACTATTCTAAGAGGCAGAGGGATTTTAACTACTAGATGATTATCATAACATTAAAGAAGGCACAAACTTGATATCAGTGCCACATATTGCATATGAATAATTTGAAAACATAGCTCTTTGTATGTGCAGATGAGGACCTAGGTAATTCCATCACCATTTCCAATACATACGTGAACAGCTCCTACAAAAATACGTATTATTTTGGCCACGCTACAGTACATTGATAAAAGCTGTAAAAACCACAGCTGTAAAGTTAAGTTTTTAGTATGACAAGTCAATGTCAAAACAGAATCTCTCTTCACTATTTTTGTAACCTTTTTGAGTGGGTAAATGATAGTGGATAACACGGTACTTACCATGCCATAATAATGACAAACAGTAAAGGACAGCCTGGATTGTCACCTATATTTAATGTCTTATGAAGTAGTAGTGGCCTTTATTCACTTAAAGGATGAAGGTGTCACTTCCATTTTGTGAAGAAAGTAAATATTACTCCATGTATATCAGGTAGCAGCCCAGTGATACAGCACTATAAGATGGAATCCTTTCCAATTAAGATCAGGCACATATTTTTCTGCACCTAGAAATGTGAAATTATTTATCCTAATAGGAGCATTAAAAATTCCAGTATAGTCAATAGAGTGATGAGTCCTCTGGAGATATCCAGAGGGAGATTTGGTCTGCCTAAATTAGACAGACAGGTATTTTCTACTATGGTGAGATTTGTTAAAAATTCATCTGCAAATACAAGCTCCAAGAGATGTCTACTATTTTCAAAATCAGTATCTTTTCTGAGATTGGCTTTTGAAAGAAGAAATACATTGAAATGACCATGGTCCGATCACCTATAATCACAGCACCAAAATACCATACTTACTTCATATTCGCAGTATTTGCACTTTCAGAAAAGACAAATGAATCGTGTTTTTAAATTATAGAAGAAGAAAGAAAAGTAATTACCATTATTATTTCTGCCATATGCATCTGACTTTGCTTATCATGATTGCCTGTTAGAGTGATAGCTGCAGATTGCAGTACATAAGAGACTATGCACTGAACCGATTATTTGTCTACTGTGACGATAAATGAATGAAGAAAAGGCCATCATTTAAAACTCTCCAAAACAGCTGTCTGTACAAGTAAGGACTGTTACAAAGAAGGTGACTTTGCCAAGGCATTTTCAGCACCGATTGGTTCAGCAGAGTTCATGTTACTTCCTCTAATTGCACTTTGCTGCTGTGAATACAAACCTGTGGAGTCCAGAGCACAGATTACAGCAGTCAAAGTCCAATGAAATAAAAATTTCTATTGATTTTTGGTAAATCCACTCTACAGAAAAAGAAGGAGGATTACTGTGAGACTCTCACAAAGAACTGCCCAAAAACTGCAGCCTGCTAGAAAGATACAGTCACTTATATGACAAGTTTGATATCAGTGGTTTAACATTTTTAATAGAAAAGAACTTATAAAACAGAGTATATTTAAGCATTCCATATTTACATATTTTAAAGCTAATTCTTTGCTTGGGATTTTTATGCACTATATATACCTACCTTGCAAGAAAAGAGATACTATGAGACATCTGTTCTTTTCTGCATGCAGTGTAGAATGGTCTCTGATTTGTTTTCTCATGTGCACACTCAAGATGAGTAGGAAGGGGTCTTCAGGATATCTGTTCTTCCTTTGTTACCCAATAATATATAGTCATTTGTACAACAAATGTGTACAGTCTGACTTTCTGACAGCTCACTGGACCCTCCCATGAATGGGCTTATAGAATCATAGAATTGTCAGGGTTGGAAGGGACCTTAAAGATCATCTAGTTCCAACCCCCTTGCCAATGGCAGGGACACTTTCCACTTATCCTTCACATCTGAGATTATTCACTTCCTTCTTGCTCTCATGCTGGGATTCGTGAAAATAAGAAGGGGAATTTAGTGTATTTGGTAAGAAAAGGGGTCATCTGCTTCAATGACAGAAATAAGAAGGTTTCAGAAAACGATAAAGCTTTCTAACATATTTTTTCTACCCTTGATTTACTAGAGAGAATTACTTTTTCTGTTCTGGAAACACAAAATGTAATTAGGATATATTTTGCAATCTGACTTAAATTATGTATTCTAAATGCAAAACTGGCCATGTTCTTCAAAATAGTCCTTCTATAGTTTAATCATAGTTTTTTAACAATTAGAAATTCTAGAACTGAATTCCACTCCTGCTGCACACAATTGCCACAGGTTATCAGTGATGAAATAACATTTCAGAGCATTCCACCATTTTTACTGTGAGAAGTACCAGAGGCAAAGCTTCTTATTCTTTGCTGCATGTCTATATTTACCAAGTAGTAAAGAATGTTCAGTCCTGAAGGCCTTGGTACCATGACAGGCTGTACAAACAAAAGAAAATCAAGCTATACTGATACACAGAACTCTGACTGTGGTTGAGAAAGAAGGACCATATGCTATCATGGCATCTTAAGACAGAGAGAAATGCTGCCTCAATATCTTGCACCTTGATGTGTTTAAAAGATGATCTGAAAAGTCACATAAATATGAATTACCACACATTTCCTTTCTCCTTATACAGAGAGAGCAAATGCAGTAATATTGCTAGACTTAAGTATGACTTCATCTGTCTCTGTGGAAACACCACAATCCATTAAACTGCCCTCATTTAATCTGTCCATCATAAGCTTAATATGTGATTCATTCTTTTCATATTGCAAAGGACAAAAAGGTGATCTTTTGCATGTGTATCTCTAAATTATGTTCCCCATCCTCCTTTCCCAAGCAGTAAATGGTAGAGAAGAAAGATTTTACTGCAGTACCTTCAGCCCTTTTATCTGAGGAAAAGCAGTTATATGTCAAGCCTCTAAGGAATTTGATGCTTTTTAATCCCCTGGCCCTATTTCCATACTAGGAGCTGCAAGAAAGGAAACTATCCCATAGAAAGATAACATATGGGAGGTTAGTAAGACTTGCACTATGTAAATTATATGTCCTACTCCCCAAGACCCTCTCTAGTCTTCTGGGAAAAGAGCAAAGAAGTTCTCAAAATTAAATACTTTATAATGGAATTGTTCTATTCCAGATTTGTAGATTCTCACACAAGGAGGACACAATACAACTTGTAGTCTCTTGATAAAAACAGCAAAATAAACTATACAGTGCAGACTTAATATAAAAGAAGGATGGCATTCCTGACAGGTAAAAGACCTTGAGACTTACCCAGTAAGATTTGCAAGGTTTACCTTAGCACAGTAATTTGTAGTTCTTAACTAAGTCATAGCACCTCTTTGGAGGGAAAATTGTACTCATTTTCTCACCATTGTAGTCACCATTTTAATAAAGAAAGAGAAAAGCGTACTGAAACTGGAGAGATACGAAAGATATTTCTTCTAAAGTGGAAGGGATAATGATTGCCTTTGAGTTTCAATCTGGATGTCACTTCTCCCAGAAAACAACCCTACTGATGGAAAGGAAATTTGTTTTCTATTTCACCACTCTTTCCTTCATAGTCAGAGACGGAGAAGAGTTATTTTTCACAAATAGAAATAAGAACCAAGAGAATTTATCATGAAGCTTTTAGTAATATCTCAACTCCAGAAACTGTTTGGGAAACTATTTAAAAGATACCAAGAAGATGGGAAAACAAACCTAAAGCAAGTCCTCACATGGAACTAAAGGCATTAGGCAAGGAAGAGCCATCTAATATCTCTAATTCTCATGGTTGGGGAATAAGGTTGAAAAAGGGAGTGGAGACCATGAAGGTGTCGAGCTTGCCTGCTCTCTCTAAGCAGTTCCTCCTTTTACCAGTGCAGATGAGAGGATATGGGTTAGATGGGGCACTGACAAGAAATGCCAGTAGAACATTTCTTATCACTGAGTTTTCTGATCAGAGTGGACACTTGTAATTTTAAAGTGAAATACAGAGTTGTCACTAAAATAATTGTTGATTTCAACAGAATTAGGTTTTTGTTCTGTATTTCTGGCTGTCTGTGTATGTAGGTACAGCATCTAACAAGATACTTGTAATCCTTTAAACATTACAATACTTATGCAGAATCATATTGGAATTTACTGACTTGTAAGACTTAAATTTAGTAACTCACAGATATGTACATCAGGTAATGAACACCAACTCCTTTAAAAAGAATGTTATTCTTGTTTAAACTTCCCAGTTTTCCTATCTGGCATCTAAACAGAAAACCTTGCAGCAAGACTAGTTAAGAACCTAGATTTAGTAAAGAGGGAAGAGGAAAATTATGTCTTATTGTTTTTCAAACATATGCACCAAGTTAATATCCCTAAATTATACTGTTTGTACTTCTGTACGCTTACTTTAATGCCAAGCTGTGGTACTCATGGGTATAGATGGCCCAGCTGCCACACATAGTTTGACTTACTACGCTTATCTGCTGTATGCAAAGCTTTTAACTAAATAATTTTTAATAATTTAATTGAAACAGAAAACAAGTAGTGTTCTGCTTTTGACGTGCACTGAATAGCAACTTGAATTAACAATTAACTTTAATGTACAGTAAATTCATACTTCCAGTACTACTTCAGTATTATACTATATCTATAGGTAAAAGCAGTTTACCTGAATAACATGTTTCAGCTTGTCAGTAATCTGACTTATTACAGGATCTGTTCCCTTCACTTTTACTTCTGGATTTGCAGCCTGAGCTTTGATTCCACTCCCAACCACACGATGAGTATAGCTAGTTTAAGACACAAACACAGAAAAAAAAAAGTTTAGTAAGTTATTCTACTCTCAGAGAGTCATCTTCTAGTTCATATTAACTATTATGGCACCAACATTCCACTTTAATGAGATGCATTAATTTTGTGCACATACATTTCACAGAAAAGAAATACAGCATAATTACTACATTCTACTAAATCATATTATTTATTATAGCTTTAATTTTGCTACAAACTATAAGAAGAAAAGAGTTATCTACCTCTTGAAGCAAGAAGCATTCAGCCCTATGCATGGCTTTTTGTGTGTGCAAAGACTGTCTTCCATTTTGGCTTTGTTGAATACAAACTGGATGGCAACTGTAGCCTAAATGTGTGGCATTTCAGGTTTGTAAAACAAACTCCAGATTGTACAGACACATGTACATTCAGATAGAATATTTATTGCAGGACAACGGCCAATTTGTGTATAAATCACCTAGTGTTAAATAACTGATATAAGTACAAAGTAGGCCAAAATTTGCTTAACAGATAGATATGTAAAAAAGAAGCAATAGAAAGCAGAGATATGCTCATTCAAGAAAGAACTGCTGTAGTAAGTAGAACATTGTTTCTAAGATATGAAAACTCAAAATACAGACTAAAATTAACCACTTAGCAGAATTTTGTGACTTATTAAGATGCAATTCTTCATTCAACTTCCCACATTATCTGTAACGCTCAAGTTACGCAAGAAAAACTGAGTATCTACCTTCTCATCACAGATACTGTACATTATGTAAATACCTTCCATATGTTAGGTTTTGTCTGCATACCCTACAAGAAGATAGCTCTATATATCTCTGTCTCAAAAATATTTTACCAGCTGTTATGCCTTAAGAAAAAGAAAGGAAATGACTCTATCAGGAATGGAGTAGAGAAATGCCTAATTCCTGCCTATTAGATCTGCATATAAGCATAGACAACACAGAATATTCAAATTTTGCAGGATCTGTTTTATTAAAAACCTTGCAGAATGTCTTGGCTCTGCATAAAATCTTCCAGATATGCTACACATATGCTATTCATTAAACCAAGGTTGCTTCATAACAATATTTTCTCTTTGAAATTTGTTTAAATATCACCATAAGTGAGATTGAGGATATTCCTAAGGAAGCATACATAGAGCTAGGTATCATTCCTAAAATTCCATTAGCCATGCTCATATATATAAATTAACCCTTTCATACAAAATGTCTCTAAGTTTTCCAGAGGGCCCAGAGAGCACAACTTGCCTTCTACATGTGTGATAACATTTATTGTCTCCTTTAGGCATTATAAGATGACACTTTTTGGACTACATGTTCTGCAAAATGCTTCAAAAGTGAACACAAGACTCAGCAAAATTGTCCCAGACTTTTAAGATATCAAGATCCAGCAGTCTCTCATTGCTTAAGTTCTTTAAAACATATTGTTTCACACAGTTGATACTAAAATTCTAGACCTTCTATATACAGCTCTGCATTTAGAGCAACTGTGCTCTGCAAGCAGTTAAATTCACTGTAAGTGGATATGAAATCAAATTTAAATTCAGTTATGTATCAAGATATCACAGCAACAATCACATAGGATTAGTCACAAGTTAAAGCATTCAGCTTTATTCATTCTTCATTTGAGAAAATAGTCAGCTGTATACAATATTCAGGACACACAGTATCAGTTAAAGTAAATAGTGAAAATAATAAGCTCATTACTAAAAGCTATTATGGAACCCTTTACTGATTCGCTATCCATACCATTACTTGAAATGGATGTAACTGTTTCACAATCAGGACAGCAAAGCTTAAAGTACTTAATGTAGTTCACTGGTACATGGTAGGTGAAATGAGTTTAAAACCATCTTCATAGCAGCGTTGAATACATTGAATATATGAATGGCTCATATTCTTTACAAAGTGGTATTGTGGTTTATACCAGACAGCTTTTTGTGCTTTCTTGTAGCGACGGGGTAATTCATCAGCTTGTAATGGTGGGGTAAAGCTTTTTATAGGGGTGTTTACAAAATCTGCAGCCTGCCTGCTAGACTTGGGAGAATGTTTAGCACTGCAATTTGATATTGTCAACAAATTTCCCAGTAGCTTCTAAGGTTTAAAAAAAACAAAACAAACCAACAAACCTAAAAACCTTCTTCAAGGCTTTCCTCAAATGTTCTTTCCATCATTTGACTAAATCAAAATATGTAATTCAATATGGCATTCCTTCCTTCCTTTCACCTTCCAGCTGAACAACACTACACTCACCAGATGGACAACTGGTTTAGCTCAATACACTGTTTTAATGCAACACTGCAATTCCAGTTTGTATTAAAACACTATAAAAATCATAGAAGTTATGGCTATCCTTCCTACACAGTACTCTCATTTTCTATTTCACAGCATGCAAAACCTATATTCTCACTTTCTGTCACTCAGAATTCTTCAATTAACACCTTTTTTTCAAACTCAACTTCTACTCTCTTGCCTGTGAAATGCATAACTGTGAAACAGAATACCTTTTCTCTTCTTTTAATCCTATTGATGATATTCATTTCTGTAATAGTGAAGAAAGAAATAAACCATACAAAAGCTGAGACTTGCCTAGGCTATAATTTTACTAATTTAGCTCATCTAGGAATTATCTGGCAATGACTCATTCATGGCTGACCATCATTTCTTCTTCATCTATTTCCACTCCCTTGCACATCTAGTATTTACTGTAGGACTACCTCCCTTCTTTCACATGAGGGAAAGGAGCTGGGAACATAGTACTGTCTTGTGAGTGGAACATATATTAAGAGTTCCAGTCATGCTCCCGAACCTCTTTAGAGCTGTTATTCTTTAAATTCCTCTTCAGCTGTGGTTCATAAGGAATAATTGGATTTACTTACCAGTAAAAAGTGTTAGCATTTCATTTGTTTCTCTTTCCCACTGTCATTCTGTTATAGTTACAGAATCACAGAATCAGAGAATGGTTTGGGTTGGAAGGCACCTTAAATATCATCTAGTTCCAATCCTCCTGACATGGGCAGGACTCGTTTCACTAGATCAGGCTGCTCAAAGGCACATCCAACTTGACCCTTGAACAGTCTGAGGGCAGGGGGAATCCATATTCTTTTTGTATTTTCTCCAAGGCAAAATACGTATCTGCTCCCCAGGTAGAGGAGCTCTATTATAAACCATTAAAATTTTTTTCTAGAGAATGATTGGTTCTTCTTTCTAATGTAAAACATATACCGTTTTTCTGATTTACATATTTTCACCATTGTCAGCCCTGTGTGACCCAATGGCTCTTTGCTATTTTTGTTTGTAAGCTTCAAGTTATCCCAGGAAAAATGTCCAAAATGCATTTGAATGTTCTTTCAGTTTTCATGACTAAGGCAATTCCTATACAAAGTGTGATATTCTTACCCAGTAAGAATTTGCTTGTAGCAAATCTCAATTAACTTTCACCTCTTCTGTCCACTTTGGTGAGAAAAAAATACCTCTGCACAGAAAGCAGATGTACAGTTTGAGTGGCTGTCCTGGTTTGAGTTAGAACAGAACTAGCCTGGGAATATCCCTGTATATACCCCTGTCCATTTATCTTTCTGCCCTTGTAGCTTTGTAAAAAAACTGTAAGTTTGGTAGCGTTTTCTTCTTTTACAGACACTAACAGGATACTTTTTCTTTCTTTCAGAAAACTCAGTCACTGTCAAAGAACCTAGTCACGATATTTACTCAAATTGCATCCTTGCTGACTGCTCATAGGTGGGGTTTGCTTTCTCCAGTTGAGAACAAGAAGCTGAAACAGAGGTGACATGTGCATCAAAGCAATGACAAGAAGCACACTACTGTTCAATAATACCAGAACTTTAAGTCTATTAGCATTGAACAACTATTAGATCATTAGGTACTGGTAGTAATGACTTTCATATCACTTGTCCTTTTTTGCTCTGAGCTGTTTAGAACCTTTCTTTCTACATTCTTTCTCACATCTGAACTTTCTCTCACATGCAACTGATGCGATCCTTTCCTGAGATGACAGAATGAATTTGTGACAGCTGGCAGGCCTCCTCACCCTACACAAAAACATTCCCAAGCACAACAGAGGTATCTCTCCACCTAAAACCTTCACAAATGCACTGGCTGCCCCAAAACAGCTCAAACTCTGGGCTGTGACAACTGACACTGAGATTTTTGTCCCTTACAGGCCCCAGTAGACCCCAAATAACACAAAAGATTACATTCATAGAGAAAACTTTGGGTCCAGGACTGGTATAGTAAAAATTCATTTTATATTCAGAGAGAGTTCAATATTGAAATTAATCCTTCAGTTTATGAATGCCATTTTTCACACAGGAAAATGCCTTATAAATCTTCATATATGGAAAACAAAGAGACAAATCACAAAAATTAAGATTCACTTAGATGGAACAAAAAGAATGTAAGCCCATTTTGAAAATAGTTTTCCTCAAATGTGTATTTTTTGTGTGGCAAGATTTTGGTGGTAGAAGGGGCTACAGGGGTGGCTTCTCTGAGAAGCAGCTGAAAGCTTCCCCTGTGTCCAACAGACCCAAATCCAGCTAGCTCCAAGATGGAACTGACACTGGCCAAAGCTGAGCCAGTGTGACAGTGGTAGTACCTCTGTAATAACATATTTGTAAATGGGAAAAAAATGACTGCACAAGAGCAGTTGGAGGAGTTCAGAATAGGAGGGAAAGTACTCTGCAGACACCAAGGTCAATGAAGAAGGAGAAGAAGGAGGTAATCCAGGCACTGGAGGAGAGATTCTCCTGCAATCTATGGTGAAGTCCATGGTGAGTCATGTTGGGCCCCTGCAGCACATGGAGATTAATGATGGAACAGCTATCCACCTGCAGCCTGTGCAGGACCCCACACCAGAGCAGGGGGATTCCTGAAGGAGGCTTTGACCACATGGGAAGCCTGTACTAGAGCAGGCTCCTGGTAGGACCCACGGACCTGTGAAGAGAGAAGCAGGTGCAGGTTTGCTGCCAGAACTTGTGACCCCATGATGAACCCATGCTAGAGCAGTCTGTAAATAACTGTTTCTTCTGGGAAGGCCTCACATTACAGAAGTTTGTGGACTCTCCCATGTGAGAGGGACTCCACATTGAGCAGGGAAAAGTGTGAGGAGGAAGAAGCAGCAGAGACAATGTATGATTACTGACCACAACCCCCAATCCCCAGTCCCCTCAGAGTCTCAGGGGTGGAGGTAGATAAACAGGGAGTGAAGTTGAGCCTGAGAAGAAGTGAGGGATGTGGGAAGGTGTTTTAAGAGTTGGTCTTATTTATTATTACCCTAATTTGATTAAGTTTATAATAGATTAGATCAATTTCCCAAGTTAAGTCTGTTTATCCCATGAACTCAATTGCTGAGTCATCTCCCTCTCCTTGTCTTGACCCATAATCCTTTTGTCATATTTTTCGCCCTCTGTCCAGTTGAGGAGGGGGAGTGATAGAGGGGCTTTGGCAGGCATCTTGCATCCAGCCAGGGTCTAACCTCCACTCCAGATTTGACAGTACTGCTTTTGTGTGCCAGTTCACAGCCTAAATGTGGACCATTTCTCATGTGATGTTGCATTGCTAAATGGTGTTCTCACAGTATAGAACCCACAAATATGAATACACTCAGCATACTGAAGTAAATAAATGCATATGCTTCATTTTTTCCCTATTATTGGAAATCCTAAACCACATCAGATTTTCTTTCACTGCAAGGTGATCTGGCTTTGATCAATTGACATTAAAACCTATCATTTAACTTTGAGTCTTTGGTAATTACAGACTCTGACGAGTCACAAAGCAGGTTGAAAACACTTTCTCTTTCTTCAGATGTATAATAAGGCATTGACAAAGCCTTATGAAATATTGTTTTATTGATTCTTATCATAAAATTAAGATTACAGAAGTCAACCTCTTTTTGTTTAATCTACACTTTTTCTGCTTGAAGTGATATCTTTTGCATATAAACATTAAAAAATTACTAATATGTTGATTTATTTTCCACATATTGTGTTTAATTAACAAATGTCTATAAATCTAATGTCTTCAAACATTCTAGTATGAACTAAATGATCTGTCAGAGCTCAATGGGCTATTGGGAATCTGAGCATGGTACACAAAACTTCATCCCTGTAGACTTATATTTACATGCAAAATATATTTCACTTTAGTTGGTTGAAAAAATATAAAAATTGCAAACTCTTCGTTTGAGAGATTTCACTCATTATAAAGTTTTAATACAGCATTAATCATTTTCTGTTTCTTTCACTTATAGTGTACAAGTAATGGAAAAAACATTTTAAGGATCCCTACAGAGGTAGTCTGACTTGAGCAAGTGTTGCTCAGGTTTGAATCCTGGGGAAAAAAAAAAAAAAAAAAAAAAAAAATTTTTTTCAAAAAAAAAAAAAAAACAAAAAAAAAAATAAATAAAATATAAAAAATGGAAAAAAAAAAAAAAAAAAAAAAGACAAATTTCTTGCTAGAGAAGTAATAGACCCACCATCTGTGCTCATTTCTGTACAAGCATGGTAATGTATCACATCACTTTAATAGGCAGACTTGGTCCCCAAGTACTATTCATTTTCATCAACACTAGGAAAAAAAACAAGCATCAATATATTTGCATTCTATAAACATGTTTTAAAGTGATGAATAACAAGGTGCCCATTTTCTGAGCTCAATATATGAATATTTATATACATTTCTTATTATTCTCTATTGTATCTATGAATACAGTGGGTTTTACATTTGGCTGTATCAATATCTCTGTTTAAAAAGATCATACTCTATTGGCTGTCACTGATTTCTTGCTACATGCAGTTGGAAAAGCTAATAGAAATAATGGATATATTAATTCTCATAAGAATCAGCCATTTAAGACATGATGCTTAAGGCAGATCTGTAGTTCCATTTCCCCAACACAAATAATCCATATCGTGATGACAGCAAATACTGATACATCAGTATTGTCAATAAATGGTCATCATTTTCCATTCCTTCAGACTAGTTTTTTAAAGAATAGCACAGAATAAAGAAATCAGTGCTAAAAATGGGTATTAGCTATAAAGTTTTGATCTGGATGCAAACTTCTCCAGAGTGCCAATCCCAGTGCTAGCAGTGTTTTGTATGAAGAAAACAAAAATTCTTGGTTAGTAACAGATTAGTTCCAAATAAAGTCAGCCTTCTTTAGGCAGCCTTTCACACAGATAATAAATAAGTTTTAAGAAATCAATTGTTTAACTACAAAAAGAAGAAACATGCATTATGGAAAATAGAGAGAATTTTTTGAGTTGAAACCAACTATTTCAGTGCTTTGAAATAGAAATTCCTGTGATTTGTGAAGGTGGAACTGTGGTATACAGATGTGCATTAGAACCAGAAATTGGAGAGAAATAGAAAAGCATTAAAGTTCAGAGCTTCACCCAGACTAACATTTGTAAATAGTACAATCATTTCAATTGAATCTCATTGTAACATAGTTACACAGCTTCTGGACTGTCTAGAAACAGGTACTGAGCTGGCTGTGTTTCAAAACCCTAGCCTAAGATTGAAGAGTCAATAGTTTTGATAGGTGTAAGGATGGCCATGATCCAAACCTGCAGTGCAGATAGCCTATTACACAACACAGGCTGTGGAGACATCCTCAGTATCCATTCCCAGATACTCATTCTGTAATTCTTCACTTTCTTTTCAAATATGTGGCTCTTTTTTTTGTTTGGTTTAATTGGTCCATTTACTTCAGTGTTGTAATTTATAGAGTAGCATCTAAATAGATATTAAAAAAAAAAAAAAAAACAAAAAAAACCACAGGAACAAAAACAAAGAAAACCTAAACAGTGGTTAAACAGAAATCTTGCAGGTTTCCCTTTCCAACGTAGTAAGAATTTCTGACATGGTGACATGAATGTTTTTAGTGCCAAGAAAAAGATGACATAGTAATGAATAAGCCCACAGAAGGTCGCTGGTATAGTTTGACACTTCCTAAAAATTGTACTAGTAGGACCCTCTCAGCTGTGGAAAAGATGCATCTTTCAAGTACAGGAAGATTTTAACCTACTGTAGAATAAGGACTGGAGGTGATTTTAAAAATTAAAATAATTTTAAAGGTTCAACATTGTTCAAACATTAAGGAAAGGTATAACATTGGAGAAACTTTTAGGACAGAAGACAACTGATATGCAAGGAATCCATTTCACAACAGTGAAATCCCCCAGGGACAGGGACACCTCCCACTAGATCAGCTTGCTCAGAGCCCCATCCAGCCTGGTCTTAAAAACTACCAAGGATGGGGCTTCCAAAACTTCTCTGGGCAACCTGTTCCAGTGTCTCACCACCCTTATGGTGAAGAAATTCTTCCTAATGTCTAATCTGAATCAACCTATCTCTAGTTTTAATCCATTCCCTGTAGTCCTACCACTGCCTGACAGCTTAAAAAGTCCCTCACCAGCTTTCTTGTAAGCCTTTTTCAGATACTGGAAGGCCACAATAAGGTCTCCCCAGAGCCTTCTTTTGTCTAGACTGAACAACCTCAACTCTCAGTCTGTCATCATAGGAGAGGTGCTCCAGCTTGCTGATCATCCTCATGGCCCTTCTCTGGATGCGCTCCAGCACGTCCATATCCTTCATGTAATAGAGACTCCAGAACTCGATGCAGTACTCCAGGTGAGGTCTCACGAGAGCGGAATAGAGGGGGAGAATCACTTCCCTTGACCTTCTAGCCACACTTGTCTTGATGCAGCCCAGGATACAATTGGCCCTCTGGACTGATGGCTCATGTTGAGCTTCTCATCCACCAGTACTCCCAAGTCCTTTTCTTCAGGGCTGCTCTCAAGCCAGTCACTGCCCATCCTATATTGGTGCTTGGGATTGCTCCGACACAGATGGAAGACCTTGCATTTGGCCTTGTTGAACTTCATGAGATTGGCATGGGCCCACCTCTCCAGCCTGTCAAGGTCCCTCTGGATGGCATCGCTTCCCTCCAGTGTGTCAGCCATCCCACACAGTTTGGTGTCATCAAATCAAATATGCATCCACATCATTGTGGACAAGTCAGAGTGGACACCATCTCTGACTCCTGGGATCCGTCACCTGGCTGAACCTTGCTTTCCCCCCTTAGGGGTGCTTTTGGATAAGATCTGGACTCTTAAACTTAGAAACTTTCTTGAGCTGCTCTTTAACGTGTTTTATATACTATATATATATACCTTGTAGACAGTGTATTTATCACTGTCAATCCATAAGAACTTGTATTTCTGTTTCTCTCAATAAACTGCACTTTTCATGCAGCTAGTCGCAGAAGTTCTCTCAGTGGGTGCCATCAGCTCCTTACTGGCTGCATGGTATCGTGGAGCGTGACTAGGCAGGGAGTGCAGGGGGCTATTAGTGAATCTGAGCTGTATTAGTTCAGATACACTAAACACGACCGGACTAATAGTGCCAAACTAACAGTGCCCTATTAGTGAATCCAAATCGTGATAGTTCAGCCAGTCTGAACATGACTGGACTAATAGTGTCAAACTAGACATTACTCAGAATCTAAATCTAGCTGCCCCAAGCCCCTCTGATATCTGAGGACCAGCTGGAATGCAAGGGGGTTTATTTTCTCCCAAATTACTTTACCCTTTTCACACGACAGCTACTAAATACCTTCCAAATGTTAACAAAAAGTACATATTTTTAGATCAGAATAATAAGTATTTTCTAGTCATGGCAATGAGGGCCAAGATCCTTAAATAAGCATAAAGAATATTGCCAACAATATGCTTAAATAAGCATAAAGAATATTATCATTAGGATCAATGACAAGGTGCAGGTTTATCTGAAAAATAAACTATGTACAGGTATATACATAAAAAGCATAGGTATATGCAAAATTGTTAAACATCGAGGGCTTTTTTCACCTAGGACTGTCTCATTATGCTGATTCCCTGCAGGTTTCACAGGCTTCAAATCCACAGGATAAACCTACAGAGCATTGCACCCCCAAAAAAGAAAAATCTTCTTCAGGCAGTTCTAAAAAGCTGGTAACTGCTGTCTCTGAAAGATATAAGTCTCTTGCTATTTCAAAGTTGTGTAAAGTCAGAACAAGGTTGTGGGGTTTTTTTTAAATTAACATCAATAATAATTTGTAACAATAAAATTCAGTTTTTATATATTTGTAAGCTTGAAACACTGTAGAGACATGTAGGTTAGAACTGCACTGTTCCTGATGATGCTGAATATAAATGAAAGACAGAGGGACTAACTTTGCTTTAATGTTTTCAGGTTGACTAGGATATCGAGCAAGTAAATCCAGAAAAAAAACAGGATAGTGAGTGAGAGTCGAACTTGCTGCTTCTTCCACTGCTTGGAAGAAGTGATGTTGAGCTTTTAGGCAGATGGACCATGTTCCAGGGGGGAGATTAAAGTAAGAAAAGGTATATTATCACAGCAAATGCTATTCTCCAGAACAACCTTAAGCATCTTAGCAGTTGAGCTTCTGCCAAGAAACTTGGTGATGTTCTACGCTTTAGCAAGTTTAGCTGTTTGCCCCATGCTGATGTCTTTCTGCCAGCTGCCACCATCACCTTCTACCACTGCCTTCTTGGGATTTTCAGTGCTTGGTTCTATTGACTTTATCAAGAGTTACTCAGGAATCTCTACACTAATTTTTCTAGTTGTCATACTGAGACAACTGCTCTGGTTCTGAAAGGCTTAATCACTGAGGTGCATTGCCTTTACCTCTGAAATACTCATGGGTATCATGTAGTGACACTGCTGTAGAAGATCCAGGTGGTTTATAGCTGCTGCAGCTGTATAGACACTGCCTGACAAAGCTTATTCTTTTTATCATTTTGGGGCAATAGGATTTTCACCTCCATTTGCTGTATTTCATCTCAAAAGAAATCTTAACTGATAGCATTATGGTAAATGAGAGCACGCAGAGAACAACCACTAGCTCCTCACCTGGTAGCAATGGAGAAGTCTCGCCACTGACTTAATTTTCTGCATCTGAAACTTAATGAGATGTAAATGAAGTAATGCTTATTTCATCAGCTGACTGAAGTAAGCACTGAAATCCTAGGGAAATAGTTTGAAGATGTCCTGTGGGTTTGTAGTGGGTCTGGCTGAGCTGCTTTTCCCCATCCAGACCTCATGCTGCAGCACTGGGAGCTGGAGGGTGTTGATAACACACCCGTGTTATGACTGCCAGTGCTCACACAGCACCAGAGGATGGGGGGCAGGATGGGGGAGAAGATATAGCCAACCTGAGCTGACCAGTAGGATATTCCATACCATATGATGTCAGCTCAACTATAAAGGGAGAGGGCAGGAGGAGGATGGGGGGGCATTCTGGTTTGTCCTCCAAGTGGCTGCTACGTGTTCCTGGAGCCCTGCTTCCTGGACTCGGCCCGACATCGCCTGTGGACGGGAAGTAGAGAATAACATCTTATCTATCATAACCCACACCGCTTTGCTTTGCGTGCCGTGCTGAAGGGGGTCGGGGGGAGTGATAGAAGGGCTTGGTGGGCACCTGGTGCTGTGCCGGGGTCAACCCACCACAGAGTTCTTTGGGAAGATCTAGCTAGAGATAATACAAGAAACTGATTGAATTAATACTTAAAATAGTCTACTTATTTACTGTGTTTAGTTTCCTGAATTCATCTCCTTTAACTGGTATTTATACAGGAACCAAGATGTAACTTTTGCAATATGCTCCTCCTTCACAAGCTGGATTTTCCAGTTTATATGTTCTGGTTTGGAACATGTGTCTACTACAGGCCACCTGATCAGGATGAGGAAGCTGATGAGGCCTTCTACAGGCAGCTGGAAGTAGCCTCGAAATCACAGGCTCTGGTTGTCATGGGGGACTGCAATTACCCTGACATTTGTTGGGAAAGCCACACAGCCAGGGCATGCACAGTCCAGTAGGTTCCTCCTGAGCATTGATGATATCTTCCTAACACAGGTGGAGGAGGAGCCGACAAGGAGAGGAGCGCTGCTGGACCATGTAATGACAAAAAAAGAGGGACTGGTTGAGGATGTGAAGGTGGGAGGTACCCTTGGCTGTAGTGATCATGAGATGGTGGAGTCCAGAATTACGGGCAGTAGACACAGGGACACAAGCAGGATCGCTACCCTGGACTTCAGAAAGACCAACCTTGGCCTCCTCAGGGAACTGCTTGGAAAAGTCCCATAGGACAGCGCCCTAGAAGGTAAGGGGGCCCAAGCAAGCTGGCTAATATTCAAGCACCATTTCCTCCAGGCTCAAGAGCAGTGCATCCCAAAGAGCAGGAAATCAAGTGAGAGAGTTAGGAGGCCTGCATGGCTGAGCCGGGAGCTACTACAGAAACTTAAGCAGAAGAAGGAATTACACAGAACATGGAAGGAGGAGCAGGCCACTTGGGAAGAATACAGGGAGGTTGTCAGAGGATGCAGGGATGCAACCAGGAAAGCTAAGGCCTCTCTAGAACTAAACCTATCGAGGGAAGTCAAGGACAACAAGAAAAGCTTTTTCAAATATGTTGGAGGCAAAAGGAAGTCTAGCGGAAACGTGGGCCCGCTGCTGAATGAAGTGGGTGCCCTGCTGACCGAGGATAGAGAGAAGGATGAATTACTGAATGCCACCTTCACCTCGGTATTTACTACTCAGGCCAGCTACCAGGAGTCCCAGGCCTTCAAGACCACAGAGGAAGTCTGGAGGAAGAAAGTTTTTACCTCTGTTGAAGAGGATTGGGTTAGAGATCAGATGAACAAACTGGACATCCACAAGTCCATGGGCCCTGATGGGATACACCCGCGAGTGATGAGGGAGATGGCAAGGGTCATTGTTAGGCTGCTCTCCATAATCTTTGAGAGGTCCTGGAGATCAAGACAGGTGCCTGAGGACTAGAGGAATGTCATCCCAATATTCAAAAAAGGGCAAAAAGGAGGACCCGGGTAACTATAGGCCAGTCAGCCTCACCTCCATCCCTGGGAAGGTGATGGAGCAGCTGGTTTTTGCCACCATCTCAAAGAACGTGGAAGAAAGGAGGCTTATCACAAGTAGTCAACATGGATTGCGTAAGGGGAAATCATGCTTGACTAATCTGATAGCCTTTTATGATGGCACAAGTAGTTACATAGATGAGGGGAGAGCAGTGGATGTGGTATTTCTTGACTTCAGCAAGGGTTTCGATACTGTCTCTCATGGTATCCTCACAGCCAAGCTTAAGAAGTGTGGATTGGGTGATTGTGCAGTGAGATGGATTGGGAACTGGCTGAAGGACAGAGCCCAGAGAGTTGTGGTCAGTGGATCAGAGTCTAGCTGGAGGCCTGTGGATAGTGGTGTCCCCCAGGGGTCAGTGCTGTGTCCAATACTGTTCAATATATTCATCAATGACCTGGATGAAGGGATAGAGAGTACCCTCAGCAAGTTTGCTGATGATACAAAACTGGGAGGAGTGTCTGACACTCCAGAAGGCTGTGCTGCCATCCAGCGTGACCTGGACAGGCTGGAGAGCTGGGCGGGGAGAAGTTTAATGCAGTTTAACAAGAGCAAGTGTAAAGTGCTGCATCTGGGGAAGAACAACCCCATGGATAAGTATAGGCTGGAGGCTGTTCAGTTGGAAAGCAGCTCTGGGGAAAAAGACCTAGGGGTCCTGGTGGACAGCAGGATGACCATGAGCCAGCAATGTGCCCTCGCGGCCAAGAAGGCCAATGGCATCCTGGGATGCATTAAGAAGAGTGTGGTCAGCAGGTCAAGGGACGTTTTCCTCCCCCTCTACTCTGCGCTGGTGAGGCCCCACCTGGAATACTGTGTCCAGTTCTGGGCACCCCAGTTCAAGAAGGACAGAAAGCTACTGGAGAGTCTAGCGCAGGGCCACCAAAATTATTAAGGGAGAGGAGCATCTCCCTTATGAGGAGAGGCTGAGAGACCTGGGTCTCTTTAACCTGGAGAAGAGGAGACTGAGGGGGGACCTCATTAATGTCTATAAATATGTTGAGGGTGAGAGTAAGGAGGATGGAGCCAGACTCTTCTCAATGTCATCCAATGTTAGGACAAGAGGTAATGGGAGTAAGTTGGAACACAAGAGGTTTAGGGTAAACATAAGGGAAATCTTTTTCACAGTGAGGGTGATGGAGCACTGCAACAGGCTGCTCAGGGGGGTTGTGGAGTCTCCTTCTCTGGAGGAGTTCAAAACCCGCCTGGCCACGTTCCTGTGTGACGTGATCTAGGTGATCCTGCTCTGGCAGGGAGGTTGGACTAGATGTTTTTTCTAGGTCCCTTCTTCTATGTTTCTATGATTCTATGTACCAAACTAGAATATGTACTGGCATTACTAAGGGATTTGTTTTGTTCAGCTTCTCACATCAGTTGAATTCTAAATTACTTCACAGATTAGGCTGCTGGCACTTACAAGTTACAAGCAAACACCTGTATTTATATAGTCTCACTGTCTTTAAGAATAGTAAAATAGCACAGTGTGCTCACTACATTTTGTTTTATTTCACACTTAGGATATTAATTTTAATAAATCCTTCTCAGCTTGTTTTCTTTATGATTACTGATAATTGCTAGTTTACTCCTGCTATTGTTAGCATCCTCATCACTGCTGGACATTTCAAAATTCTGGGTAACTGTTAATTGAGAAATTAACAATTATCTGAATACTAGTAAAAAGTAAACATGCTCAGCATCAAATGAGTAAAAGGGTTTAGTAGTGCAAATTTTAATTAACAAAGCTGAAAAAATCAAAGGATCACTGCAAGCATAAAAAAACCTTGGAGCTTGGACAGGTGTGTTGGTTGGTTTTTCCTACTCTTACACAGTTTTTTAAGAGTAGATATTGCAAAGTGAGCCTCAGAAAACTCATCAAAAATATCTTACACCTAGTTATAAGAGACAGTACTTTCAGTAATTCTAGGACAGATTCCATTTGTCCTAGACATTTTCAATACTGTGTAATTGATCAGTGTTTATTTTAAAAGAAAATAAAATGCCTATGAATTTTTCAATGAGAATTTATTTTTAGATCTGTAATTTTATATATATTAAAAAAACCTGATCACATATATACTTGTTAAATTTACAGAAAATATATGTGTTATTTGTGCTTCAGACAAAAATATGTTCCTGTAATAATCTCTTTTAATGAATTTCCAAGTGTGACACAGAATTTTGTTCTTTTGTACAGCACAAAATCTATCACTCAATGATTTCCATGATGTTCTAATTCTACATTTGCTTTTCCAAAGCTCAAAAAAACCCACCAAAAATCCTTCATAATCTTAACTTGAACACCAGCATTTTTGAGAGGATTTTTTATATTGTGGTTGGAAACCGGTTCAACATATGTTTGATGTTAGCTGTGTTCTCCAAAAATCAGTTCCTAATAAGAAACATGAAGTCCTAGTGAATAATTTAATATCCCAAAGTCTTCATTAGGTAGACAGGTGTCCATCTGGAGACTTCCAAAAGCACCAACTTCTTTCCACTTCCTATGTATGGAACATTATGGAGCATGTATTTGGAAAGATTATTTTACTAAGCATCTTAAATTCAGTGAGTAATGCGTACTGTGTGAATGTGTACTGTAGGACTATCCTTCTTGCAAAGAATGCAAGTTCTACTGTAGTGAAAAACTAGTAAAGCTAAATTTTCTTTTTCAGAAGCAATTCTGTTGAATTCACACTGAAAATTCATTTCTGAAGCTTTCTTCTAGCACAACAAATAAATTCTGATCACCCTTAAAAACTGATTGGTAGCACAGTTGTGAGAGTTTTGAAATACACCGAATTTGCCTGGATCTGCATAAACTCATTAAGATAATCTATTATAAGCTAAGGTTATATGAAAAGTTTTTAAAATACTACATTTTCCTGATGATTTGCCTTCTTCCTTTTCTTGGACATCATCTCAATGAAGTAGTCCACATTAACTCAAAGAATTCTAGAACAACTCAGCCTAAATTTTGTGAAAGCTTAAATACATTTCCTCATAACTGCTGCTATTTCCTACTCTAAAGAAAATTTCTATATCAGAAATTTTTGTTTAGTTTTGCTTTGAAATTTAATCTTTACAGTTTCTAAATTCTCACTTGAAAGATACCACAGAAATTAGTCTCCTTGTCAATTAATAGTAGCCACCAAAATAGTTATCTATGTGTACATATCTCAGCAGTATGTTGCTAAATTCCAGGGACACTATTCTTATATACAATGCAAAAAGAAAACCACAAAGAGAAAGACAAAACACCCCAGACAACATCTTTGTTCTGCAAAACAGAAACTTAAACTCTGCAGGTATCACACACTAGTGAAAGGAATTCCTCACTCTAGCAATGTCCAAAATCTCCACAGAGGCAAAAGAAAAAGCATCTGAGAGGGAGCTATGATCAGTCTGTAAAGCATCTTAGCACATAAATATGTACTAGTAATTGCAAGCTCCATTGAAGAGAAAATAACCGAAGAGGAGCTTTGAGACAAATATTTCATTTAAACTAGGTGCCTTGGGTAAGTCACATGTTTAAAATTGAGAAAATAAATTCTTGTTACATTAGAAATAACTAAACAACAGACATATGCAAGTGCACTAAATCTAAATAAATAAGGACAACATCAACTCCTTCTTGAAGTATTCTTGAAATTTTCTTACAACCTTAATAATTCTACTGTACTTTCCTTTAATGGAGTAAGAAAATGAGATATATTAATTATTACAAAATAACCACACAAATGTTTATAGCAAATATCTGGCAAAACAAAAGGGTGTGTTTAAAAAACAATTCAAACAACTTGGAAACAGAAAGCTGTCAAACCTAATTGGTCTAAAATTGAGAAACCTGTTTGTCCTATAGGAAATTAAAATAACTCTACTTGGAAATGACAAAAGGGTCATGTAACTCTGGCATTATGTAGGACACCAAACCTTGGAGACAGAAGTCTGACATTTCGTATTCTGTTCTACATAATGCTTCAGCGTACAAACCTCGGGACTTGGAATGCACCTGATAATTTTGGGATTGATATCCAAGACAGCATTGGCACAGTCAGTATTTATATCACAGCCACGTGGGGACTATGACACTACAAATCATGTTAAAGGTGCACTCTCACAATACATACTTTGTTATTGAGTGGTTTGTTTTATCTGAGGTAATTTATGGAAAATTAGCACAAAACGACAGTTAAGTTATAGTGAAGGACTGCCAAGTAGATAAACCTGAATATGATTATTGACAGAAGAAAAGAAGGTCACTCAGCAAATAAAGGTCAAATGAAGGAACCAACTTAAGTCACTGTGCACTGCCAAGTGTGAAATGTTATTTCAGCAAATTCACTGACATGAGCCACTCAACGGATCTTTTCCTATTTATTCTAAACAGTGACATTCCCTGTGGCAGTGAAGCTGCTTTTTACTGTCCCTCTCTATTTTCAGAGTATGCTCAGAGTTAGCAAAAGATTGGTGGATTAATAATAAATCAGTGTAAGTGGACGATCCATCTCTGTGGCTTGGGATTCATTGTGTCTTCCTAATTTATATAAATGTGCATGAATGACAATGCTGCAAAACAGGAATCAATGACACATATCCAGCACATGGCACTTTTTGTCTTAAATGTTTTATGTTCTTGATGTTATTTTTGTGGAGTGGTGGGGTTTTTGGTTGCTTGTTAGGTTTTGGTTAGTTGTTTTTTTCCACAAATAAAGCATTTTAGGCTCATCTGTTCCAATTTTTGATACTGTTAAGTCCTAGAGAACATAACATTATCTCAAGGAGACAGAAGGCGTAATTCTCTCTTCATTCATACCAGTTTTACACTTATGCAGACATGCATACTTCATGTACATCTGTGTGGGAGGAAAATCAGTCCCCAACTGTATTGTATATTCAGTTTGGATGGATTTATTTTTTTTACAAAAGACAACAGGCATTTTACTTGAAAAATAGTCTCTCGGCAACTAAAAGCTTGTTTAGCTACTAACCCATAACTGTTTTCTTATTTCTCAGCTTTATTTTTTCACAGCACCTTTGCTGGATCCATGTGTATTACCTGATTTTCAAAATACCTGGATTACCTCTTCTCAGAGTGCAGTGAATAGCTCACGTGAAGAACAAATACAGAGTTATGGATCAGAAGCAATACAGCATGCTGTATGTTATTAAATAATAGCAACAATATTTACAGTATAATGCTAATTATATGCTACTGTTACTTAATCTTTGTGAGAAATTAAGCACTTTCCAGAATGCCATATTTTATCCGTTAGAGTTGAGGTAAGGTTTCATTCTGCACTGGTCCTTTACTAGCCTTATATGAACGATAAATATGTTCGACTTAACCTTTGATGCTTTTCATCCTTCATAGAAGGCATGATGGGTAATTTTTAAAGTATTTCAAGATAAATCACAAAGAATATGGGCTTTAAATAAAGTCATATTCAAAGATAGTGGCATATGCATGAAAAAGCTGCAATTTCAGAAGCCACTTGTAGCAGAATAATCAATGGAAGTGTCTGGAGAAGGCTGAAGGGTTGTCCGAGAAACCACTAAGAACATATTTGAACTGGCCTATTAGAACATATGGCCTTTATTTAAAATTTTGTTAGACAAAACCATATCATAGTACCATAAAAGCACATTTTAGATGAACATTCTTAGTATCAGACAGAATAGGAATAATGTAAGCATTATATACAAAGCAAATCATGGTAGAGGGGACATGAAAAGGGATAAAAAATGTTTCAATGTTTTCTACAACATGTAAGCCCAATGGTTCTTGCATTCATGTTTGATGTAGAAACATCTTTTGATGTTTCTTTAAATAGATGAACTAATTCTTTACCCTTTGTGGGTACAACCAATAATAAATATGTTTTTTACAAATTCCACTTATCACATTGAATTATTGTTTTCTTTTAGATTTAAATAAGTGGCTGTAAATGCATTTATTTTCTCTTCAGTGGATAAAGGTTCATGGGACAACAATAGTAAAATTATTTTTTACAGAAGAACAGAGATCATATTTCCAAATCCTAGTAAAAATAATTGCTTCATTTTTATTGTCACATGAATTGTTCTTTGTTTTGCCCCATTGTGACAAAATTACAATGAAAATCTGTGACTCAGTTTCACACTGACTCAATCTTAATAAAAGAGACCTTAGACAAATATGACATAGTTTTCCACTAAGAATGCCCCCATGAGAAGGCAGATGTCGAAATTATTATCAGTTGTATTCCACTTACCTGTCTATATCTATTTAAAAATAAGGCATCTATTGCCTAAGCTTCCCCTTCAGAGTAGGAGAAAAGAATGAAAAGAGAGAAAAGGGCCTCTTGAGGTAAATACAGCACCTACTGTAGGATGAAATGATAACTTGTCATCTCCATTGGACATGCCTCCTAGACAGCTATTCTAGACATAACACTAAACTTTCAAAAAACTAAACTAAAATGAGATTACATGAGCCTTGGGGTACCCATTGCTGAAGTCATGAGCTTCTTCAGTAAGCCTATTATTCCCTCTGGTTTTCAGTTTTACATCTGTAAAGTCATTGTAATTCTGACTTCTCTGTATCATGGAAGATACTATGAAAGACAAGAATTAAATATAATAATATGTCTAGCTATTGCAGTAATGGGAACTCTATACCTGACCATGAGTAGAATGTCAAAGAATTTTGGGTTTTTTCTGGAACATGGAGTTCAGTGCATTCTAGAAAACAGTGCAGCTGATGACAATTTTTTATATTCCTTTTTATTTCTAAAGAAGCTCGAAGTATTTAATTCACTAGTAGGACCTGACAAATTGAAGGACAAGACTTATGAGATATTTATACAGATTTTAATGGACTGCTGGAAGCTAAAGCTCTTCCTAAGAAAAGAAGGGTTCCACTTTCTTCCTTCGGGATTGGAAGGAGAGAAAGTCTATTGTCTATTGTAATTTTGGAAGCTCTGTGTGACTGCTTAGTATGCAGTCTGAAAGGAGAATCAATCTAGACATGGCTATTCTCAGAGATTTGATTTTTAACTCTGCTTGTGATATTGCCTTGGTTACAGAAATTAATGTCAGGTAAGTAACAAGAGGTTCAAGGATAATGTAAGTCAAACTGGCTATCTTCCCTATGGGAAAAGCTGTCAAAAGAAGACAAGAAAATGGGGTCAAAGTGTTGCCAAAAATGTTCTTCGGGAAAACAGCACCCTGCAGCAAGTATTACATATCTGAAAACATTAAATGGATCTTGTGTTGCAAAAATAGATACAACTCCTGTGTTTAGTTATATTTTCCTCTGTGTGTGTATATATATATATCCCAAGGGTCTTTTCCAACCTAAATGATTCTGTGATATATATATACAGATGTGTACATTTCTGTGATGATCTACATACTGAGACAAACCTAAGTATCTCTGTCCTGCATCATAGACTAATGAAATGATCAGCATGGTTATGAACAATGTCTGGATTTCAAAAACATTCTAGTAATGAGGCCATTCCCTGAGATAAAAAAAACATGCTTCTGTATTATGGGACGTAAGAAAGCAGGGTTTGACTTGTATCTCTACATACTTCTGATTTAATACTGAACAAGCAGCTGGAAACTAGGTCTTCAACACTACAAGAGTGTTGCAGTGACATTTTAGTCAGAAATTTTAGGTCACTGGCTGATGTCAGGAAAACCACAGCTTAATTTCTTACGCAAAATCTCTGGAGTAGTTTAAGAAAGGGATTCACAATGGCCAGCACAGTCAGTTTTGGTAAACAGGAATGAATTCATTGTTTTCAAGCTAAACATAATTTTGTCTTTTTCAATGCACACAAATTCCAAGCCACCTAAAAAATATTTCTCTTCACTGGGCTGTTCTATATAAATTTTACTGATTATGTGGAATTTGCTTCATTGTCAACAGAGGTGATTAAATTAAACGTAATGATTCAGGTGACTGATGTGCCTCAGATTTATTCCATGCTGTAACACAAGAAAGAGCTGGATACAGGAAGCTCTCCTCCCTGTTGACAGTGTTAGTCAGTCATTCATATCAGTAGGTCATTCATGTATAGACTAATTTGTCCAGACAGAAAAAGGACTGTGGTTTGTTGTTAATAGTTGGGGAGGAAATGGAATAAGATAAAAGTTCCCTTATCTTTAAACAAAGGTACATTTTCTTTTTTTTACAGTTTCTTGATAAAATGATGAAATACTCATGACAGCGGAAACTATGACTTTGACATCTAGTTCCTAGCAAGCCATCCTAATCATTAGACTAGAGGCCCATGGTCATTCCTGCAGTGTTTTTTCAAAAGCTCAAATTATGCCATACAAACTTAAGAAATATCAGTAGGACAGACTGAGAACTGCCTTTTTTGGTGCTTGCAATGGCCTTTATCCCTGTGGATTCTGAGACAATCAGTGGCCCTGAACACACAGGCTTTAGAAATGGCCCATACTCCCCACCCTGGTGGAATGTTTCTAACTGCTGCATTAAAGGAAGCAGGAAACTACCTGTTTTAACAGCATCAAATCCTTCTGGGTTTTTTGTTGGCTTGTGGTTTTTTTGTTTGTTCTGTTGTTTTGGTTTGGTTTAGTGTGTTCTAATCAGTTACACGTGCTCTGATAAAACTCAAAAGATTGCATATAAAACAGTCAAATCTTTTATATTGTGAAGGTCAAAGAGGTTGGTACTTGAGCTGGAATTCATCTGTTCTACACTCTTATCACTGGCATAGGCTTTTAATAGCCAGGAATGAAACAGAACTTGGCAAACTGTTTAATGAGGAAGTACCATTCAAAGGTAAGCAATAAATAGATGCAGCATGGAGCAGCATGAAGAGCCATGCAAACTTCTGATGTACAGAGGGTTGGACTAGAAACTGAGGAAGAAAACAAAGTATCCCTAAATGATCAGGGTCTTTTAATTCTGTGGAGATTTTTGAAAACCAGAATAGTACATTTCACCATTATGGATTTGGATCTAAAGAGCAAAAATGAAAGGAAAAGTAGACCTTTGAGTCCTTAATATAAGGTATTCAGGTTATCAGAGTACAAATATAACCATATTTAGTTTGTATTTCTGACAAATATCCTTTCCATCTCTCCAAGTCTCTAGCTTATACAGTGAGATAAGTAGTTCCATTTATTTGTTGGCTCAGAGGCCAACATATGGGTCAGCAGTAATATGTCTCAGAAGCAATTGTTTTGATACTAAAATTAAAGGAGATGACCTTATTACTCTAGAATTTTGGTAAGTGCTACTTTAGATCCATTTCAAATAATACACATGCAGCCCTAATTTAGAACTTAACTTTTTTATTATTTTTATAGTGCTCAAAATGAACATAATTTGTCTATGAATCTGAGTGATAATAATCTCAAGAACCACTCTATCTTCATTTTATTGAAAGTCTGATGTGACTAGACTAGCCATAGATTCCACTGAGATGAACAATAACCTGTAATGCAGATATTCAGTATCTTGTAATAGGCTGAACTGAACATCAGTGTTTTCAGTAACACTTCAGAATATACAGTTCTTTAGGACTACAGCCCTTTCTGTTAGGCAAGTATTTCCTAACAGAAGATAATGTGTCTGCAACTTCCCTGCAAAGGACCCAGAGGTCAGTACCAAGTTGAACATGAAACTACAATGTACCCTTGCTGCAAGTGGGCTGCATCAGGAGTGTTGCCAACAGGTTGAGGGAGGTGATCCTTCCCCTCCACTCAGCACTGGTGAGGACATACCTGGAGTACTGGGTCCAGTTATAGGCTTATCAGTAGATGACAGACATGGACATATTGGAGAGAGTCCATAGAAACGCACAAAGATGAAGAAGGGACTGAAGCATCTCTCCTATTAGGAAAGGCTGAGAGACCTGGGACTGTTTAGCATATTCAGGTCATTGGTTTTGCTACTTTGTTTTCAGAACAGAAGCGAGTCATCAGTGGCACTGAATAATTTGTTCAGCTTGGAGCATTCACAGAGAGCAGTGTTAATGCAATCTGTATTTTCTGACATAATCAAGACCCAATGTTATGCTCACCATTCAAAGGAATTTTCAATTTAAGGTCTTGATCTTTCAATGAGTGTATTCAAAGAGGTCTCTCTCCATCCAGATAGTGGAAAATTAAGACTTTGATTGCAAATAGGATTATTTTTTAATATTCTTTTTGATATTTTAGGCAAATAAATAATAAGGTGATGATATATCCTGATTTTTTATTTATTTGTTTAAGTGCTTTGTAAATATAGCAGCAATATTATAAAACAGAAAATATAATATGGACTTCCTAAAGACATTCTGATATTATTAAATTACCTCAATTATTTACCAAAATATTCAGACAAGATTGGATCTTCAATACAAGGTGTATGGTCAAGATTTTCTTCTGAGGCATGGTTACCCTAAATTAACTTTTTCATTTGTTTTATATTTTATTTTTGTAAATGGAAATAGAATCTAAAATACATTTTAAAAGGATCAAGATTTTAGTGATGATTCTTGACTGTAATCTTTAATATAATTTATATGCATACTTTTATATAATTTTTAAATATGTTTGAGCTGTCAAGTTCTTCAATGAATTGCACAAATATATCATAAATATATAGTTAACTATACATTAGTTTTCATTGGCAGTTTGCTCCTAGAGATTATATCAGCTTAATCAAAGTTATTTTTTTTAATTATTATTTGTTTGTGCTTCATTATATTTAACTATTAATAATAGACTGTGATCAATAAATAGTACCAGGAGTCATATTTTCAAAATTTTTAATTTCCAAACCAATAGTGAGTTTTGGTTCTGAAGGAGATCTGCCACAGAAACAAGCAAAGATGGAAACTTATGGAAAGGTAAGGTCAGACTGGCTGTATTTCTCTCTGACAAGTGTACATTGAAAAGTAAGGGATCGGCTTGAGAAACTTATGAAGAAATGCATATTAACATGAATTCTTCTTCCCAGACATGAAATGAGCATTTCTGCTTGGCTTTCTCTAGCCTGTGGTTATTCCTTAGTTTTTAATTGCTTCTGGACGGTTTCAGACACTTGTGTTGCTCTATTATATTGCAGTCCACCCTGTTATCATGTGCTAGGTTTGGAGTGGGGGCTACAGGGGTGGCTTCTGTGCAAAGCTGCTAGAAGCTTCTACCATGTCTAATAGACCCTATGCCAACTAGCTCCAAGATGGAACTGGCACTGGCCAAAGCTGAGCCAGTCAGCAACAGTGGTAATGCCTCTGTAATAACTTATTTGAAAAGGGGAAAAAAACCTGCTGTACAAGAGCAGTTGGAGGAGTTCAGAATAGGAAGGAAAGTACTCTGCAGACATCAAGGTCAGTGAATAAAGAGGAGAAGGAGGTAATCCAGGCACTAGAGGAGAGATTCTCCTGCGGCCTATGGTGAAGTCCATGGTGAGTCATGTTGGGCCCCTGCAGCACATGGAGATTAATGATGGAACAGCTATCCACCTGCAGCCTGTGCAGGACCCCACACCAGAGCAGGGGGATGCCTGAAGGAGGCTTTGACCACATGGGAAGGCTGTACTAGAGCAGGCTCCTGGTAGGACCCACGGACCTGTGAAGAGAGGAGCCTATGCTGGTGCAGGTTTGCCATCAGGACTTGTGACCCCATGGCGGACTCACACTGAAGAAGTTCATGCAGAACTGCAGCCCATGAGACGGGCACACATTGGAGAAGTTTTTGAAGGACAGTCTCCCATGGAAGGAACTCCATGCTAGAATGCTGGAAAAGTGTGAGGAATCCTTCTCCTGAGCAGGAAGGAGCCGCAGACACAACACGTGATGACCTGGCTGCAATCCCCATTCCCTGTCCTGTGTGGCTTGAGGGGAGAAGGTAGAGAAAATAAGGAGTGAAATTGAGCCAGGGAAGAATGGAGGGGTGAGAGAACGTGTTTCAGATTTGGTTTTACTTCTCATTATCATGCCTTGATTATAATTGGTAACAAATTAAACTAATCTCCCCAACTCAAATCTCTTCTGCTCATAAGGGTAATTGATGAGTGATCTCTTCCTGTCCTTATTCTGACTCACAAGCTTTTCATTCTATTTTCTCTCCTCTGCCTAGTTGAAGAGGTGGAGTGATATACCAGATTTGGTGGGCACCTAGCATCCAGACACAGTTAACCCCTCACAGATCTATGGAAAATAAAATAAATAAGGATGCAAGAATTTTGAGAGCTTTATAATCTCTTAAAGTTAACACAGGTATTTCTTGCATATAACGTGGATCATGCAGTCATAATCTTGACCACACTCTGGGCTGGTATTTGATCTTCTAAACAGATAAAGTCTTCCTGAAAAGCTTCTAGGTCTTTTCATTTAACTGTTTACTCTTCTTTTTTTCTACTGGCTTGAGTTAGAACAGAACTAATTCTGTTCAGTGATTTTTTTTTTTTCACATAAGTGTGTTCCAACTAACTGAACTTTCTGAAGTTAACAGCAGATTTTCTCAGACAGCGTCTGCTTCTAGAAGTGACATCGCTCCCCGTTCATAGTTACTACCAAGGATGGGTGTGCAGAAAGTCTCTTACTTATACTTGCTCCTATGCCGACCATGGTCACTGCTAAACCTTGTGTACCATGTTGGGAGTGTAGTAAGAAAGAGGCTGCACCTGTGGGAAGAACCAGACAGGACAGATGACCCTAAACTGACCAGTGAGGTATTTCATCCCATAAACATCATATTTGGTATACGGCTGAGGTATCATGTGGGTCAATCTCTTCTTCAACGGCTGTTGTCCAAGGAGGACTGTGTCCATTCTGCCTTCAATCCCAAGCTGTCTGTTCCTGAATCCAGTTCCATCTACTATTGAGTCCAGTCTGGGATTTTCCCAGTGACTGGGAGGCACCCAGGGAGGTTGGGCTCAATATTGGCTTTGTATATATTTATATATATACAAATATATATTGGAGCATGTCCAAAGATACTAGTGAAAGTCTAGAGAACAAGTATTATGAGGAGTGGCTGAGGTAACTGGGGTTGTTTAGCCTGGGGAAAAGGAGGATCAGGGGAAACTTTATCATTCTGTACAACTACCTGAAAGGCTTTAGTGACATGGGGGTCAATCTTTTCTCCCAGGTTATAAGTGATAGGACAAGAAGAAATGTCCTCAAGTTGCACCATGGTAGGTTTAGGTTGAACATTAGGAAAAAATTGTTGACTGAAAGGGTTGTTAAGCAGTGGAATGGGCTACCCAGGGAGGTGGTGGAGTCACCATCCCTGGAGTTGTTTAGAAGACATGTAAATGAGGTGCTTAGGGACATGGTGGAATTGGCAGTGGTTAATGGTTGGACTTGATAATCTTAAAGGTCTTTTCCAAACAAAACGATTCTATGATAAATTTCTTTTTACTGCTATTACTTTCATTAAATCTGTTTTAGTTCTCTTTTCCAATCCATTAGTGTCTCTCCCTTATTCACTTTCTCTTCCCCTAGTGGCCGACACAGACTTAACCTATGACATCTTTAATCAGAAGTTCTACTGTGTCCAGCAGTATTATTTCTCTCCCTCAACTTAGGGTGCCTTAGCTCAGCTGCAGACGTCTGGGATGCAGTTCGAATTCTCACACACAAATGCCTAGAGTAATTTTGAAAGCCTAGGATGCCTTAGCTAGAGAAACCAGATTTCAGATCTGACAGAGGAGCTAGAGGAGACCTGCACCATTTTGGTTTGTCATATGGATTCATGGTACCCAGAGTGCCTCCAATAGTGTAGGACACGGATGTTTATACACCTCAAGCAAATCCCCTGTAAGACCCATGTAGATCTCATCAATGTAGGTAACAGATGGAAAGATGTCAAAAAGTAACGAGACACCTCAGTTTAATAATAAGCCTTATTCCATACATGCTTCCATGTCTGAATTGAATTCCTACCTTACATTTCAAGTGACTGAAGCTGAGCTGACATGACATATGACAGAGTCAAATAAATTGGCTCATTAAAGGGTATTCAAATGAATCCAAAATGCTCCTCAATTTAATCCATTTAGTTAACCTTATGAACTAGGACCAACATATTTGCACTGAAAATACAAATCATCATAGAATCATAGAATGGTAGAGGATGGAAGGGACCTCTGGTGATCAAGTCCAAACCCCCTGCCAGAGCAGGATCACCTAGGGCAGGCCACACAGGAACAAATCCAGGGCAGTTGTAAAAATTTCTAGAGAAGGAGACTCCATAACCTCTCTGGGCAGACTGTTCCAGTGCTCTGTCACCCTCACAGTAAAGAAGTTTTTCCTCATGTTGAAGTGGAACTACCTGTGTTCCAGTTTGTGACCATTACCTCTTGTACTATCACAGGGCACCCCTGAAAAGAGACTGGACCCTTCTACTTGACACCCACCCTTCAGATATTTGTAAACAAGGTCGAACATCCCCACATTCCACAAGGGCACATTGCTGTCCCATGGATAACTTATTTCACCAGGACTTAAAGATCCTTCTCTGTGGAGCTGCTTTCCAGGTCTGCCCCTAACCTATACTGGTGCATGGCGTTACTCCTCCATAGATGTAGGACTCTACATGTGCCCTTGTTGAATTTCATTAGGTTTGCCGTTACCCAGCTGTCCAATCTGTCCAGATCTTGCTGAATGGCAGCACAGCCTTCTGATGTATCAGCCACTCCTCCCAGTTTTGTATCATCAGCAAACTTGCTGAGAGTACACTCCATCCCTTCATCCAAGTCACTGATGAAGATGTTGAATAAGACTGGATCCAGTACTGACCCCTGGGGAACACCACTAGTTACACATTGCCAGCTGGACTCTATGCCACTGATCATGACCCCCTGAAATCTGTTCTTTATCCAGTTCTCAACTCATCTCACCATCCACTTTTCTAACCCACATGTGCTTATATATGATCTCTAGAATGAGCTGCTTTCCAGGGATGGCAGTGAGGCTGACTGGTCTGTAATTTCCAGGGACTTCCTTCTTTCCCTTTTTGAAGACTGGAGTTACACTGTCTTTCCTCCAGAACTCAGGAACCTCTCCTGTTCTCCACAATCTTTCAAAAATGATGGAGAGTGGTAGAGCAACAACATCAATCAGCTCCCTCAGTACTCAGAGGTACATCCCATTGGGGCCTATGGATTTGTGCATGTTCAGTTTACCTAAATGATCTCTAACCCAATCCTCATTGACCAGTGGAGAGTCTTCCTCCCTCCAAGCTTTCTCTCTTACTTCCAGAATCTGGGATTCCTGAGTAAAGACTGAAGCAAAAAAGGCATTCAGTAGCTTCATCTTCTTGGCATCCTCTGTCACCAGGTCTGCCGCATCATTCATCAGTGGGCCCACATTTTCCCTAGTCTTCCTTTTACCATTGATGTGTTTGAAGAAGCCCTTCTTGTTACCTTTTACTTCCTTTACCAGAGTTTATTCCAAGAAGACCTTGACCTTCCTTGTTGCATCTCTAGTAATGTAATGCGTATTATCTCTATGAAACTAAACACTGTATACTAATAGAATGGTTAAACTTCAGTTTTAAAACATTTTCGTGGAAGTTAGCCCCTGATTGAGACATTCAAATCAAGATATGAAAACTATCTTCCATCTGCTGCTTCAGATACATAGAATTACCCTGTAGGGCTGGTGCCATACCTGGTAGCCTCTGCCTGCCTCCAGTATCATACTGCTAAGCAAGAAAATTGCACCCTGGAGATCTAGTAATACCCTCAGTGGAGGCAAGAAAGCAACATGACTCAAAAGTACATTTCATCACCTGAACCACTTTGTAAACATTACTAATTGTATTGATTAGGGTCTTGTTTCAGTTGGCTAAACACAGCTGTCTAGTGCTATTTGAGATACTGTCAGGTATCACCTCTGGTCAACAGCTGCTGCTCCAGAACTGTGCAGATCTCCTATGGTACATAAGCCTTCTCCATGTAGGCCATTTTATTTTATTTATTCTGGACATTTCAAATGGCACACTACAAGCATCATACCTTGCTCAACAAAAAACTGGTATTATAAATACTTGAACTGCAGTGGGAAAACCTGAAATGCTTATCCATATTTATAAACTAATACTAACATTAATGTATCCAGCAGTTTCCAATAACTATATTGAACTAAATAATTGATTTTTAATTATTATTTAAATAAATATCACACTTAAATAATAATTTGACATAAATTAGGCATAAATCTACCCCTTGGATTTGCTGTTTGGTTTTTTGGTTTGTTTGTTTGTTTGTTTTTAAGTGTCTGTGTAACCTTCATACGAGAACTTCTCTGATTTTCAGTATCACCCTCTGGGTCTTGCATACCATTTTTAGTCTGTGCTCCAAGCTAGATGGATGCCTCTTGCATACCTCTTTTGCCTGTGCTGCAAGCCAGCCCTGATCTGTGGGTTGTGCACTCAAGCTAATATGGTAATCCTAATGAGAGTACAGCACCGTGCTAACAAAGATGCACAGCTTTCAGATTGCAGCTTGCTGGCATTTAGCCAGCTCTGGGCACAAGTAAAATGAGTGCATGTGTGTCTGCAAAAGGCCAGGAAGATAAGCTGTGCCTTGCAGTAAGCCAGATTCCCTGCACTTCCTAAAAGGATCACGATTGGCAAAGGCAGGTGCTGAAGGGCAAAATCTATGAAAAGATCTGTGGCTAAGGTTTGAATAAATATGGGATATATCAAGAGACCTTTGTTGACATAAGACTTCTAGCTTTATAGAAATGCAAGAAGGAAAAATTAAGTCCCAGTGATATCTAGGAAGCTGGAAAATTTTTGCTTGATATAAGAATTATACATAGAGCTTTTTTTTTGTACCCACAGAGATCATGTTAACTGGGAATGAGATACAAAGAAATAAATGGTCCATTGGAATGTGTGGACCTGATATCGGAACTATTTCACAAGCAGGCATTTTAGAAGCTACTTTAGTTAAAATAATAATGTACTTGGATTATACAACAAAAATAACTGAATGACCCGTGTAACTAAGGAAAAAGTGATTCCCTGATTTCAAAATTATATGGTTTAAAAGTGTTTGGAAAATAAAAATTTTAGAATTCAGATAGAATATGACAAATGCAGTTATTAGAAATTATATTTATACCATTATGACAACCCATTTTGTCAAGCCACATTACATGAGAAAATGGGGGTTTTGTATATAAGCGTAAATAACAGGACTTGAGAGGGTTTTGTCTGTCGCTCTGCATTGTTTCTTGATGGAAGATAACAGCTTGACACTCAAAATAATGTTAACACATGACTTTCAATTTCTATAGTAAGAAACCTGTGACATTTTACAATAATTTCAGTGTCTGATAAAAGATAGATGCAGCAAAAGTTTTTAGTTTTATCTAACCTAATCTGAAACAGGTAAGAAATTCATCAATATTAATTCTATTGATGCTGCCACTTTCATTACATAGAAAAAGGCAATTTTTATATTCTTTGTTGGTTTGCCACTATATGCGTTTGTGTAGTGGGAATAACTGGTACAGGACTTTTATTTTTCCTTATATAAGCATAAACTCAAAACCACAAAAGTTTTTTTAAATGTGGCATAAAAGAACATAATAAACAATCAACTGTGTTCTTTTCCTAATGATTATAAGTCTTGTGGATTTTGTTTTATCAACATCCAGTTGAGTAAAGCTCCTTATATTTAGAGGAATATTAAGTTTTCACCAATAAACTTCTTCATAAGTAGTAGGCAAAAAAAATGTTAGTAGATTTTGACTGCTATTTAAGTGAATAAACCCAGGAAATGTACCAAATAAAATATGCATCTATTTAAATGCAGAGAGATATTAAGATTCCTTTTGTTTCTCACATACATCTTACAGTGAAGCTTATGATATCTTCTGATGTTATCCTATGATATTTTCACCATCTAGCATATACACAAATTGTCCAATACCTACACATACAGTGAACATGAACATACATGGGGAATGCACATATGTCTAACAAACTAAAAATATGGCAACTGATCAAACCCCCAAAGTGGGATTTTACACACTATTTCTTGTGTTAGTCTGCTAAAATGTACTGTTAACAGAAAAAGTGTAAAATAAATCAGTCAAACAGTGATTGTAACATTGAAAAAAAAAAAAAAAAAGACTTTTGATCTGCTTAAAAAACTGGCATTACAGGTTCTTAGCTTTCCAGTGGAAGGTCATTATCTGAACGTATGTAGGCCTGGATTAACTCCAATTTACTAAGTAGTTAGTTAAAAGTGCTAATGCTATATGCCCAGTTGCCTGAATCCCTAAGTCAGCGAAGGGCCAGAGGCAACTTTAAAGGGAAAGTCACCCCATTTAAGTCTGATTCAGCTTTTATAATTTCCTCTATCTCTCCACTTGTGACGATCAACATACTCCTGCAACAAAAGAAGACTTGAAGGAGATAGGTAAGAAAGTTAAACTCGGGGAAGAAGGTAAGGAATGATTACCATTCACTACAGAGAAAACTGAACTTCTCTCAACACATGGGGGACTGGAGGGCAACCACTGTTGCAGCTGTACGGCTGTACCAGTCGGTCTGCAGGTTGTATAAACAGCCTTCCTTGAGATAATTAGTAGAGAGTAATGTCTTCCTGAGCTAGCCAGATCAGTGTGGGGTGAGGTGAAAATATGTACATGGATCAACCCAACATAAAGTATAAAAACTGGACAACTAATGAAAGGAACTTTGGAGAGAAAAACAGACGTGAGTTAGCTTTTTACCCAGATATTCCTTCCTGGTGACCAGGGATGTCCAGTGTCATGATGGTGAGCATATAGGGATCAGTAATGGGAGTCCCGTCTGTATTGTGGTTCAGCTGTGGTTCAGTCAGTAGATTATGCTTGTGTTACGACTTCAGTATAGTGCTGTATCTCTTTGTTACATCAAATGGTAATGTCAAATATCTTCAAATAAGTACATTTTACATTAAATGTTTGTGGTGGGTTGACCCCGGCACGGCACCAGGTGCCCACCAAGCCCTTCTATCACTCCCCCCGACCCCCTTCAGCACGGCACGCAGGGAGAGAATGAGACGCAAAGCACAGGGGTGTGGGTTATGATAGATAAGGTGTTATTTTCTACTTCCCGTCCACAGGCGATGTCGGGCCGAGTCCAGGAAGCAGGGCTCCAGAACACGTAGCAGCCGCTTGGAGGACAAACCAGAATGCCCCCCCATCCTCCTCCTGCCCTCTCCCTTTATAGTTGAGCTGACATCATATGGTATGGAATAGCCCACTGGTCAGCTCAGGTTGGTTGTATCTTCTCCCCCATCCTGCCCCCCATCCTCTGGTGCCGTGTGAGCACTGGCAGTCATAACAAGGGTGTGTTATCAACACCCTCCAGCTCCCAGTGCTGCAGCATGAGGGCTGGGTGGGGAAAAGCAGCTCAGCCAGACCCACTACAATGTTAAACCCTCCTTGTGTGGAATATCTAAAAAAAACCTGGTCAGACAGTATTAGAGTCTGACACGACTGAACACAGGAGGCAGAAGTACACACAGGCTCCTTGTTTAGGAGGCAGGCAAGTCTTTTAATTAAGATATGAACGAGGGTCAAATGAGATATTCATGATTTAAGTCACTTGATACCTAACAGGATTACAGGGACTACATGTAGCTGGGTTTGATCAGTGAAGTACAGTCATTTAGAAAAGAATATAGCGTAGTCACATTTTGAGCAGCATTTTTCCAAATGTGTGTCTTCCTATATCTGTGTACATTGTCATTTGGTGGGAGCTTATGATGTTATCTGGGTGTTTATCTTTTAGCAAACGTTAAAAAAAAAAAAAAAAAAAAAAATTGTGAGGAAAAAAGTCTCTTCTCACTCAAGGCTCATCCTTACCAAACAATAGACATGTTCCTGATAGTTCTGTGAGCAAATGGTGACCAATATACATGCTTTAGAATACGTAACTGTATTAATCACATTAAAGAAAATGCAAGTATTCTTCATGTTATGAGAAAAAAGACAGACATTACTATCAGTACAGCAGCTGCACTTCAGCAATCACTTTTGGCTGTCAGAATAACTTATTCTAATAGGAAGATTCAAGGGAGGAGAGAAAGAGCAACCATATATTATGCAGGGAAAAAATTCATCACAGCGTCATGTAATTTACAGACCAATGAATTGATTGCCCCAGGTTCCTTAATTTTTAATTTCATCGACTGTCAGTACAACCACTGTAGTTCATGTCAACACCATATGTTACCTCACATATATGCCACTGCTTTTCCATGCACTTTCATATAATGAAGATCTAGCAGAACAATTTACTCTCCTGGATGAATCAGTTATAAGATTTAAAGGAACTTGGCTCTGTGTGTTCTTGTGTTTCCAAAGACTGCACTAGGTCTATAAGCAGGCTGCAACTATTAGGTAGGAACACATATAAAGGAAACATTTATATTTAAAGAAACCCTTGAAAAAAGGTTGAAAGGGGAAGAAATAGATGTAAAACCTTTTCCAGGTAGATTTGTGTTTTCAATTAAAATTATTCTTAAATGTCATCTGAAATAAGAAGCAAAGAAAGCTAAAATACTAATGAGAACAAAGATGCAATAATACAGTTTTATTTTATGTTATGATGAACTCTAAAATTTACATAGGGTTTATCAGTACGGTTACCAAAAAAAAAAAAAAAAAAAGAAGTAAAAATATAAGACTTAATATTTTGAATTTGTATTTTAAAATAAAATACAAATATAATATTTAATAGTAATGGAAGCAAAGATGGTCTGTATAAGAATTCAAAAGCCAAAACCAGACATGAAAATGAAAACAGCTGTAATTAATACCGAAAAATTATATTAAAAGGCTTATAAAACACAACATCAATGAAGGAAATTTTCAATTTCTCTTCTCCAAAAACTGCAGAAAGATATATTTATCTGTAATGCTCTTTCAAGTCTACAGTTAGAGATAACTAAAACTTTGCTATATTTTTATTACATTCCCTTTAGATGTATTAATATTCAGACACAGAAACTGTCTATTTGTTATTATGTATGTCTATATAGGCTTATGTATGTATGCTGCCTTATACACCTTATAGCAAGTAATTTTCAAACTAAGTGTTACTGTCATGTGTTTCAGCAAACCATTTAGAGCACCTTAAATAATTCAATGCAAACCGGGCCTTTCTTCTCTTACATACAGCACGAAGCAAAAATTAAGCAAGACTGAACTTTGCTTGAAGATAGTGTAAGATATAACATCAAATGGGGCAAATACCCTAAGTTTTTCCCAAACTAGAAATACGTTTTCATTACAGTGCTGAGCTATGGAACAATTACTTAAGACAATTAACAAAGCAAGCGGCAGTGACTGCCTTCTTTAAAAATAAAACTGGGTATGATTATTCTGTTAAGTGTGGATATTACGCAGAAAGCATTTGAGAGGTGTGTTGAGAACATGCCTTCAGATAGTACCTGTACAGGATTTAGTGTAGGAAAATCTGATTTGACGTGAGATAATCACAGACTGCTCAACCTGAAATTGCCTAAGATAATTTGCCTATGAACAGAAGCAGAACTTCTGGTTCCCAGTTAAATTTTTCTGATGACTTCGGGTGCCAAGGTAGATATTTTGATGATCACAGTTTCTTACATGTGCACATAAATCCTTCTGTGGAGCCAAATTTATTAACGGACTTGTGATGCAGAAAATCTCTGGCAGAGACCAGGACTGGCTGGATACTTGGAAGCAAAGGCAATTCATTATTATAGACCTGATCTGGAATTAAGCGAATGGATAGTTTAATTCCCCATTCTGTCACAAACTTCATGTGACCTTCAGCAAGTCCTGCTGGATTTACACATGTAGCTGTCTCCAGCTTTCTTTTAAATGAATTGGCATGAATCTCTAAAGCAGTGCAGTTGCATACACATAGACAGACCTGTGAAGCGCAGAGCTCTCTTGAAGCTAATTCAATCCATTTCTCTTCTAGTATTTCATTATCAACCAGATTCCAGAACTGAAAATATCTAAAATAACTAAGTTTTAGTAGCTATGAGATATTTCTCAATGAAAAAAAAAAAAAACCCCAAACAAAATTTAATTAGCTTCTCTTGTGCTCAACATGAACCAAGTATTTATTTGAAGAGACTTCTATTGTTCTAGTTTGGATAAAATCCAGATGGCATTTCTGGTTAAATTTTACTCCCTATAGAGTTGCTAATTCAGTATTGTAAGTATGCCTAGCAAATGGGATCTTGGGAAGTATCAACACTGAGTCATGTGCATCAGAGTAGTAAACTGCTCATTCCCATAGTAGACAGCCATGGTTCTCTCAGTCTTTGGCATTATTGACTGGGATTAAACCGTGAAGCTGAAATTTGCTGCTCAAATATCATTTAATAAAAACAATGCAGTGGAATTACTAGAGTTTTGTTTTGTCCTTTCTTCAGTTTAAAGTAATAAAACCATTATATTGAAATTCAAGAATGAAAAATTAAGCATTTCAAAAATTGCTGAAAAGGTTTACTGAGATATGAAACATTTCTGGAAGCCAGGTACTACTGTATAGGTATCCTAACTAATGGTCTCAAAATCAAAAGTATAATTACTATTGCATTTCTGCTTCTTTTATAGCACTTACTTTTGTTTTAGGCTCTGGGGAAGTTGGACAACAAAGCAACTGCATAAATAAACCTGTCACTCTTTTCATCTGTGTTTTCAGGAAAAAAAAAAAAAAAAATCATGATAGTGAAATTGGAAGACTTAAGGAAGGCCACTCATGTTACCCAGGAGAATATAAATCAGTAAAAGTTCATGACTCAGAGGTTCTCATTGATTGGAACATACTGGTAGCACAGTAATTTCAAAAACCTATGCAGTGTTTGCCAACCACACCACATTTTGTGATTGTACATGATAAAACATTATGACCTAGACACATCTCTTTGCAGTACAGACCTTTGAATCTCTTAATGTGTTTGATTCCAACATGGATCAGCTAAATATTGACAATTTGAAAAGTATTTCAGAAAACTATAAAAATCATATAACATAAAATATTTAATATTAAAAAAAACCCTTAAAATATCATAGGATAAAAGCACACACATTATAAAAACAAATGAGAGAATTAGTATTTCAAGGAAAACAGTATTTTGGAAAAAGGCACTTAAATGCCACTTAGGACCCTTTAAAAATGTACCCAACTAAACACTTCTGTTCATTCATTAGCTGTTGAAGATATTATTGGATGTCACAGTCAATTCATGCATGTTGCTATGCCAGTAATTAACTTCAAGTCACCAAGGGAGAAAAAGAACATCCACTCCTATTGCTAGGAGATATCTCAGTTAAATTCTCAAGCAAAAATAGCCTTCTCTATCACATGTTGCTATGAAAAAAGCAGATTATGTCTGAGCTGTATTGTAGCTTGTTCTGATTTATGGGACACACTGTGAATGCAACATCCACAGTTCCAAACCATGGAATAAAGTTCTACATGGTATGTTCAGTCCTGCTGAACCAAACCATAATATTTAAATGAACTATAAACAAATAATATATGATTTTCTCAATTTAAAGTTATCCAAGTTCAATTATTCTTGAGTCACAAAAATCATACTGCTTGGTAAAGAAAAAAGTTACAAGATTAAAAAGTGGAAACATTAGAATCATAGAATCATAGAATAGTTTTGGCTGGAAGAGACCTTCAATTAAAGTGATTGTAAAAAAAAAAAAAAAAAAAAAAAACAGTATCTTAAGTATCATCTAAGCTCATTTCAAATTCAGACAGAATGTAAAGATCATTAATTTTCAAGCACATGCTTGGTCTTGGTTTTAGCTATAACTAATGGATTCAATACAAGTCCTCAACACTACAGCAAGGTGAAATACAAAGACTGGTTTGCTAAATCCAATAATGTGATTTATCTCATTTTCTCTTTTATGTACTCTTTCACCACTGAAGATAAAATAAAATCTGTCAAAGCAAGGAGTCTCTTTTCATTGGTTAAAACTTGTTTTAATAACATTACATGCGAAGTAGCCTATATAATAAAGAATAGCATAAAAGTGATTATAAAGTACAAGCATCATTAGAAAGGATACAATAAAACAGAGTATTTCACTTAGGCCCAGAAACTCACCCATAAATTAGTAAGTGGTTTGTGGATTACCCATCTACTATTTTCTTTCCATTTCTTTATGCCAGAGAGACCCTTTTATACCCAAGGAGGCTGCACATGACACTCAGGACAAGGAAGGCATACACAGGATATTTGTATAGACCAGTTAAATAGGTAAAGAAGCAACTCTAGATCTGAAATGGGTTATCCGTTTGATAAAGTGCTTGTATGGTGGTCAGGCTTTCAGCATTCCTCATTTCCTGAGTCACAAAAGGTGATCAGATGAAGAACAACGACCCCACAATTGTTATTTTCCTTCTTTTATATGTGGTTTTGTTTCAAACACAAAAGCAGATATTGCATAAATGGAATACGTCCATGACCCATCAGGAGCTTTTATTCAGTTTGACATTAATTTTGCTTAATTTTCACAGTCAAATCCCACATATTCCTTCACTATCCTCCATCACTTGTGCTGTGCCTACAATTTATATCCATAGGAACTGCTCTGTTCTGCAGCTTGTGAAGAATGATTCCTTGCTCAGCCCAGTAGAGATGTGATACTTTGCAAGCTCCTTCTTCAGGGTTTGGAAAAATATTTGACAGTGACTGTTTCTTATTTCTTTTTTTTTTTTTTTTTGTTTTTGTTTTGTTTTGTTTTAAAGTATATCTACCAGACTGCTCCAGAGTTTATACCCCAACTCTATCTCTAAAGCGATAGAGCAGGCAGAAGAAATGGCTGTTGTCCAAGCAGGGATCAGTGAATCTGGTTCATTTCTCACCTGCTGCCTCTGCATCCCCTGTTAGAAGTACTGGCACTTTCCTAGCACTGGCTGCTAAGAAAGGTCAATACTTGTGTATTTTTCTAGCCTAATTTGAGTATTTTCTTGTTTATTACTTTCAAATAAATATTTCAGGATAGAAAAACTCACATATCATCTGTTTGTATAATTTTGCTTTTCACTCTTCTTTATTTATGTCTGTAATAATTAAATTTTATTTTCATGCCATCTAAAGGCCCATTAAATCCTATCCTTTAGTGGTGTGCCAGAAAATTATTTGACTTCAGGCCATGTGAACAAATATTTTGCCAGCCTTTTCTGATTAGCTAAGCCAACAGCTTGCTTTAGGAGTTTTTTTTTCTCAAAAACCTGACATGCTTTTCTTACCATATGTGGGGTCCTGTCCTTGCTCCATACACAGAGTCTGAATAGTCTTTCCAGCTTTCATCCTCTCATTGTTTTTCTTCTCCTCCTCCTAGAAACATCCCGCTTAGCACCTTACATACTCCAGAATTGGAAGACTGTGTGACAGGGATTAATCCATGATTATAGCTGACTTTTTGTCAGTCATAGGGCAGAGCACTCAACGAGGAGCAGAGTTTGAGAAGCTCAAACATCTGCATTATTGTGGAGTGTCCCTTTGGCTGTTCTGAGTGGTGCTGCTTTGGGCAGACATCTGGGTGAACTTTAAACAGCGTGGAAAGTAGTACAGAATGGTTAGATAGTGTCTTTCAAGAAGAAATAACGACAAAACCAAGAGGAAATTCTGGTAGTCAGAAGATAGGATACACAATAATACACCGGATTTCTTCTTTAAGGCAAGGATGAGGATTAGAAAAAAGAACAGGGTAGTCACAAGGTGCTATCTATTATTATCTATTATCAACTACCTGTTATCTCTCATTTTCATTATAATCATTGTTAAAATCCTCGAATAGGTATAGATTGGTAGAGATTTTTGCAGGATCCTGGATATTGCAATTAGTCTCACTCTATGATCTGAGCAGTAAAATTTTGACATAAACTTCAGAGACAAGGTCCTTAGAGGTGCTGCAGACACTAAGACCAAGTTCACATGAAGCCTGTATATACTGGGTGACTCTGAAGCTAAGCAATACTTTTTAATACTTTTGAAGGTTCTTCTGTAAGGATGACAAATCCAAGCAGAAGTAAACCTCACTAGAGCCACTTAGACACATCCTCACAGCTCTCCCATGTGGCAGTGTCCCTAAAAGCAAACACTGTCTGAGAAAAGTTGTCTTCGTTATGTTTCAACATACTTCATCAAGGTAGAAAGGTTGTACTACAATCAGCATCTTGTAATGCATTACATGTTTAAATACAACTAAAGTAAAACAGATGTTAGGTTAGAAAAAGTGACTTCACATGCAAAAGCAATCCTGCCACCCTGCAAATAACTACTTTTTTGTTTGTTTTTAAGCCAAAACAATAGCGCATCCTACTGCAATCCAGACCCAATAGGCAACAAAGTAAATACAGATTTCCCATTTTCCAAAGTTAATCATGAATTGTTGAGATTTCATTGCCCCAAATAATTATGACTTCTAATTGCAGGAAGGTTTCATCTGCGTATATCTCAACGTTACCATACAAGCTACGAACAGTTAAGGTATGTTGCAAAAAGGTATGTCTAAGAATAGGCTCTCAAGAGGATCATTATAAAAATACGTTTCTGTATCACCTGCCAGATCAGAACACTTCTACATATGGTCATGGCTTAATGCTTCCCATTGCTCTTCTCATGCTTATGTTCTCCCTTCAAGTCCCCTCTGCAATTACTAGTATGTTGGAGCCAGTGAGAAGGGTGTAAATCACCCCCAAACTGGTGCTTTTATGATCCCTCCTGCTGTTGTTCCTCCTCTTCCAGCTGCTTCTCCTTCTGTTATTTTGCCATTATACAGAATAAGGGTGATAATCTGAATTTTTCAGGCTCATCAGTTGACAAATATTTTTGAGAAAAGTGTGCCAGCCTTTAAGAATTCCAGTTTCCATAACGCTTATTTGGTAATTTCCATAATAATTTCCAAGCCAGTTTAGAACTGAACACTATATGGGGGCTAATTTGGCATTGGTTTTGACATTGTAAAGTCAAACAAGTTGCCAACAAGAGTGTAGCAATGTTATCTGTAGTTGAATTTCACACATGAAACATGGCAGAATGGACTTTCATGGATGGTGCAGAAGTTTAAAGATTTTATCTAAAAGTATTGGTATTTCTTTTTTTCCAATCATTATAGTGTTATCCAATATAATTCAAAAAGTCCATGTTATCCTTTTTGCTATGCAAAAGCCATAGCAACTGAATACTTGTTTAGCCCCACATTAAAATTTGGGAGGCTCATTTGGGAAAGACAAGTTGTCCCAGTGTGCCATCTTTTCCTCATAAAGAAAAAGTTTCAATAGAACAGCCATCAAGCATTCTTGCTATTATTTCAACTAATAGAGCTATTTAAGGCAATAGATAATTGGACACATCATGGATTCATCTGCTTTTCATTTCCAGTACTTGAAAGATTTAAAAAATGAATTCAACTGGCAATAAAATCTTTAAGAGCTGAAACAACTGTTTGAAATACCGCCAAAACTAAAGGTAGTATCCCTATCTTAAAATGCCTCATTTGCAAAGCAACTCTTCAGTATATCTTCGCCATAATAACATTTATTGTATGCTTTCCCTTTAGATACTGTGAAGAAATCATGGACACTTAAAAGAGACTGTGCTCTGTTGGTTATACAGGTATCTGAGTTTTTGTCTCATTTTTTCTTCTGCATTCAGTATTCCAGCAGAAATCTGAATCTGAATCTGTTTTACAGACAAGATGATAATCAGTTATATGAGGTCCGTCTTGCTAAACGTCATTTCAAAGAATTTTTCTGGATTCACCTAAACTGAAAAAAGTTATCATATGATGACAAAACACAAAATTGTGTTTAAAAATAAAAACAGACTGAAAGAGAAAGTAACAAGATAGGCCTATCATAACATTTAGCATATTTCCCACTTAATGCAAGAATGCTCCTTTTATGTAGTTTCTTCTACCATTTTGATACTAGTTAACACTATGTTACTTGATGAAATTCCTCCATTTTGTTATCAGTTATAACAGGATATCTCTCTCAATAGTAAGATATTTAATTTCTTTCTTTACATTTATATTCTTTGCAATACCTTTAAAAAAATGTCTTTTATCTTTCAATAAAAAAGTTTGTTATCACATCCAATTAGTCAAAACTAAATTGAATTCTCTGTACACTAGTCATGTCCTTTGGATGTCAGGGTATTGAAAAATGAACACAGTATCACTAGAGTATATAAAAAAGCATACAGACTCCCTGCTTCATGTTCATATTCTCTTCATATGCATTTTAGAAAATCACAATAGATTTTTCCTTCTGTCATGTCAAACTGCAAGGTAATACATAATTAGCTATGTAGGAAATATTACAGAAAAGAGAATATTGACATCCTGCAGGGTGAAATCATATTTTGAACCGTTCCTTAGCAGGGACTTTGAGTTTGCAATCTTCTCTTCAGCAGACTTATCATTTCTCCCAGTTCTATTCATTTCAAATGCCTGCAGAGACCTTTTTCAGTCTTTAGAGAACAATTGAATATTTCCACCTTTCATCAGGCGTCTTTGATGGTGCATTGACTACAATGAGATATGGAACTGTAAAGGCTTCTTCTGTCCTCCAATCTATTCATTTCAGGAGATATCACATGAGCAGCATTTGAAACTCCTTCTGAATTTCTGACCACATGGGAAAGAAATGTGGTCATAGAACACAACAGTTGCTTCCTGCCTCGATGATCCATTTTCAACCTACACCCCTCAGATTTTCTTTACATTCCTATTGTAGTTGTTTGATGTCCCTGAATTTGATTTTTCTTGATTATATTCCTAAACCTTAGGGCCTCACATTCTGATACCAGACCTTGCTTTGCAAATCTTTTGCATTATTCTGCTTATAAAAAATATATTTTTGCAAGAACATTTTAGCAATAGTTTTATCATCACAATTTTTGGATGCATAAAAATACCTTCTGCCTAAAATACCATCCGTCACATCCTTGCACAAAACAGTCAAAATGAATAAATATAAAATTGTATCTTTCTGATTATTATCTTTCCTCACCTCAGACTCATACTAGAGTTTAAAAAAGGTGTTCATTATATAGCATATGACTTTAAAGACATGTTTGTGGAGCAATCATGGTTTTTGTTTTTCTGCACATACTAGAACACAACTGTATGTCTTGCACAATACTGCATGTAAAATAAACCAAACAAACAACAAAAAAAAAAACAAAACCCTACCACCCACCCCCTCCCAAGATTTATATTCTACAGACATACCATTAAGTACAGTAATGTTTATCACCCTCCAGAATGCAAGAAACATCATCGCAATGTTTGAAGAGCCAATTGAAAATCAGAATGTTATAGATAATCAAATGAAATTAAGACCGTTCTATGCTTTGCTCCATTTTCCTCCATTTATTTTGTAAGAACTAATGTGAAATTCAGTTTTCCAGTTATAAATACAAATTCAAATAAAATTAAAACTGGTTTTTTTTCATAAATAAAAAAATATCTCTGTGTGTGTGTTTGGTATTAAGAACATCTTTAGCACATTTAATTGAATTTTGGAAAGAGAATTGGTGGGTTCCTCAGCAAGACTGCAATTTCAATGAATGGCTGGTATTTTGAAAAGAAAATATTTTGTAAATATTATTTCACTTAGTAATCATCTACTACATAGTACTTTCCATAAGCCATGATATGTGTATTTGTAGAGACAAAATATACATTAATTAATTATAGCTCTTTACAATGCAAACTCATTATAAATGATGTGTTCATTTTACATTTAGAAAGTGAAATTTTTTTGTGACTACATACAGTAAAAATAGTAAATAATTTTTTTTATACAGGTTACATAGTCACATTTGTCTTGGTATCTTTTCCCACATCCAAGAATAAATTTTTCTCTATTACAAACACATCTCATGTAATCAAATGTAGTATGTCATTTATCTCTCCATGTTCACATAAAAACTGCAGTCATCAAAACCACAGTTTGGGGAAAAAAAACACATGAATTTAAATTACAAATTTATGTTTACTACAATGATAAAAATGAATTTATTAAAATTAATGCATTAACACCTTTTAAATATAGATCTTAATCCTTAAGTTTATATTACATTCATTTCAAAGTAAAGACAAAATATCCCTATTCAAGAGCAACATGTCCCCTTAAAGAAAGCAGAACCATGCTCTCAGCAGACAAAGAAATGAGGCATTTAACAACCTTGTTGAAATCAATATAAATAAATGAGGTTTTCTATTTAGGAAAATGAGTTTTTTCTGAGACAGTTCTATTCTTATTAAATTCGCACCAAATTCCTCATAGATGGAACCTGGACTCTTACTTGACCACCAAAGTTTCAATTTCTGTTTTCTAATGAAAAAATTCTTAAGGATATTTTTATAGCTTGTTTCTTTTGGAAAAAAAAAAAAAAACAAACCAAAACAAAACACAAACCAGTTAATTACTGTATGAAAAGTATCTCTCTGAGTGATATATTATTTTTAAGAATACTGTTTGTTCACTTGCTAATAAAACCTAAAATCCAAGGTGCGGATTTTTCCACTTCTGTATGGCCTGCAAGAAACCATTAGCCTTATGGACTCTGCAATCAGTCCTGTAATCCTGCACTGCAGGATATTCCTGTTTATTCATTATCAGTACTGACTGCTCCACTGTACATGTATAATCCTACCACTTTTAGGGATCAGACTTTGAATACCTTTGAATACACCTTGAATACTGTGTCCAGTTTTGGGCCCCTTGCTACAAGAAGGATGTTGAAGTACTGGATCGAGTTCAGAGACGGGCAACGAAGCTGGTGAAGGGTCTGGAGAATTTCTCCTATGAGGAGAGGCTGAGGGAGCTGGGATTGTTTAGTTTGGAGAAGAGGTGGCTCAGGGGAGACGTTATTGCTCTCTACAACTACCTGATTGGAGGTTGTAGGGAGGTGGGGGTCGACCTCTTCTCCCAAATTAAAAATGACAGGACGAGTGGGAATGGCTTCAAGTTGAGCCAAGGGAAATTTAGGTTAGATATCAGGAAAAATTTCTTTACAGAGAGGGTAGTTAAGCATTGGAATGGGCTGCCCAGGGAGGTGGTGGAGTCCCCATCCCTGGAAGTGTTTAAAAATCGTGTGGATGTGGTGCTGAGGGACATGCTTTAGGGACCCTGGCAGTGCAGGGTGAACGGTTGGACTCGATGATCTTAAAGGTCTCTTCCAACCAGACAATTCTTTGATTCTATAATTCTATGACTTGGCGCAAAACATAACTCATTTGTCCCAAGGCTGGGATTCAGATGGAGATCAGGATACCTAAAATTAATTGTTTGTATGTAGGTGTCTCATCCCACACAGTGGACAACGAGGGAGGTGAATCTTTGTGATTCCCTGAAAGAGGCTGTCCTTGCACGGCAGGGCAGCCGGGGCAGCAGAGTCACAACACTGACTCCAAGGAACAATAACAAAACAGTTTATTAGCTCTCCCTAATAGAACAATCAACAAACAGTACGGATAAAAGAGTTAATCTTTGTAGGCGATTATTTTACGGCGCAAACGAATTTTGAGGAAGAGGAAGAAAGTTATTAGAGAAGAGGAAAAGAGAGGAGAGGTGAGGGAGTGAGTAAGAGAGATAGAGAGTAAGATAAAGAGAAAAGATTATCACCACCCGTGGATCCAGCGACGTCTCACTCGATCAATCCAAGTCTTCAGTTCTTCGGTGGTGGGTGCACACCAATCAATATTTTTCTGTCCCCTTTTATACCCTTGAGGTATCTGGGTGGCATTCCCAACTTCCACAGGAAGTGGTGTCGATTTGCATGAGCTCCATGAGCTAGAAGTAGTGTGGTGCCTGCCATCTACCTCCCCCATGGCGCAGTCAGCAGGAGCACTTAACTAAAGAAAAGACAGAGTCCCACCTATGCAGAACCTATCTCTTCCTTTTGTTAAATCATGTCTGCAAGGAGCCAAAGGGGGGCACAGAGACATTAAAAGCAATCAACACCTCTCCCTTCCAGATGGGTCTTTCCAGACCTTATCACCACACAAGGTTTGAGGCAAACAACAGCCAGGCTCTTACAGTAGGCTATGTTATAGACAATGGAAACATTTTTCACTTGTGTAAATACAAGCATTGAGTATTATCTGAGATCTAGTGTATCCATCACGTCTGCATGGGGCTGTCAAATGTGACCCTAAGGTGTACCTATAAGGATACACCTTTACTAACTACAGCTAGAGGCTTGCCAGGAAACACTACAGTAACTCCAACAGTGCTAAACGGCACTCTTTGGACAACTCAATAGACCCTCAAGTATCTGATCAGCTAGATCATCCTCCAGGTACCACTGAACAACCAATGAATGATGATTGGTTACAACAGAAGTTCAGTTACTGAAATTACCTGTAGACATGTATATAGGCACCTAACTGAAGTGTCATATCAAGTATCATCCCACTCACAAGTTTCCTTATTTAGGGATATCTGGAGGATAACAATTATACCGCTGTGTGCTAAAAAATGAAGAGCAGAAAACAGGAAACATTGAGACAAAGAATGTAATATGCAATTCCTTATATAGATATGTGTGTGTGTGTGTATTTTTAATCAGTTCAACAAAGGATTCTATAGACTATTATGCTTATATGAGAATCTCTTATTTTCCAATTGATCAGTTAGATTTTCCATTGAGCATTACACAGCCTTGAGTAGTAACACCATATGTGTAGTTCATGTTGTTTCTCTTGATGTGACATTGTTAAACATCTCCATTTCATCTCCCATTTGTGTATCCTTCTCCATAAAGTACCATAGGTGTCTGATGGCCACCTCTGTTAAGTTTTTGATTAAATATATACATTCAGTTCATTAATTTATGATTAAAATGCTTAGCTGTCTTAATCTCGTCATTACTGCTATTCTGTAGGTATAGTGCTACTTGACTCCTTAACAAGAGAAAAGAAGCCTTGAATCGTCCCACAGATTCCAGGCTCGTTATGGATTGTGTTAGGATACAATCAGGAGAAAAAAAGCCTCCACCTCAGGTTCTCTGAGTCTCGCAGAAGCACTTCACATTCTGTCAAAAAAAAATTTTAAAAGGGGGTGCACATAGGCTTCTAATACAGGCAGCATTAACTACATTGCTTAAGTGTCAAATTAAATTTTTAGATGTAGTATCCAAAAGCATTGGGGCAGCATTAATGAATTAAATTCTATGACACATAAAGCAGAGTATAACACCTATGCTGAATTTTTCATCTTAATTCCAAAGTCCTCTCTGCTAAATAGAATACATTTTTCTTCACCTACTAAGCTTACTGTTGCAGAACCCTACCTCCACTTCACCTATTGCAAGGCATAGTTAAATGTGACTTGTGTTTAATTTATGGCAAGATTCATTGAATTCTACACCCTAATCTGTGATTTCAAAAAACACATATTTTCCAACCCTGCTCTAAAAATCCATTTTTATTATCAGAACTGTAATAACAATCCTGTCAGAGAGTATCTTAACTCATCTGCTTCTTTAAGAAGCCTCATCCATGTGTTGTTTCAAACTACCTTAATGGATTATTCTGTATGCATAACCACATTCTGCAGACCTAGCGTTCATCATACATTGAACAGTTTGCAGTTCTTTTGCTGGCAGATGATGAATTCCTTCTTGCTTATTTTTCTTAGAAAAGTAGCCATGATGCATAAAATGTGTGTGTATTCTACATAAAAGAAGCCTCATATCTGCACCTACTTTAAATATCTTCAGTTATTTAATTTGCAGTTGTTGCATTTCTCTTCAAATGTTTAAAAACATTCCCACCAGACCAAAAACTGGGAAAAAAAAGTTCTCATCATAATTAGCAGAAGAAAGCTTTTATTCTGAGAACCAGAAAGAACACCACAATATGGATCAAATTTCCAATTAAAAAACTAAAATAATCTTAAATGGAATCCCATAGAAAAAAATCTTTGCAGAACAGTTCTTCTTCTTTCATCATCGATGCATAGACAGATTGACAAATAGATAGACAATTCCATAGTAAATATTCACAATATCATTAATTTTCTTGGCATTTTGGAGAAAAAAAAATTATACTCTTGAGTATTTCTAACTATTTTACAAGACAGGCAATTGTTAAAAACAAGAGGCTATTAAAATATGGTGTTTTAATAATCAGAGGTCACTGAAGATTTAACACTGAGAACTTTATTTTCTCTATATCATAATAATTAGGAGAACAGTTCTACCAGCTAGGTAGTGAACACTCTTGAAAAAAACAAAATATCATCTCCCATATTACAGTGGTCGAGTGGTTGAGGCCAAGACAGTCACATGAGTTTAAAAAAAAAAAAAAAAAGCAAAGCTTTGACTTCCTTATGACAAAATTCTATAGTGAGTCAATTTCTCATTTTGACATTACTGGCAGGGTTAAGGGGACTTTCAGTGAGTGCAAATGTAATTTATGTTTAGCCAAAATTGAAGAGTTGATCTCTCCCTGTTCTGCAGTTACATTCTAATGCATAATTTACATATAGCTGAAACATGAATGTCAGCTGAAATAATTAATTTTCAAACTCCTATATAAACTTAGTATGAAACTTCATTCTTAAACAAGTTGCTAGATGGCCTTTAATTTATATGATGTACAGTAACCTTTTCCACTGGCGAATGTGCAGTTTGATCTGCCAATTAAATTACAAAGCTGTTCATGCTAGGAAAGATGTTCAAAGGATGAGTGCATTCCTGATAGGAATACCTGTGAAGCCTCTTTCCTTTTCAAGATGTAACAAGATAACATTTCATCAGTAGCTAGCATTAACACAGATTTTCTTTTACTTGATCCTGTCCTTTAGCAAATATCACAGCAGACAAAGGAAAACAAACCAGCTTGACAACAGATCGTACTAACCACTGTATTGTCTAAACTGGAGACATTTATTTGGATTACTGCTACCTCATCATGTTTTTATTAAACCAGTTGAGTTCAACATCTGAAAACTGTGAGAAAAATTTAACTTAATTCTGAAAGATGATCACAGAATCACAGAATGGCAGGGGTTGGAAAGGACATCTGGAGATCATAAAATCATAGAATGGCTAGGGCTGGAAGGGACCTCCGAAGGTCATCTAGTCCAGCCCCCCTGCAGTAAGCAGGGATACCCTCAACTAGACCAGGCTGCTCAGAGTCTTGTCTAACCTTATCATCTTGTCCAATCCCCCTGCTGAAGCTGGTTCACCCACAGCAGGCTGCACAGGATCATGTCCAGGCTGTTTTTGAAAGTCTCCAGAGAAGGAGACTCCACAACCTTCCTGGGCAGCCTGTCATGGTGCTCCATCACCCTCACAGTGAAGAGGTTTCTCCTTCCGTTGAGGTGGAACTTATTGCATTCCAGTTTGTGTCCATTTCCCCTTCTCCTATCACTGATCAACACTAAGAAGATATGATGTTGAACATTAAGAATAATCACATAAGTTACAGAGGTTATGCATAAAAATATAAAACTAAAGAAATAATTATGAATTATTAAGTAATTTTGCTCTTATTGATAGGCCTCAACTTTGCCTCCTTTCTAAATCACAGCACCAATCAGCCTATATGCATGTCTATGCATTTGTGCATGTTCCTCATTCCCTAGAGACCTGTTCATTGAATGAAAAGAGAAAAAGTTAGAACATAAAGTTTTGCAAAAACAAAATTAGAAGACATGCAAATCTAAGAGTAATTTTCAGACATGTTTAAGTGACACACAACCCTATGTCTTAGTTTGGAAAATCACTAAGAATACTTTAAAAAAGCTGCCTGAAAACCTTTGAAAATCTATAATGTAGTAGACTCAGCCACATTTCAGTAGAAAATGTGCTACCTTAATCCACTTAGATACATTTTACTACAGGTTTCCACTGGCTCAAATTTCAAAACTGTGGAAAAGTATGAAAAAACAGAAACAGTGAGATCAATCCAGATCTTTTTTATCACTTCTGTCTCAATGGGAACTTGAAGCAGGGGGGAAAATCCATTATATAGTACCCATGTTGCTGTGTAAAACATGAACATGCAAAATTTTTCTTTTCACTAAATCATTGTGACACCATCTGCTCAGGATTGTTTTCATACCTTTTGACCTATTTCCATATATCAAAGCGAAACTAGTAAGAAAATAGAAAAAATATTCACTTTATAGCAATAGATTAAAAAAAAGGTTTACTCCTGTCATTGCTATGATAAAATTTGAACTCATCAGAAAAGTTCATTGAAACAATGTACCTAAACACAAAATTGTTTCTCTACATTTCGAAGACAGTCCATTCACTGCTAATGACATATACTCAAAGTCTTAGTTTTCATTTTTTAGATCCATTCATACTTTTTCCATAAGTCATACATACTCATGTCAGCAATATTGCAAAATGCTGGAGGCAGAGCTAAAGAAAACACCCAAAATGCATACAAATCCATGTAAGCATGGATTTTATACCATAAGCAATGAAGACACTTGACAACATTAAATGTTGGTTTCCTTTGCCTTCCTTACAAGTACAGAGAGTGAATGGCATCAGGACTGCTGTGGTTTTAAAGAGTGAATAATGTGTTTCCCTTAAATCCAAATTCCTATTTTCTTTTTTTTTCACTCTGAGACTGCATATCAATCTAAAGGTCAAGTTTTCCTAGAGCCATCAGAGGTATTACAGGAGGATGTGCCACCACATACCTACTATACTGTGTCCAGGGCACTGGCTACACAGATCACTCAAGCAATTGTGGGCATACCTATCTAGGTAACATCCCCAGGTTTTATTTTTGAGAGAACTGGATTCATTAACTTCTTTCACAAGACTTAATCAGAGTGAAGTATAGATGCGCCATCAACAAGGTATTGGTATGGTCATAGAAGATCAACCACGGACATATTAACTGAGTTAGACCTTGGCACTTCTGGCTTTTCAAATGGCTTGCCAGATATGCTATATTTAAATATTTTGGTATTCTGATGGAATCAACATATTCAGTTTTTCTATGAAGTTCCATATCAGCACTAATGAATGTATGTATTGCTTGAGATGTGATGGACCAAATGGACCTGACATGAAGGCAGAAGACAAAGAAAGAACGACCAAGACAAAGGATGATCTAAGAAAATTATCTTTGCAAAATGAATGACTGGGACAAAATTAGATGTGTCAGTCCAGTGATCCTAGTTAAAGCAACTATTTTATTAATCTTACAGTGTCATTAGCAATCTGGAACTACATTTGAGAGAGTTCTGCAATACATGGGCCAGTTTCTGTGCCGCTGTAAACCCACATCACCAGCTGACAAGTGAGATTCTAGTCCACTAGTTACAGCAAATTCTTTTTACTTAGCTAATCTACTTTGTTGTGTTGAGTGTATTCCAATTCCTTTATTAGCAAGGAAAATAAGATCTATGACCTCAGTTACTTTCCTGGGAAAACAGTCCTTTATCTCAGGATACAGAGAAGAAATATTTGATGTGAATAAAGTTGCTAAATAGAAATCTGAGCAAAGGAGAGCTCTATGGAAAATGTGGAAGTAATGTATTGGGAAATCCCCTATGAGCTACACAGGCTGGCAGGTGTGACTGAAGGCCCTCTTTTTCTGTAACAGTGACATTTCTAAAATCCTGAGTGTACTAAATAAAGTAGACAGCTTCTAGGAAAACAGTATTTTTATAGCTGCCAGCAGGTTAAGGCTGTGACAAAATGTAAAAGTAAAATGTAAAAGAAATTGACACACTAATTTTTTTCTTCCTTCTAATGTTCTAAAACTTGTGACTGGATTACTTGTGTTTCTATTACACTGGAGTGTGTGTAGAGATCATATGGACGTTCTTTGTTATTTTTTTTTCCATAAAGACTGCAGCAATCTCTGTCCTGAAATTACTTATTACAAATTTATATAGCACAGCTGGTGTTCTGTATAAGCCACTGGGCATTTGTTGACACTACACTGAGCAGGTATATTTACAGTACTCAAGAGAAAGCAGTATGGTATTTGTTTTCAAAAACTCCTAAAACATCTGCAAGGAACAATGAAAAAAGTAAATAGAGTCTACACCACTTCACTTCAATCAGCAAATGCTGAATATTAGGAATTAATTTACCTTCTATAATACCCTTGATAGATTATAGTCATTTATCTTAACTGCCAGGTAAGAGAAAAGAAAGAGCAGATTAAAGTTGCCCCAGAAATTCAGGATGGTAAAAATTATATGAAAGTATAAATGGAAAATTCTGGCATGAGACAATATTGTTCAGCACTAGCATAGAAAAAGGAACGAACACAATCCAGTTCACTTAGAACAAGTAAACCTTGTAAAGGTTATGGGTTTACTACATGAGGGAGCTATTTTAAAAATCACCACCTGAAACAGCAATAAATGTCACCTTAACCAGGTGACAGAATGACTGATGCCATATAAACGAAGGTCATGATTATGACTGAAGTCATGTTACAACATTGAGTATTTATTATTGAAAGGAAAAAGTAAAGTCCATGTCTGCAAAGGAAATTAATCAAAATGGCGGTTAACTAGAAAAGCTAAAGGCACAGGAGACAGGAAAATCTACAAATATCAGTGTTTCTGATCACTGAAATGAGTAGTAGTACTATGTAGTACTATGAGCATAGTAGTACTATGTTTTAGTGTGTGTGTGTGTGTGTGTATATATATATATTTTTTTTTTTTTTTTCCCCCTGAGGATAAATTCCTCCAAGTAACTTGAATGAGAAAATAAATTAAAAAAAACTTTTCAAGAAAGTGGAGAAATTACATGGCCTAACCATTCACAGCACGGAGCTTCATAAACATGCAGACATAATGATGTGATTTTGCTTTTTGTAGCATGGCACAGCTGAAGTTCATCAGACTTTTTCTAGGTCTATGTTCTTGTCTGGCTAGCTGGTATTTGATGTAGTTGCCGAAACATAAGATTTCATCACAGCGATACCTACTTTTCTACCTCTTAAACTTAATACAAATTATGACAATGCAATTTACTGAATGTCTTTAAAAAAATTAAAAGTATGTGTTCCTTGATGCAGTTGGGAGCATACAGAAATACCAATTATCTTGACCATCCCTCTGCTGGTAAATAAACTGGACCAAGACCTGGTCCTGGGAAAAAGTAGCATGGTGCAGGTCCATAAGGCTACCTGCTCTTCCTTCCCAAGGTGAGGTGGTAGTCCTCAGTGCAGACGTGAAGCTTAGAGCATTTCTCCAGTTGCTCATTACGGTTACTGTACTGGGTGGAAATCATAGAATTATCATAGAATCATAGAATGGTTTGGGTTGGAAAGGACTTTAAAGATCATGCAGTTCCAGCACCCCTACCATGGGCAGGAACATCTTCCACATGATCAGTTTGCTCAAATCCCCATCCAACCTGGCTTTGAACACTCCTAGGGAGGGGGCATCCACAATCTACCTGGGCAACATGTTCCAGTTTCTCACCACCCTCACAGTAATTTTTTTTTCCTTGTATCTAACCTTGTATGTCCCTTGTATGTCTAACCTTGTATGTCCCTTGTCCTGTCAATACACACCCTGATAAGGAGTCCCTCCCCATCTTTCCTGTAGGCTCCCTTTAAGTACTGGAAGGCTGTTCTAACGTGTCCTTGGAGCCTCCAGGCTGAAAAGCCCCAGCTTTCTCAGGCTGTACTCATAGAGGAGGTGCTTCAGACCCTTGATAATCTTTGTCCATCCCTCAGATCCACGTCTCTCCAATTTAGAGACAGGGAGATTGTGCAGGACACTGTTGAATGCTTTGAACAAATCCAGGTAGATGTCAATTGCTCTTCCCTTATCCACCAACACTGTAACCCCATTGTAGAAGGACACTAAATTTGTCAGACATAATTTGCCCTTAGTGAAGCCATGTTGGCTGTCACCAATCACCTCCTTATTTTTCATTTGCCCTAGCACAGGAGGATCTGCTCCATAACCTTGCTGGGCAATCCTTGGTATACTAGTCTGCAGAGAGCCTTGATGCTAACTATTGACTATTAATTGTTTGTTTTAACTGCATTCAGTCTAATACAGAAAAAGTATGTTATTGTGGATGCTGTTCTGAAAGACTTACAGGATTATTTAAGACTTTCTAAATAGTCTAATTAATATAGAAAGACTAATTATTTCTTCCAGTATGTTGCAGTATCTGTCCTCTCAGTAAGAAAAACTATTCTGTACATCTCACAGTACAGCTTCAAATCTGACAGATTTATTTAAAATGAGTTTATACACATCTGTGTATACTTTTTAATGTCACAATTTTAGGGGTCTTATGTTCAATGCCCTTAAGAGGTCAAACTGCATGTTTCAGACTATTTTAAATCTTGCACATCTTTCTGTTGCTGCACCGCAGGTCAAAAGTGCAGATCCTGACAGGTCACTAGTTCCCACTTGGTGATAAACTCTACTATGTGCTCTATAGGAGCTGCCACTGAAAAAGTCTAATGCCTGGAGCCTGCTTAGGCAGGTAATATAGGTTCTACATCGACATATTCTCTACTGTTAAAAGCTTCATTTGAAAATATTCTTCACTGACATTTTACTTGTAAAAAATGCTCACTTTTGGGAAGGTAGGATGAACATAAACAGTATTTCTTCTTTCCTTTGATTGTACAAACATATTTGTATGCATTCTAGTTTACAACAAGAGGTCCACATTCTGCTTTTGTAAATCAGAGTCCAGGAAGAATATGCTATTATAACCCAGCAGGAGAAAAATCAATAAACATTAAACTTGTCTCTCTGAGTAGGCAATGTTTATGAAAAATGCTGACACTAGCAATATGGAGGTAGTCCATTCTTATCTGTAACAAAACAAAAGAATGCATCAGTTTTCCTCTTTATATTCTGTTTCAGAGAATTGGTATCCTATATGCTGGAGCACTTGCTCAACTCTCCAGGCTGATTACTTGGTAACAGAAGTCAGGAAAGAAAGATCTATCAGCATAATTAATTGGTTTTGCCTTGCATACAGTACACTGATGCCATCTACAGACATGTTTAAAAGCATTCCTAAATGCATCCAATTCAATATATGATGCTTCTCTCCTGGATATTAATTAATACATTTATTTTACTGACTATGACTGGAATACTAATAGTTTAGCCATGGGAGATGAGATCCCCCTCCACTGAAATAAAATAAAAGGCTCTTATCAGTTCAGAAGAAATTGAATCACACCCTGACACAGGCTTTGGATCTTATAATATGTCCCCCTTCCTGCCCCTGCAAACCAAATTATTTGCTCTAATTTTGTTGCAAAGTCAAACTGTCCCCTAGTGAGCAGGTGATTCACTCTGCTTTATTCAGACAGACTGACCAAACCCTTCTAAGGGGTAAACTGTTCTGCTACATCCCATATACAATTTCAGCACATTGTCTCTTGATCTCTTGAGATTATCCCAACGAAACAGTTTTACCTGACAAATGTCAAGAAAAGACTAGCGCTGTAATGCACACCCTCGGGCACAGCCATACTTTGCTTTTAAATTCACAGATCATCCAAACCTTTGAGAAGTTCCTCTTCCACTCACTTATCTCTATTTTAAGATTAAACAAATGCAGTCTGAGCTGGTTTGGATTTTGTTTTATGTTTTGTTATTTTTTTATTTCTCTTAGCCTTTGTTACATCCCCCAGGCAATTCCGTTATTCACCTGTCACTAGCACTTTGTTCAAAATACACTTTTCACTGCAAAAACTGCAACTATTTATTTCTGGAAATATCACCCTGGATCCAGACATAGTCACTAGTTTGTTCTCAACAGATACTCTTTATTTACATTTTTAGTGAAATTGGCATTGGAAATGTCCTGTCTCCTGTATAACATCTGATGAGAAAGGGAGGTTCTAGCTGAGATATCAGAAACTTGACAGCATGAATGTAACTGCAGTGTTCTCCTTGCTCTGAGGTTGCAATTAAATAAAATTAGGTAAATACATTTAACATTCTTTATTACTAATCATCATATGAGCTGCTTACAAAGTCAAGCCTTTTCAAGTCATATTCACAACCACTTCTATACAGGCAGCTTCACAGACCTGCTGCTTTCTTGCTGTATTCTGAACATACAGACATTACTGTGAGAAGCTGCAATATAACATAGCTTACATGTTATATTTATTATATACATAGACATATAGACATGTATATATCATATGCACATATCTTAGCGAGATTCATGATTATTAAATCCAATGTTAATATTAGCAGGTTAAAAACTGGAAGACAAAATATAAAATCCTAATCACCTGAAATAACCTAAATTCATGAAATAATTTGTCCCATTCTGTGAGACTCCAGGTTGGTTTTAAAAGTGCACAACACAATTGACTCCTATTCAAAGCAGAAATCCACGGATATATATTTTGATAAAGTACTTGTTTTGTAAATTATTAAGAAGGGATAATTATAGCTAAACACTGTAACTTTAGACATTTTACACATATGGTTATTTAAGAACTGGTTAAATTACTCCTTTCAATACACAGAATAATAAAACCAAGCAAGAAGTGAACCAATAGTTTGACTAGAAGATTTCTAAGAAAGAAGAAAGAAGAGAGAGAAAGAGAGAAAGAGAGAAAGAGAGAAAGAGAGAAAGAGAGAAAGAAAGAAAGAAAGAAAGAAAGAAAGAAAGAAAGAAAGAAAGAAAGAAAGAAAGAAAGA
>JANVCC010000021.1:19310411-19445582 GCA_025345505.1 Todiramphus chloris collaris
AGAAAGAAAGAAAGAAAGAAAGAAAGAAAGAAAGAAAGAAAGAAAGAGCAGAAAAACACTGAAATTGAAATATTGCTGGATTTAAGAGGTATGAGAAAATAAACAACTCATATAAGCTGAGAACTCATTGCCTGGAAATAAAAAGAAAACCTGAACACATTAGTTGAGCACAAGAAAATTAGACAAAGGGATCATGAAGAAAGGCAAATCAAACATATATTAGACAGGAGAAAAAAAATGTCAGGGTGAAAAATCCATCTCTGGAAAAATGTGTACAGTGCCCAATATCATCATCATGGTGGAGCAATGAATTCCATTCAGAAGAGTGTTAGAGTACAGCTGCCAGGATGATGCAGTGAGGATTAATGCCACCAAATCAAAACATATGCCAAAACCAATTTCTTTTTACATCTCAGCAACAATATAGGATGCAAGAAGTAAACCTCCTGTAGGATGTTATAGTTATTTTTTTATAAAGACAGAATTATTTACAAGGAAGTAAATTGTTGACAAACCAAAAATTGTTATGAATTGGATAAAGAAAAAAAAAAAAAAAAGGGAAATCAAGAAGATATTAACTATTAGTAAAATACAGTTAATAATAGTATTCCAAATATGAAATGCAGGAAAAAGGAACAATTAATTTTAAACTACAACTTACTAAGATTACAAAAGGACTAATGTAGCACAGTTGCTGCTGACAAAAAAAAAGTGAACAGTGATCAAAGTCGCCTATTCCAATATTACGGTTCTTATGTTGGTTTGTCAAAGTGGCTCCAAAGCCAAAGCCTTCCACCAAAAAGGTGGAAGGGCTGCCTAGACCCGGATGAGCAGTACGAATCTCACACACAGACTGGTTTTGCAAGGCTGTGCATTTTTAGGAATCATGAGGGGCTCTTACAAATGTCATTCACAATGGAGGGAGCTGTAAGGATGGAACGTGAGACACAACGAGAATGTTCTTAAAAAATAAAGATTTGAAAATACAGTACAGGGAAATACAGAGTGAAATGTCCAGAATTAATAAGCAGGTCAAGGTAACATCGTTCTTTAAACATAGTTTGTGCAACACAAGGCATTAGTGCCTACAGATTCAAAGTAAAGTCGGAGCTATGCTAAGTGGGCCTGAGCACTGCTAGAGGCAGTAGCTGTTCCAGCCTCGTTCTGTACTTCCTCATAGTGTGGTGATCATGACAACTAGTGTTTTGTTGAAATTGGTGGAAAGGAAAAATATCCTGCACCCTTCATCTTTAAGTGCAGCTATATGTAAAAGTCACTATTCAGATAATTATTAACCAAATAATCACATTTCTTTATATCATGCTATTATGAAGAAGTGTGTGCTTTCTTAATACATTAATCTTTTATAAATGCTAAATGATTCAACTATGAAGCAGGCAGGTTTTGTTTGTATATTATAAAAGAAATGGGTACTATATATATGATCTTCCTTTTTTTTTTTCCACATTATATTATGAAAGAAGATGTAAATATATCTGCCAGAGATACAGCTCATATGATTTAAAACAACTGGGATATATTTAATGAGACAGCCAGAGAGACTCATCTGATGTGTGCATGTATAAAAATTCACTATAGCACAAATGCGAAGTGACTGGTTTCATTAACTGTACATTTAGAAAAGAAAAACTGCACCCAAAATGCTCTGGCTAGCCAGTTCATTAAAACACATACAAAAATTATGATATAGTTGGAGAATTCAGGCAAGATCTTGGTAAGAAGCAATATTGAGAACAGAGCACCGATGTGCCCATTTGCATAGTAAAGTCTGTAAAAAATGAAAAGAATCTAAGAAAATTAGACTGAACTTAAAAATAAGTTAGACTTTGTTTAGAGACAGCAGTGCAACATAATCTTTGTTTAGAAACATATGTGCAAATTACAAGTGTCATCTCTTTTAGGCAGAAAATTCCTACATCAGTAAATTATGAAGGGCCACTTAGAAAATTTCCTATGGAGGTTTGTTTGACAAAAAAGATATATCAAAACAACTAAGAAGAAATATATATGATACAATAAAAGAAGAGATGATTAATTGAAAAAGTCTACAGCAATTTCATCATTTCAAAACTCAAAATACATATAGATTCATATGGTTGCTATAAATTGACCATAATCAGCATACTCTATCCAAATCAAAATATTTATACATTGAAATGGAAGACAGATATTTCTGCAGTTAGACTTCTCACAACTGTATTATTATATGGGATTATTTAACTGTAAACATTCAATTTTATTTTAAATTCTTACAGAGATTACTGATATAAATATAGCTTTTGCATCAGGTATTTTCCAGTCTTTAGAAAATATGATTTAACAAGGTCTTGATGTCATATAGATTGAATAATATTTGTAAAAAATATGTAAATACCACTATCTGAAAGTAATCTAAAACCATTCATTAATATTACCTCTGAATTCTGTCTGAATTAGTGTTAACGGAAGAGTCTAAAGTACTCTGAGGAAATATCAGCATGACTATAAAGAGATACTATACTAATTGCCCTCCAAACCACATGCAATACTATTGAATTAATGAAATAAACTTCATAATTTACATTTATATTGCATATTTCAGGGTAAATTTAAGTATTAAATAAATCCTTCTTAAAAAATCGTGGACATTGTATACTATTCAGTTTGTAGCCATATTTATTTTTAAGGAATATACATATTTTAATATGCAGGTTCAACTTAGCTTAAAGTAGTCATGTAAAATAGTTACCTTGAACAGAATCGTACCTATAGAAGAACAGTAAATGCACCTGGGTAGCACTAATAGGACAATTCTTCCTACTAATAAGACACATGGAACTAGTCAGATCTGTACAATGAAGCTATCTTGAGCTCCAAGACACAAGTGGTCATATGCAGGCTCACTATTCCAAATAGTCCTTTCCACTCTTGTTAATTCCAAATTATCAGAAATATGTACAGCCATGACCTGGGACACACATCTATGGCACAGGTCAAAAGTCTTCCAAGCCTTGGTCCAATAATGTAAAAGTAATAAAGCTAAAATTTTCAGCACCATAGTAGACTGGCATAATGCATTTTTAAGTATATGCATTATAGGAAATCCTATATCTTTCCGGACATACCTGTATATGAATTAATCTCCTTGTGTAATTTCTATATGGTAGACATCTGCAGAATCTGACTTCTAAAATCAGTCATAAACACTTGTTAGTATTTCTTCTGTACACTTCTAATCTCCTGATTTGAATTTAGTAAGTATTACTGCCTAAGATGTTTTGCTCTTTGGCATATTCTACTTTAGGGAGCGATTGGAAAGATGCCTGTGACATCAGGCCATGAACATACACCAACACAGGGACACCAGGATGCAGGGTCTGTCTTGGGTGTTCACCTGCTAGCCAGGGAATTCACCATGCTTCATCTTATCTCTATCTAAGTTAAATTGCAATGAAAATGGAAAAGTACCTTTTGGGGGGAGTTCTTTTGATGATGATATACCTCTATACAACCTAGCAAATTCATGCTGTCTCTGTATTATGAAAAGATAACTCTGAAGCAGATATTCCACTGTGACCAATGTCTAAATTAAAGACAACTAAGGATTAAAGTCACCCAAGGATTACAGTATGGATGTAAAATACAGGCAGTCTACATCATTTGGACTGTATTCAAGAGACTGGAAGTAGGTTAGCAAGAATTTAAGGTATTTTTGTATATATATTGTTTGTTTCAGACTGTTGGTGTAACACCTGTGTTCCTTCTGTGCTGAGGACCAGAACCTAGATATGGGAATGACAACTAGACAGAAGAAGGGTTGACAGTTCTACCCCAAAAGGACGTATTGAAGAAAGGGTCATCGGTCATCCAGAGGGTACACTGGAAGCATTTGATGCTACAGATGTAGCTTAGATGCTGAAAAGGTGTATGGAATATAAAAACTTCCAAAGCAAAAGTGAGCATACTATTCTAAACATCCCTCATCAGTTTGTTATTATCCTATTCTATTCTCTGCATCACTAATAAAAGGAGAAAAAAAGATCTTGTGTTTTCTAACACTGACACCACAGATGCTTTAGCACATGATGTTGCCACATCTCAGTTTAGAATCTAACTCAGAATGCACCTATTTAGATTATTCAATTAGGATACACTTTAATCATTTGTTTCAATGAAAAAAATGAGAAAACTAGATGATAAACTCTCCAACAAAGACAATGTGGGTTAGGGAGATGGACAATTTAAGGAAAGATAATTACTGTGAAATGGTGAGTATACAACACACACAGAGGCTGACTGTTTCAATTAACTCTCCAGTATATCTGATCTATCACTATTATATTAAATTAACATTTGTGTGATATGAACATTCCCTGATACCAAGAAAAACAGGTGTAGAACAGCCCTTGCCTATGCTAGTGAGATCTCTTAGCCTTCAAAACAGGGTGACTGGAGCATATTGCTTACTGGGAACAGTGCCTAGAACCTTCTATCTCCCAAATTATGCCTGGGAATTGTTTGATAAAGTGCCAGTTGACACAAATCAAAAGTCTTCCAGGGACTGTTCTAACAACTTGACAGGATAGATCATCATTTCCTGATGCCAAGGTAGATTGCTGAACACTACTTTATATACACATAAAAAATTAAAAAAATACATACATATATATATAAAAATATAGAAATATATATTGTTCATGTGACCATAAGTTCTGATTGGCCAGGAGCTCCCAACTTCCCAGAAACTCCAGTGAAAAAATTCAAAATATTACTTTGCTTTACTCACCTTCTGTCAGACTGCACTGGGAATTGACTACAGGGAAGCAGGACGCTTGGGAACAGATATCAGCTCAGCCTGTTCTAACTGGGCATTTTTTATTTAGAGAAGCATAGTTCATCTGGATATGGAATTGAGTGTACTTGTATACAATATAATAATAATTTAAACTAATTTGTTCCTGTATATTAAATACTAAGTGAGCAATCACTGTGTATAAATAAAAAAGAAAACTATCAGCAGAGGAGGGGCATGTCAGCTTTGACAAGAAAATTATATGGATTTTGTTTAGAGCACATGATTTCATCTTTTATCTATAAATCCACTAATATCTTCTAATTCACTTGACAGACTGCTCTTGTCCTCACTTTAAGGAGCATGACTATGACAAGCAATGGGGGTAGAAGTTTACCTGTATATGTAAAAGAGGTGGCTGCCAAGGCAGCTTCATATGTGCAATCCCCTTCCCTTTGAAATGATACCTTTATTCCTGGATCTAACACACCCCATAATCTTTCAAAAAGACTGCACATCCCATCTTCTTAAGCCAGCACTGGGGTGGAGTTTCCATTGGGAATAAGAAGGGATGCAGTGGGAAATTTTTTGAGTCAGTTCACTGCTAATGAGTACCATCTGGCTGGAAGGAAAGCAAAAAGCCGCTGGCTTGATCAAATTTCTTGTACCTGCTTTATTTTGTGTTTTCAAAAGGGATATACACAAACTCTGGACTGGCAATCTTTGCAGGAGACTTTCCAAAACTAAAAAAATAAAACATAAAATTAAAATACAGAAAATAAAAAATTAACTTACTGATAGTGTCCTTAATAAGACTAATTTCTTCAAGTTGCAAAGCAATTAATACCATTACTCCTTATAACATACAGATGAAAGCACTATGACTGCACACATTGTTACCTCAGCTAAGCCTTGTGCTCTCCTTTTCAAGCAGGGACACAGTCCTGGTCTAAACAGTGGTTGCATTTCCTCTGAATGAAAAAGTACTCTGAAGCAACTCATGTTTAATGGTATTATGTGGAGGGCAATCTACATGTGATACTTTTTAGCTAAGAACTATCCAATCTAATGCCACCACTTAGTGTAATCACAGACATGTCTACAGCTTGCATAGACTCAGATGACTGATATTCTGACAGGAACGTGGTTGTAGTAGTTTGGTTTTGTTTTTTTTTTTTTTTTTGCAGACAGGAGCTTAACTATTAACCCAGGTTCCTACTTCAATCCAGTATGTCCTGGACTCCACACTACCTAGTTTTAAATCAATTCAGTGTATATATAAACATATATACTGGACAGTGAATTGCAGTCATGCCCTTGAATATAATACAGATATAGTCATCAATAACAACATTGGTGATTTCCATTCATCCAGTTCAAGGAAGTAGTTAGATACATACATAATTCAATGCTACATAACTGTGTCTATCCCCATTATCAGGAATCACACTTTCCACTTTTTCCTTCCTTTCACCTCTGACAGAGCTAAAGCTGTTTCAGTCACTGTTAAATCCAGTGGGGTTTGGAGGTTTGGGGTGGGTATTTTTGGCAGCTACCTCTACACAACAATATGCTGTGAGCCCCTGCTCTTCCACTACCCCCTGCAAGCAATCTGCCATTAAAAATATACTTAAAGATGAAGAATGTTTATATCTCTGCTCCATTCTGAAGCTTCTTTTCCTCTGATCCAGAGTCTCTGGGCTGGCATCACAAGTTACTGCATCACCAGACTACAGTGGCAGAAATCTTGGCAGCCAGACAAAAGGTAATGAAAATTTCAAAGGTACAAGGCTCTTCTCGGAGCTGCATAAAGTGACAGGGTTGTCAGTGGAATCATAACAGAAGCATCTAAGTAAAAAGGAAAAAAAAAAAAAAAAACAAAAAAATTTTGTACAAAATTGGTGGTGTTTTGTTTGTTTTATTTTCTGGAGATAATTAAAACTCAAGTTTACAAATATTGTATATGTATTTTAATATAAAAAGTCTTTCCCAGTGCTAGGGAGGTTGTTGCTATTAAAGGGACTGGCAGAGGAGGGAAATGTTATTTGTTTTTGGTTTTGTTTTTTTTTCTAAGGGCAGAAGAAATACCTCTCAGATTAAACATTTAAGACCCTGTCAGGAATGAAGAGTAAACATACAAACATGGTTGGCATTCTGTGTCCTGCAGTGTAAATGCCTCCTGAACTGCAAATATTTACCTGTTCCACAGGCTGGTCTTTAAAAAGGGAGCTATAATTTCAACCTGCAGACACAAAGGGAAGTAGATGCCATACTTGCATATGTACTGTATTGTATATTTAGTTGCTCAGAAAAATTACACTAAATTTACATTAATTTCCATGTACCTGTGGGTTGATTTGTTAAGATGATTTTTAAATTATGATGATTTAAAATTTTTTAGTTTATTAACTAAAAGACCAAAACTTCAATATACTTAAGAAACAAGAGTTTGTACTTACATATCCTACATTTTGTATAGAAAAAAACTATATTCAAAACTAACATGAGTCAAGCTTTCTGATACTAATATTGCACACCATTTTGAAGAGGCAATGACAAATCACAAACAAAATCCAAAACAATGCTTTCAGTTCTACATATGTATGTATATTTTGTACAATATTTACAAAGTAGCTGGGTTCAGGAAGGCATCCAATAGAGAGGGAAAACTCAGTTCTGTGAAGCATTCTTCCATCTGGTACAATGTGTCATTTCAAGCTTGAATCTTTTAGTAATTTCGGCAACAGTTGCATGGGTAAGGCAAGGGTTAGAAGAGAACTGGCCAGAGAGATCACTCCAAATCCCTTCCTAAATCTCCCCTTCTGCTCTATGGCTTAAATGAGCAGTGTAACTTTCCTACAGCTGCCTGGGTGTCAGCCAATGCAGCAAGAGCTCCCCTCTTTGTTTACACAAACTTTAACCACTTTGCTCGCTTATGACTTGAAAGAGACGGGGGGGGGGGGGGGGGGGGAAGGCTAACAGTAGCTACTATGCTCTATCATCAGAGAGAAAAATGAACAAACAAACAAACAAACAAATATAGACCTATTTCAACAGAAAATATATAACTTGCATATTTTGGAATTTTTACAAAAAACATCCACCACAAGCCAAGCTGGGCTTGCTTAGGGAACAGGTTGTTTTGAAGTTGTCAGCTAGGGGACAAATGACTTTTCATGGCAAGCACTTCAGAAAACCTGTCTGTTAAGTCAAAATCATTTTTTCACTCACAGATCCAAACCCAGAACCTTCTGAAAACAAACACCTGGCATTTCTTAAGAGACCCGAGTTTCTCCAAGCTGCTACCATTTCAGCCAACAATCTGGCCACTGAGACAGAGTCTCTTAGATGGAAGTGGTTTTTATTGAAAGCTGAAACAGATGTTTCAAGACCTCAAGTATACCCTACTAAAATCAGCAATGCACATACGTTGAAATGCAGTAAAAAGAACAAGAAAAAGCAAGCAATTCTAGAAAATCACCTAAGACATTATCTAGGAAAGTTTCCTAATTCCTCTCTAAAAATATGACCAAATGTTTGAGTAAGAAGAGTAACTGCTATTTCAGTAACTATAGTAATTAAGGCAGAAACTGTTAGCTCTCTTTCTCTACAGATAATCTGATGATAACAAGTAAAATTTCTTCTGGCACTGTAATTCTGTTTGCTTATGGTTACATGCCTTATTCTCAAACTAGCTGCATGAGTCAGCAGGAAAGGTGAAGTGCATCCTTTTCCATCTTTTCTGTTTTATCTCAGTCTTAAAAACAGTAGAAGGTGTTTATGATTTTAAAGAAAAAAAAAAGTAAAAAAAAAAAAAATCATAATAACATTTAAATGCATTTGCACAGACTATGCATTATCTAATGCTATGCCTCATGTACTGCTGCTTCAGTGAACCTGGCAGGGTGCTTCAAAGTTTCTGACTCATTTAGTTGTAGCTCCACAATGTGGCCAATGTGAGAATATATTGAAGGAGACAGACAATTCCAGTGATTTTCCAGATGCTATGTGCATGCATTCCCCAGTTAAGCATCAACAGCCTTAGCTTCCCCTCCCACCAGGAAAGAATACAGGCTAATGCAATCTACTTTTTTTCTAATATTAACTTCAGGAACTTAACAATATTAACTTCAGGAAGGGTAATATCTTTTTATATCCTGTAAGATGATGGCTTCTTTATAAAACAACATACTGCAATAAATAAGTAAATATAATTAATATAGTATGGGCAAAGACAAAAGCTACATCTGCCTAGTTGAACAGCTTTTCATTTTTTAGGCAAATTCATGAACTGATAGGAAAACAAACTGTGGATATCTTAAACACTGTAAACATGATTGCTTTTTTCGCTGGAACAATCTGATAAGCAAGATAATTATATTACTTTGAATTACATGCCATTGATCATTTAATTCTCTTACAAACAAGTATTTTCTTATGGTGAGTTATTTCTCTGACTAGCTTAAAGGTAAATCCTTTCAGATTATTTGTTGTAGTACCTATTTGTGTGCACAAGCTTGTTTAACTGAAAGTTTGACTGCAGATCTGGATTCTAATACTCCCTGTGGATGATTGGAGACAATATAGTGCTATTGTTCTTTCAATATAAGTATTATTGAAATGAACTATTAGAATAAATGCATTAAAAGTTCCTTCACTGTTAACTGTAAAAGTGATGAATGTTCTGAGAGTTTAGGAATACTGTTAATTCCCTACTACCATTTCTGAACTGATTCATTCAAGCAAGAAAAATTTTGAACTGGAAAATTACAATACAGTTAAGGTTGCCAGTTTGCATTATTTTACTCATAGTTAAACCTTTCAGGCATTCATAAATTGACCATAAAGATTTGCTCTGCCCTGGGGCTTTCGTGACACACATTAGGCTGACAATCTGATCTTTATTCAGATTGCTATTTCTAGATAAGAAATATCACAGGTTATCCTGACTCTGCTTGCAAAGTCTGACAAGGGTATGAAGTTAAGGATCCAGTGACAAATTGTGTCCTGTCTTTTCTTATATGAATTGACAATGTTCTGTAAAATTTTGGTCACCCAGTTTTGATTATCCTCCTGATAAACAAAACAGTAATGGTACTTTATCAGAATACTTCACAAGCATAGCATAGATGCTATTCATTATACATCCATAAGGCAGATAGGTAAGTGTTATCATCCTTAGGGAAACAGAGAAAGGCAAAATGACTTGCAAGAGTCAGTACAATTTATTAATGCTTTATTAAGATTAAGACCAGGGCTTTTCTGATGTAACCCTGTATTTATTCTTCTGTATTATTGTTTCTTCCACGTTTATTTGTCGACCATATTATTCATTAATAACTTTTTAATAGAATTTATTACTGTGCAAATAATTTTACAATTTAAATTTACTTTTTTGTCATTTATAGTATGAAATTCTTGAACAATAATGAATTACACAAAACAACAGTAAAATTCTCCTTCTATCTCGCTTACATTGCATCAGAATTCTTCCATATTAAATCCTTTGGTACTAGGGATAACAGTTTAACAACATATAAATTTTTCAACATATTAGTGTTGAGATGCCTTTTCGTTCATATTTAGTTCTGCAATTGGTATCAGTCAATTAGCAACTGGGACTGAATTACAGTTTTAAATGTCCCTTTTAAAGGAACATCAGCAGCAAAAGATTTACACTCCTTACAGTCACCAAGCATCTGAAATAACTGTATATAAAGAAGACCTTATGAAATAACACTGGTTTTCTAAATCAGTCTGTTCATTCTGAGACTACTTTGGGTACTTTGGGTTTAGTTGAACCCACTGAGTTCCTCTCAACCACTGAAAATACCATTAGCAGGAGCACTGTAACAAAATTCCATCTCTTTCTGTTGCTTTTATGACTATGTTGTATTGACAGAATGACATCCAAGATCCTAAAACATTAACTCATTAAATGTGTCCAAACTTTTAAATTTCATTAAAAGAAACATACCTTAGAAAATTTCAATAATCACATGTATGTGCTGTACAATAACAGACTACAAGAACACAGTCAGACTACATCTCTCTTCAGTTTATATGATGTCACAACACTGCTTGGAGTTAGGCTTTTTTTGAGTTTATTCTCAGGTTGCAGTATGCTCCTTGTTATGGCCTGACTCCCTCTGCACATCACCCTGATGCATAGGGCTATCTTTCACCTCCCTCACTTCAAAGAAGTTACTTGAACACTTGAGTTTTAGAAAGGTTTTTAGGAAAATTTAGTACTGCTAAAAGAAGGAATTAATCTTTTTTTTTTTTTTTTTAATTTATTTATTTTTATTTTTTTTTATAAAGAGGAACATGACAGAAAAAGAAATGGTTTCAAAAAGAAATGTATTGGACATTGCTTTAGAAGAAAATCCTCAGAATTATGTGCTAGTATTCTTTTTTTTTTTTTTTATGTAATGTTTGCCAGTATGATACTTAGCCAACAAAACACATAGGTTTGCTGAGTTTTAAATTATTATTACCTGTGTATCTGTGGATTTACTTATCCAACATCAGCTGTTGAAGGCATTGAAAATAGTGTCTAACATTTCTAAAGCTCCACTGATAATTGCAACTATACTCTTCTTTATAAGCCTTCTGCTTGCACTCTTTCAGTGTCAGAGTGGATCATTTCCTTTTATCTTCTATTGTCACTTCATGCCTTCAAAGGCTGTGAATATACCCTGTATTTTTGTTAGCATAACTAAACGTTCAGTTTTAGCATGGAAAAATACTAATTCAGGCTTTGTTTCTGTGTTACAGAGACAGAAAAAAATCTAAGTAATGTATTGGAAAAGAAGAGATGACCTTGACTGTATTATAATATCATATAATATAGCATATAATATAGCATATGATATAGCATATAAGGAAATCTCTAAAGCATTTAGACTGTGCCCAAGACCATTCCAATTAATAAAAGAGAGAGGAGACCGGGAAAAAAAAGTCCACATGGCTGAGTATTCTCATTAAACTCAAAGTCTGTCAATGAATATTTATCTATTCTCCTGCCCAGAAGGGAAACTAGAGAAAGACTGAGCAAAAACACTTATTTCTGTCAATGAAGCTTAGTAATCAACTCCATCACCAGAAGTCCTCTTACTGCCAGCTGTCATTCAGATGACAGGTTATTTCAATATATCAGCAGAGGGCCAGCTGGCAGGGGGATAGAAATGACAACCTTGCTTGAACAGTGAAAAATATTTTCAGCAGAATTAGCAAGGCTGAGATGTCTGTATATGCTTGGAGATATGGGTAAGCCCAGAGGAAGGATGTATTTGAGCAAATAGGCATATTTATTCTCTAACTTCTAGTGAATGTAGGGAAGTATTTTTTTCCCAAATAGCAAAAAGTATGTCACTCATAGGTAATTTAATGTTTGATCTGTTTGACAGACTACCTTTTCTCCTGTATGTTTATTTCACAGTGTTATTATCCTGTGTGCACATTTAACTCTTAAAATTTTCAGCTCATCCCTATTTCATTGCATGACAGACAGTGTTTTTTTTGGACTTCTTGTCACCTTTGTGCCTTTCATTTTCCTTCCTTTATTTTAATATCTCTAGCTTTTGCTTTATTAGTTACTTCAGATTCTTCTCAATCTCTGACATATTTTTTTTCCTGGTGTGCATTAATCTGAATTCAAATCCCCTTAGAGGTTTAGCTCTAGTTGACTTTAAAATTATCTGCTCATGTATAAAACTCATATTTTGAGAACTTCACCACCAGACTTCCAAGGCCCATTTTGCAGTGCTACAGCGCAATCACATTAGACTTACATTGACTTTACCTAAAGCTGAAGGTATCAAAAACTGCTGAAAATCAGTCCTTGACTGTTAGTATCATCAAATTAAAATTACTTTCTTTTGCTACTCATTTTGTACTTTTCTTTTATTTATATTTAGTTTTGAAAGTGTCTTTTGTGTATTTCTTTTCAGTTCTGACTTTCTTTCATCAAAGCGTCCACAAACTTCTTTACTGAAGTCTCCATTTTCACAAGCAGAATGTGGGCTTAAAAGTGAAAATGAAACGAACTGGAATTCTGCATCCTTTTCCTGATTTCAGTTGCACAGTATTAAATAACTATTTTCACCAATAAAAATAATCTTGTAGAGTTCAAAATGTAGAGCACAGGATACATGTTTCTTTTATTTACCCTGGTTCCCTCAAAGTAAAAATATAATCAACTCTAAAATAAGTATTGTATTTTCTATACCTGTAGTCATGTGAGCTATATTAGAGATTACAGAAAGCACATAAAATTTTTGGAAATTGGACAAAAGAGGGAGCTCATATAAGGGCAAATCATATCAGTTATTTCTCATGTTGCAGATTACATTACCTAGAAAAGAGAGTATGCCTATATTAATGTTCCTTAGCACATACATGTCCTGTCCCATCTGTTTTCTACAGAGTAAATATTGCTTCATCAGCACTGATCAACACAGGTTGAACTGTGAAGAAACAACACGAATTTTTGAGCAATGTTTGGATTGAGTACCAATAATCATTTTGCTCCCCCAACAATATTTTAATAAGCCATCTATAACATTTAAGGATGCCCCAAGGCATGTTTTGCTAGTCCATTTATATACACTTTGAGTAGGTTCAGAGGCATAAAGTAACAAAACAGCTGTCTTCAACTACCTAAAGCACTTTAACATTTCAGTAAAAATGCCCTGAAGTGTTCTAATGTTAATATGGTATAGTTTTTTAATTTTAAGATGAGATTTCAGTAACAAGAGGCTATTTAAAACACAACACCCCATTTCCACTTCTAGATTATTTAACATAAAGCGTAAGATAAAATACCAGTATTAATAGTTTTTCTTCTACCTTCAGCTTCTTCATATTAACTTTTGGAAATGTAAAGCTGGTATTGGCAAAGGACTGAATACATTTCAAAGCTGATTTCAGAATATACCTTATAATATCATTAACAAGTTTCTGAATATTAGCCCATATCTCTCTATTATACAGCATACCTTATCTTTGTACACAAAGGAAAAAAAAAAAGTAAATATCAGTGGTGTCGTTCACACACAATAACAATTATGGATAATTGCTTACTGGACTTCTGTGTGTACAATATCACTGAAAGTATGTTTTACTGAATGCTCTAGTGAGTAAGCAGAAAATGAGACTTGGAAACATGACAGCATCTACAAAAAAAAAAAACCCCAAAACAACCAACCCAAAATTCAGTAGACCTGTACCCATTTATATCAGAATTCAATTCAGCCATTAATTTTATTCAAAATTGTTAGGAAGTCAAGAAGTATTAGAATGGTTACAAAATAGTTCTTTCAAAACCAGACTGGTAGGATTCAACTGACCAAATCAAGAATACTACAATTTGAGCATCTGTAGGTAAATTGGTTGTCTCTGCTTTCTCAATAGTCAGTGAATTTAGAAAGTGCTTTTTATCCTGAAATTGATACCAAAACTAAACACAAACATATACCATTGCCTAAACATAAGTATCTATGAAGCCACTTCAGATGGCACAGTACCAGTATCTGAGACATTTCCATGGGCAGGCAAACATGACACAGACGTAATCAAACACCTAAACAACACCTAGCAGCAAAGTACAATACCTTTGTCATCTAAAATGGCACACTGGATGCCTATATTTAGAAAAGTGAATCTCATATCCAAAGTAGATATGGTGAATTGAGTTCCATAATACCACTTTTCTCCACTGACTCTAAAGGGACCCTCATCACTACTGGCTAATCATGTACACTGCATGGGTCTAAAGTTACATAAGATTAATCACAGCCTTGGTGTTAGCCCTAAGAGATTCTATTTATTTTGAAATGCACAGATTACAAAATAATAAAACTTATATCACAGAAACATTGAACTTGCCTATGAACAGAAAGGGTTTTACTCAAGTGAGGAAAATACGTCTCCATTAGCTTCAAGACATAAGTAGATATATAAAAACATTTGTAGATCTACAAATATATAGAAGGATAAATAAATTTCTATGTTTAACTTTAGACATATAAACAGTTTGTAGACAAATGTCAGCAGTTTCCAAAAAGATTGGGAAGATCTGTATTTATCTTTAAGATAACTCTACTGTGACATTTGCTTTCCTTTATTTGCACAGAGGTATTTGAACAGACTTAATTCCACGCTTTGAGGAATTGGCCCCAAATTCAGCTTGGAGGCATTTGTAAAACTGCATTTGTCACATTCCATTTATCTGACACCAAAACATCCCTGAGCAACAGATAAAACTGCACCACCTGCAACGCTTCTCATCCGTTCAGCATTTCACTGAGGTGCTGGGGTGGATACTCTGCTCCTGGCTCTTCCATCATGAAAACTAAGACACACAAGGAATGCAGTTTTTCTGTTCTGTCTATTAATTTCTTTGGAACTGACTTAATATATGGATCATTTTACTGGTCTACAACCCACCCTCCCAGGTTCTTTCCAGAGGTTTTGTATTTCTTGATGATACTGAAACAATGGTTATTTAGTTTCATTAATTTAATTTAATTTGATTTAATTTAATACCTTTTCTGTTTTATGGCTATTGAGGATTGTGGGGTTCCTGTTGAGCCCTCTGTACATGTGTGTGAATGTGTGTGCGTGTGTGTGTGTGTGTGTGTGTATGTGTGTGTGTATGAGTGAGACGGTCTGTACCAGCTGCTGGAGAGGGGCTTCTGCCTCAGGGGCTCATATGTCTAGGTACCAGCAACAGGGGAGAGCAGTATCTGCGGGCAGCTGCTGGGCAGACTGTCTGAGACCACCTGCTGGAGAGGTCCACCTTGTACATACAGTTATATATATGTTTATGAATATACAGAACACATGCATATATATGTATGTATTCTCACCAGTAGGTCTCCACCTTGCTCAGCCAGAGAGAGGAGCAGGACAAAGCCATTGGTGCTACCTGCATCCATGTGAGTGCTTTGTGCATCTTCCTGAGGTCTGTGTGGCATGCAGTGTATATATTTATATAGTGTATACATGTACTCTACACATGTGTGCCTACACACTCAGCCTTACTAGTGTCTGGACATGAGGCATAGAGCTGCAGCAGCCTTGTATCTCTTGGGCTGTTAGATCCAGCACAGAATTTTATACTAAAAAATACCTCTCCTGTTTTGTTTTCGTTTGCTTTTTCACAAACTGCTCCTCAGCATCTGGTTTCAGCCTGATTTAGCTTACCTGAGTTTATGCCCTTTACCACTTCCTTTATTTCTGGGAGGAAAAAAAAAAAAACCCACCAACAATAAAAAGTCTTTTTACTTCCAAGATTGTATTTTTATTCTGCTGCTTAACAATATCAGCTTCTTTTCAAAGTTTGGTTTGTTTGTTTGGTTTGGGGGGGTGTGGAGGGGGTGTCATGTGGTTATGTGGGAGTTCCTTTCAGAGGCTGTAATAAAATATGTGTAAAATGGCATTTGACCTCAAAGATAACTAGTGGCATGCTTCTCTGTTTCACTAGAACTGCCTCAGCAGTGCTTTGTTTCCACCAAGAGCCAGAAGGTCAATACAGGAACATCAAAGCCCCTAAACTACACAGTTATGCAGAGCATGCACCATGCAGAGTGATATGAATTCATCTGAGGTCAGAAGAATAATAAGCAAGAGAGAAAAACCGCAGAATGCCTGTTTCCATCACTACCAATCACTTGTTAAAGCAAATAAACAAAAAATAAACCAAAATAGCACAGTCTTGGTCTCCCCACTCTTTAATAAACAGACTCATAATACAATTGTCATTATTTTTTCCTTCTCACCTTCTGTCATCAGAAATCTGTTTTTCTGGGTTTGTTGGGATTTTGTTATTTGGGTTTTTTTTTTTGTGGGGGTTGATTTTTTTTTTTCATAATGCCAACACAAGGATGGATCTCATCTGTACTCTAGCAAATCTCCAGAGTGCTGATGTAGGGCACTCCTCTTGTGAGGCAGAAGAAACAAGGCTAAAATTTCTAAAGCTAAAAAGGGCAGTGCATCTAAGTGTTGCAGGTGTTGTATTACTGCCTATCAATCCCCCATTCCTGCTATTTTCAGAGATGAAAAGGAGACAAAGCCAAAATCCTACAACTTATAAATCATCATGTTTGCAGAGCACAGCAGTATATACTTAGACAAAAATTCAAGAAATGTTCCACGGTTCCTGCTGGGTTACACAATTAAAGGGTCATCTCTACCGGCATAAAGGAGCACAGAGGGGCAAGGCCAGGCAGGGGAGACCCAATAACCAGAGAGATGAGCCCCTGCCCCAGCCCTCCCAGGGCTGTCCCTGGAAAGCTTCAGCCCATGAGCCAGGGGACACACCTGTCACCCTGAGTCAGTGGAGGAGGATTTCGCTAGGTCACCTTGTGACTGAGGGGTATTACTGCTTTTCTGTAGTAAAAAAATACAAATTATAAACCTCAACAACATGCTTATTGTCTGCACAGACATGTGCAAATCTCGGCTATATACTCTCCAAAGTGTCGACTGGTTTCTGAAAAAGAAGACATTGAATTCTCTCACAGATACAGATACAGACGTAGCAAGTTATAAACACTACTTATAAACACTACATATGACTTCACTCTTCAGAAATTTTAAGATATGATTAAAAATCATTTGGCATAGAATTCTCCTTGCTACAGCAATCAAATAAAAGGATGTTTTTTACAAATACTAGAGAAGCTGATGAAACATCTATCAGTGTTTTACGACACCTTCTCCAAGGAAAGAGTAGTACTCCACTAAACTGTATAACACACTGACATACATCCACAAACTCAGAAAAAAATACAAAATTTTTCATAACTAGGTCAAGACTACCAAGAAATACCTAATACATCAGAAAAACAGAAAACTGATTTATAAAAAAATCCCTGTTTCCTAAAATAATGTAAGAGTATAATAACAGCCATTTGGTTAAAGGCATAGCCCAGTATTTTGTCTCCAACCTTGAAAAGATGACTAGGAAAGAATAAGAACAAGGAGCACAGATATGAACAACTTGTCCCTAACATTTCTGTCTGCTTTCAGCTCAGGGGACCTATAAGACCAAAGCTGCTTCTAACTACTTGTTATAACTAGATATAACTCTATCGTCTAGAATTTGCCTGATTGCATCTTGGGTTCTGATCAATTTATTCATAACATTCTAAGCAGAGAAAATATTCTAGCTGCCACATATTTAAAATTTTTGGAAAATGTTAGAAATATTTCTAATTAAACTTTAATCTGTTTTTTCAGTAACAAGCAAAAAAAGTTACATTTTCTGCTGTGCTACAGGTGTAAATACACCAAGTACACCACCGCAACAGAACTGTTGGAAACCATCAAATAATATCTAATTAGGTTTTTCACAAGTACAAAATACTGTAATTCTTAAGTGTCTTCTGCCAGAAGTGATATAATCAACAAAAAAACTAGTATACAGTTTGGGATGTACAATTGAAAAAGTAAGAAAATTATTCCAGGTGCTTATACGATCAGGAAGGAAATTCTAAAAACGTTAGCATAAAACTGACTGGTAGTTGAAAACCAGAAAGGCAAATAACTGAACTACAAAGCAATTTTCATAGAGAACTCAAATATAACAGAATCTGATCCGGGAAATATCTAAGGTAATTATAACAGCACATCTCCAACACTTTGTCCAATGCGTTTTTAATGCAGTTTTTGAGGCAAAAAATATTTAGTACATTTATTTTGCAAGCAAAACATAGGTATGACTTAATATTCAAGCAATATATTCCATCCTAAGAGAGAGGATGGCTGACTGAAAAGAAAATAAAAAAACAATATAACAGAAAATAATAAAGACTAGTATGTTGTCTTGATTACCATTCTGCTTTTGAGAAAGAGTCCTTGTTATCAATTTATCTTTTTAGGTACCCATGAAATCACATTAATTCCCAAATTACTTTTTAATCATTTTGCTTAGAACATTTTTCTTAATACAAGACGTATTAAGATTTCTCAAAATTCAGTTTGTGTTTTTGTTTTTCTCATTCTCCTACCACAGCTGTAGCCTGTTTACAATCCTAATTTCCTCTTCTGCTTTCAACACTGCCAAGTTCAAACAATGGGGAAGGGGTTCAGTTCCAGACTGCAGACACACACTCCTACCACAGTCAATGAAAATCTGTGGTTCAATTCAGAAGGTCGAATAGAGGCATCTAGCGCCATTTGATGGTATTATGTATGTCTTCCAGCTACCAGTCCAAAAAGGCCTGGGACTCTCATAGGTTTGTATAATGAAGAGCAGAGGACTTGCACTAGGCAAACAGAGGTCCTTTCCAAAAAATATTTGTATGATTCCATACCTGCCAGCTGCATGCAGTATTTCCTATACCCTTGGCATCTGAACTGGTATGTGATACCTATATTTTTCACTCAGATGAACCAGATCTCTAGTCAATATACTCAATGGAGTTTGGTTCAGCTCACTCAAAAGAAGACAGTAATAATTAATCAGCCTACAGCCTGCACCGGAGTCCTACCAAATAGTATACTCTCTCTCAGTGTATTATTTATGACTTAGACCAACTGATCATGATTTTTTTCCCACATGCTCCTTTCAAATTAAGCACCACAACCTCAATCTAAGTGTCAATACATTTATTTTTATCTCCTCCTGAAATATTCACCATTACTGTTATATTTCCATACAGATGTGCATGTGAGCATGTTATTAATGAACGTGTGGGAAGAGACTCACTACAAAACATATCAGTGCAGATGTTAGTAGGAAATAACATTCAGTTACATCAAAGGCAGGTCCCAAATACTATTTTAGGAAATACATAGCATGCCTACAAATCTCATCATGCATTCACAATGGCTTTACATTAAGCAGTTTCATGTCATTGAGACATTGCATATGGGTAGTGCCCTTCAACTCACAATTAAATCACATTCACAGCTAACCAGTAGCAATTTTAGGAATGATCCTGAGAGTGTCATGATTCAACATAACATGTGGATTAGAAGTATTTTCCCATTGAAGTCTCCAGGGACATGCACATGTAAATTAAACTCTAGTTATAAGAAACATGCAAGATCCAAATCCTTTCGTATTATCATACTATCAGATATCATACCATCAATAATATTGTAACTCAGGAACCCACAGGACAATGAATATTGTCTCAGAAGGGTGCATAATACTGAGACAAACAAAACAAGCTCTGTCAAGCAGCAGGGGGAAAACAATACATGAGGACAAGATATATCAAGCTTTTATCTTTCTCCTATATTGCTTCAAAAGGTATAAAACCCACAAAGCAGTAGCATTGTCCAAACATTCTGCTTGACAAAACTCAGATAATGCAGTTTTAAGCCTTTAGATAAATGCAAAACAATCAACTCTGAAAAACCTGCTCCTTGGAATGACAGTTTATAACTTCTATCTGACAGTAATAAACAGGTATGCACCTAGAGGCATGACAGGTTCCTGTAGTTTTAATCACCTGATTTCACCATCTGGGACAAGGAAAAAAGCTGAATTAGTACTAACATATATACTATTAAATGATTCTTTGCATGGTTTAAAAAAAAAAAAAACCTCTTTTTTTTTTTTTCGTAAGTTCTTTTTCATTTTTTCTCTATAAATAATGAATTAACTGAAAGAAAAGAGGAAGCTATTCAATTTGAAGGTATTCCTATGTCAAAATTTCCATTAATCTCACTGACAGTACCTACTGTTTCTTCCTTTACTGGGATGCTAACATCAAACTCTCACTGAATAGATCTACTTGTCATTCTTCTATAAAACACCCAAACTTTAAAGGATATCACAGCAAAATGCAACTATTCTCAGTAAACTACTGAGCTCTCTTCCTGGGAAAAGGGAGGGCCTAAAAATCTCAACAATCACTGAAATGTATACTGCATCACATCTTTATTCACAAAATATCATTTGAGAATGGTCTAACTCTACATCCTTAGACAACCTCAAGCCAGCTTTCATCCCTAAGAGTAATGCTACTATTTTAAAAAGTGCAGCTAAGAAAACCCTGGACACAACCATTCCCTCTCTCTCTCATGGCAAAATAAAAGATGAAAATGCTATTTATAATTTGACCTAGCAGTATTCAATATTGTTTGGTATTTGGATATCAGAATGACAGGTGCAACATAAATGCACAGAACTGCTTGAAAACATACAATAAAAATACTGACCAATGTTAAACCAGTCTTTAAAATGCATGACTACTGTGTTACTAATGAAGGCAACTTGGAGGTAACGTTACTCAAAGCACAGACTAGTTCTGAGTACCCCCTCCCATTTCTCTTAGGAGTTTATTATAAGGAGAGGAGAGGAGAGGAGAGGAGAGGAGAGGAGAGGAGAGGAGAGAGGGACAGGGAAGTATAATTCCATGAGATGTTGACAAGTTGACTTTATTTCTGAGTTTTCTGTAGCGTTAGCAGTATGGATATGACTCCCTGTTTCATGTGTGGCAGGCTAGTTAAAGCCACAAAAGGGTGCCATATTTAGACAACTAAACTGATTTAAATAACTGTTGCCACTCTATAGTGGTCTTCAACACAGAAGCTGATCTTTTGAGCCTTTTTTTAAATTAATTTCCATCCCTATTCTTTCCCCATGCCATACATTTGGTTCATCTGTCTTTTAATAAATTGTCTTATGGTATCTTTCATCTCTGTACCCTACCTGAATAGTAGTGAAAATCTACATATGTGCTGTTTTTCCTGAAAGCTACATGACAATAGTTTCCTGTTCTGTCCTTGTTCTAACACCCACGCTGTAATTTTGCCATACAACCTGTTTTCTTTAACTCAAATGGTGCCTTTTTTCCACAGCACATTTCCATCCAATGACTGGAGCTAAGCTTGACCACAACTGAGCAGTCAATTAGATCCTCAGGCACTGGACTGCTTTATCTGGCCTGGGATTTCATCAGGCCACAGCATCGCTTTCTACACATCACGCTACTCCAAGGAATTTGGCAGCCAACCAGTGGTGTTGGACCTTATATGTTCTTTCTGGTTCTGTGGTTCTGCTCAGTCCATTTGTAACAGTCTGTTTTGTACCAAACTTTTTCAAAACAAATAATGTCTGGGAAGAGATTCAGGAGAGTTATGGAGGTTTCTGTAAGGGTAATTAAAGGTTGCACATATAAACATTTACAGAAACTTATGTAATACCATGTCCAGATGTACTCAGTCAAAAAAAATTCTGTGACTGAAGCCTGAACTATTGTAAATTGACATAAACATGGCTTTGCAGCAGTGTGACTGCTGCACAACATCTGTGGTTGCACTGGAATGTTAAGGTATTGTCAGGGAGGTTGGAAACAGCTGATAGAAGAGAGTCTGGGAGGCATTTTTATTAACCTATTTCTTCAACAGATGGATTAAAATAATACTTAATACAATAATTTATGGAACACAGTATAGGTCCCTATTTTGCATGTTTGACCGTTACAAGCTTATTCACAAATAATACATAAATTATTTAAATACAGGTATAAATGCAGAAATAATTACTTTTATGCAGAAACAAGTAAATTTACATCTTTGAGTATTTCAGCTATCAACAGGAAACAGACAACAGTTTTATACACATTCCCAATGTAATAATTTGCAGGTATTTGATTTTTTTTTTTCTCTTTTTCTTTTTTTTTGGCAGCATTTTATTATTTGAGATAATAAGTAGCATTTGGGGAAAATGGTCAGGAAATGTTAGTACATTCTGAAACGTATTTTTCTCCAGGTAAAGGGATAGATTCAGTGGGAAAGAGGGATGGTCATAAGATAAGAAAAATGAGTTGAATGAGAACTGGATTTTATGACTTAGTGTTTGTTTGTCTGGCTTTGGTAATTACTAGTTGGTAATTCCTTCTAGAAGGGAGACAAACCTAGAGCTTAAAACATAAATAATAATAACAAAATGAAAAAGGCAATGTACTGCAATTCAACACAAAAAAGTCTTAAATCCGTTAAAAATAAGGAATAAACAAAGGAGCTTGAAAATTTCAAAATCTAAAGACTTCAAACAAACAAATATTTTAATAGCCATCTTTTGAGCACATTTTAATACCTCAGAATGTTTTAAATAAAAGTTGAGGCCCACAGATTGACAAATCACCCACTTCCATATTAATATTCTCAAGTATGTGCTTTGGGCATAATTTCCCACTGCTAGGAATTTTTTAGGTAATAATTTATTACTCTGTGAACTTCACTTCCTGCAACCACGTAGCAAATGCTTACAGCAACTTCGAGAGTTTAATTGCATCCTCACATGAGTCAGTATTTTCAGCACTTTTCCCAAGGAGACCGACATTTAAATGCCATCATTTTTGTGTTTATTTCATCTGCTTTTGAAGATGCATCATCTTTTAATATTTTTACCACCAACAGTAATTCTAAAAGTCAAATCAATCTTATGGATGTCATCTAACAACTAGTAAAGGTGCTGAGAAAAACTCATGCTGCTTTCTGTGACAGCGAGAGCAAATAGGACAGGATTTTAACAGAAAGAGACAGAGATTGATCTTCCTAAGGAAAAAAAATCCTAGCTTGTGGATTCTTTATCACTTTAATCACTTCCAAGTCCCCTTTACAACTTACAAAATACAGAGGTTATACCTTTTGAACAAAATTCAAATCTTGATTTTACATATGACAAGCATATCAATATGGTAAAATTTAATTAATCTTCTTGTGAAAATAATGTGCATTGTAATTAAACAGCTTGTGAGAAATTAATGGTATTGGAGTCCTGGGATGCATACTTAATCTACAACACAAAGAAAAATCTTTAAAGTTCTCTAAAATTCTTTTGACAGAAAGCCAGAGGTATATTTCAGATAATCTCAATCAACTCATGCCACATGAAGACGATTTCATAATGGAAATGTAAAAATTAATTTTATTCTACCCAGTTTGCCTACATTGTGTCATATATTTGTACCTGATATTGTCACAGGTGATTAATATGAATAGAGTAGAAGGAGTCAGAAATTGAGTAATGGAGCTCTGTAACATTACACTTCATGCTATTTGTATTTTTTCTATGATTAGTTTCATGGACTTAATAGAAATTCTTTTAGGTCTGTATTAAATGCACTTGATCACACAATCACAGTAAGCTACCAAATATTGCAGCCATGAAAATACAATCTTCAGATACAACTGTACGAAGAATATTGGTAGGCATGATCTAATTTAAGAAATGCTATACTAAGCTATACTGCTGCCAGGGACTAGCATCTCCATGCAGTGTAGGGCAGACATGCCAGCTTGACTAGGCACTAGCTTGGGAACATTCTGCATTGCACTCCTTCGAGTAGTGAAGATATTTCCTTAAAGAGCTTCATTAGTTTAGCAGAGCAACACACTGGGAAGCAAGGGAAGATGACAGGCTTCAGTATGGATACACTGTTCAGAACAAGGAATTTAAATGAGGTATATAACCACAATTTGAAAGTGGAGTTGGTTATGTCACAAGAAACAGGACACAGACTCAACATCCTACAAGCTGGAGCCCACCTCCCATGTATGGAACCTGAAAGATTGCAAATTATCTTAAACCATACTTTTTGTTAATCTCAAGAACCCTGCTTCACTTGAGAGAAAGGGAGAGCAGACTGTGACCTGTTCGCAGAACTACTTGGATGATTGTCATGGAAGACAGTTCTGGGGAAAGGACAGGTCCAGAAAAGCTGGTTGATTTTCAAGGATGACCTCATCCAAAACCAATCCATTTCCTTGTGCAGGAAATCAAGCAAAGGCAGCAGAAGGCCTACTACAAGCACCTGACTACACTCAAACACAAAAAGAAGGTCTATAAAAGGTGGAAGCAGGGTCAGGTCACAAAGGATGAATACAAAGATGGGGTGCAGGGATAGAGGTAAGAGAGTGAAAACCCACCTGGTGTTGCGTCTGAAGAAAGTCACAAAGGGCAACACAGAAAGTTTCTGACAGTGTGTCAGAAGCAAAAGAAAGCCTAGAAAAGCTGTGAGACTGTTGCTGAATCGGACAGAGGATCTGGTAACAAAAGATAAGGAAAAAGCCAAGGTACTCAATGCCACTGCGCCTTGATTTTTACTGGTGACACTGACCTCCTGCAATCCCAGGTCCCTGAGGCCCACGGAAAAATCTAGAGCAAGGAAGGTTTACCCTCAGAGGAGAAGGAGCACATTAGCAAACATTTAAACAAAATAGACATACACAGAAGTCCATTAGCCTTTGATGATGAGATGACTGGCTTAGTGGATGAGGGGAAAACAGTGGATTCTGCTCATCCCTACTTTAGCGAGGCTTGTAACACTGTCTCCCATAAAACATACTCACTGACAAACTGAGGAAGTAGCTTAAAGAAACTATGTCAGATAAAGATTGATTGGGAGATGCCACCTTACGTGTGAAGAATGTAGCAATTAAAAACTAATGTCAGAAAACATCAGCTATGAAATACCCTTATGAAGAGACTGGCGAGACAGGATTAAAGAAAGGACATATTAGAGTGTAATAATTAGGACTGCAGTCTTTCCCATTACATATTAAATATTTGATTGGCACTGTGACTAACAGTCATTAACTGTTGGTTAATGTTTTTATTATTAAATATATAAATATTTTAGTTATTAATATTATAAAATACACTTATATATAAGATAATACTACATATTTTATTAATGTTATAAAAGAACAATATTAACTATACAATTAAATTAATAATTAATTTAATCTACACAAATGTGCTGCCTTTGAGAAATGAATGTGTGTACAGTATAGAGTCCCAGTAAATTTCCTATTTCACTATGACTTAGATTTTCTTTTCTACCTCCTCTGTCAACATGCAACACAACTGCTGGGTAGGCCTAGAAAATCTCATTCTTAGTTTCATTTCTCTGGATGAGGCATATGCCAAGGACACAGTACAAAGGATATGTCTCCGCATGCATTTTGTGAGTAAATGTGAGAATTTCAAGCCAGAGGCTTATAAATATGACTTTTTTATGATTATGTATTTCAATCCACAGAAGTAAATAAACCTATTGAGTGAAAAAAAAAAGCATTAGCAATAAAGCATTTTATTTCATTCTTTTTAATTTTCAGGGTGCAGGAGGATTACTTTCCTTTAATACTATGTCACATCAGGACTTTGTTTTACGTTCTGATTGCAGCACCCACTGGCTTCAGAGAGCACATCTAATAATCTGAGAAGGAAGTAAATGTCTGGTATAAGAAATACAGGAAGTAAAACAATATTTATTTATTTTTATTTTGCGATAGATTGACATGTCCAGTCCTTGCAGTAGCAAAACATCCACTGTAGTTTTGTCTTTAATATAGAGCTTTTGTCCAGAGGCACACCAATGCTGCATCTTCCATCCTGTTTCAGGGTGCCATTGGTCTACCAGAGCTTAATCAGCTCTTTCTTTCTGTCAGCAGGTAAATAGCTGAATTACACATTGAAATGAGAAAATAAAAATACAATGCTAATCCTATATGAATAATAGAAAAAAAAAACCTATAACAGAAAAAAAAAAAATATTGTTTTGTAGAAAAGATTTTTCAGTTCGACAGTAACCCCAGCTCTTACAGTCTGATTCAATGCCTGACCTTCTTTCTTTCCCTTGAATAGGTCTTTTTATAGCTTTCTTATAGATATCTACAAGCAAGAAGGGAAGCAAAAGCTGCGGTTAATCACCTTCTTCTCTAGAGATCAGAAAAGGGTCAAGTGTAACTGTTCAGTACGTGAAACAGTACTGTTACATAAACAGAAATAATATCTTGATGTATATGCACGGTGATGTGCCAATATAGTTGAAAATTCTTTACAAATACAGCTGTATCTATGAAATACAGTAGCATAGTTCTGTCTCTGTTTATCATAAGACCCTTTACACAAAAGTAAAACTGTCATCCTGTTGAAAAGCACATGTGAAATATTTGAGTGACTATATGGCTTTTAAAATTTCAGTCAATGTTTGCAAGAGCTTCAGCATAAATACATTTTTATCTAAACACGAACATGAAAAGAAATACTACACTTATTGATTGCAGAAGTAGAGACTGCATGTTACTATTTATTTAACAAATAACTGCCAAACAGAGAGCTTCTTCCTCAAAGACTTCATTATCTAACACCCCAGCTTTGCAAGTACTTTTTGTGTCTGTGGTTACACACACAAACAGTTCCTTTGATTTCAGCAGTATTCCCCTAACTACATTTACCTTCCAAAACGCCTTTTCATGGTCTGAGTTTAAGCAAATGGCAAAGTCAAGGGAAAGGAAGCCTGCAAGAGACATGAATTGGAGGGATTTGGGCAAGGCTTCCTGTTATCCTGGAGAAAGGTAGGTTCTTCTTCAAAAGAGCTACTTAGAGAAAAAGCTTAGCTCAGAGCTTTCCAATCACCTTCCTACAGTCCGTCCAGGTCTATTTGCTATTTAGGAAGACTAAGAAGATTAGCCTAGGAAAAAGCCCAAAGTCAGATGCCTAAGGCACAGGTTAAAAACATGCTTCATTTTTACCAGTATTTGCAGATCAAGAACATAAGCACATAAACAACCTTCTTGTGGCGGTATTAAAATGTAGCTATTTTAGACTGTTAGGTCCACTTCTCTGGCTAGGCTAAAAGTCATAGAATCATAAAGTAGCAGATTGGAAGGGGCATCAAGGATCATGCAGTCCAACATTTCTTGGCAAAAGCATGGTCTAGACAAGGTGGCCCAGCATTTCGTCCAGATTAATCTTAAAACTGTCCAATGCTAGGGAATGTCCTAGATGTAATGCCCTAGAGTAGCAAACATGAAAGCTTCATCCACATGACATTTTAGAACAGAGAAAGGTTCTGCATTCTTTTTCTCCCATGGCCAGGCATGCAGAGATGCCAGTTTGTGAAACATTTCCCTTCAGCATGAAAAATATTTCATAAAGTATATTTATGATGATAGCTTAACAGTCTAGCCCTCAAAATATCTTCCATAGCTAAGAAATATTGAAAATAAAACTGTTACAATAGAAAAAGTAACAATGTTAGGCAATTTTAATTCCTACATATTGCTGGTCAGGCAAATTTTCAGTACTATCTTAAGTTGACAGACACATTCAAACACACATATATGTGAATAGCATATCCATCTAATAAGGTTTTGGTGGCAAGTATCATGTTAGATGTCATAACAGTAATCATACCAGTGATATCATCTTTTTAGTCTACTTGGTGAATATATTAATGCTTTCTGTTTAAAGATTATTCTTTTTTTCTACCTGAGGTGTGTCAGCAGGTACACAAAGAACATAGATACCTAACAGTGCTATTCTGTCTCTAAAATAAGGTGTACTTGTCATTATGCAAAATGTAAATTCTTAGCAATTACTAATTTTATTCAAGTATTATTAATTTTGATGGCTTAAATAATTGTCGTAACCAGTTTTGTTTTTACAATTCTTAACAACTATGTAATTTTAGCAATCATTTGTTTGGATAAAAAAATGATATAACATATAAACATGTGCTTGCTTTCAAAATTTACAATAAAAAAAAAAAAAAAGCCTCTTTGAAAACCATTCACATCTTTGAAAAATAATGACTTTTTAATGTTTTTTCTGTTTTCAAAATATTTCCAAATCCTTACATCTCCCCTTGTAAGCATAGGCAGAAAGAAAAGATCTCGATACTTGAGCTTTACAGTCACTAAAGTTACATTTATTTTAGCAGGATACTTGGGTTGCGCAAGTAAAAGAGCATTCCAAAATTTTGGGCAATAGGATAAAAGCACCCCACAGTCTGAGTCTTTTTCCATCTCTGAAGCCTTTCAAAAACCAGTGCAATCTCTAAGACTGAAGAAATGCACAGCAGTTGTTTAAAAAACAAGATGAAGTCAGTCTTTAGTCCACTGAATCACTGCAGTTACTCGCTTTTCAGTAGCTGAAGAAATTCAAATCTAGCCTACCACACAGCCAGGAGTATTTGGCCACCCTTCTATGAATCTCCTGCATTTCATCTTTTTCTCAGTCTATCACAGACTATAGCATCATAGTGTTCATTCATTCATTTGATTTGTCTCCTTTATTTATTAACATTGGACTGGGTAACCTTTTGATACCACTTACTGAAATGAAAGGACTAGCAAATCACTGTCCTCAGTGCCCCACTTTCAATTTCATGTTTCCTCCAACAGTCAAAGATTTCTCTGTTGTTCTGCTAAGAACATCCCTTTGTTCTAGATGGTAACATCGGTAGGATTTAAAAAAAATGTCAACTCCTTTATTATAACAGAAAACACAATGGCAAATATAGATCAGTAAGCACACATACAATTGTGAAAAATCATAGGTTTTCATGCTAATAACAACTTCAGTAAAACCAGTAATTTTTTAACCAGTACATCTATACAAATCCCTATTATTCCTGCAGCTATTTTCAGGAAAAATGCCTAATACATGAAGATTTCCCCCGAATTTTAAAGGATTAAACTATTTTGCTGCAGGCATTTTTTACACCCATGATACTGAATCCACACTGAGTGAATAACTGTACCCGGGGAGTATAATAACCAAACCTTAATAACAGACTCAGCAAGAGATCTCAGTCATTCTGATGTCTTTTTGTGCAAGACAGGCTGAGAATGCACAAGGAGCAAAAGCCACAAGCAATTTGTAGCATTTCACAGTTACATTAACACCTCTAATTGTAACTGACAGGGCAATTAAGGTTGAAAAACATCCCAATACAGTGGCTTGTACATGATGATTGTCCCACTGAAACAACAGATCATGTATTCTATTTGGAGGAAAAGTGTTTCACTTTATTTTCCTCCATTGAAGCGGATGTCCCAGTTCATCATGCCTCATTAAAAGCTTTTTGTTGCTATAAACATGATTATTTCAAACAATCACATGCCTTTGTATCAAGCATATAATTTAACAATTCCCTTCTCAATTCAAGCATCAAGATTTTTTTTTTTTAAATAAAGAATGTTAATTGTTATGTATAAGCCATGTAAATAATGAGTCATAGAATAATGAACAGACAGTGGATGCAAATGTATTTAAGATACATGCTCCCATCCTTTTTTTTTTCTCTTTTCTTTTTACAAAATACAGACAATTCCCCTCATATGCTTTGGTCTGCTGGGTTTTGTGCAGTGTTTTTCCTACCAGTTCCTACCAGACTTCCTTCCTTCCACACACATGCACAGCTCCCTGTGGTGAGCCATGAAAGTAATTTTGTCCAACATCATCAAGTAATTAAATTCTGTAACAACAAATTTACAGAAATTTGTTTCTGTAAAAACTTGGTCCTTAGGGCACAATACATAGTAAACATCTGCTTGGAGGGGAGAGAATACTTGATTCAATCTACTCTAATCCCAAGGTATTGAATGACCATTAGTAGTTAGGGTGTGTTAGGTGTAATCTTCGAGCACACCTTAACATTGAGTTTCACCTGAAAGGAATCCCATTTATTTGCCCCAAGACTGCTCCACAGCATGAACTGAAGCGTAGCAACTGGAGGTGATTGACAGAATCACTTCAAAAGCACACTCCTGATCCTAATTAAAATGCTGCTGTAGATGCATTTGTATCTCTTTCTTCAAGCAGAAAGCAGGTTGGAAACATGTCCATAATTAAGAAGGAGAGAATTGCTCCTTAATTTCTGTACATATACTGAGATTTAAAATGGGTGGGACTTTTTTTTCTCCTCTGAGAACTATTCTATGTCTTAGCTTTTGACTGTTTAATTTCTCGGTTACATCCTACTGGTCAATTAAACACTGAGACAGATTGCCCGGAGTATTGACGAAATTTCCATTACTGAAAATCTTAAACACACAGCTTGACAGAGTACTGTAAAGAGTAAGGAAGTACTGAGGCATAGGGCTTTATATCATCCAAAGTTACTACCTTAACTGCTAGAACTTGGTTCCATCAGTAAAAGACAGTGGTATGTTAATGTGAAGAGGGCTTGAAAGAAGCAGAACTCATGACAAGTTTGGAAACTCTGTATGAGCCAGTATAGGCAAAACCAGACTTGCCCTCCTATCTTCTCTTCCAACAAAGGCTTTGGGAAAAGAATTTGAAAAATGGAAATACCAGATATTAGACTAGAAAAGAAGGTATATTTTTAACTGAAAATGTGAGGGACAATTTGAAAAGACTTTCTGATGGTTTCAATCAGGAGGAAGGAAATAAGGAGAAGGAGAGAGACTTTTTGAGACTGTGCTTTGTAACTTGACTTTTGTCATGGCAATCACGTACTACAAACTTCCAAAGGATAGAAGGTTTACCCAATATCTTCTTCCATTTTGGTTTGCTCTGTTCTGGCCACTCGTGGGCTCATGGACCAGGGCAGAATGAACTCAGGAACTGCTTCTGATATGGAAGTTACTGGTCACTGCCCTCCATTTCTCTGTTTCTTAGTATCAGTGCCCTTGGTCTTTACTGTACTCTTATTTGACCTTCTCTGGTGTCCTCCTTCCCTTAAATACTGAAAGTATTTCCTCAAGAGGAAATGGCCACAAATTGCACTGGGGGAAGTTCAGATTAGATATTAGGAAGAAATTTCTTTACTGAAAGAGTAGTTAAGCTTTGGAACAGACTGCCCAGGGAGGTGGTGTAGTCACCATCCCTGGAGGTGTTCAAAAAATATGTTAGACAAGGCATTTCAGGACATGATCTAGTGGTCATGGAGGTGTTGGGTAGAAGATTTGACTTGATGATCTTGGAAGTCTTTTCCAACCTTAACAATTCTATGATTCTACGATTACATGATACACTACTTAAATACTGGTTGGCTGTCAACACTTGCCTACATTAGCTTTGCATAGCAATTCCAAACACTTAGATGAAATAAGTACAGAGTAAGTCAGATAACTCAGTAATACAAACTGGAAACTAGTTTTGGGTTTTTGATGGTTCGGTTTTGTTTTCCCTCAAAGCTGTGAGATGCTTGTTTGAATATAGCTAAGGACAAATTAAGTTAGTGTTAGAAGAGATTTTAACAGCACATGGTGTAACTTGCAAGAAGTTGAAAATAATGTATTCTTTTTGAAGAATTCAAGACACTGTTGCAAATCACAGGTTTGATCTGCTGACATATTAATTATTTTTTATGGCAATATAAATGGAGCTGTACTGCTGTACCAGTCTATTATATGGTATATAATACACTGGTCAAAACCATGCAAATACCTAGAGAAAAAAGGCAAATCCCAGGGCCTTTACCTGCAAGATTCTGCATCATTGTTAGTTCACCTTTTAATTCTAAATTAAAGCAACTGAAGCAACAAAAGCAAGCAGTGTTTTCAGAAAAGACTGCGCACACATGTTCCCTTGCAGAATAAAGGGCTGCTGGACGGTGAGTAACAAGGCTTCTCTTTTTGGGCCTGCAACAACGAGAATTTGCAGACTTCTCCACTGGGTGGCAACCTAGGATGTAACAACAGACAGGATTTGCTCTCTCCAGAGGACCACCAAAAAAAGTTTTTGCTTCTGTTGAAGCTGCATTTGGCAGTGTTATGAACATGTGGAAAAATAAAAAATTTGAACAAAGGTGTCTGATTATGGCCTAAACAAACTGGATGCAGTTCAAACAAGTATTATCATAGCTTCCCAGCCTCCCTCCACACCCCCAAAAAAATTTTAAATTTTTTTTTAAAATTACTGGTTTATTTTTTTTCTTTCTGTTTGATCAAATAGGGTTATGAGATGTAAACGGTAGTTGCCATTATAAGTGTTTGAAACCAATGCTGACTTCTGATAAGTGGGTTTTCACATGCACCATGGTTACAGTTCTGCAATTTTTTTTTTAGAATGACTGATTTTATCAGTCACTTGAATTTGTAGCAAGAAAATTTAAGAGGCAAAATAGGGGAAAAATACAAAATACTATGTCTGATATGTTTAAAATACAGAATTCACTTCCCATCAAAATTCCCCAGAACAAGAAGGACTCCTTTCCAAAATACTTCTGAGGAGACTCACTTTGTTTTCTAAAGTTACTCAGTGACTATGAGAAAAAAAAAAACAAGAAAAATAAAATATTAAAGTCCACTTTGTCATTGTTGTACTCTGATTAATGTTACTCCAATGAAGGGTAAATAAACAAATGGAGTGCAAAGAAGAAAGGCTTAAAGTGGAAGGCAGAAGTATATGTAAATCAGTGGGAAAAATACATGAAAAATACTGAATCAGAAAGGTGTGCAAATATGAGGTAAACTAGGAAACTAACAAAACATAAGAGGAGGATGACAGATTTGAGGGAGAAAAGGAAAAAAAAACCATACTGCTATTCTCCTCCAGGGAAATAACAGGAAATAATATATAAGTTTGAGCTCTCCATACTATATGAAATTAAGAAGAAAAAGTTTTTATCTTTTTGTCACAGTGGGGAAGCCCAGAATACTTCAAAACATTTCTTCTATAACATCTGTCTCTCACTTCCTAGTTCTGAGGGATTGCTGCAAAGCAGGACATTGTGGATTCACGGAAGTGAATGCACATGTGAAAGTGATCATTAGATTACAGCTGCTTATATTCATTTGAATGCCCAACAATGTTTTTTTTTTTTTCTTTCTGTAAGAAGAAAATGGTTCAGTAATACCCAGTATGGGATCATCAGGAAGTTCAAATGGAGAAATGTTTCAACCCAGGAAGTTTCACTCTCTAAGTAACTGCTCTCTAAAGTTAGCCATCAGGCACTTGGAATAAACACATACTGCCACACATTCCCTCTTCTCTTCCCTGGCTACAGTCCCCCAGTTTCTGGCAATTTATAGAAATTAGAATTATATTGCACCTTAAATGAGAGTCCTTGATGAATTATTCCATGAATTTGTACAGCCATTTTTTGAATGCAGACACACTGTTGAGATCCACAACACCCTAGGCAGAGATTTAGTTATTAATTATACACTATATGAGTAAGTACCTTCCTTTCTTAGTTATCTGTCCAGACATCATTTATTGTTGGTAACTGTGAACAAATATTGACTATTCACTTTTTCAAGTTTACGTGCTGGAAATATATTTTGGAGTTAGATCTCCCAATGTTCTAGGAAAGTGGTCTCATTTAAACAGGAAATCACAGTCATAGGAGGACATAGTATTATCACTATTATCATGTTGTCTCTTTTTTTCTTTTATTTATCTGATGAAAAACATGCCCCAGGGTTGTTAGTTTTAACATGCTGTAACATCATACTTTTTAATGTGGATTCATCACAGGTTATTATAATTGTGAGTTGGTGGTGATTTTTTTTCTTTTTTAAACAAAATTTGCATCAGAAAACATCTATTTCCCAAGCTTTCTGATGTTATCAAGGTATTATAATTGGTTTGAACACACCACAAATGCTAAGGTAAAATCAAAAATGTATTTTAATCTTACTAAATGTAAATTTTTATAGAACAGCAATGATATTTCGAGACAGATGTGGGTAATAATTATATCATCCTTACCATAAATGTGGCTTGCTTTCCAGGTCTTCCACTCAGCTACCAGGTGACCTCAAGACTTTTAATGTAATTTCCCATAGCTGGGGTCTATTCATTTGACAATGTCTATCCTCAGGCTTAGCTTCCCCAAATGGAAGCTAACTTCAAAGTGAAGTCTCCACTTTTTTCCTATCATCTCAGCAGATTACAGTCTATGGTTTTCATTAATTACCCAGGTTTACCTCGCTCAAGTGAATACAAGTAGGAAATTTATCTACTACCTTCATGTCTCCCAAAAAGCTCCTCCCAATAGGGTGAATTTAGTTGTGTTCAACACCTAACTGAGAGAAACAAATAAATCTGACTGCAGTATGTGTCTGCACTTTTATTGCAGGCAGACACATGAAGGTGAAGTAGCATTACACCCAGGTGCACACAAGCTTAAATGCATAAGCTCAGAATGATTTTACATATATATGAATGAGGAAAATTAACTTCTTACACTGTTTATTTATTACAAGATAAGATTTCCTAAGACTTAAGTTGTTTTGTCCCTAGAGAAAGAATTTGTTCTCTTCCTAGAAAATTACAATCTTACCTATTCAAGGTCTATTTCCTGTTTATGGTAAAGGAAACAAAAAAGGCAATGCAAATTCCAAATATTTTAAATCTTTCTGGAGGTGATGGAAGTATTAGAGCAAACTGCTCATCTGAACAACAACTGTAAGATCTTTTTACATATGGCTTCTCTTCATGTATTCCACTAAAATTTGTGTACACAGCTGAGTAAGAATTTTTCATGTCATGAGCATCTGTCTGACTCATCGTATGTGCTGCATCTATCACAGCGAAATCCTTCAATGGCAGAACTGAAGCATCTGCCACATAGGCTCTTCCTACAGAGGAGTTCAAAGCCTAGAGGTATCTAAAAGAAGGAAGCAGTGAAAAGCTATTCAATGAGCTTTGAATGATGTTCAGAAAACTTGTTCAGAAAACTACCTTCAGTAGTCATCTTCTGGTGACGTTTACCTAAGGATGGTGCACAGTGGTGCACCTGTAACTACAGTACCCTGAGGCACAGAGTAGAAGTGACCCATTTCTATACTTTCTTTCTGATAGCCATGAAATATGTTTTGAATTATCTCTATTTGTTCTTTTAGGGTGCAACCCTTTTTCCATAAGACTTACATGTCCTTGAAGGCAAGATTCAAATCATCTAAGATACTGTGCCTACGCTGTGCTTCTCACTCCAAGTGATTAGAGTGGTTAAAAACAACCAGTCCACTACCACTAAGCAGGACATGTCTCTCTCCATTGACTATACAGACTAAGACATTCAGACTAGATGCCTAAGTTTTGCATAGCTAAAGATGTCAGTTGATTCTCACCCCCAAAAATGAAGTGTTCCTTGTATACTCAAATATTGTATTATCAACATATGAATTAAAAAGAATCAACAATATTGACTGAAACATAAGCTAAAATATTTTTCATTTGAAATCTTTCACAGCTGTCTAAGCAAATAAACAATTTCTGTCTGTTTGACTCAACAAATATATTCTGCAAATACATTCCTTCACAAAGCAAGTAAAAGTACAAAAGAGGCAACATAGTCTAGCTATCAGCTCTTGAACTGGCTGGTAAAAAAATCTCCTTTGAAAAACTAACTCTCCAGACATAAAAATATGGATTTGAGATTAAATGATCATTGCCAAGATCTCTGTGAATGCAGTCTGTGCTGTCAAAAGGCTGAAGGGCAGTACTCCAAAATGAGCTTTCATTGGTTTGGATCATAGTCAAATCTCTCCTGTGCTAGAAATATATTCAGTCAAGAGACAGTAGCCCTTCTCTTGGGATTCCTTTTTCAAGAAATTGAAGAAAATATAGTGATAATTTTTTGCTAAAAAAAACCCAAACCCAAACAAACTATACAGTTTTATGCGGTTTCTCTCCATTAGCTGCTGTCTAGAACCCCTGTACCATTCAGTACTGCTCTTCTACCATTCAGTACTGCAGCATGTTAACTGACCATCTTTAAGATTTTTCAATGGAAAATGAAATATCCTTACATCAATAACATTTTTGTTAGGATTTTTTAATTTAAAATTTTAATTTATGTACTTTAAACAGCTCCTGTACAAATTTTTCAGTAGGCACTAATAATATATTTTCTTCACTGAGTAGAACATGTTTTCTTTGATGTTTGAACTGAAGGTAGCGATTTTGGCCATGCTATCTTTGCAGATTCCAGAAGTATTTAATTAAACAGAACAAAACCAAAAAAGCCATTTTATTAGACTGTAACATAGAATAGGCTTATTACCTCCCCCATTCCAGTTGTACTTATGTGTGAATCAGAGGTCTTAAAGAAAAATCATGACAGAAAATGAGACATACTAAAAGAAGGATTAGTAGAAACATACTTGTGTACAGGAACATAAGCTTCTCTCAAATACTGTTGTCATGATATTTGGAAAAAGGACACAAATATATTCATTTTTATAGCACTTGATAAGAAGTGGAGATATTAGCACTTGGAGTTCTAGATGCCATAACAGTGAAAACAGGCTTGGGAAACAGAAAAGGACAGGCAAATTTCCTATTCTTTCCATAAACATCCTAACTCCAAATCCATTCTGAATTTTAGCTAACCTTTTAAATGAAACAACTTTAAGAAACTATGCATAGCATAATTTTATACCTTACTCAAGAATATGTTCCATCTTTGACCAAGGGTACTGAGAAAGAGCTAGAGCAGTGCTTGGCCCTGTAAAATCATTTTTATTGTTTACATCAGTTACCTTCAAGTATCACTTGGACCAAAAAATCAGCACCAGAAAAAATCGATCAACACCACTATACGACATTACTTTCAGCATATGGATCAACATGTGTACCTAGTTTTCTGGGGAAATATCTCAAAAATGTAGGCATCATGGTTCTGGATCAATCTCATGTGTTTAACGCTTAATGTTTAGAGTATTTTGGTTTTTTTTAAAACTCAGCACAGATACTATATGTATTTTTTTGAGTTTCTACATATTTTGTATTTAGATAACATAAATTCTACCACTATATTTAGACTGATGTCTTTTACAGCCAAGGGGGTGAAACAAGTCCTTCTAGGAAGTTCTATCCAACTATTTAAAGACTAAATGAATTGCATCCTACAAAGGTCCATTTATCTCTTTACTGAAAAAGAGGCAAAAGAGGCCCATTCAGATGTACAGTTCTTCACACAAATACCTGGAGTAGAAGGGATGAAGAATATCACAAGTTTTAACATGGCAAGTGCTTATTAACAGAAGATGTGTTTAAAAATTAACATCACAGAGTTTCACACCTCACACTCCTCAGAAGATGAAGCTACATGTTATTCTGCATCAGTATGCCTACAGTGCAATCCCTCCATCCACAAGCATGGGAAATTTTTTCCAATATACGTAATCATTCCTAAGAGTTTGAAGGAAGGTCTTGCTGGAACACCTGACTGTCACAAGAAGCAAAGAGGTCTCTTATGTTGTGGAAGGAAAAGAGTTCATGTGAGCTTGGACTGTGTTATATGCTTCAGCTTGACATATACTTGACTGTGTTATTGACTAAGTGTGAAGCATAGCATACGTAAGTGTGTTCATATTTCCTTTTCATGAGTTTTTACCTCTTTTTTTTTTTTTTTTTTTTTCCAGAGATAGTTGTCACTGAAGCATTCAGAGCAAATATGTACTTGCCTACATGGTTAATCTCAGAACATCATTTGGAACATATTAAAAATTCAAATGCATTAACTGGGCTATCAAAAAAACCATCATTAAATTTCTGTGTGGGATACTACACTTTAATATACTACACTTCAATAATTGCAATTCTTTCTGAATTAAAGTAGTTTCAGTTACATTTATTCATTCAATGATCTGAGTAAAGAAAGAGCTAACATCACTGATTTCTAAATTCACAGCCTTCATTAATATAGTTTGATTTTCCTGGGTGCCCATATGTGGATGAGTGCTAAAAAACTTCGGCTCTAAAAATGCAGCATTAGAATAGAAACAGTTAGAACAAAAGAGAAAATGTAATAAATATAAGCCAACTTGTGTCTACCATTGTATAATTTCACAGAAATTCAAGAAGAAGCTGAGTTGCTAAGAAAGATAAGAAACAATAACTTTTATTAAAGAGGACAGATGATAACGTATTTTGAAGTACATGCTCACAGATTCACAGTTGTGAATGGCATAATCTGCCACAGTTTTACTTCATTAGAGAGGCTCTAATGATTCTCTTAAATAAAATTAAATTAAATGAAATTAAATTTTAAAAGAAGAATTAGATACAACTGGAAAGAATATTTCTTAAAAAAAATGATGAGTGAACTCATTGTTTAAAAGTATTAGTAAAACTGTACGAATACTAATTTTTTATCATCTCTATTACATAAATGACATTAACACAACTGAGCTGTATACATAAAAATGTACTGAATATTCACCAAAATAAGACTATATAAAGCACATTCTTTCTTATATAGAGAAAAACTTTTCACAAACTTTCACAATTAGACATGTAGGAAACATCAGTGGTTTTCACATGACTCCAAAGCACTTTCCAGATCTCTAAAATGACCCTGCTTGAGTATTGATGTCAGATATGAAAATGTAAAACAAACAACAAAAAAACCCAGCATAATCTACGTTTCAGTAGTGTATTTCACAATTGGTGCAGGATGCTCCATGAAAATCTGACCTATATGTGTCAGGAGAAACAACTTCAGCAGATGCAAAATAACAATACGAAGGTTGAAAATGCCGTGATGCTGAACATTAGTACACAGAATTTTCCTGTATGGACTGGTGTATATAGAGGACTGCTGTGAACAATGAACTACAGTGAAAGAGGACCCCATAGAAGACATTTCACAATTCAAAATATTGCTTAAATTATTCATTGAGAGCTGTTGTATTCAATTGCTGTGACTAGAAGTGACAACAATTTGGGTTTAGAAATATAAAATGTTTCAGAACATCATTGTGTGAAAGGAGCCTTATTGTAAAATATTGCTAAACTTATTTAAAATGTATGTCAAAGTTGAACTTAGTTAGATCACGTTTCTTTTAGAACTTCAGTGAGGAGCAAATACACAAATCTTATGTCTAGTATAATCTGCTATGATTCATAGTTATTTATTTTATGTTAGGCTTATTTTTGAACTATTCAGCAAAGCCTCTTACATGAGTTTTCCTTGGTATTAATATGAAACCTTATTACACAAAAAAGAGATGATAGATATTTTTTTTTTTCTTTATCCATTCTTTGATGTAATAAACTACAGTAAAGCAGTCTTGAATTCCCTAGGAAAACCTGTAAGAGTCATCAGACCACAAACACTAAATTGTAGAGTAAGTCTACTTTTCTATGGCTGTGTAAAATGAAAGAACAAAACACTCCAAAACTGAGGTATGATGATGCTGTAATTCAAACTCACAGAATATCCTTTGTCACTGTTCTTTCTCATGCCTATCTTTCAACAGTCTTCTGTGACACTTTTATAAACACTCTAATCATGTTTTTCAATTTAAAAGTCAATACATTTTGTAAATTATTACCAGCTTAATAAAAATTAATTCACCCAGTGGTAGAACTCTTCTATTACAACCCCTGTTGAGCATGACAAATGACTCAAATGTTTCTAGGACAAACACTACAGAAAATTATATATTTGCTCAAGAAAACAAAAGGTATTTATTTTGAGGCAATCAAATGCAATACATATTTTGCCACTTTGCCGTAATTAAATGAAGTCCATGCTGAAGAGACTTATATAAGCATATATTGAGAACTGATGTTACCATTATTAGAGTAGGAATGATTTTATTTTTATATCTCATGACATAATAGAGAACAAATCCTGCAATTAATATAAAAAAATGGATCACATGCCATTTCATTTTTTCCCCACTTTTTCACACTTGGATCTCCTGAAACCAACTCACACAGGGATCTGAATTTCAGCTTTTCTATAAATTACCTATTTTTCATATAATCTGTCATCAAAGAAGTATCCTTCTTTCTCCTAATTTTTGTCTTTCTCTGGAATAAATAGTTTAGATTATATTCTCGACTATAGTTCCCAAATTCATTAAGCTAACCTAAAAATAATGTTAAAGGTTTCTCAAAAGAAAAGACAATGTAAAATTACCTCCAGAAAACCAGCAACTAGAATGACATAATTATTTTTTATTATGTTGATGACAAAAATAGATTTTTTTTCTTTTTTTTCTATGTTGACAGAGAAGAATTTATCATAAGCCCCTTTCATTCTTCTGACAAGTGAAGTAGGATCAATAACAAACTATTTGTGACTGGAGAGGGGCAGTGGTAAAATTAATTGCTGATTAGTCATTGAATATACCCTGATATCACAAGCTTTCCAAATGAAAATGTATAGATTGTCATGAAAAATCCTCCTGAATTCAGGGAGGACCTTTGAAGCCCCATGCTCTTCTAAGACAGATGATTTTTCACTACAGTACAGGTGTCATATGCTGATGACTTCACTTCCAAGCATCCCTAAAGGGGCAGCAGGAATTCAGTACAAAAATACTTCATATTTCAGGCATTTGGATTTAACAATTTCTTTGTTTTCATTTTACTAACAAAGCATTCAGGTTACAAATCTCTTTATCCACCATTTAAATCTTGTTGAGTCAGTGTTTTGTTTACTGAAAACTTCTGGTTAGCTTGCTGTGGAATGCTATTGGTGCTAAGATTTAGAGTTTATGGGAAGACTGAACATTCATAGTTCTGGCTCAGGCATTTCCAAAATTGCATGTTGTGAGGAAGCACATATTTACAATTGTTTTTTCTCTACACATCTCTTGCCAGTCCTTCTTGACAACAGCATATTAGACAAAACATTAAGATCCATAATGGGCAGTTCCTACATTTCAATTTGCTCAGGCAAATCTTTTCACAGAATCACAGAATGACTTAGGTTGGAAATCATCATGGGATGATCATGTCCAACCATTAGCCCTACTCTACAAGTTCACCCCTAGACCATGTCCCCCAACACCAAATCCAAGCGATGTTTAAACACATCCAGGGATGGTGACTAAACCACCTCCCTGGGCAGCCCATTCCAATATTTCACTACTATTTCCATGAAGAATTTTTTCCTAATGTCTAGTTTAAACCTACCTTGTTTCCCTCTGGTTCTATCCCTAATTACCTGAGAGAAGAGACCAGCACCAGCCTCTCTACAATGTCCTTTCAGGTAGTTGTAGAGAGTGATGAGGTCTCCCCTCAGCCTCCTCTTCCTCAAACTAAACAGGCCCAGCTCCTTCAAACGATCCTCTTATGATCTGTTCTCCAATTCCTTGACCAGCTTTGTTGCCCACCTCTGCACCCGCTCCAGCACCTCAATATCTCTCTTGTACTGAGGTGCCCAAAACTGGGCACAGTGCTCGAGGTGAGGCCTCACCAGTGCTGAGTACAGGGGGACAATCACCTCCCTGCTTCTGCTGGTCACACTATTTCTAATACAGGCCAAGATGCAGTTGACCTTGACACTTGGGCAAACTGTTGGCTCATTTTAATTTTCCTGTCTATTATAACCCCCAGATCCCACTCCGCGAGACAGCTCTCCAACCACACTTCGCCAACCCTGTAGCTTTGCATGGGGTTGCTGCAGCCCAAGTGCAGGACCTGGCACTTGGCCTTGTTGAAACTCATACCATTAGCAGTGGCCCAGCGATCCAGTCTATTTAAGTCTCTCCGGAGAGCCTCTCTATCCTCACACAGATTGACACACCTGCCTAACTTGGTGTCATCTGCATATTTACTGATGGTAGACTCTATGTCCTCATCAAGGTCATCAGTAAAGATGTTAAATAGAAACAGACCCAGCAGTGAGCCCTGAGGAACACCACTTGTGACCTGCCACCAGCTGGATTTGGTACCATTGGCCACTACTCTCTGGGCCCATCTGTCTAGCCAGTGCTTGATCCAGCAGATCGTATTCTCATCCAGGTCATGAGCAGACAGTTTTTCCATTAGAAATCTATGGAGAACAGTGTCAAATGTCTTCTGGAAGTCCAGGTAGACCACATCCACAGCCTTTTCCTTGTCCAATAGTTGGGTCATCTTGTCATAGAAGGAGATCAGGTTCGTCAGGCAAGATCTGCCTTTCCTAAACCCATGCTGACTGGCCGTGATCTGTTGGTTGCCCTCTATATGGCTTGTAAGAGCACTCAAGATGATCTGCTCCATGACCTTCCCTAGTACCGAGGTCAGACTGACAGGTCTATAGTTACTTGGAGCTTCCTTTCTGCCTTTCTTGTAGATGGGCATCACATTCGCTAACCTCCAGTCCATTGGGACCTCCCCAGTTAGCCAGGACTTCAGATAAATAATGGAAAGTGGCTTGGCAAGCACATCCACCAGCTCTTTCAGCACCCTTGGGTGTAACCCATCCGGTCCCATAGATTTGTGTGCATCCAAGTGGCGTAGAAGGTCCCTGACCACCTCCTCTTTAATCACGATAACCTCATTCTGCTTTCCTTCTGTGTCTCCCAGCTTATGAGGCTGGATGTCCAGGGTATAGCTCGTTCCACTACTGAAGACTGTGGCAAAGTAGGCATTAAGCACCTCAACCTTCTCCTCATCCTTTGTTACTAAGTTTCCCTCTGCATCCAATAAATGATGGAGATTTTCCCTAATTCTCCTTTTGTTGTTAATGAATTTATAGAAACATTTTTTATTATCCTTAACAGCCTTAGCAAGATTAAGCTCTAGCTATGCTTTGGCTCTCCTAATCTTCTCATTTCTTCACAACATCTTTATAGTCTACATAAGAGACCTGTCCTCTCTTCCAAAGGTCATAGGCTCTCCTTTTGTTTTTGAGGTCCAGCCAAAGGTCCCTATTTAGCCAGGCAGGTCTCTTTCCCTGCCTGTTTTTTTTTGGCAGGTAGGGACAGCCTGCTCCTGTGCCTTTAAGGCTACTCTCTTGAAGGATGTCCAGACTTGCTGGACTCCTATATCCTTCAGCACAGCCTCCCAAGGGACTTTATTAATGAGTCTCCTGAACAAGTCAAAGTTTGCCCTCTGGAAGTCCAAGCTGGCAGTTTTACTAACCCCTCTCATTGTTTCCCTAAGGATTGAAAACACAATCATCTCATGACCACTATGCCCTAGATGGCCTCCAGTCTTTACCTCCCCCACGAGTTCTTCCCTGTTCACAAGGAGCAGGTCCAGAAGTGCACCTTCCCTGGTTGGCTTATTTACCAGCTGTGTGAAAAAGCTGTCCTCCACATATTCCAGGAACCTCTTGGATTGTTTCCTCTCTGCTGTGCTGTATTCCCAGCAGATATCTGGGAGGCTGAAGTCCCCAACAAGCACAACAGCAAGTGACAGTGAGATTTCTCTCAGATGCTTATACAAAGCTTCATCCACCTCACTGCTCTGACTGGGGGGCTCTATAGCAGACTCTCACAACTGTATCAGCCTTTTTAGCCCTTAACTTAATCCAAAGAGACTCAACCCCATCTTCACTATACTTGATTTCTGGCGTCTCATGACATTCTCTAAGATATAGGGCCACTCCACCACGCCTCCTTCCCTGTCTATCCCTCCTAAAAAGCTTGTAGCCTTCAATTATATAATTTTGCATTGGTGTCAAAAAATAGCAGTTTACATAGTGCCTCATTATAAAGTGATGACTAGCTCAAATAGAGGAAAACTAAAATGAATCTGTTAGACCTCCTTATATCACTATTTATCTTCTTCTATTGGCTAAGAACAGATTCAGGATTGTACTTTTGTTTCAGAATATTTAAGAATCAACAGAAAAAAATCCTTTCCCCAGCCTAAGAGCTGTGCTAAAGCTAAGCATTTATTTGATGATAGATGCTTATTATAATCACTTTCTAACAACTTGCTCAGCAATTAAAATCAATCATGCTGTTTAATTCCTCTTAATTTGGATACATTAGGTATGTGTTTTATATGAAACTCTTCCTTCAAACTTGATTAGCTGTTTTTTAATAATCTCCTTTACTCTTGAATACTTCAACATACGTAATTTTACTAACTTCTTCTCTCTCACATCTATTTTTATTTCAGTGGAATTACTGGTGTCAAGATGTACAGTACATATTCTGCTCTCCTCTGCGGATTTTTAGTCCATCTCTCCTCACATTCTAGGCAGGTACTCTGGACTACCAAACTGTATAAATTCCAGTCAAACGACTTTATGTTCAAGAGTTATGACAATCAGAGTGTATGTGCACAACTCCATTATTTTAGCTTTGATGCTAAGATGCCACTGAAATTCTGAACTAGCATATGCAGTTCTTCTTGCATGCTGTGGAAGTGCATAGCTTATTAATTGCAATTCCTCTTTTTCCATTGAACACAAAGAATCTCATAAAACTCAATTCCAGGTATGTCGTCATGGCACTCAGTTATGTCTTTAAAACTGAAGTTTGAATGTCATGCCTGACCACTGTAGTTACACAACTGGGTACAACAGTGGAAAGGCTGACGACTCCTCTGATACATCCTCTCACTCATCCTACAGTGATGTTGACCTTGTGAGAGTAGTCTTGCTCTTGCCCTCTGCTCTTGTGAGAGCACGTGGAGTACTGTGGAGCCCCCAACACAAGAAACACATGGATCTGTTGGAGTGTCCAGACCAGAGCCACAAAGATGATCAGAGGGCTGGAGCACCTCTCAGAAAAGGACAGGCTAAGGGAGTTGGGTCTGTTCAGCCTGGAGAAGAGAAGGCTCTGGGGACATTTTCTAGTGGTCTACCAGTACCTCAAGGGGGTCTACAGAAAAGCTGGAGAGGGTCTGTTTATAAGCACATGTAGTGGTAGAACAAGGGGCAATGGTTTTAAACTAGAGAAGGGTAGATTTAGATTGGACATTAGGAAGAAGTTCTTTACTATGAGGGTGGTGAGACACTGGATTGGGTTGCCCAGAGAAGCTGTGGATGCCTCATCCCTGGAAGTGTTTAAGACAAGGCTGGATGAGGCTCTGAGCAACCTGGTCTAGTAGGAGGTGTCCCTGACCATGGCAGAGGGGTTGGAACTAAATGATCTTTGAGGTACCTTCAAACTCAAGCCATTCTATGATTCTGTAATAATTCCTGCCCACCACCAACCTTTTCTGACATAAATAAAGCAATTTGGGGATTCTGGTCTCAGTTCTTGATAAAAGCATGAGCTTGCACTGTGTGACAGGCTAGATTCAGAAAAATTTCTAGTTTCAGAATCAAAAGCCATATTGCCATGACATCATGTTTTAAAAAATAAAAATAATAATTAAAAAAAAAGCTGAAGCATATGAAATGTAAACTGTTAAATAAGCTTTCATTTCAATAATACCCCCTTTTTCTGACCTTTTCCCATCTAGGCTTGATAATTTGTTACATTATATTAGAGATGGCAAAGGCTATAAGATTTGACTGAGATATAATATTATAGCTGTTAGAACCTTGAACTACTTCCTTTAGATAAATGCACAGAAAAGAAGAAAGAAGAATTGCAAAGTTGGGTTTTTTTAAACATATCTAACTTCTGTGTCCAGGGCTCATTGCTACTTGCACCTTGAAGCACAGATATAGCAGTCTTAGCAATCTCTTCAGGTTTTGATACAGTCCCAGCAGCATTATGTATGTTATGATATTGTTTTCCTGAGTCAGGTCCAAAGTTGCAGTCATCACCAATTACGGCACAAGATTTTTAAACAGAAGACAAAAGCAGATGTAAATGATGAAGAATCTCAAAACATATAAAATCTGTTTATCATTAACTAAATTGAACAATACAAACCTTCCCCCATCTGTGCCAGGAACACTGTACAGAATAATTCACCTATATCTTTATTTATTACTGTATTGGTGAGGAGGGGAGAACAGGGGAAAGAGGAAGAAAAAAAGAAGAGAAAGAGCATACAGATTCGTGTGTTCTTCAGTATTTACAGAGAAAAAAAAAAATGATGCCTGCTCAGGTCATTATTGCTTGTAAAATGTCACAGTATCCTGGGATCAAGCCAACACAGGATTTAGATAATCCTGGATTCAGAATCAGAGGGTTGGAGCAGTTTTTAAGAAGTTATCCAGTTTAACTCCATATCTCTAAGGCAAAATCATCTTTTGCTGCATCATTTCTCAGTGACTTGCCTTGCCTGTTCTTAAACATTCTCCTTCAGGAAGATGCTACACCCCAAAGCCACCCATTTTTTTGACTTACTGCCCTTGCCACTTGAAAACTCTCCTTAATATTTAATCAGAATATATTTCCAATGTTTGCTATGTGTCCTAGCCATTATGGAATCAGTTAACAGATACTTTTCTTCATCCTAGAAACAGCCTGTTTGAGCTCTGCATTTTCTCCTAACAGGTTTGTGGGTTTTTTTCCCAGGTTAATCAAATATAATTCTTTAACTCCTTTTTTATAAGCTGAGTTTCCCAGATTTTTGATTGATCTCATAATGCTGGGAATACTCTACCAGTAGGCCACAGTTTTCCAGAAAATGTCAAAAGTGGGCTCAGGCTGAGTTTCATCACAATCATTTTTAATTACTTACCCTGTTTTTTTTGCATGTTACTAGTCCCTTCTAATCTGTTTTGCCTGCACAGTGGTTAAGCTCACTTCACCCAGTCCACCTTCCCAAAGCCTGACAGCATCATTTCCCCATCAAAATATCCCCAAACAAAATTACTTCTGATGCTGCTCATCTTCCAGTAGATCCCTTTGCTAGTCCTTTGCTTTATTAATCGATTTAAAATATAATTTCCCAGCACAATCTTTAGAGCAGATCAGGAGCCTTTCTTGCTCAAACACTACCTCTCTGTTTGTGAATTTGCAGATTTGGGGGTTTTTTTGAGTGTGTTTCTGAGGCTGCGTTTGACTTTTGATAAGAAAGAGAACCTCCACGCCCAGCATGTGTGCTTTTCTCCTGAAAGCTTGTGTCACATGTGCCTTACTTTCATAGCAGGCACACAGATGTGACTAACCATGAAAAGAAAAGTGCCCATTTTTCCCTAGATTGACAGTTTTGTAATAATTATAATAGTAAACAACTGATCTCAGTCAAAGCACAGGAAAGATTCCCCTCCCCCCCCCCTCCCCCTTCAGTTTCAAAAGAAAAAATATAAACAAAATTGAACAAAGGACATTTGACTGAATAACAAGGCAAAATGAAGGGGAGAAAAAGGCTAGATGTGAGTAGCTTCACATACCTACTGAAGCAGAAGAACATGTACCACAATATATTATATGTAGAGGTATTGAGATGTAGGAACTAATCTACAGATCTCAGCTACGACTGATAACCCAGAGCAACTGAGAGCATCTTTCTCCTCTGGTTTTAATCAGCACACTGTACTTCTAAATATTATCTACCTGTCAGGAAGCTGTTTAGGAAGTTAACACTAACTGACCAAAACCATATATTAATGTACATATGAAACCAAAATATTTTAGTAAGGAATTTTGTAAGTTAAATTAATATCTAAGTGGTCTTTTAAGATACAATGCTTTTGTCACCAGCTATATCTTTAGGTTGATCCACAAATAAATGGATTGCATTAATTGAATATTTTTAGTCAAATTAAATTATTTTTAAAAAACACTATAGTCTAAAATTTAGTAGAATATTTCATTTCTGTATAAGGACTTTAGTGTCTAATCAATCAAAATCAAACAGTATAGTATTAGAGTATAATCATAATAGTATAATAATGAAATATAATAATAAAATATAATAGTATCATATAATATAATAATATGGGTTTGAAAAGATATAATATATTAATAGAAAGACTATAAGCAGTCAAAAGTAATGATACAAGGACCTAATTCTTAGGAAATCTGCAATTGCAAGATATTTACATCAAATTGTTACTGAAACATTTCATAGGAGTAGCACAACTCACCTGGGGAGGGGCAGCAAAGCAAAGACCAGGAGGTATTGAGAAAGTTGAGATTAAACCTCAAATAGAGATATTTAAAGAAGGAACATATCACTGTGGAAACACTGTTGAAACCTTAGGACAAAAGTTCTCAGTGAGATTATCAAGGGAGTCAACCACTCATTTGTCCTTGGTGCTGACAAAACATTAGAGTACTCAACAAGATAAAGAAAAATAGGCCTGAAGGCATATCCAGCCTGTTCCTTTAGGTGTTGTTAATCAATAAATTAGAGTTCCTACCTACACTTTTTTAGAGATATCTGAAGGTGCAGGCTGTCACTGTTCCTTCTTCTTGGTACCAGCTATCTCCCACTTTATAAACTCACCTCACAGCCTTAAGCAACTTTCTTTGATAAGACCTTTGATACCATCTACCATTAAATGCTGTATAAACAACATGATCTTCAAGAAAAAAAAGATTAAAATTGCAATGACCCTTGTAATATTTTGGTCTCTGTCATAACAAGGACTTCCTGCTCAGAGAAATAATTGTTTTGGTGATGACAGCAATACAGCAAAAACATAGAGATCAGCTCTGTGAAAATCCTTCTGACATCCACAAATGCTGGTGTTTTGTAAGCTGTGATATATATTGATTCCAGAGATACACACCCAGTAGCATAGCAGTTTATTATTATCTTCTCTTTCCCATTGCTGCTGAATGATGTCTCCCAAGCCATTGCATACATAAAATAACACGTGTTTCACCTTTAAGTTTTATCTTTGTGTTTTAACTTTTATCTCTCTCCTGAGAAACTGTACGTATTAAAAGATCACTTCATTCTTCAGAGTCAGAGAAAGTTTTAAGTAAATAGATTGACTCGGGTATCACACACTTGTGTTTTAAAAGGAGCATTGTATAAAGATCAAGCTCAAACAAAAATCCATGCTCTTTTCTCCAACTGTATTTTTTAAATGCCATTCCAGTATATGTTCAGATGCCATAAATTAACCTCACCACATACCTAGGGAAACAACGTACTTGACTTGAGTTGATAGATACTTTAGTGAAACATGAAACACAATGAAAAGACAAAAATGAGCCAAAACTGTACCTTCTTACATCTTCTCCGTTCCAGCATGGGAGTCCATCAGCAGCTGCCAACTCATTACTGCACAACTGATCAGCTAGTCCGCCATAAAAGGCTCTGTAGAGCCGTAGGTGGCTGATAAATTCTCTGCACAGAGGAACATGGGAAATAATTGACAGTGTCAGTCAATAACATTAAGCAGTACTGCTGTTTTGTGTTTCTACAAGAAGATAAGGAATGTGCTTATTCTATTACTCTTCATTGGTTCCAATGATTTATTAAATCAAGTTGTCAATTTCCTATTAGGTAAGTTTGATTCTTTCAGATAGACTTCAATAGTTTACAAAGATGATATTCTCATTGGTCAGAGTTAAAAGAAAATATTTTACTTATGCTCTGAACAGGAATTATTTTCCTCCAATCTGAAATATTCTTGCACAGCTGTGATACAGTTTGCAATGCTACACTTGTACAAGCATACCAAAAAATGTTAAAAAAAAACCCCAGCCACAGCAAATAAAAACAATAGGTGTATTGAATAAGTCATCTGTTTTTCAAAAGTGCTGTCAACTAGTCCCCTACACATGTTACAAATACTACAAAGAGTATTTGTCAGAGTTATGGAGCAACTCAAGATCTAGGTAAGATGGGTTTAAGATGTAGATGTTAAATATTTAGTTGGTATTTAAGTAATTGACTGAAAAATTACATCAGTTTTATCACGTGCTGCGCTAGTAGGTTATAGGTTATGTATGACTATTTAAAATAATTGTAAAGATGCATAGAACTAATAACTTTTTGTACTTAAAACAAATTACTTTTTACATAGTAGTTTTTAACTAGATTGTGATATTTATGTTTGTAAATGATTTGCTTATGTATTGAAAAAATCTCTTCATGGGACACCCACTCCTGCTGTGAAAAATGAAAATACTAATTCATTCTGATTTAGAACACCACACTATACAGAGTTATCTATGACTTGCAGGCACAAAGAAAGGCATCAGGAAATTCTGTACTTATTGCTCTGTAAACCAGCAAGTTCACTTTATGTTAATCGCTTGTTTGGTGTCTGGAATTGTGAAAAAAAGACAGAAATATTAGATACTTTTCCCTGCATTTAGTTAGCGTAGGCCTAAAATGGCATCAAGGTATTGAATTGTTAATTATTGTTTATTCCAAATTAAAACAGAGAAAACATGAGTGATCATATGTGGTCATTTTAAAAGCCACATATTCTTTCTTGAAATTACAGGACAAATTTTTTAAACAAACCAGAGTGATTCAGATTTACTACACCTATTAAATTTGATATGAGTGCACTACTAAGTCTAAAACTGCAGTGCGACAATCTCAGGATGGGTCAATTTCAACTATGCAAGATATAATTGCCTATGTGCAATAGATTTAAAATATGTAAATACGATTCATCCACACTCTCTCAGTCATGAATAATCATATCTTGTATTTCTCCATCCCTGAAATTGCATCCAGTGTGCATAGTATGTCTGCAGTTTTCCTCCATTTCCCATTGAGTGGGATTGATTTTGATTTTGTCTATGCTTTGGGTTTACATTCTGGATAAAAACTATTGTTTAGAGAGTCCTCTGTACAATCAATCCATGTATAACACAGAAATTGAAATAAATAGAGCTGCCATAATATCTTTTGACAAACTGCATTCTAACAGAAAGGTCATTCAGTTTATTAGTAAATACACCCTGAGGCAAAGCTAAAGTTAATACAGAAGTAATAACTGATTTCAGCCCCTGTTGATGTCTGACCAAAGTAGTTAGAAGGGCAGATGGTATGAATGTCAATTTTCACATCATCATCTTCTAGACCAGATAGCGTGTAATTATAGGCAGCTGAGCACAAATGTGCAATCACAGTCAGTGGAAGCTTCAGATACTTCTTATCTGTTTATTTGGAAACGTTCATTTTTTTCTTACTATTTTATCCCCTGTGCCTAAATCTGTCTGCCATGTTAAGTTCTGGAGGAAAAAGCATTATACTATTTCAAGTTTGTATGTTACTACGGAAGGTTCTGCTTAGAATTTTTTCAAATTAACCTGTCAAAAGAACAGAGAAATCTCCTTTTCTTCTTGTGCCACATAGTACTAGGAAATACCAGCTTAGGTCTGATAGTAAAAATAATTTAGGAAGTTTATGCTGAGGCATTCCACTATGTACTTTAAAATGTAAACTTTCATCTGGAGATGCATTTGAAAAATATCTGTAAATCAGGGAACTTTTGGAGTCACACTTTTAATGGAATCTTTTTGTTCATTTGTTTCCCTCAGATAACTGTCATTGATCCATTGTACATAGCTGAGGAAAAGCCTATTCTTTTCTGATAAAGCCTGTTGTTGACAGCAACCTCCTGCCACAGGTACATGGGAGGTAAATAAAGTGGAGTTAGACTCAGAGAACACTGCTTCCTTAAAAACAGGCTGCAAGCATTTGCTGAAGTTGCTCTTCCATGTGAGGAATTGTTACAGTTGCCATGGGAATGTAAAGTGAAACATAAAGCCATTGTGACTAATAAGGAAGGAGGTGATCCAGGAGGCAACAAATGAAGATGATATCAACTACAAAGTTGTAAACTGAAGTCTGCCTCAGTGGATCTCAAACATTCTCCCCCTCCCCCTTTTTGGTGTAGTGCCTGTTGCATAACATAAAGCATTTCCAGCATCTCAGGTGGGTGGATAGTCATGGGAAAACAAGGTTGCTTTGTGCTGTCCACTGCCTCTCGTCTTGATTAAACTCTTTTGGGCAATCTCATCTGCTGTCAGTGCAGAAACCACTTATTTCAAAACACAGAACAGTCCTGGATTAAGTGACATTGTAGAATTTGACCAATGTACTTCTGGGCTGACTAAAGCAAACTTCCATTTTGCACCTCTTTCCGTTCCCACAATGTTCTCTAAATCCTGTGTTTGCTTGCTTTTTTTTTTCTCCATTATTTGGAACATGAAGGACCTTGCACTAATAAGAATGGTCTGCCTTTGAAGCTCAGAGGCACTCTTTTTTTTTCCCAGACATCAGGAGTGAGCAATTATTCCCTGCAATTCTCTCACTTCAGTTTCCTTCTGCACTGCAAAGTGAAAAGAAAGGAAAAAGAGGACAAAAAAACCCTCTCTGTATCTTAGCAAACACTGTGAGACAAATAAAATTTCTGTTTTAAACTATTATTTGCACAATAGGACCTTTAGTCTCAACTGTAACATTGTCCTTACTCCTTTATAGTACCATTACTCCTTATGGTCATTAAATACTTGATTAATTTATCTAAAGACAGATTGGCTTTTGAGATTACCTCAGCTATCCAGGATATCTACAGAATGCTGGAATATGCAACACAACTTACAGGACACCTGCATCCTTCTTTACAGCAGAATATCCTCAAGTAGCACTGGATGCTCATAGCTGTGTGGGTACTGAATTGAGTCTTCCTCTCCATAGACTGCAGTGGTTGCTCACACCTGGCTCATATGCAGCTAGGAATTTGGGGTTTTTTACCCTGTAATTCTGAGCCAGGTATAGATCAAATCTCCAGGTCTCTGCAGTCACCTCAATTCACTATATATAGGCAAAAAAGCCAGAAAGGGGGGAGGGGAAAATCAGCTGAACTTCTTTAAACAAGGATTTCAAGATTTAGCCCCAAGTACTTAGTTGTCTTTGTTTTTTAGAGTAGAAAGTTATTTAAGAAGTAATTGGGTTTTTTTTCCCTGTATGATAAATTTGTACAAATAGTCTTTTGATAAGAGCCATGATCACTTTTTGACAGATTTAATAATGCTTCCTGATGTGAAATTTAAATGTAATTTGGAAATTTTTGCATAAAGATAGAGCTAATGTTCATAGTCTACCAATGCTATCCACTATTTTAAATGCTTTAAACCACACCAATGACTCTGGTCTTATGCTTATTATTTCAGAAAACAAAATCTAGTCATGAAATTACTCTTTCCAAAATCTAATCAAGTAAATTAAGTTACTGGAATGGTTCATTCTTTGCAGTCTTTATTCTTCAGTAATGCATGCTATTGCATTGAATATAGTCTATTCTGTTGTAAAATAAATGGCTTACTTTATTCTTTCTTTCTGGCTGTAAAACTAATGTCTTACTTTCTTCTGTTGGCAAGAGTTTCTTCACTGTCTCTTGAGAACATCCTCAAGCCTTGATTATCTTTGTTCTGCTCAAATGAGCAACCTGGAGACTGTGTAGGCTTCCTTACAGGAGGACCACATACCTTATTTACCTAGAAGGATAAAAAGCCACAAGAAGGAAAGAACACATGTAGACAAAAATTATTTTGCATCTCTTAAATCAGTATTAAGTCCATTTTAATAAGAAAGAAATTTCTGTGGACATTAAGCTAAGAAAAGTATTGTTAATTACCATACTTCTCAACACTATATCCATAAGGAATGAAGCAGAAACATAATCAGTCCTTTCATAGTAGAAAAAACAAACCAAACAAAACAAAACAAAATCACTCCTTTTGAAAGACTACCAGGTGTATAAGCAAGTTAACACATATATTTTATTGCTTGTGGCTTTTTCCTTCCTGTAAGAAAAGTGTACTGTTATGCAAAGAGTAACAGGAACCTCAGAGAATATGATGCATTGTGAACAGAAGCATATTTCCATTTCTTCTTTAATATACCCCAATCACAGTTTTAATATGCATTGAACTTTGTGATTTCTTTCAGGGTTGATGAGTTATTATTGCATGTTCATCACAGTTACCCAGAGCATATAGTGAACAGCTAGCATGGTGGAAACTTTGCAAGATGTAAATGTAATGATTTGGACTATAGATGTGGGAAATACGGGATTTTCTATGTCTGGCTTTCTGATCTAGATGTCAATAGATACAGTTTCACACGAACTCCTGTTTTCTTCTTTCTAAAATGAGATATTGAGCATTTTGTATGCTAGAGAATATCAACTGGTGTTCAGAGATCATTAATCTTCCTAGTTACAGAGTAATTAGGACCATACATAATTACTAAATAAGAAATACTACATATCGGGGATCACATCAGATGATATTAAGCAGACTGAACACCACATATTTTATGGAATATAGCACATATGCACTATTGAAAAACTAGTACTGGATATGGTTTATAAAAACTTGGTTACAATAGGTAGACAACTTTTTGAAAACAAAAAGGGAGAAAGGAGATTGCTGTTGGCTCTAAGACAGGGATCTAATTTTTGAAGACGAAACATATTCAAAATGCTTCCATGAGAAAGAGAAAAGGGTGCTTATATTATGCAACAAGGATTATTATTTCCTGCTGAATTTTATATTACCAAATTTAAGAACAAAAAAATTAAATAAATCTCATTTTTTCCAGTTACCATCACACACATTAAAGAGAGAAGTGCAAGTCTTAGGAACCACCTTTCCAGCTAAGAACTGCTCTAGTGTTAGTTAAGAAATGCATTTATAATTTAAAATAAAATGAATACACCTAATTTTGATGAGTTTCTTTGTTGTTATGCATGGTGTAAGTAGTGATAATGAAAGAGTCATTGGAAGTACTTGCTTAGGCCAGTCAAAAGAAGAAAGAATCAGCATTATTACTACATATGAATGAGTGTTCAGGTTACAAATTGAAAGTGAGGGTAAAGTTGGAAGTGAATAGTCCTTTTTGGCTGCAATTCACATGTCTTAATTTTGGCATCCAAGCTATACTTTGAATCCCCTTCAAACGAGGTGCATGAATTTACCTGCAAGATAATTGTCCCTGTATATAAGGCTAATGCCCTTTAAGGTATTTAATGGTATACAGTTTACACATCCCTTCACCTCACCATTTCCTATCAGAGGCAGTGTCTCCTTGGACAATGTTTTGCTACATTTGTTTTTGTCCTCAAATTCAGTTTCAAGCCTCCCTCACACTTTTTTCACTATTTCCCCCATTAAGTCTTCTTCAGACCACAGTATCCCATTCTCTCCACCAGCTTAACTGGACTCCCACTTCCCACCCTGAAAGTCTCTTATCTGAAATTTATTTTTAACAACTGATTTTCTTTTTTTTTTTCCAAAAGCCATTTTTGGAAAATTCTGAAAACAGCTTTAGTTAAATGATAAAAAGTGTTTGTACAGCACCACATACATCTCTGCCATTCCCACAAAGAACTGAATGACAGTAACCATACTGCTGAGAATTCAGTTCTGTTAACAAGAGCAGCAGCTCTCCCAGATGAAAGTTAGCTCACCAGTCTTTAGCAAAGACACTTCCTTCTTCAGACATAGTTTCTGCAAGACAAGCTACTTCAGCCTGTACAGTGATGATATCATCCTTTTTACCCTTCTCATATCTCTGACATTTAAACCCCTGGGACCACTGACTGAACAACTGGCTTTATGTGGTGTTGGTTCTTTTTTTTCTGTTTGGTACATCACACCTCTATCACTCACCCAGCTGAATCTAATCTGTCTGCTTTGTAGCTGTTCACTACTGGCTGTCACTTTTATATCCTGTTTAAACCATTAACTGTATATGCATGCCAAACGTATGTTTGCCTCCCTCACTGCCCAGTCTTCATTTTCACCTGATTTCTTCAGTAAAAACATTAAAAAGTCATATACTCTTATGTTGCCTTAAGGTGACTCTTCTGTCTGTGAGCCAAAAAATGTAAAACCAAAATGACAGTGTCTCATTTCCCACTACAGGGCTGACAGTAGTCTTAAAAATAGATAAATATACTTTCCATTATAGTGTCTGCTTTTTTTTCTCTCTCTTTTTTTTTTTTTTTTTTTGTTTTTGTTTTTTTTTTTTGGTTTTGTTTTTGGTTTTTTTTAATGCATTCTTTACGTCTCCAGGAATAAGCACACACTGTAAGTGTAATGCCCCTTAGCTGTAATTCCTGTGCTTTCTGAAAAACTACAACTACATCCTTTAGCCATGTTTGATAATTTTCAGTCTTTGTGCTGCAAAGTTAACCTTCTGAGTAAGAATTTATACAGTGCGATTAGTGACAGTCTTTAGAGACACATACTGGTATCGTAACTTCGAGAGAAGAGGAATTCTCTCACTACACTAATGATCTAATAAATGACCATTTTGCAGCAACATCTGATCAGAATGTATTCATACTATCCTTCAGTTTCACTGAAAGAATATTCCCACTAAACATTTCCACAAACTAAGTGTTTTTCTTGTCTTCAAACACCAAATCCTAAAAGACTGTGTAAAATGATTCTCAAAGGGGACTGAAAATACCCTGAGAAAAATGAGACTGAAAAATCACCAAAAATATTATTCATGAGAGAATTACACATGTCACTGAATTTCAGGAAGAATTAAAGACTGATATAAAACTTCAAAACAGACAAGCCTCAACAATTTATTACCATTTTTTCCTGTCTTTTTTTTTTTTTTTTTTGTTGTTGCTGTTGCTTTGTTTTGGTTTGGTTTGGTTTGGTTTTGGTGTGGGGTTTTTTGTTTTTGTTTCTTTTGGTTAAATGTTCTTAAATTCTGCACAATATTTAAGGGTATAAAAAGAAACCTCAGAAAATTATAAAACTCCTGATTTTCACAGTTCAGACAAACCTATTGTCATTAAACTCAGTATGCTGTTATTATGCACAATTTGTATGCCACAGTATGATGACTAGGTTAATTAAAAGCTCTTGTAATAACCATGCAGTTAAATTGCAATTAGTGCCACACATGAACTTTATGGCAGTTTAATTTTGCTTAGTGCAATTCTGTAGAATGTCTACTTATGGTTACTTACAGTTTGGAAAATGAAGCATTATAAGCCTTTACATTTACACAAGACTGGACAAAGATGTGAGCATCATATTGATAATGTACTGTCCTCTAAGTTCACATGCTCAACAGGAAAAAGCAGTCACATCCTTTGGGGTTTTTTTTCCCACTACAGAAATGGTTCTTTCTGCCCTCAGCATTTCTTCTGAAATTTTTTTTACATCAAATGACTGAAGCAAATTGAATGCAGTCGTGTGGTGCATTTCAAACTAGATATGCCAAGTCTCAGCGATTAGCTATGCCACAATCTTTAAACGCTGCCACTGTGCCTGAAATAAGCCTCAGGAATCCTGAGACACCCTGCTCCACTTTGGGTCATAGGCTGTTGTGAAATACACTGAAAAGATGAGCATCTTCTAGTCTCGCAGTGTGTCTGTGAACTGTTTCACCAGCTCTTACTGTTGTGAATACAGTAGCAGGGAAGAAAACATTTCTCTGAATACAAAACCTTTTGGGATTAGACTCATCTCTAGCTGGGAACCAAAACCAGGACTCTGAAAATTACCCTCTCTTATATGTTTAACTTTTTCATGCTTCTTTTGGTAAGTTTAACAAGCACTTTAAGGTTACATACATACATGAATATGTTGGATGAGGCCTTGAGCAACCTGGTCTAGTGGGAGGTGTCCCTGCCATGGCAGGGGGGTTTGAACTAGATTATCTTTAAGGTCCTTTTCAACCCAAACCTGTAATTCTATGACCCTGTAATTTCCTGTAAATGGGGTATGTGTCAAGTATTACCTAGACTGACACAGTCTGTCAGACCTCAGTGTGGCCACAGTCCATGCAGGTACTTTTACTTAATGCATCTTTTAGTTAGTGGTTAGTTTGGTGGCTTTCAGTTCCAGCTATCAGATCATGAATTTGCCATCATCCCTTACAGTTAAATCCCCTCAAAGACTCATGACCAAAAGGACAGATGAAGTCTAGTAACTCTAAAACAAAGATAGAATGAAATGGTAGGGACACAGTGGTTGAAAATATATTTGATATAAATAAATAAATAAGGTAAATTTAGTTTCTTTTCTAAGAATACACAAGAAGACTGTCTTCAAGAAACAGATTCTTGATGAATCACAATCATTTCCAGCAACATACTACTAATCAAACTACCCAAAACATTAATTCAGAAAAACAATGCAATAAATGTTTATGAAATTTCCTCGATTAAGATTTAACCCCTTCAAGTGGATGTGCAATAGCTTCAGGTGGACAGCTGTTTATCAGACAGAGGAGAAACAGAAGACTGGTACCACATACTCTTTTTTTGCACCTTGTTCTACCAGCCAGCTCCTGCAAGCAGCACAGGAGAGGATACTTCTCTGTCACCATGCAGCACAGGGGGTTGGCACTTCCTGATCGTCTAAGCAGGTGAAAATGAAGATTCCTCAAAGTAAGATTAGCTTTCCAACTTGTAATAACCTCCAGTTGATCGGGAGGTTGTCTTCTTCTAGTTGGACCACAAGAGGGAGCACCAGCATTTCAGTATTTCCAAGCACTTCAGCAGGCTTTTAGCGTTTGCTGCTCCTAGCAGTTGGGGTTTTTTAAATTATCAGACGTCTGTTGCAAAGAAAAATATATTTTGATACGCGAGAGCATGAGCATGTGCATGGAAGAGTAAAAAGTATCCCCTACTGAGACAACATTAAAGTTCTTGAAAACAAGGAGAACAAGCATTTGTTACAACAGGCCGTTTTTCCTTCAGAACAGGAAAAAGATGTTAATGAGATTGTCTTCAGAAAAAAGCAGTGGAGTACCACCAGTGCTTACAACACAGCAATATCATGCAGAAATTTATGTATGATTTCCCTGGTTTTCTTTGTACATTTTTTATTCTTTATCTGTGACTAGTTGCCTCTTTCTCCACCGTAGCCTCAGGACTCTTGGCAATACGTCTTGGGCTTTCCGAACTCTAAGCAAGCTCTTGAGTTACAGCGGAAATTTACAATATTATAAGTTTCATATGTAAGTTTAATCATTTTGCAGAACTTGCAAGAGAAATACAAGGCAAGTGGAATGGGGCAAACACCGTGAACAACAGCCTAGAGAATTACAGAATAAAGCTGGTAATTAGAATAATGCTTGTACAGATTATTACATACTCAATTTATAATCATCTGCAAGAAAAAATATTAAATGGACTTCCCAAATAATGCTAATGTGAAAGCAATTTTATTCAAATCTGTAACTGAAAGTTCAGGTGATACGTAAAAAAGTGCATTTGTAATCTTTCAAGTGGGATTGAATTGGAAGTGTCTTCTAGCTCAAAAAATAATCAATCTAATTCACAGGAACCTTGTTAAACATAATAGTTTGCCCCACACCCAGAGACATAATATCTAGCAAATGCAAAATGTAGACCCATCAGCAAGGCAGTGGTAGCCTCATCAAAAAAAAAAAAAAAAAAGAGAGAATTAAATGTTGAGGGAAAAAAAAGGAAAATAATTTTCTGTGATATATAAATAACAGTACAACTCAGAAATATTGGTCTAGCACAGCATTAGTTCCACTACTGTACACCTCTCTGGGGAGATGTACAATCAAGATGGAAAACCAAGGAAGAGTTTGCAAACCAGGTATTCTTTAATCAGTGATATTTTCATACAGTTTTGCAAAAGAAATTTGTCCAAGATGTTGGATTCTGGGAGCCACAGTCCACAACCTTCATGTGACTGAGACTCAGATGTTTCTTCTACCACTTCATCTACCAAAAGCAGTATTCCAGCCCAAGCTCTTGAAATTTTTCTCCTATCAGTTTTTAATTATCTCTGATTTCCTTCATAATTTTACATGTTCCGATTGTAAAATAAAATCTAATAGCCCATTAAATATGAGTTAGTTAATATATCTTTAATTTGTGTCTTTTGCTCCTTTTTCTCTTTAATTACTAAAAGCTTAAATGCTTTTAATTCTGCCGCTGCTTTCATGAGGGACTAACACTCGCTAAGTCTGGCAGTGAAAATAGTTTCTCCTTCTGAATGGGGGTGGGAGGGAAGGAAATGATTTTTTTTTTTAATGGCTTAATGTCAGGGGAAATCCTAATGTTGTCAGCCAAGTTACCCTGCAGCCAGAATACAGCACTGCCAGTTCAAACTCTTCAAAGGCAGTTCAACAAAACTGCTTCTTGTGAGAGGCTGCCAGCTCTCGCGATCCAACTCTGCTTCAGTGGATGCCAAGGTGTTTCATTTATGTTCAGTGAAAACACTCTGTGGTTCTTCTCTGAAAAGCAATTATATAAAACCGGCAGTAGCCCTTTTCCAAAGATCAGCTGCCTATGTGTAGTTACGACTGATTTATCTGTGCTCTCTAGTGGTTAAAATATACTTTATTGCTCCTTACTTCTGCGTGCCCTGCAAGGGCAGCTCTGACGTAGAGGGCTAACATTATGCCTTCTTGTCTGATACAGGCAGAACTGTTTATCAAATCTAAGTCTATCCAGGGTCACCCGTGTAAACCAAAAGAAATTCAGTAAGACTCTGACTGTCAATGAAAACAAAAATAGAGCCCTATAACCTTTATTGGGCATGTTACTCACTTAAGACAAAAAACCATATTAAAACGTGCAATACATAAAGAATTATGGATGAAAACCAAGTTGACTGCATCAGAATATCTGTGTGATGGTTTGCACTTTATGGCAGGCTGCAATTAATGTTCCAAAATTGCGAAGAGAAGAGCAGTTTAGTAAGTAAGATCTGCAACATAAATATGTAAGTCAATAAAAGCATGCACACAGAGAAACAGTCATAACGCATTATTTCATTTACCATAAGACACTGTCAACAGCTCTTTAGGTAACTGGAAGATCACCTGTTAATGATAATAAGGAATCAAAAAAACCCTGGAAAAATAAAAGGGGGGGACACACCACTATTTAGTTAGTCAGCATTTCAGAGAACCTAGGTTTTTCTTCCCCATTCCAAACTATGTCTTTTGAGATTAGTGGGTTTTCTTCCAGTATCTTTACATTAATTCTTTCTGTGTATCCTCACTCTCTTATTTGAACCTGGACAAGCCAGTTTTCTTTGAAGATCTTTTGTGATGTACAAGATAGTGACACATGTTCATATAATTTCAGGGACCAAAACAGTCTGAAAAATTCATTAGCTTAAAAATCGCTGGATTTGCCCTCACAATTTTTTTCTTTTCCAATACAAAGGGGTGGTAGTGATTTAAGGCCCAACAGAGACACCAGAAGTCTGCTCAGATGAACAGCTGTCTTTATGAACAGTAATTCTGTTTCACAATGAAAACAGAAGACCAGAGAAAGAAGAAAACACATACATGGCCTACAGAAAAGATTCTCAGTTGACTTCCTCCTTTACACTTATTCGTGACTCTTACTTCTCTTTGTGGAAGGAGTGAAAAAGGCTTCTTTATTCTCTTTCTGCAAATACAAAGAACTTGTCTGCAGCATTTTCAGCCTCTTGGAGCATCTTCCATACCTGCAGTTCAGCTTCCCAGTGGACATGTTCAGAGAAGCCTGCCATGGTGCCAAAGCAGAAATAAGACATCTAGCATGTCACCTGAAACCAGAACATGGTGGCAGCCCAGACTGCTTACTCCACCTTTTTCAGACCCCTGAATCTCTATGCAATCAATGGAAAGCGGAAGGCCTTTTTGTATCTGTGCATTTTGACCAAATTTTGCCTAACTTTCTGTTAAAAAAGAAAAAAAGGGAGGTTAAAAAGGATAAAAAAGGGAGGTGTAATAAAGATCTTATGCTTCCCTGACAAAACAAATCTCAATCTGAAGAAGGAAGTGCAGCAAACTGAAAGATTTAACAGAAAATTCAACTAATTTCAAATTGTGAAGTAGATTTGCTCTAAACATTAAATAGGAATGCATTATGCATGCTATGATATGTTCCTAAATTATTTACTTGCTAGTCTATATTCAGCAAACCTTAGGCAAACCTGCACTACACAGCATTGCTTACCAAAGCCATGAATATGTGTTGATAAGTGAGGTGTGTTGACCTTGGCTGTCTGCCAGATCTCCACCCAGCTGCTCTCTCACTCTCCTTCCTCAACAGGACAAGGAAAGAAAATAGTATGAAAAAGCTCATGAGCTGAGATAAACACAAGATCACTCACCAATTACTGTCATAGGCGAGACAGCCTCAACTCAAGAGAGATTAATTTAATTGACAATTAAAAAATACAGTAGGATGGTGAAGAACAAAAATACAACTAAAAGCACCTTTCCCCTAAATCTCTCTTCATGCCAGGGTCAACTTCACTCCTTCATTCCCAACTCCTCTGCCTTCCCTCAGCTCCCCAAGTGCTGCAGTGAGATGCATAATGAAGGTTGTGGTCAGTTCATAACATTTTGTCTCTGCTGCTCTTTCTTCCTTACACTTCTCACCTGCTCAGCACAGGCTGCAGTGTAGAGATCTGTCCTGTCATGGTCTACAGCATGAGCTGCAGGGGCACAACCTGCTTCACCATGGTCTTCTCCATGGGCAGCAGGGAAATGTCTGTTCTGGTGCCTGGAAAACCTCCTCTCTCTCTTCCTTCTCTGGCCTTGGTGTCTGCAGAGCTGTTCCTCTCACATTTTTCCCTTATTCCTCACTGCCATACATAATTTTTGCACTTTGTTAAATATGTTTTCCCTGAGGCACCACCATCTTGTGCAAGGGGCTCAGCTGTGGTGGGTCCGTTGGAGCTGGATGGAACAGGCTGCATCTGGCACAGGGCAGCCCTGGCCTCTCTTCACAGAGACCAACCCTGCAGCCCCCACTACCAGCATCTGGACACATACACCTGGTACAGCTCCACTGTAGGAGATGCTGGGGAGGAACCAGAACAATTTGGCAAAGAAACTGAAAAAAGTACTTTTCATAAAAGTGTGAGACATGAACTTGACACTGGATTTGAACCTATTCTCACCAAAGGTGAGAAATGTGTCCTCATTTCCAAAAATGAAAGGAAAACAGGCCAAAAGAAGAGCAACCGAAAACAGTCTATCTTGATACCGACACCAAAAGCTGTGCTGCCATATCCCCAAGTGCTGAGAAAGCTGAGGAATGTAGCAATTGACTGTTTAGACAGACATGGTTTCAGGGCTTCATATTCTGCTATTCTGTTTAAGAAGTTCTTGACAGAAATGAGTGCTTCCAGTATCGGCCAGAGTATCATAAATCTTAAAATAAAGACACTGACAGAATATTAGCACGTGTATGACCAGTGATGTGTACCAATTTAATTTTTTCTTTCCAATTTGCACTTGAGAAATAATACACTGATAAATGAAAGGAGAAGATCATACACTAACATACATTATTCCAAAATGTGTGCATAACTAAGAATGTATTATTGCCTCTGCTAATATTTTATGCATGATTTGAAGCCCTTTTCCTACACACTGCAAGTATAAGGATTGAACTGCAAAAGGACACTGAGCAGAATTCTGCAGTATGGAGCTTACAACAGTGATTCCAACATACAATGTGGAATCACATGAGTTGCTCTGGGATGTGATCACCACTACTTATATGTTAAATATTGTAGTAGAGACTTTGTTCTTCTTTGGAAAACACCAATTTTAGTTAAAAATTCTATAAAATAGCATGGACATTTATAGTGGTAGTATATAGTGTGTAGCAAAGAGGAAAAGACTACATAAGGGTAATGCTTCAGATCTCAGTAAGTGCAAGCTACTGAAATACACAGCAAGATGGATCAAAACAGTACAGATGGGAAGAGCTATCAGACCACTATGTATGCTTAGGTAGGAAGAAAGATTACTATTTAATGAAAAAACCCTTTTCATTAGTTACAAACAAGCCATAAACACTTGCTTTGTTGGTTTTTGCTTTGTTTTCAGAGATCTCCATTCTCTTTTCTGATGATCCAAGCCCAGCTTAGCCTCAGATGACAACCTTTTGAGAGCAGCAAGGAGCTCTTTCACTTTAAAACAAAGGAGAAGTGAAATACAACACTAGAGAAATCTGAATGAGATGGAGGTCATGACTGCAGTACACTTACTCCATTTTACATTAAAAAAAAATGACTGATATACCTGTCATACTTTATTATAGAAGTGCCATAGTTTTTCAGAGCTATAGCTGAATGCGTATTTGTGAACAGAGAGAAATGGAAGGTGATGGTGTTCAGCTGTGTGTTAGGTTAGACATCAAACTTTTCTTTAGAGCACAATGATACTAGAATACAAGCATACATAAGATGAGGACTTTAAATCCGATTACTGTTCAGCAGTTTACACAAATCAGTTTATATCGATTTTGTGAGGTAATTTAAATTCATCAATTTATCAAGTAATTTAAATTCAGCAAAGTAATTACGGCAGAGACGTATGCCAGAAGCTTCAGGCTGAACTCCATTATTTTATTCCATAGTCTGCTATTCTGCTTTGCTGAAAATTATGTATTTAATTTTTTACTCTTTTTTTTTTTTTTTTAATTGAAAGAACTATATAGCACATTGCTCATTTGGGGTTTGTCTTTTACAAATTGGTAAAGGGAATACACACTTGCTGAAAGTTAAAGGAGTCCAAGGCTGAGTCTAGTTAGATAGTATGGTCATAGGAACAATATAATTAATATTCCCACAACACGAATTTATGTTGTATCTGTACATTCTCTAAACCAAGGATCATTTCCCCTCCACAGTTTATCATCAATTCCACCACTTCTCTTGAGAACAAAAGTACCTATTGTTGATGCATAGCTCTGTGACCAACTCCTTTGAGAACCTCTGGGCTATCACTCTGTTGGCCTTGATGTTCATCATCCTGTCCTGGGGAACATCATTCAGATTTGAGATTGTATAAGGAACAATTCATTCATCATTGCTTTGACCAAATATCTGTGAAACAGATAATTCACAATGTCTTGTGCAGACTCAGTTTTAACAGCATACTGTGGTAGTGAATAGCGTGCATAGCAATGTTCATCTCCCACGAGATTAATCCAGTGCCTACATTCTGCACTAGAAGAACACTGTGAACATGACAGGTTGCTGCCTTGTCCGTGATGCCTATATGTGGGTCCTTTCCCATCACAGCTATTCAAGAGGGCTGGCTCCTCAGTAAGAATATTATCCTGATGCACCCACCTTCTAAATCACTTCACAGAATCATAGAACTGTTTAGGTTGGGAGGGATTTCTGCAGGTCATATAGTCCAACATCCCTGTTCAAGTAGGGGCAGCTACAGTTTGTTGTCCACTTCATGTTTAGTTGGGTTCTGAGTATTTCCTACATGGAACAACCTCTCTGGGCAACCTGCTCCATGGAATTTCATGGTTTTTAATTTCTGCCCTTTGCCTCCTTTCCTGTCTGTGGGCACCACTGAAAAGAGCTTGGCTCCTTCCACTTCACAGGATCATATCAGATGTTTATACTCAATGATAAGATTCCCTCTGAGCCTCTTCATCTCCAGGATGAACAGTCCCTGATCTCTCAGACTCACCTTATAAAAAAGATACTCCAGTCCCATACTCACCTTTGTGGCTGGACTCACTTCAGTCAGTCCTTATCTTTCCCATACTGGGGAACCCAGAACTGAACACAGCACTCCAGATGTGGCATCATCAGTGTTGAATAGAAGGAAAGGATCGTCTTCTTCAAACTGCTGGTAACACTTTGCCTAATGCAGCAGCCCAGGAAGCATTGGCTGCCTTTGATGTGCATATGCATTTCTCTTGTTCAGTCTGGTGCCTACCAGGACCCCCATGTGTTTTCTTCCAAAGCTGCTTTCAAGTCAGTCAGCTCCCAGCATGTACTAGTTTATGGGGTTATTCCTTCCCAGGTACAGGATTTTTCATTTCCCTTTGTTGAACTTAATGAGGTTCCCTTCAGGCCAGTTCTTCAGGGATGGCACAACCATTTAGTCTATCAGCTACTCTTCCCAGTTTTGTATTGTCTGCAAACATACTGAGGGTGCACTCAGTCCCATCACCCAGGACATTAAACAGCCTTTGCCCCAGTATCAACTCATGAGGTAAAGCACTAGTGACTTGCCCCCAGATGTACTTTGTGCAAATGATCACAATCCTCTGGGTCCAGTGCCATTTTCAGTCCTCACTGTATACTTTGTTAGTTTATATTTAAGGTTGTTGTAGGAGACAGTCTCAAAAGCATTAGTAAAGAAAAGGTAAACATCATCCATTGCTCTGCCTATATGTTATCAAGTTGGTTTACCTATCAAGGAAAACAAGTCAGTTAACCATGATTTGCCCTTTGTAATTCCATGTTGATTACTCCCAATCACCCACTTGTCCATGTGTTTGGAATGGTTTCCAGGATTAGCTGCTCCATCACCTTTACAGGGATCAAGGTAACTGAATCCTCCTGTTTCTGATGATAGGGCGGATATTTGCTTTCTTCCAGCCTCCAGAACTTCTCCCAGCTGCCAAGATGTCATGGTTTAGGGTCAGGCCGGCCCCTTACACCTCTAACAGACACTCTCTGTTAGCCCCACTCCCTCCCCAAAGGGGAAGAGAAAGGGAATATGGGAGAGAGACTTAGTGATTAGAAAGGGAATCTAGAACACCTTTAATGAAAAGAAAATTAATAATAATCAAAATGGAATATATACAAATATGTACAAAACCAGTATGGAACCCAACCCCCCTGATGGCAATTACATCACCGTCACCACTGATGCTGTGGAGCAGACACCAGGGGAGTCCCAGACTGGGCCCCGCAGCAGACGGGAACTGTGTTCAGGAGCCGGATTCTGGTACCAGGGTCAGGAACACACAGACTAGATCGAAAGCAGAACAGACAGAGTGCTCCTTGGGTGCTCCGAGGAAGGAACCGAAAGAAGACCCGAGCCAAGCCAAGCAAAGCTGGCAAAGCAGTCCAAAAGGGGAGAAGAGCCCAGAGACCCTTCAGATCCCTCAGCTCTAAGCTGAATATGACGCATATGGGATGGAATACCTCGTTGGTCAGTTTAGGGTTACCTGTCCTGTCCGCTCCTCCCTGCAGGTGCAGCCTTTCCCTTTCTGCACCCCCCAATGTGGTAGACAAGATCCATCAGTGGCCTTGGTCTGCACACCAATTCTTGGCAGTAACTCTAACCATAGGATGTTATCACTGCTAGAAGGAGACACTGTCTGTGAGAACAGGCTGCTGACTTCAGAAAGTGCAGTTAGAAGAACTGAGCTGAAAAGTAAAATTACTGAACAGAATTAGTTCTGTTCTCACTCAAACCAGGACAAAAGAATATTCAAAGATAACTGAGAGTGGACTCATAATGACATTATCCAGCTGCCTCAGCACTTTTTGAGTGCCACTTGTCAGGCCCCATGAATTTATGTATGTTCAGTTTAAGTGCTTTAGTTAGTGTCCTAACCTTGTTCTCTTCCACTGAGGGTAAGTTTCATCAATCCAGACGTTCCCCCTGGTCTCTGAATCCTTGAATTTTTGAAGGCCAGTCTTACTAGTAAAGACTGAGGTACAGAAGGCATTTGAATACCTCAGTGATTTCTGTGTCCTGTGCCACCAGTGTGCCTGCCCCATTCAGCAGCAGGTCCACGTTTTTTGCTGTTTATGTACTTGTAGAGTTCTTTTTGTTGCCATTCCCATCACTTGCCACATTCAACTCCAGGTCAGCCTTGGCTTTTCTAACCCTATCCCTGAAATACTGGATACCAATCCTATACTCCTCTTGGGTTATCTGGCCCTGCTTCCACCTTTCAAACACTCCCTTTTTTTTTTTTTTAAGTTCAGTCAAGAACTCTTTGCTTATATCATGCAGGACTCCTGATGCCTTTGCTTGATTTCCTATTAGTCAGGATAGAGCTTTCTTGAGCTTGAAGGAGATGGTCCTGGAATATCTACAAACAATCCTGGATCCCTCTCCTATCTATGGCCATACCCCATGGGAATCTTCCAAGCAGATCCCTAAAGAGGTTGCAATATAATCTCCTGAAATCCAGGGTTGCAGTCCTCCTTTATGCAGTGATTTCTCTTCTTAGGTTATGGAACTCTTACCATCTCAGGGCTGCTTCTGGCATTCACATCCCTGACAACATTCTTCCTTGTTGGTGAGCATTAAGTCCAGCACCTTTCCTTATTAGCACTATGCCAGGAAGTAGTTGCCAGAGAAATCTCCTGAATTATTTGTTCATTGCTGTGTTGTCCTTCCAGCAGATACCAGGGTGGTTATAATTTCCCAGTGAAGTGCGTCACTTCCAAGTGAACATTTGAAGCAAGAAAAGATTGACAGGAAGCACACTGGTCCTGACTACTATCAGCAGGATAAAGTGTTGTCTATCCACAAGTCCTCTCATGTTTCCCCCTGTTTTTGAAGAAAGTCTTCCCATAGAAGAAAAGTCTTCCCATCTATTCCCTCCAAGATTTTTCTCCCTCTTTACACATTGAAAAATGAAACGATGACCTTGCTCTCTCAGCAACATAAAAATGAAGGCTTTTGACATCCTGAAAACGCAATGACACTGGCTGCATCAGTCTGGCAGCACACTGAAAAATGCTCTGGAAAGTGTCAATGACATCTTCAGTGGCTACAGCATTCTTCACACTTGTTTCCAGCAAGAAAAGGAAGAATTATGCTTCAAATCCAGTGTTTTGATTTTCAGTCTAAGACATTTCATAAAAGAATTCAGAATAGAATAGAATGGAATAGAATAGGCTACTTCAGTTGGAAGGGACCTACAACGATCATCTAGTCCAGCTGCCTGACCACTGCAGGGCTGACCAAAAATTAAAGCATGTTATTAAGGGCATTATCCAAATGCCTCTTAAACACTGACAGGCTTGGACCACCTCACCAGGAAGACTGTCCCAGGGTTTGACCACCCTCTCAGTAAATAATTTTTTTATAATATCAAGTCTGAATCTTTCCACTTGTAAAATATTGTTTTAATATTTATTTTTTTAAAAGTAACAAAATCTTGAATGCATCACTTCCAAATGGGATTATTTCTTATTCCACTTTAGGTTTAATTCATGAGAAAATGAAGGTGTCAAGAGAAAATGTACATTGTGCTCTTTTAAAAGTTTCAAAATCCAAAAGGAGGAATCATATGAATAATACCAAGATTATAAGTCAAGAAAACAAAACAAGAAAAAAAAAAATTAAAATTAAGGTTACAGCCCTTACCCGTTTTGCTAAAGGGCATGCAGTATTCATAGTCCTCAAAATCAAAGAATGATGAAAGGTTCCTCCACTAATGAGGCAAAATAAGATAAACTTGTAGTAAAATAGTCACTAAATCTGATAATGAATATATGTCCCTTCTGTGTACATGTTGTTGGGTGCACTGAAACACATGGAAATAACATTAGAAGACATTCATATGATGTTTAGACAGACTGGATTGTTTTAGGAGAAATTTTTCTTATTTTCTTCCCTTATTTTCCTGAATTTAATGAAAATGTTTGGGGTTTTTTTTCCATTTTTTTGTTTTTCTGAATTTTTATTACATGGATATCTCATACGTTTTTCAAGAAAAAATCAGGGGTTGGAAGTACAGCTTAATGTTTCTGTTACAGAAAAAGAGTGTAATTACATCTCTGATTGTTATCAGCTCAATAACCATTTTTGTTTAACATTGTACTGTGTATTTTTATATATGCATATTTTATATATGCATATAGAATAGCTAAAGTCCGTTTCAGGTGTGCTGAGTACAGCTCTTTGTGACAGACACACCTCTATTTTTACGTGATGAATTTCAGACATCTTTCATGACCTGACGTATATAAAGGGTTTATAATAAGCATTTTATCATATTAATATTCCTTTAAAATAGAGTGACAACATTAATTACTTTAATTAAAATTAAGTTCAAAAAGCTTGTGAATTTACCTCAAATGCTTGACAAATGCGCTCTAAGCAAGCAACCAAAATGGACTAGCTATGAAACAACAGACATAAAGCTGTTGTATTTATAGGAATATAATCATGTAAGTAAATAAACTAGATTTTAGATACTAAGGAAGTAAGTTCACAGGATAGCTACTTCAAAGCATGCTCATCTCTTGAAGTTCTTCAAGTGCCTTAACCTGTGAATTTATGTAAGTTACCAAATACCCAGGCACAGCACTTCCCACAATTAGAAATGCTGTTAATCTGGTGTTTTGTTGAGAACTGCAAAAATAAAAGTTGTTGTTATACTATAGATTGCACATGTATGCTTTTTTATGTATTGGGGATTAACAAAAGACGTTTCTCATCACCTTCTTTCCATTACTTTTTCAAATCTAAAAATTAATTGGCTTACTGTACTTCAACTAATCCAGTTAAAGTCCACATTGGTTAGAACACAGTGAGGACATAATACTTCTGAAAATCCAATTCAAAATTTTGGTAGGCTTATATCATATACAAAAATACATAAAAGAGTTTTACGAAACCTATAGCATAAATTCCTCACTTTCAAAATTAGGAAAAGACACAATATGTGTGATTTTATTTTTTTCTGTTGTGTTTCTGATTCACACATTTTTATATGCATATATAGCTTTTAATGCCATGGTCACATATACCTTATTTTCCTCCAGATCTCCAAATCATCAGTGCCTAGAATACACAGTGAACAACTAATCAATACTCCTTTTCATCTGTGTTATTCAATATTAATCCCAAACATCATTAATCTTTTGAGAATGAAGAATAACATTTTAATGTAAAGTTCAGAGGAAAGATTTAATTATAAAGCATTGTGACTTTTCTTTCTCTTTTCTCTCTCCTCTCCTCTCCCTTTCCCCTCTTCCTTCAGCTCTTGCCTCAAACCCTTTTCACTTCCTCTCATATCTTCTGTTCCACTCCAATGGACTTCTTAGCTGCTGCATTACACAACACATGACAGTACAAGTCTTCACACACCAAAACCAAAACATGGCTAAGAGACACTCTTTCTTACAGGCAGCTTCCTCAATCAGATTGACTTTCAGCTGCTAAAGCAGTGTGCACACATGGAAAGGTGTGGAAACACACATTTGAGGACTAAGAGCACGAATTAGGCAACCCAGGGTGAACCACACTATAAGTGACAGAGGAACTTGCTCTTCCATGGCATGGGGCTATGTCAATAAACCCACGCATAAAGGGAACAAAGACACACTCTTATGATGAGGATAGTAGGCTCCATTCACACTAAAACTTTGAAAATCTTGCTAAGATCTTTGTCCTTCTATCTGAACATTGACAGTGGCTAGCCTAACAGAATGGAGGTAACATGAAACAATTTCACAGAATCATAGACCATTTGGGTTAGAAAAGCCCTTAAAGATCATCGAGCTCAACCCTTTACCTAGCACTTCCAAGTCCACCACTAAACCATGTCCCTCAGCACCACAATTATACATCTTTTAAACACCTCCAGGGATAGTGACTCAACCACTACCCTGGGCAACCCTTCAATGATTGACAACCTTTTTGTTGAAGGAATTTCTCCTGTTGTCCAATCTAAACTTCCCCTAGCACAAATTGAGGCTGTTTCTTCTTGTCCTATTGCTTGTTACTTGTGAGAAGTGACCAACCCCCACTTAGCTACCACTTCCTTTCAGGTAGTTGTAGAGAGTGATAAGGTCTTCCCTGAGCCCCCTTTTCTCCAGGTTAAACAACCCCAGTCCCCTCAGCTGCTCCTCGTAAGACTTGTTCTCCAGACCCTTCAGCAGCATCGTTGCCCTTCTCTGGACATGCTCCAGCACCTCAACATCTTTCCTGCAGTGAGGGGCCCAAAACCAACCACAGTATTCAAGGTGCAGCCTCACCAGTGCCAAGTACAGGGAGACAATCCATTCCCTAGTCCTGCTGGTCACACTATTTCTGATACAGGCCAGGATTCCCTTGGCCTTCTTGGCCACCTGGGCACAGTACTGGCTTGTATTCAGCTGGCTGACAACAAACACCTCCAGTTTATTACAACTTGTAAACAAGCTTCCATTGATTTTTGTTTGTTTGTTTGCTTATTTTTCCTTAAATAAAGCTTAAATGTGTTACAAAGTTCTTGTGCATTCATTAGCCTGCACAGTTGCCCTCAACAGGGCAATCTCAGAGACAACCAGATGGTAACTCAAAGTACAAAGAGAATTATAGGATAAACCTACAAGTTCCTTTGTAGCAGTGAGCATTTTTACCTGTTGTCCAACGCTTAAGAACTATGTATCATCTTTTTCATGTTATATTAGTAACAGATACTGTTCTTGTTGTGTATGATGCAGCTTTCTTAAATCTCTATTATTTTATATCTGCATGAGCATATGCACAGAATTCTGCTAAAAAAAATTCTGTTCCAATTCCTATAGGCTTCAGGAACACAGAACAGAACTGTCATTAAATATCTGTGTGTGTATATATATGTACATATAGAAATATTAAAATTATTGCACAACCCACACATCTCCACTAAATTCTGTAGAATAATGTCCAGGTATTGAGATGATGAACAAGTGCTGCATGCACCTGTCAGTCAGCAGAGCTGTGGGAGGCAGGAGTTAAAGGTGTCAATTTGAAACAAGAACAAAGGGCAAGAGAAATTCCATCTGGAGACAGCAAAGCACTGCTCTGCTGTCCCAAGCAGAAAAGGGAACAAGTTGTAAATTACTGGAAAAAAGAGTTTTGTAAAAGGAAGCTGTGTTATATGGGCATTAGTGGGCTTTCCACACCACGCAGAACTTAAATTATAAATATACATTAGATTTAAATATAAATACCCACCTAACATGTAGGAAAAAAATCCTTTATATATAGTTATTTACACAAATATACATGTGATTAGATAAAGAGCTGTACAAATCATTAAGCAGGTACCTCCCTTGTTAATATGACTCCCATATTCACATTTGCTTATGTATACATCATATTCCCAAACATTTAAAGGTTTTCTTTTTTTCTGTCTGCTTCTTTAGAACTCATAAAATACTTATTGTGATGAAATTAACTTTTAAAACTGCAGAGACTACTGTGTGCCTCAGCAAGCCATTATAATCATAATCATCTTTTCTCTGTCTGTTAGAATCACTGATGCATTAATTGCTTATCAAAATTTGAAACAGTTCATAAGTCACTCTGAAGATAAAATAAATAAATATTAATTAGCCAATTTCAACAGAATTAATACCCTCTGCCTCTTAAAGCTGAAAGACTGTATTTATTACTCATCAGAATTAGGTCTTTATACCTACTGTATGGGCAAATATGAAATATACTCAGTCTACGCTCAGCAAATCAGAACTGACTTGTCTAGATCACCGTGTTTCAAGGGATCAATGCATCAGTCTTATTTGACTAAATTTTAGATTAATGAGATTAAATGAGTGGTCAAATCTAAGAAAGAGATTATGATAAAGATATGCCTGAATATATAAGTCTGATGGAAACTGAGTGAAAAAAGAAATATTTCCCTTTTTAAGGTTTGGAAGCAATTCTATATAAGATCATCTTAGCACAACAGAAGCAACCACTTGATCTTCAAACAAACACTTTGGCACAAAATAGCATTACATAAATTTTAGGATTGCTCACATTGTATTAGGGAAGTGGAGAAGGAAGGCACAGAGTTTCCAGGTGTATTGAAATGAAGCATTTTATTTTGGATCAATATGAAATTTTCATTAAGCCAAAACACGATGTGGAGGGCTCTTCACTCATTTAATATTTTACTAAAATTGGGTGAATTATTCTATTTTGAAGAGTGAAAACTTTAATTCTAAAAACATGAGTATGCTAAGAGACTTTCAGATCTGAAGCAATGGTGGCTTACTGTTGAAAAATCCAAGTCTAAAACTTTTCAAGCTAAATGACCCTGGATGAGATAGGAAACTGAAGTCCTTCCCTTGAGCCTTTACTTTCTTCTTCTAGCTTGCCTGAAAATTGTAGGCAAAAAAGATACCTCCAAAATCTAAGGAGGAACAAGGAATATGCCCAAAACCTAAGGTTGGAACAATCCTCATTATCAATACAGGTTGGGGGACAAGATCACAGAAAGCAACCCTGCAAAAAAGGACTTGGGGATTCTGGTGGATGAAAAGCTGGACATGAACCAACAATGTGCACTTGCAGCCCAAAGGGACAATTGCATCCTGGGCTGCATCAAAAGTAGTGTGGCCAGCAGATGAGAGGTGATTCTGCCACTCTGCTCTGGTGAGACCTCACCTGGAGTACTGCATCCAGCTCTGGAGCCCTCAACACAGGAAGGACAGGAACCTGATGGAGAGGGTCCAGAGGAGGGCCATGAAAATGATCAGAGGGCTAGAACACCTCTTCTATGGAGACAGATTGAGGGAGTTGAGTCTGTTCAGCCTGGAGAAGAGAAGCTCTGGGGAGACCTTCTAGTGGCCTTCCAGTACCTGAAGGGGGCCTACACAAAAGCTGGAGAGCGACTGTTGACAAGGGCTTGTAGTGGTAGGACAAGGGGCAATGGTTTTAAACTAGAGAAGGGTAATTTAGATTGGACATTGGGAAGAAGTTCTTTACTATGAGGGTAGTGGAACACTGGAACAGGTTGCCCAGGAGGTGGTGGTGGCCCCATCCCTGGAGACATTGAAGGTCAGGCTTGACAAGGCTCTGAGCAACCTGATCTAGTTGAGGATGTCCCTGCTCACTGCAGGGGGGTTGGACTAGATAAACTTTAGAGGTTTGTATGATTCTATGAATACTCCTAACAGGTAACTGTAGCTCTGAAACATATTAGGAATTAGACAGACATCAGTGAGCCACTTTTAAGCCAAACTGCTGGTGAAAAACATTAAAAAAAAAAAAAAAAAACCTCAGTTTTTCTCAAGGAAGTTCAGCAGCAGGAGATTCTGGTTAATGTAGCTGGCTGGTATAAAGCAGATAAAATGAGAAATTCGTAGAAATAGACTATTTCCTTTTCATTGACTACAAGTAGGACAAAGAATCTGTTTTAATGGATTCTTGGTCTTAGTAAAAAAAATAAGAATCATCTATTATATTAGATCAAGTTGTTTATTGTCAGAGGTCACATCATCTGCTTAGAAGATGTTGCTTCAGCTTCAACTAGTCATGTAAAGAGGCAGAGCTGTGGCAGTCCTAGAAGTATTACTGCACTTCAGTTGATGCCATGACACAGTGACACTCACACCCTGTTGAGACCTGTGTATACTGTGAAAATAAAGGCATCTCCCCAGACCAAGATACCCAATCCAATATTAAACACAGAGTATGTCACCGTACAGTGAAGTCTTCATGTAAGAATACAGGGAAAAATACAATTACAAAACATATTGTAGATTAAATATAACATAGGAGGAATTTCAATTTTGCTGTTTGCATAAGCAGGCATTTGCAGACAGACTAGCTTTCTTCCAAATTTTAGCAAAATAATGTGTGTTTTCTCTAATGGTATAGTAAAATTCTTCATTTTATCCATTCACAGCTGGCATACCTGTGACATAACTTGCTTTTTCTCTTACATATATGTAAGGAAGGACTTAGTTCGAGTTACAAATGAACTGTGCTACTTTCTGTGAAACCTATAAAAGTATGCAAACAATGTATGTGGAGTCATAGGCTCTTTAAGACAGGCCACAATTTTCTTATGTTCATGTAAAACATTTCTTTGTCCTCCTAAAAATTATTCTCAGTATGTCATATAACAAGTTTCCAATCTGCGAACAAATATTATTGCTCAGACTTAACACTCTCATCTACACAAATGTCAGGGTATTATTCTGTTTGTACAGAATATTTGTGGAATTAGTTTTTCACCGGATAATTTAATTCCCTCATTAATATTTTAAGCTTCCAAACTTAATGACACATTCCATTGTTCACCCTTCTTCAGCAGAACTTAACAGACACAGTTGTTGTAAAGTTAAAATTAAGCTATTCAGTACATCTATTGCAAATGTTAACTTCTAAATAAAAAGGTGAAGGAATGGAAATTTCCATTGGATTGTGCAACAGAAGCTTTCACTCGGCAATTTTTTTTTAAAAAGCTGTGGTTTCATAGGAAATGGGAAAAGGTAAATTCCACACAAGAATTCTATTCATTTTGAAAAGCCTTTTATTGTAAATGCTGCCAAATGTTAATCCTCCACTTCATGTTTGGCTTGTGACTAGAATATGGAACATTAGCAAGTCATGTGTATGATCAAAATAAAAAAAGGGTAGTGTTAGAAAAATGCATTGTTGAATAAAGCTGAACTCAGATACAAATGTGTTCCTCACCATAAAAATGGCCAAACAAGTAATATGTGCTGCTTTTCTTAGTGTCATGCTTGCACTGAGTGTGGATAAAACCAGCTTCTTACCTGCTCAGATAATTCTGGCCCATTGATACGAGCCTGTACGAGAGCATCATTAACAAGTGAATGAAAGTTCAGAAGCACATGCTCAATGTCGTACGTTCCACTCATGGCACTTGAGAGCTCCTCCAGGGACTGAACATATCCTCGCCAATGAAAATCAACTTCTGCCATGTTAGCTAAGCAGCCTCGGATGACGTTGAGGCAGTATCCCATACAGGGCTTACTTAAAGTCAGCCCTTGGCAATAGGGGCAGTACTGCATTCGCAGCAAAGCTCTGCTGCAGTCTTTAGAGAAATGCAGATGATCCGTTGTATTGATCACTTCAATCCCCAAGTTCAGAGCCTGCAAGAAAGTCCGGCTGGGTAACAGTGACCTTCCCATTTGACCTATGGCCTTTTTGGGAATATTACCAAAGGGCATGATGGCTCTCCTCGCCATTCGGAGGCACTCAGCATATTCCAGTGAAATGTCAGTTAGACTAGGGTTGATCATGTGGTTGTAGACTACTGGAAAGAGGGTGTCAAAGAATCTGTTGACAGATTCCTCTGTGCTAATGTCTGTGCCAAATATGAAGAGTCCAACATCTGTGAAAAATTCCTGAACATGTACAGTAGCCTCAGCAGCCATGTTTCTATATGCATTGCAGAAAAGACTGCTTGTGTAATTCTCAGCCAGTCTGATAAGCATTTCAAAGGTTTCTGCAATAAAAAGAAAAATTCATTATATTTAAGGTTTAAAAAATAAGAAATCAGAATAAAAACATAAACCAATTACATAAGAACATCTTAGTATTTATCCAAAATGCATTTTTGCATTAGAATTTATGAAGAGAGAAACTTCTCACAAACTGCAACAACTCTTTTGTATGTAGAAAAACACCTTACAAGTAGTGTTACAACACAATTAGTAATCCATATGTTTTATTGGCAGGATATTTTAAAAACAGTCCAATAAAAAAAAAAAAAAGGAAATTGGTTGTCAGCTATTGAGTTAACAAAGTACAACAAAGCCCTACTGTATCTGTCTAGGTATATACATAGATTAGCTCTCTCCCTGCACAATTCATTCTACAAGTTGCAATAGAAAGTTGAATGCTTTTAGTGCACTTCAAGTCATTCCTCTTACCATCCTAAATGGATGGGCAAAAGGAACATCAAACAATTTAAACAACTCTTCCATTTCATTAAAACTTAACTTTTAAAAGATCAAACCATTTTTGCCTTCTTGTCTTCCAGAGGAGATGTACCAAACACACATGAGAACAGCTTTTAAACAGTGCTGCTTGGTCTGGCAATTGCTATGATTACAGAAAGTGCTGGAACGTGCATAATTGCTCTCCTTGGGCACTGTGATAGATACACCCTCTCTAAGACTCAAGATCTGCATAACCGGTAAAGCCTGAATGGATGGACTTAAATTTTGTTTCATGTGTTAGGTGGCAATCCTTAAGTACACTGAGTTTTTACTAAAGCAATTAAGTGTACTGAAGAAATGTTCTTTCCTGGATGGATCTCTGATTTGCAGGTAAAAACAATGGGGTTTGATTAAAAAAAAAAAAAAAAAAAAAAGTGTTTGCATTGAGGAATTTCCTAGATCTGCCTAAGAAGCTTGCACTTCAGGGAAGGCAAAGGAGCAATATACAGATACACATATATAATATATATACATTATAATATATATAACATGGGGAATTTACTTCAGAGTTGAGAACATAAATAAATAGAAACACATATTACAAGTATTAACCTATTTTATCCACTGGATGGCTATGACTCTGTAACTTTTTTTTTATTCCTTTGAGCCTTACAAGTTTTCATGTGTTTATTTTTCCACATTTATTGTTTTAATGGGACTCTATAAAGTAAGGAAAAGCATGAAGTGCAGTTAATAAGGTCCAAACGGTGATGTTAAAAATAGGCAGTAACATACAGCGTCGAACTATGTCAGACAGTTACTGAAGCAATCTGAAGTCTGATGTTAAGTCACCAACTGAAAGGAATAGTAGAAAACTCAGAATAATTCTAATATAATAACCTGGCTATCACATCTTTAATATATATCTATGCATAAGAATAAATGTCTTCTGTTCTGATAAAAAGCTTGTTCAGGTCAGTGAAATGATTCTCACTGACTTCAGTGGGTTTGAAATTGCAGGCTTTGTGAAAAGATCACAAGGAAGACATGTTAAACTAATCTGCTTATACCTTCTATATATTCTTTGTTTTGTCCAATAAAGATGAGATACACAATTATAAATCAGAGTCATTGCCTCCATTCCTCTGCTATCTATTATGCCTGGTTTCATACTTCACACCACGCTTAAGACTTACTCTGCTCTTGCTCTTTTCCATTCCTCCAACATTCATGTAAGAAAAAAAGTGTTGACTACACATAATAAAGAGTAGGAAAGTGCATCTGCTTGTCTGATTTTTTCTTTTTGTTTTTATTACTATGGCACATATATATGTGTTTATCTCCTATAGTGAATTTCACTACAATCATTCATACATGCCAAATATCACAGTGATTCAACAGAGGGTTTGATTTGTTTCAAAAGTCAGACTCCTGAAGTCAGGACCCTGCATGTATCTAGACTCCCACCAGCAGAAACCTTTTCAATACAGCAAAGCCTCTTCAGTTTATCTCATGAGTTGTTACACAGAGGTGCCATCTGAGTAACTCTGTAGACCACAACTGCCTGCATCACCACCAGCTCTGTGACTTTTCTCAAGCTCAGCACCTCATGCCAGATCATATCTGAGACACCTGCACTGCATCCCGTGTTTATAGGTGTGCACATGTGTATGGGAGACCTATGTCCTTCTCGAGTGGTAGATGAAACACAACCCATCAGCTATGGCATATTAGATTGATCAAAATACCCACTTTAAGGTGACTGAACCAAGGATAAGATCTCAACCAGCTGTAATGGCAGTTTGGACACCAAGCTCACATGGAGGCACATATACATGAACAGCTAAATTACAGCCCTGAATATCCTGTACATCATGTCTCATTTTTGTTGGAGGGGACAAGAAATTAAAAGAAAGTACAATCCTACTCTGGAGGCTTTATTTAGTTGCCTAACGGTGTTTAACACCATTTTCAAGGGTAGACGTTGTTTATCTGGCTGTCCAAAAGGGCATGCTTTTCCTGCAGGTCCTGTGCCACATCTGTAGGGTTTGTGTGGATTTTTTGTATCTAAAATTTTATTAGATGGCTGTGCCTAGACAACTGAACTAAATTCTAGATAGCTGGTTATTACTGACTTAAAAGCCATTCATATGAAAGCTTGGAGCAGCCAGAATAACAAAGACAAAAATTTAAGTCAAATTGACTCTTGGTTTATATGGGTTAAAATAATAAAGTGTAAAGAATATTAAAGCCTCCTAGGAAAAAGGCTACTTTTGTAGCTGTGGGTTCAGTCTTTTATACAAATGTTGCCGATGCTACAGATTAAATTTGTTAAAGTAGTTGTTAGCAAAATAATGATTTTATAATAATCTCTTTAGAATGACACGTATACAGTTTTTATGACCCTTCTCAATTTTTTATTACTACTTTTTCCTAGGTGAAAAACATGAAGTGTGTGATCTAAAATGTCTGTTAGAATCCATGGTTGCAGTATCCTATCACCAAGAGCACAAATATGAGATGAAAGAATAAATCATGCTGCACATGGAAAATCAATAGATCTTAAAATGTGGTCTAAACAATAACAAACCTTCAAGACTGAACTACATTGCTAGTGCCCCAGCAACTCACAGATGAATGAGTGCAATTATCAACTGCATGATCTATTGACTATTCGTGCTTTTCTAAACCATATATGGTAATACTGGCCACGCATCTTAATGATTATGCATCATGCTATTGCCATTCTAGGATTTCTTACAAATCTGTTAATCAGGTTTATTCTACTGGCATGTTTCCTACTTTATAACCACCAAAGCTATTCCAGAGATTTGCTTTGCACTCAGCTTAAAGAACGACAGACAGCAAAGCAGATCTGTGTTTACTTTCAGTATTGAACAGCTCCTGTGAACACCTTATGATGGCAATCTATGTCATTTACAAACCTTTCAGAGACTTCAATAACAAATCAAGTTATGCATATCACAGATGTAATGTGTTTATCTTTTAAGTCTATGGGCCCGAACAAACATAATCAGTCTTAATTATTCAACCACATAAAAGAAGTGGTGAGTTTTCAACCAGTATAAATCCAATACATATAAAAGACATTTAAAATATAACCAAGTTGAGCCAGACAAGCTCTTTTTATTGTTATTATTCTTTTAATCTACAGGCTCAGTGACTCTTATCTCCATCCATTATGAGATCTTTGTAGTAACTGCTATACAATATTCTACAGATACCTTCTGTAGCACTACTGTGAATGTCTACCATTTAATATAGGTGACATGTCAACATAGTTTTTCTTTGGCTACACTTAAAATTATGATTTGTACTCTCCAAAGTCAAAAATCAGGGCTGACAATGTATTAAGTCATTAATTTTTCAAAAGAACAGTAATATCTCTTTTCCTGATTTTGCTAAGAAGTAACAAAACACAAGGCTAAGAAAAAGAAAATATAGAAGCACTTTTTCATTTTATGTATTGCATTTATTCAGTTGATTCTTCACACCAGTATATATATAAGTTTTTATAGTTTAGTGATCTAAAATAACTATAAGGTCATTGTTTTAAAAGATTTGCAATCTTTCATTCACTTTCTTTAACCTTTCTGCTCCTGAAAGCCATAGGTAGTTTTTAAAGATATCACAATGTAGCAATCAGTCTAGTGGATTACCAGCTGTAAAAAGCAACACAAAAAAATATACATGCCTTCTTTACTAGAACAACCCACATAGAAATAAAAAAAATATATCTTGTTTTTTATTCCTGGACATTAATCACATTTAATGGAAACATGGCACAGAAGCAAACAGAATTTGGATTGTATTTTAAACTAAAAGTTCTCATCCTTAGCAGCTTTGGCAAATTGTCTTTCTACTACAGGTACCTTCAAAAATAAATGTAAACCAAACTTCTATGGAACTGCATTGTTATAAAAGCAACTGCCTTTTCTTAAGTTTACCCTTTCTTAACACAGATAAATGTTGTATACAAACTGATAAATGAGAAAATGCATGGTCTAAATTCTAAGCATTACCTTTTGAAACATCCATAGTACTTAACACAAAGATAGTGCAATAAATTAGGAATACAGTATTAGTAGTGGGCTACTAAGTTGTGAAGTCCTGTAATTCAGTAGTAATTCACCAGCCTACATTACGTATTACAAATTAATTCGCAGTTTGTCAGGGTAACATATAGAACTCAACAAATTATTAACCAGACAGGCTAAAATCCACCCTTGAACTATGGACTTGGTATTTAGCAAGAATAACTTTCACAGTCCAGAAGGAACCCAAACCTGATGAGCCTGGATTACATTAAGCATCATCCAATAATATACAGGATTCCAGACAACTAAACCCAAGTAATGCATGAAGAAACTAAAAATATTGTGAATTTATTATTACTTGAAAAATCCCGCGGGAAAGTATTAGCCTGTTGCCAGTTGCCATTAATGTTCAGTAATCTCATATGTTTGCCTTTTGTTTATGGGCAGTGCAAAAAAAATACAGAAGTATAAGACTCTACCAAAGATTTATAGTCCAATCAAGCGTATCTTGCATACATTGTCCTACTGGAGTCAATATCTCAGGTACAATTTACAGCCTAGCAGACAAAAGGCATTCAAAATTACGGAAAATAATAATAATTAAAAAAAAAAAAAATCCACTCAGTATTACATACATAATATCTTTGTTTAAAATATATCAAACAGAGAAATATATATAGGTGGAAATTCAGTGTAGTTATTCTTAACTACAAAGTAGCACATGGTGCCAGATACAGTGCAAAATCTCCTAATCATTTATCATATCAGAAAAATGAGCTGGAAGAATAAAGTCTTCAAGACATATAAATTAATTATAAGGAATGAACTCATTAGGGCATTGCCTGTGAAGGTTACGTGGGAGAGAGATCAAAAGGATAAGTGCCAGCAGAAGATATCTGAGACTCATTTAAACTGCTCCTCATTAACACATATTTCAAATTAATCCATTTCATAGATTATAGACTTACCACTGAAGTCAGTAAGAAAACAGGTAGAACAGATTAAACCTGTAGCCCAACCAACATTGTGTTGCCAAGTGTAAGTGATACACCCCAGGCTTTAAATCCATAACTACTCATAAGATTATTCAGAATTTGTCAGGTCTTGTTTAGTCTGGAATTTATTTTAGCTCTCTACAAAGAAAAAAAAATAAAAAAGGAGAAACTTGTATTAAATTCAGTTGACCCTTGCCCAAGTTGTCCTTTGTTCAGATATTCAGATGTCAGCACTTTCTTGAATATCCTGTGAGTTTGAGTTTGCTTTAGCTATATTGTCATTTCTTTTAAGTTGTCTTTTTTGTTGTTGTTGTTTTGGTGGTTTGTTTTTGGGGTTTTTTTGTGAAATTGCATGAGTCCCTTTAAAATATTACACAGAGGACTGAAACAAAAATGAAATAATCATGGTGTAACTAAGCCCATGGACCCAGTGCATAGGTAAGAAAATACATTAGAAAATACAGGACTGAAATAAACAAAATTAACCCTGAGAGGGCCCAAGGCCATCACTGAAGAAACCTCCTTGAGCATCATACTCATTGCAATGAAGATCAGGACTGATGATTCATAAGATTAATGCACAGGAGGCATGAGCATCACAACAGAAACGAGTATGCACACTAGGAAGCTGGTGTATGACAGTTTTAGTTAAAATACTATTAGGAATTAACAATCATAGATAATTTGGTCTATAAGCATTAGTGTTACTAGAATTACCCTAAAAAAGAACTGTTGCACTTTGAAAGCCTGTTAAAACATTAATCAGAGAAACAGTAAATTTTCTCAGATCCATATGTAAGGTTTGATGTCCCCTTTGCCCATAATGAAATTGTGAGGACTCATTTCCAATTTAACCAATGTAACAAATAATTTAATTTTTATTTGGAAATTTAATATGCTGAAGAATCTAGAAAAACATGTCTCAGTGCCAGGTGAGATGAATTTCACTCATGATTGTGCAAAAAACTACTTTTTGTTAGTACAAATTGATAATTGTACTTCACATTCATATTTTATTATGTACTTAATATCATCATTCAGTGTTAATCTTTTCTTAGTAATCCTAATACTATTTTGACATGTAGAATATTCTTTCTAAATTAAGAAGTTCAGGTTTCTTTTATTTTCCTTCTCCATCTTCCTACATATACATGCAAGATTAGGCCCAGCACTGCAAGATCACACAATGATCTCCAAGACTTGCATTTGTTGGAATAAAATTTTTTTCCCCCCAGTTTTCTGGAGCTTCATTAATTTTTACAACATAATGAAAATCATCACCAATAGTTCAGAAAATTATTTTTTACCATTTCATTGAAACTTACCACTGTTGATTTTAAAATATCTATCCTTAGAATCTGCTATTTAACATACTCCTGAGTTGTAATTGGAAGTTGTAAAATATTTAATCATACCTTGATAGATGATACTATAATAAGAATGAATAATAGTCACATGTCACATGGTTATTATTTTACCTAGTTATAATCAGTGATTTCACTTTTCTCTTAAAACTCCTCTATTTTGTCCTTTTTTTCCTTTCATTTTTTCCCCAGTTTCTTGTTATCCTTTTAATAGTGCTGACTATGGGACCACTGATCTTGCCATTTTGGAAGCAACATGAGCAGATTGTTTTGTATAGTGCCAGGAGTGAAGAAATAACTAGCAATAAATAGAGCTCTACAAAAACCTTTTTTACCTCTACGATTCTGCTTACATTTTCTCTGATTTTGCATTGTACTGTGTATTTCACAGAAACTGCTTTCTCATTGGTGGAATATATTTCTAAATTCTGAATATATTGCTTACTACCCTGGAATGAAATATGTTCAGAGTTGCTAGTAGCACACTCCAGGTGATCACAGATTCAAAATTATAATGAAGTTGTTTGAAAATCTTTAGATGTAAAATGTTGTTCATGGTTTGCAAAATGACATTAAATTGGTATATGATTTATGATATGTATATTTGTGCCAAGTCCTGCACTTGGGCCACAACAACCCCAGGCAACACTACAGGCTTATGGAGGAGTGTCTGGAAAGCTGCTTGGCAGAAAGGGACCTGGGGGTGTTGACTGACAACCTGCTGAACATGAGCCAGCAGTGTGCCCAGGTGGCCAAAAAGGCCAGCGGCCTCCTGGCCTGTATCAGGAATGGTGTGACCAGAAGGACTATAGAAGTGACTGTCCCTGTGTACTTGGCACTGGTGAGGCTTCACCTTGACTACTGTGCTTGGTTTTGGGCACCACAGTATAAGAAAGACATTGAAGTGATGGAACAGGTCCAAAGAAGGATAATGAAGCTGGTGAAGGGTCTTGAGAATAATTTATGAGTAGTGGCAGAGGGAGTTGAGGTTCTTTAGTCTGAAGAAAGGGAGGCTGAGAGGAAGCCTTATCGCTTTCTACAACTACCTGAAAGGAGGCAGTAGGGAGCTGGGTGTTGGTCTCTTCTCACAAGTCACAACTGACAAGGACAAGAGGAGAAGTTGAGCCAGGGGATGTTTATGTCAGACATTAGTAAAAACTTCTAAACCAAAAGGGTTATCAAAGACTGTAACAGGCTGTACAGGGAGTTTGTTGAATCACCATCCCCGGATGTATGTAAAAGCTGTCTAGATATGGTGATTAAGGATACAGTGTAGTAGTGGCACTGGTAAAGTTAGATAATGGTTGGACTTGATCATAAAGGTCTTTTCCAGCCATAGCAATTCTGTGATTCTATGATTCTATATTTTTACACATTTGTTGTAATAAGGAAGAAAGACAAGTAATCTCAGATGTATGGAAAAGGTATTTTTTGAAAAGGGAAACTGGGGATTTATAGTAGGATGATGTTGAGATAGAAGAGTCATAAAATTAATTGATTAGAAGGGTAAAATTAATTTCATATAACTTCAAATGTATGTATGTGAGCTAGTCACCTAAAGCTCCCTAAAAGTTAGGTGAGAAAAACAAGCACTTCTAAGGCATGATTCATCTCTCTGACTTTAGATGACTACTTTTGTTTGAGATAAACTGCACTCTGGAAGTGCTTGTTCCTCTCCTATGACTATAAATGGATGTTAGAACAAATTGCTCAGATATTCTAAGATCTACATTTACTCACAGTGGATCCCTAAAATTTTTTTAAGCAACTGGTATTAAGAGACAGTGTCATCAAACATAATACAATATTGCAGTTTATAGGAATAAAGAGCTGAGATGATCATTCTTCTACAAAGTGGTCTTAATAGTAGATAAATGACAAACTTTGAATATATTAATGCAAATCCTCTTTCCTTTTGCACAGCTGGGAGTGTGTTTTTCTTATAATTAAAGTATATACTTTGTTTCCAGAGGGTTGCCTACACATCATGATTTTACATGCTAGCTTTATAAAAAGTAATTATTAGGGAAGCACAGAGGAATGACACATGAAGAGGAAGAACCACATCAAGAAGATTTCCACAAGGTTTTGATGGTGATTGACATCACATAAAGCTTTTGTCTTTACATTTGAAAGGTTACAATCTGATTTATTTATTTATTTTTCCAATAGTCCCTGTTTTATGCTGGCAAAACTCTCTCAACTTCAGTGAGCTGATTTTTCATTTATACATAGAATCATAGAATAGTTTTGGCTGGAAGAGACCTTTAAGATCATCAAGTCAAACCCTTAACCTAGCACTTACCAAGTGCACCACTAAACCATGTCCCTAAGCATGACATCTACACATCTTTTAAACACCTTCAAGGATGGTGATGAATTTCCCTGGGCAGCCTGTTCCAGTGCTTAACAGCCCTTTCAGAGAAAAAATATTTCCTTAGATTCAATCTAAACCTCCCCTGGTGCAACTCAAGGCCATTTCCTCTTGTTGGATCACCTTGTCATAGAGGTAGCTCAGGTTAGTCAAGCAGGACCTACCTTTCAACAAACTCATGCTGACTGGGCCCAATCATCTGGTTGTCCTGTAGGTGCTGCTTGATCTGCTCAATGCTTGATCTCAAGATGATCTGCTCCACAACCTTCCCCATGACTGAGGTCAGACTGACAGGCCTGTAGTTCCCTGGATCCTCCTTCCAGCTGTTCTTGTAGATGGGCATCCCATTTGCTAACCTCCAGTCAACTGGAAACTTCTTGTTTAGACATGACTGATGATAAATTATGGAAAGTGGTTTGGTGAGCTCTTCCACCAGCTCCCTCAGTACCCTTTGGTGGATCCCATCTGGCCCCATAGACTGGTGTGTATTTAAATGGTGTAGTAGGTCACTGAGCATTTCCTCTTGGATTATGGATGCTTCATTCTGCTCCCCATCCCTGTCTTTCAGCTCAGGTGGCAGGGCACTCAAGAGGACACCTGGTCTTACTATTAAAGACTGATGCAAAGAAGGCATGAAGTATCTCATCCTTTTCCTCATCCTTAGTCACTATGTTTCTGCCTGCATCGAACAGAGAACAGAGATTCTCCTTAGCCTCATTTTGCTTTACTGTATTTATATCAACATTTTCTATTGTCTTTTAGAGCAGAGGCCAGATTAGCTTCTAGTTGAGCTTTGACTCTTCCTATTTTATCCCTGCATAGCCTCACACCACCTCATTTTTAGTGAGTCTCCATGGATTGAGTGAGCCTTGCCTCCCACTTTGTGTGAGTGGCATCTTGCGTACTCTTGTGTGGGAGGTTTCCTCTTGATGAGTGAGTGTGTGTCCGTTTTGGCTCATCTTTCCTTAGGATTTAGGAATTCATTCTGTAGTAGTTAATTCCCAACAGACATATGAACTTATATTTGGTCAGAAAGAATGCTGGGCAACTTTGGTTGCAATAAACTTCGATTTTGGATGGTGGCTGCTGTTTGTTTTGTGAGTGCCGCCATGACAGGGAGCTTTCCCCTGTTGGCTTACTCACCAGCTGTGTCAGGAAATTGTCTTACACACACTCCAGGAACCTCTTGGACTCTTTCCAAGCTGCTGTATTTTATTTCCAGCAGACATCTGATAAATTGAAGTCCCTCTCAAGAACAAGTGGTAGTGATAGTGAGACTTCTCCCAGCTGCAGAAATACTCTGTAAGAATAAGATTCCGTAAACTGCTAAAATATTCCATAAGAATATTTCATCTACTTCTTCATCCTGGATGGGTGGTCTATAATAAGACTCCTACCACATCTGCCTATGTGACATACCTCATCAAGCTTTAGACATGGAAACATGATGGGGTGACTCACACAACTGGAATGTTGCTATGGATGGCTATAAAATCTTCAGAAGGGATAGACAAGGAAGAAGAAATACTCTCTATGTTAGAGAGTATTTTGATTGTCTAGAGCTTAATGTTAGAGATGACAGGATTGAGTGTCTATGGGTAAAAATCAGGGGGAAGGCCAATAAGTTAGATATCACCACTACAGACCATAGGTATTTCAGATTAGATCCTTCCTACCTTATTGGTAGACATTTCCAAAAACCATATGCACCTTCAAAGTAGATGAGTCTATAACTCAGTTAATCAGTAGAGAAGATGATGGCATGATTCATCTAACCTAGTTTAGGTGTCCAAATGGAAAAAGATGAATCATGCTGCTTTTCTCCTCTATTTATACAAAGAAAGAGGGTGATCAGTTCAAAGAAGCTAGGTGATGAATCTTACTCCTGAAAACTGTTATAAATTTATTTTTTTCTTCTTTTTATTAAAATGAACAGTTCCACTTCTTTCAGTCACAAATCCACTGTCTCTATGTTGCGAAAACTTAACCACAAAGGCTTCCAAAGGGAAATAAATAGCCCAAATTATGTGATTAAGTGGACAAGCTATATGTTTAGGAGTTTCAAATTCATATATAGCTCTGACTGACTAGGTACTTCAAAAATGTTTTGTTAACCTGTTTTGGAATAGAATCACTTCTCTAACTCATTCATATTTACCTTGGGAACCACTAAGCTCTCAACATCATTTCCATAGAACAACTGCTGAGCCAGTCCTTCTCCAATCTTCTACTCATCTTATTCCTACCTAAATGCAGAATCTGCATAGGTCTCCATCAAACATCATCCCAGTATTTTGAATTCTAACTCTGTTTTCCAGCTGCTTTTACTGCTCTCCCTCACTTGTTGAGAACACACTATTTCACCATTCAACACAGTAGTGAAAAAGGTGGCTGTACTTACCCAAGAATCACAACTGAATTGTCTTTCTATACTGACCATGAACACTTGCTAATTAATCAAATGCAGGTTTCCAAAAAGTTTTGCATCTGTTTAGTGCTTATTTAATCAAAACAATTCCCTACTTAATTAGGAGAATGTCATGCTGAATAGCACAAACAACTTAGGAAAGAAGTCACTTAATATCTGTGCTTCTCACCCACTTTTTAGTTCCTTTTCTATATAGGGAAATCAGAATAGTTTGACCCAACTTGTCACCAGTAAATACAGTTTCATTGTTACTTATTAACTTGATATGTTCTTGTATATGGCTTCCAATTATGTTATCTTTTTATTCTCAATAACTGAAATTAAGCTGAGCAGTCTAAAATGTTCCATCTTCTCCCTTTTCTGTTTAATAACAACAAAACATATATATGTGTTCTTTTCAGTTTTTTGCTACCTGACAACAAATACTAGTGCACTTCAGAATGTGTATATTGACACAATAAACCAATCAGATAAATCAATGTGGAAAACAGTTCTGAAGTGAACATCTTTTACATCTTAGCAACCCTGCTCCATAGCTGTGCAAAGAGGTCCTGCAGCTGTTAACAGTCTGATCCGCATTGGTGGTAGCTGGGCCTGAGAAGAATTAACTATGTTCAGTGGAACCTGGTAGGACACATGAGAACACTTTTCCCTTTTCTGCATTTTTTTAATGACTCTGTATGGGAATATGATTTATATTATTGTTCCTAGAGTAACATATATTGTGATGTCAGCTATTAATATACATTGTACTCCTGCAATGCAAAGTAGAAGGCTCATTACGGAGCCTTTCAGTTTATACTGTTCATATTTAACCTTGAACATATGCAAGACAATACTGATGAAAACAGTGATGTTTACTAAATGACAATGCCAAACCCAAAACCCACAAGGAAGAAGGCAGGAAAAGGATCACAGCTATCACACAAGCATATAGGGTGGTGATTCATCTCAGCTGCCACTTCAGCTAAATACCATATTCTCTTCAACAGTACAGAAGTTTTGGGGATGTTTAAGTCATGATTCATCTGACCTACTTTAGATGTTTATGGGAAGATGAATCATGCCAAAATATTTATGGGGAGATGAATCATGACAAAAAAGTGCCTCTTTCACTTAATTTTCTATTGAGGGAGTTGATGGTGACAAGCTAAACAATCCACTCTAGTATACCAATCATCATCAGTTTTGCTATTTCACCTGCACATCTTGGTTATATTAGTTACAAATTGACTTATAACTTCCTTATTAGTGACCTGTAATATCTGTATCTGAATTTCCACTGTAGAAAATTAGATCCAACTCTGTCTCCTCCAAGGACTTGTTTGGCCACAGATTGTTTTCTTGAAATGAGATATGTTTTTAAAATGATGTATTCATCTAACTTAAACTGCATGAGTGCAATCTATAACATAGAACAAATTTCTGTTGAAGAAAATATACACCTTGTACAGAAGCTGAACAGTATATATCTGCAAGTTGGAAATGATGTCTCATTTCTTTTTGATGTCCACAGTTAGTTTAATGTTGAACTAATAGTCACACAAGATAAATGTGTGTGCATCTCCTTTCATACATGCATATTGACTGCTGGACCTGTAACTAATAGATTAGTCCCAGTTTTGTTTCACACTTCTCCTACTAGTTCTTTCCAAGGCAACCTGTGTGGTTCTATAGACAGGTTTACCACAGGGACCACTCCAAAAAAACAGTATAGCTGAAACTGTGTAAGTTTGGGCACTTTCCACACTCTTCCAATGTTTCTCCAGAAAGCTTCCCATTCCTTTTATCCTTACGACACTCTTGGGCATATAGGACAGCACCTTGGGTTCATTTAAGTGGGTACAACGCATCCTTCATATTATTGCAGACTGAAAAAAAAGGATTAAAAAAAAAGTCATGTAAAATCAAGAATGCACACAAATGGTACATGAAAATGATGTGTCATTCTGCTCTAGAAGGAGCTAGCCCTAAGTAGCATGGACACAAGCCACATTGTATTATTTGGCTTGCAGTGTGATAATAGTTCCCTAGAACGGAGTGGTTGTCAGTGCTGATACAGCTAACATGTCCAGTTCTGGTCATCCTTCCTTCTGTAATCTGGAAGATGGTGCTGTAATGTTCTTTCCCTCTTGTGCGAATTTTGTATCACTTCCAAATTTTGTACTTGCTTCCAGAACTGCTGATGGGGCACCTCCACCCTCTACCAATAAAGATCAAAATTGATGAGAGGTACAGGAGAGAAAAGCAATAAAAGTTGTGTGCCATCTACTAAAGATTGAAAGTAGTATCTCTCTTCTCCACTCAATTTACTAGATGCCTTTTAATCCCCTGACAAATCCGGTTTCCCAAGAAGATCACATATTAATCTATTTTCTGAACTGTCCACTTGCCTAGGAGCGAACAAAATGAATGTGACCACAATTCTTCTCCACACTGCAGTCCACAAGAACAGGGTTGGGGAAGGAAAACCAAGAACACTCATCTGCTGTGACCATCCAAGAAAATAAAATTTCCATTTCAGTTACAATGGTATGTTTCACTTATAAGAAAAGCCATGTAAATTAATCCTACTTTAATCCTAAGGGATGAGTGAGTAATTGCAGCTCTTGAAAACAGACTGCTACTCTTGAACACAGGCTATGCAAAACATGTAAAAGCTTTCTCCATGACCATGAAAATCACCTGTCTAGAAAACAACAAAACACTCTCCTCTAGTATCACATCCATGTAGGAACGATGTATTTCCAAATCATCAAATAACGTACTGTGAAAACAAGATGAAGGTGAACAGACAGGGAACTTCTCAGTCTCCTGAGACTCTCAGAAGTGTGAAGCTATTCTCATCTGTGACCAGAAGTTTGTATCAGAAGCTTGTGCATATTAAATAATACAGGAATGTTCTGTTGTGAAAACTAATTTCCTCTCTCCGCTAGTGGCCCTTAGTAGTATGACATTTATGGCAGAGATACAGAATCATCCTGCTCTTTCTTAAAGACCCCTGTATACTGAGTGCTTCAAAACAATTCCTCAAACCAGTCTGCTGCTGAAGGACTCTCCTTGAAGATGGGAAATTGCCCTCAGAAAGTTGTCATATGACTTGAAGCAAATGGCACAGAAGGGATTGCTTTCTCCTCTAGCTGGCAGATAATGCAAATAAATATACCTTAATGCTGTTCTATAATACGTAGCTAATCACATCCTCGGCGGCTCAAGAATAGAGCACGTGTGCAATGAACAGCACTGAAGTGTGCTTCTGAAGCTGCAAAGAGCATCACTTATCTAAAGTTGAGCATCAGAACATTCTTTAAATAACTATTTCTTAGACTCTCTGACTTATTCCTATTATGAGGATTTTTTTTTTTTTTTCTTTTTTTTTTTTTCCACTTGACATCTTTCTCCTTGGTTTGGATTGGCTGCATAAATTAATGGCCTTTTGGTATGGCATGAGCAACAATCACTGGTCATTTAGGAACCATGGAATAAAGTAGTACTGTAAGAACCATTATTGATCAACTGAAAATATGGGGCTTAGAAAACTTTCATCTACATAAGAAAAGTTGACAGAACTATTTTTTGTGTAAAAATGCGCCATAATATAAACCATTCCACTGAGCAGATACAGGTCTGTGAACACTCATATTACAGTCATACATCTTTATAGATGGCACATACAAAAAAAAAAGGACTCATAGAGAAATAATTTTTAAAAGTTCAAAAAAAGATCTACAGAATACTTGTATGTGTTTTTCTTTCAAGTAGAATCCTCCTTGCTTCTTCAGCGTTATTGGTTTTAGCTTTTCTAAATCTACATCAAATAATAGCACAGTTTAAAAATTGCAAAGTTCTGGCTTTATTCTATCTTGCTGTTGATACAGTACTTTATGCATCATTAATAACTTGATCCTACAATCCCACCAAATCTATAGTCTTCAATAATAAATTACTAAATAAATAAGTAGTGTTTTCATGTTATTCCTGGATGTCTTAGTTTATATAAGTATGTAAGATAACAAAAGCAATAGTAAGTTTCCTTAATGATGTTCTGAGGTGGGGGAAATCAAGTGGATAGTATTTTCTCCTTTTTATATGTTTAAGAATGATAATTTGTAGTATCATAATAATGAAACAATTTGTGACAAAGTGTCATCTTTCTAAAGCATATAGTAGGACTCGTTTCACCTTACTTTAGCCATCTAAAAGTCAAATACTTCACCTACTCTAGCTATTTGGATATCAGTGCATTCAGATAGGTATCTCATATCTTATCCCTGAGGCAAATCTAAGATTACTGATTAATTAAAAACACGCTTTAACTGTTCAAACTATAGCTCCCACTCAGATAGATAACTTTGAAGGGCAATTAATCCTGATTACGACAGCCATCACCTTAGGATGGGATGAATTGCACCCTGGAGTTCCTTTTCTTTCTTCATAAACTATGATGAACCTACATGAGGCAATAGATTAGATATTCTTTTAGCTACTTTATAGGTGTCTAAAATTAGAAAAGATTAATCCCACTCATAGGGTTTGCATATTCCACCAGGTTTAGTACTAGGTGAATTCAGTACTGAGTTTACCTACATCATGGGTCTTCAATTGCCACAAAGGTATTTTCTTTGAATTAATGTATGGAAAAAAAACAAAACAGGAAAAATATTTTACTGTAAGATTCTCTGCTGTTTGGTAACCTTTGGGTGATAAATTCATTTTGCTAGGGCCCTCAAGTGCAAATAACACAATTATGAAATGTAAATTTGCTTCTCACCTGATTATATGTTAACTCTTGATGAAGCCTAAAAGGTCTACCCATCACATACATTAATTACTTTCAGAAAAGATTCCCCAAAACTCAGGAATCACAAGGGAAAAAAATGCATGGTAAAATCTGCTTCTGCTGGCTGTACTAATTTTGTCTGGCACTAACAAGATATGCTACCACTGATGATTTATTCAGTCAAACCCTGAAACAATGGCTAGCATTGGAGAAAGGCCAGAGAAAGCTCTTACTGTTATCCTATTAAATGTATCTGACTTGGTGACATACTATTAAACATATCCTAGAAGGTTTAGTGTATTGTAATTACATAATTTCATATCTACCAGTAATGTATTTATCTTTAATGAATGTGTATTGCTTGATACACAGATCAGTTATCACTCATTTAAGAATTTAATAACACCTTTTTTCTGCTCCTAAAGAAAGGATGCAGCACAGTGTTATTTCAATATATTTTTCCTCATTAATACCATATTGATATGACTTTTTTTCTGATTCATCCCATAGACAAGTGGAAAAGAAATACTGCAGTGAAAAAAACATTTGTACTGTGCTGACTTTAAATAAAGTATCCTTTCTAGCAAACATTTATTTCCATTGGGGTCCAAATTGAAATGATTTTCTGAACTACATCTTTACTTCTAAAAAATACACTTACATTTAAGTATGCCAAGTATCTTTATCTTGATGCACATTAAGACTCCAGAATTACTTTTTCCTGTGTCTGGTTGCATGACCATCTTGTTCCCTGAACCTACGTAAGGATAAAATCCAGGTATGCAGCAATTCCCTGTCCCAGAAAACTAACTCAATTCATTTCCCTAACAAGGACCAAGATCAAAACATCCAGGAGAGCAAGACCTGAAGCTAGGAAGTCACTGATTATTAAATAATAACACTTGTACACTAAGTTGAGCCAGCTATACAGACAGATTTCTAAACAGTGTCCTGGCATCCTACAGGTGAAAGAAAACCTTTCTGTGAACTGATGCTACTTGGTCTTTAACTTAGCAAGAACCTGAAGATGACACGGAGTTTTACTAACACTTTGGCCAGCAGAGATTTCTGCCTTCAGTGGAAGATGGAGACAATTCTTCAGAGTATTTTCTTTTCTGATCATCTCTTCTATCTTGCTTAAGGGAGACTATTTATTATTTAAAAGCTAATATCCCAAAGGTATTCTGACAGTTAGTTATGTGCATCGGTTGAAAACAAGACACAATGTAATGTATTGTTAATGTGTAAGTGTACAAGGTTGTGGCATCCATCTATCTCACACAGTGGCCTCCTGTACAGCATGGGACAGAATAAATAGCCTGGTTCCACTAACACACCACAGATAAAGCTTTTCAGACCAGAAGAGAAATTACCCAGTAACAGTTTCTAAGCTCCTCTGCGAAAAATGATGCAGGTCACTGCTGGGCTGGATCATCTACTTCTGCTTTACCACATAATCATTTGTTGATCTTTGATCTCAAAGGCCAGAGGGGAGAATGAGCTTGGAAATCTGATACTGTTCACAGTGATAAGGAAGTCATTGTTTATTGATGTTACTGGCCCTTGATCTTTTTTATTGTGCTGTACCATGGTCTTATCCTTGACTGCGAAACACAGAGGAAATTCATTCATGTTGTGTGTTAGTGGAACTCAGCGATTACTTCTTCCCAGGAATGAAAAACTGAGCATGGCATGCTAGCCAGAGAGATCCTGGATCAAAGCCTTACAAGAAAAAATACTGCATTTTCAAATAATGTGTTAAGTATGCTTACCTGAAGGAAATAAACTATTTGGATTAATAGTGAGAACAGTGTTGTTCTTTTATTTAGCAGGCAGGAAAGAAATCTATTTTGGAGAATGGAGTTTGAAAAGTTTTCAAAGCTGCTTGAGTTTCAGTATGCATTTTCATGCTGAATGAGTCAAAAATAGTGAAAGAAACTTACTTAATTGCTTCAGTAGAAAGTAGGTGTATCTAGATCTCCTATATTGCATCAGCGCTATAAATTAGTACACAAAATAAGACTACAGGTTCCACGGGAGCCTCCAAGAAAAGACAGTATTGTGTAGTAAGCGTAATCATGCACACTCTGTGTGAACCAGGATCCAAGGGGTTTTGGCTTAGGGACCTCTAATTCTTGTACACCACTACAGTTAGATTAAAAGCTTTTAAAATATTAGGAATTGAAGTGTTTCTACATATTAATGTAAGTACACTTTTTGAGTGTACTTAATTCCTTCAGGAACTTAGAAACTGCTAAATGGCAGTTTTTCAGATTACACTTGTGAATGTAGACAATACAGTTTTCTCCAGATTCAGCTATTCACTATCAAAGAAAAGTTTGCGTGAATCACCCAAAAACAGTACTGTTCAATACAATTTGACTTCTTCATGACATCACGTGGAAGTCAGTTATCAGCTGTACACATTAAGCCTATTCATGCACTTGTATGAAGAATGTCTGCCAGTTTATGGGTTGATACAGAATACATGCTTCAGCAGGCTGTCACATATCACACTGAAATTTGTCTGTCAGATCTTAATATGGGAAAGAAGCCTGAACCAATGGAGGTTGGTGTTTAACTACTGTTTGGTGTTTAATTGCTTCTCTGGACTTAGCTTTTTGATCCAGTCCTTTAAAAATTACTCACAGACTTAGAAGCTTTACTGTCACTGAATGTCAAGTATTAAAATCTGAGCAAAAATTTCAGTTTTCTTACTGTGCAGCAATTAACAACAGAATACACAAATCACTTCTTAGTGACAGTTACAGCACAGTGAGTGATTAAATGGCACTTTGAACTGTTCATTTCATTGAGTGAACAGATTAGACTGCTTATGCTATTAAAAGCTATCTCATCTAAGACTGGATCTATTAGATTTGTGTTATCAGCAAGTAATAGTACTTTGTAAAAAAACACCTCAAACAAAACAAGGTGGCTTCTGGATCTTGCAAATCTGGCTTCGTTTTCAAGGAAAGTTTTACTACATGTTCCATTTGTGTTTCAGTAATAGAAATACTAGCAGACTCCATACAAAACTAGTAGGTACTCCTATCATATATTCTGTTATGATAGGGTATTGCACAGAATCTGTTTTATAGTAGGGCAATATAGTTAACAATAAAATAAGCAAAAAAAGACATAAAGAAAAACACCAAACAAAACAACAAACCTTCAGGAAACTCAGAAATGGCAAGATCTCCTGGAAAAAAAATTCATTGAAGTACTTCATTAAAGAAATTCTATTTAAAATGTAACTATATATTATCTAGCATAGAATAAAGATGGAAACTGTGTGAGACCAACTTTGTAAAATCTCTGTCATTACTTCAGAAGAAAAAGAGTATGTACAGAAAATGAGTACTACTCAAATCACTAAGGTGAGAAATGAAGAACAAAATAATAGCAGAACTACCAGGAACATGGAAAGACACACTGATAAAAGTGAAGGTACAAAATGTGAAATGACCAGCAATGAACAAGCAAGATAAAAAAAGGGAAAGATCATTACATACATCAGTTGCAAGAGGAAAACAAAGGAAAAAGCTGGTCCACTGTTCAACAGGGAAAAAAAGCTATCAAGTCATGCCACCAACAAAAACCTAAAGATTTAATGCATTTACTGCTTCAATCTACACTAAAAAGGCTACATGCAATAAGGAGAGATAAGGTAACTAACAGAAACAAGAAGACATTTAAGATAGAAAAAAAAAAAAAAAGAAGCAGGTTAGTGAATAAAAATATAACTTAATTGGCTTTAAATCAACCAGACATTATGAAATTCAGTGAGTATAGGGAACTTGCTGAAGCAATTTCAGAAGCACTTGTAAAGCTCATGGATGATGAATGGGATTCTGGAAGGCTGAGGGGAAAAAATCAAGCAAGTTACCTATCTATCCTTAAAAAAGAGAAATCAGAAAGAACTGGAACACTATATATCAGTCAAACTACTTTCCACTTCTAGAAAAATACTTCAATATATTAGCAAACAAAAAGATTGCAAGTTTCAGCAAAAGAAATGATCACTAAGAGCCAAAACAGTATTTCAAAAGCTATTTCTGTAAGTGGAGGGGGAGGGGTGTAGGTGTAGGGGTGTGTGAGAGAGATAGTAAAACAAGATTTTACTTGTTCAATAGGCAAAAAAACCTTTAGTGAATTTTCTGATGCTAACATGTTCTCATCAGCTGACTAAAAATGGTCTAAACTGAGTAATCCTATATGCAAAACAAGTTGGGAACTGCATTCAAAAAGATGTCAATGGTTTCCTCTTAGCAATACACTGATTTGAGATTCCTGGGGATCTACTGTTGGCCTAATCAATGTTTTCCTTAATCAGCAGTATGATGAAATTAAAGTTTTAAAAAAATGTGAAATTACGAAACGTGAAGTTGTTGCCAAGTTGGAGATAGCTGTAAGTGTTCTTGCTTACTGGACTAAAATTCAAAATGACCACTGCATATTGGTTACATGTTCTGTAAAAACAGGATGAATTTCCCCACAGTGAAGTGAAAAATACTACACTCAGGCAGAAGTGGTCAATGGCACAAATCCAGGTTCCAGAATAACTGCCTGCTCGAAAAGAAAACATCTGGGGGCTTTAGTGGATACCAAGTTGAACATGAGTCTTCTATGCCATGTGGGAAAGGAAAAGACTATGCTATTGGTGTACAAAAAAGAAAGCATAGCCTATAAAATATGTAAACAATCTTACTGCTGTAGCTTGCTTTAAGACACTTTTCCCCAGAGTATTATATTTCATTTTGGTATCAGAAATAAAAAAGTATGTGGATTATCTAGAAAAAATAGAAGGCAGAGACCCAAAAATCATCTGAGGTGATGATTTAAACATGACTTGTAATGAAAAACATAAGTAATATAGGTTGAATCCAGCCTGAAACTAAGGAAAGACATGATAGAAGGTGGCTGCAGAGAGGAACAGAATAAACTATTCCTCATGTCCATTGTAAGCAAGTCGTACAAGTAATAATAAGCTTTAACAGTGGAAAGGGAGACTAATGTAGACATAAAGAGAAGCTTACTAGAAGTGACAGCTATGGTCTGGAACATCTGTGAGAGGAACACCTTACAAGGGTGCAGAGTATCCATTTGTGAGATTTTAAAAAACAAGCTAGACAAAAGCTGTCAAGTTTTGTCTGTTGTTTCTGTAACCTACAGAATGTTGAGCGATTCTATCTTGAAAAGATAACGCTGCATTGTTTCACAGGATTTACAGTTCTCTGACTCCTTGTGCTGGTTGACATGGCCAGTACCCTTGTGACAAACCAGGAGAGAAGTCTGGTGACCCGCAAGATCATGTAGAGGCAGGAAGGTTATGTTAGGAGGAAGTGCTGACTATTGGTGGCAGAGTCAAGGGAGATGAAAAGATGAGGTTAACAGGTGGGCTAGCAAAAGACACAGCAAGTGCAGAGCCAAGGGTCTACTGAGCTCAGCAGTCTGATAGCCACAATGTCTGATAAATAAACTGTTTAGTATGGATAATCAAAGGATAATGAGGTGTTTGGAAGACATATCAATACTAAAGAGGGATCAAAGTAGTCACCCCTCGAGACTGCAGTAAGCTTGCAGAAAATTAGACCAGAAACAGGTTAACTTGACGACACTTGACGGGTTGTTTGTCAAAAGTTTTTCTTCAACGTGCCTGTGGAATGTGTAAACTGCCACTGGACCAGCATTTTCTAGTGAAACTGCTCCACCTACCAAAACACTGAAAAGCAGTCTTCTGTAATGGAATGTGATCTCAACAAGTTGCAAGGGACCTTTTTCGCTCCTGTTCATGAAGTCTTAAGAAGTGTTACAAATGAGAAGAAAAAAAACCCAACCAAAGGATGAAAGACTTCTCTGTCTGAAAGATAGCAGTTCATAGGCTCCTGTTAAAAGACTTGTGTTTTTTGTTTAAAGACTCATGTTGGGTGGCAATGAAGCTTTTATTATTTTCATGTATAAGAGGCTCAGTGAAGTGAATGCAAGTAAGACTTGAATAAGGAAATGAAAAAGAATTTTTGACTGTTAATGTTTGATGATCCTCTCTCATTTATCATGTGAAGATAATTACGGTGCTGATTGGACCATGGGTCACCCAGATGTTTTGCTGTCTCTCCCTAATGTTTCTGTATTCCTTACCTGCTCCAAAGCTACAGCTGAAAGAACCAAATCTGGGGAACATTCTTCCCAATATCTCCACCAATGGAGGAGAGCAGCTGCTGTCAGCAATGCTTGGGGGCACAAGGGTCAGGAGGAGTTAAGCAGCCCTGCTGATGGTTCTGGAGTGAGCAATCAGAACAGGGTATTGATCTGGAGGAATAGGGAAGCCCTGTAATGTATTAGAGGGGCTGACAAGAAAGTGGGATAAAGTCTCAGGACAGAACACGCTGGAGGACTTGGTGTGGATCAAGTTTGGGAGACTTTAGGTGGAGTTGGAGGTGAGTTGGAGTCTCAGACAGGATGCAATCTGGGGTGGTCTGATAGAGAGGGGATTAAGATGAGTTGTGGGGCTTTAGCTTAAAGAAACCTAGGTTTTGGAACTAGCAGGACAGGGAGACTTACATGAGACAGTGAACCTCTGCACTGAGAAGTCTTCAATGCTCTAGAGCAGCTGTGGTGTTAATTCAGTTCTGGGCAGTAGAATTATGATTTGGCATGTGAGAGGCTCTTGGTCAGGAGAATAATGAGATTCAAAAACTTCCTCCTCACTCTAGCCATCTATTTACAGGACTTTGGTATGAAAAGGGATCATAAACACACATAGCTCCTCCACAAGCTGGCATAAAACTACTATGCATACTCCTACCTCCCTTCCACATTCCTCTCTTTTTTTTTTTTTTTTTTTTTTTCTCCTTGCCTGTTTCTTTTTTTGTTAATAAGGAATTTGGTAGCTTTACCTCATACAGGACTCTGAATTTCAGTCTCAGAGGGATGCCTCAATTTCAAAAGCTTCTGTTCTGAACTTTTAACTTATGAGTAATATTTCTTTCCCCAGTGTAAACATCAAGATGTGGGTTAGTTGTATAGCCTCTCTTTACAGAGAGAAATATACTCCTGATTCCTCCCACTCTAAAATGTACAGCTAATATAAAATAGATCAGTCATGACCTGCAGATGTCCATTTCTTTACCCAACTATAAAAATTGTTATCTCAGCTGTAGAAACCTAAGCTGAAAACATCTATAATTAGACAACCTGATTCTCAGCTCTTTTCACTATTAAAACACTTTTAAGAATGTTACTCAGAACAATTCAGGCACATCAGTAGTTAAGCTGTGCGTCTAAAACACCGATAAATTTATGTTAGAATTAAATGGGTATATTTTTGTGGTGGTCATAAAAATTAAATATCATTAACATTCTTGTAGTCTGAGTACACGGTCAAGGATCACATTTTTTTTTCTTAAGTTAAATGTATTATGTTCCTATTCTGATGTGAACTTAGTCTGGTTATTACGTATAACTGCATGCCCACAAGTGGCTGCCAGGTCATTATTAAACAGGGAGGTCAATCGTGCACAAATAAGCAACTGTCTTCATACAATTCATATAATTCATATTACAGAAGCTGATTTGTAAAACTTTACTACTCTATGTCATATTAATACAGTTCATTTTTCACTCACATGGCCAATAACTGAATCCCTGCAAGGCCTTAAGACTATGCCCATCACCCAGGAAATCCAATGATGGTAAGTAGATCATGCTTCAGAAGCTGTTCTGGTTTGCTTTCCAATAGCATCTGTCAGTGCTCCCTTGTGCATTTGTTATCGCAATACTGGATTGAAATGTCTCTCATTAACTAATAACATTATGTCTTTTGTTTTATTACTCTCATTTGGAAGTACTGCTCTGCTGTGCTTTGCAGAGTCAGACAAGTATGGAAACAGTTAATCAATGGGTGGCAATCGCTTTGTAAAGCTAAATGTCTGTACTTGTACACCTGTTTCTCAGTCTTGTCAGAAAACACCAAAGCACTTATCACGATTGCTTATGAAAACCCACCACAGTATTTAGTTAAATCACTTTACTTGACATATTCTATTTATTACTTTGTACTTTATAAACCCAAGATAACATCTCTTACCTGCAACTGCTGTTTTATACCAAGCATTTTAAAGGAGACATCTTGAATTCACAACATTGTATTTCTAGAACTTGTCTACAACAGATAAATCATAAAGCACTGGTTCTGCTTTCATGTAGCATTTTCAGTATCATACTCAGATTTTCTTTTGTATTCAAAGAGCCTTTAAATATGTATTCTCCTTCCCTCATTTCTCTGTCATGCAATCATCATGATGCCAAGATAAAGCAAATACAGTAACAGTAAACATAATCTAACAAATTCTTAAGAACAACATTACCTTACTTTCAAAATGTTTCAAGTACTTCAATTGACTTAAGAAGGAATATTCAATGACATTAGCTTTAAAATCACTCAATTACTGAAAAAGCAGTACCTGTTTTCACCTCAGACTTTTGAAGTCTCACATGTGATTCCATTAATTGATATAATATGCTTGAACATAACATCAGATACTGCTAGAAGCATTGACAATGACCAAAGATGCCAATAACAAAGTATTCACACTACTTCAGTTACTTCAAAATATCTCTTAGGTCTTCTAAAATGGGGAGTGGGATGATTACTGGGATGACAAAGGTAAAATTATCATGAACTGGAAAAAAAACCCTGCACAACTCCTTGAGAAATTACTGATGTACAAATGGAAGAATGATTTGAATAGGGTTTTTTGTACAGGCTAGCTAGTCAGATTACAAACATATGTGGAGAGGACTCTGTCCCTGAAGCCCATCAAGTTGATGGAATTCCTTCTGATGACTTAAATGGACTTTGGACCAGATGTTGAAACTTCTTTTATCTTCTGTATGCATTGAATATGTAGTATGTACATATCACATTAAGTAATACTATCAGAAGAATGAATTTTCTTCCAAGAACATACTCCAAAATAATTTTTAAAATGCTAAGTGCACATTTCATGCATTAAGCTGATTTTTGTGGGGAAAAAAAAAAATACAGATATTAGTATTTAATCTACTGGCATGTCCTTGAATGACATTATGACATTCTAATCAGAAGTATGTCTTCACTGTACGAGTTGTTTACTGGAGGTTCTTTTACCCTTAAATTCCCGTACTACAGCTGATTTATCAATGTCATGTTTATTCATATTCTTGCATGTCTGTCTGAAGAGCCCAGAACAGCCTGATAGACAGTAAGTATGAGAAAATATACATTCACTTCCTTCTTTGCCATCTGCAGCAAATGAAAGGCATTTACCAGTTGAAAAGTAATTTAGAATCTGGGCACGTATGAATATCGTGAAGAAAAGTTTTATTATGTGAGCCTTTTAATGATGAGAAATTTCTGTGGTTCTTAAAGATATGTTCACAAGGAAGAGGTTTTTCTTAACATACTTGAGAGGAAAATAGATGATCAATTTAATTGAGAAGGGAAACAGTGGACCATCTGATCTGGCTTTGACTGATAGAAAATTAAATAAATTAAGAGTTGTATTTCATATAATATGATGATGTTATTTTACTCCCTTTCCTCACTCTCAAAAAATAGTAAGTATAACTTATACAACACAGTTTATAACACTTTACTAACTGAACTAAAACACCATTGATAAGATGAACACAAGAATTTTTACAAAATGTAGTTAAGAAAGTGGGTTTGTGAATCTTAATTTTTATGTTCACATACTTTGAGCAGTGGTTTCAGTTTTAAAAAGGGCTGCTCTAGAGAATAAAAGGTAAGAGGTACAGACTAAAACATATATTCAAGGATATCATAGAAATTAAATTAATTTTATATTGAGGAATGTCTTTGTATATATGCTGGTTACATCAACTCTTTCATTTACATGTTATAAATATTGTACTTGTATGAAAGGCTTCACTACGGATAACATTTTTCTTACTAAAACAACCTATTACTGTGCAGTGCTTTTGCTCTGAATAATTCCCCTTTACCTCCATTTAACAGATATAACTAATATTTCTTGTTCTTGGGTATTGACAGGGCAGAGGGATCCACAAAGTGTTGCTGTTTGGCTTTCTAGATTATTTTGAATTTAAATATTTCTGGATTACTCTCCCTGTCTCAACCCATCATTCTTTCTTTTAAATAAACAGTATTTTTTTTCTCTTGGTACCTAGTATCATGAACCAGTGTATAATTCACATAACATTGGCTCATACAGGTGAATAAGCAGTAGGTGTCCTCCTCCCCTGCTTCTGAAGTGGGCAGCCAGATGATTACAGGCTCGGTTTGAAACACTGAGAAGATAGGTATAAAATTCAATTGGTTAATCTGGCATCTCTTTGGCATCTGTATTCTTCTAAATTATTTACATTCCATATTATTATTGTGCGTAAACATTTCAGATCTCTACTCAGCTTATGTTCTGGTAGCTTTAAAATCTTTAGCAACTAAATAATTTTAAGTGGCCAGCAACTGTAGACACATGATGAAAAATCTGTGACCTTTCTGAGCACATTTCAGAACAATGTTAAAAACCAAAGTCACTTCTTTATCTCATCTCCTTCACTTCTTTATCTCAGCTTTTCATCAAATATGAAATATATCACTTATGGTGCAATTAATCTAAGCAAAGGTAGACATCTGCAGTGTAGATGTGTATTTCAGGCACCAATTCTGCATTATTTTTTACAGTGGCATCCAACACAATTCCAATGGAGTAAGCCTCATTATTTCCATTGACTGTAAAAGGAGTGGGGACGACTACTATTATAAAAATAAAAGGTAAAATAGATAAATTCTAGATTAAGATCCTGAACATAATTCTTCCTATTGCTTACTGGAAGACAAACTTTCTTCTCACCACTGGGACAACTGCACTTCAGTGCCTCCACACTTTGGAAGCCTTTTAAAACACTTACTGATTAAATGTGCTGCTGCACACAAAATAACGTCTACAAACCTTGTCTGAACTTTAATTCCAACATATCCCATCTTCCAAGGTTTCTTAGGTGCAGAAGAAAAACACTTTAAGGGAAATATAAATTGAGTATGATAAAATGACATAAAGCAACAGACTGATACATTTAAATCTGGATAAAATGTGGAGAAGCCAAAAAACAGTTTATTAAAAAAAAAAAATAATTCATTCCAAATGTTATGTTACAGTAGGTTATATGATTCTGCCAGATGTTTCTCTTTACAGAAATTTTATTAGGCCACAAAGGGCAATTTGTTTTAATGAGAATATTTTTGGAGGATAATATTTGTTCTGGAAAGCAGTACTTCTCTAGCTTCACATTCTAATGAGAACAATTTCCTTTGATTCATTGGTGTTACCATTCTTTTGTTGACTCAGTCAAAACACCAATTAGCTGCACACATGCTTCAAGAGTGAGAAAGCAGAAAAATGCTGATTAGGGTCCTGATCATGAAAACTCTTGAGTAATATCATTAACTTAGTGCATTTCTTTGCATGAGCTGATTGCATGATTAGGAGCTTAAATATACAAAATTAATGTGTCATTGCAAGCATAGGATCATATTCTTTGCTTTAGCATGTGAATATACTTTTCAAGTCGACTTGATAGCTATCTTTTTACGAACAACTTTAAGTACCTCTGTTGTTTAGGATGTGTCTTTAGCTGTTTGTGTTCCCAGGGTGTATTATTGTTGCAGCCCTTTTTCTTCAATGTATATTCACTGTGTATTTGTCTCTTAGGTATTATGTATTACTCAACTAGTGCTTTGTATTTAGAATATGAACTCCCTTTGATGTAGAGCCGGGACAAAATTCAAATATATACATACAAGTGCTCACTTTTGTCCACCTGCATCTCCCTAAATTTATTTGCACTCTTTCAAGCTGATACCAAAAAGCCTATAGCAAACATATGCTGAAAATCCAAAATTGAAAATAAGTTATTTTACTTAAGAAAATAAAATTTTCATTCTGCTTTAGCTTGCAGGACTTTTTACAACTTCTAATCTCTTTGGCCACCTCAGAGTTTCCCATGAAAAAATTAAGTTAGTGTTAGGTCTAGAAAAACTCAGATGTTTAAGAAAGTAAAAGATAATCTGGTATCTTTCAGTGTGCAGAGGTCCCTTGGACTTCTGTATGTTTTAGGAAACTGGGATACCACAAAATGTAGACAACACGTGTATTTATTATGCATAAACTCAGAACTGTTCACTTTGTGAATTACAAGGGCAAATAAATTTGGTTTGTTGTCTGCAGAGTAATCTCTGCAAGTAAAGCTCAGTTATAAAATTATACACTGAAAATACCATTCATAGAGCAGTGTAACTCATCATGTCAATTTTCACAACTTAGAATCATAGAATAGTTTTTGTTGGAAGAGACCTTCAAGATCATCAAGTCCAACCTTATGCCTAGCCCTATCAAAAACCACTAAGCCATGTCCCTAAGCACAACATCTAACCACCTCTTAAACACTTACAGGAATGGTGACTCCACCACCTCCTTGGGCAGGCCATTCCAATGTCTGAAAACCCTTTCTGTAAAGAAATGCTTCCTAATAGCCAGCCTGAACCTCCCCTGGTTCAACTTCAGGCCATTTCCTCTTGTTCTATCACTTGAACTTCATCTCTAAATATCTGTCATCTGATGCTGATTGTAATGTCATAGCAAAACTATGCAGTATCCTCTTGCCCCATACCTGAATCACAGAAAAATCTTGTGGAGAACACATTTTAGCAAACTGATATAGAAATAGAAATTAATGGGATAAAGGAGAGATTCTTCAATTTTTCATTTTAGAATCATAGAATCACAGAATCGTTAGAGTTGGAAGGGATTCCAGAGAAGACTCCACAAAATCCCTGGGCAGCCTGTTCCAGTGCTTCATCACCCTCACAGTAAACAAGTTTTTTGTCATATTTAGATGGAACCTCATGTGTTCCAGCTTGTGCCTGTTGCCCCTTGTCCTGTCAACAGGCACCACTAAAGAGTCCAGCTCCATCCTCCTTGCACCGACCCTTAGATATTTATAGACACTGATATGGTCTTAGTCTTCTCTTCTCCAGGTGTTACTGTTTAGGGTCAGGACAGCCCCTTAGACCTGTAACAGACACTCTCTGTTAGCCCCACTCCCTTCCCAGAGGAGAAGAGAAAGGGAATATGGGAGAGAGACTTAGTGATTAGAAAGGGAAACTAGAACACCTTTAATGAAAAGGAAATTAATAATAATAAAAATGGAATATATACAAATATATACAAACCCAGTATTGAACCCAACCCCCCTGATGGTAATTACATCACCGTCACCACTGATGCTGTGGAGCAGGCACCAGGGCAGTCCCAGACTGTCCCCACAGCAGACGGGAGCTGTGCTCAGGAGCTGGATTCTGGTACCAGGTTCAGGAACACTCAGACCAGAATTGAAGGAAGAACCTACAGAGTCCTCCTTGGATGCTCCGAGGAAGGAACCAAAAGAGGACCCAAGCCAAGCCAAGCAAAGCTGGCAAAACAGTCCAAGAGAGGAGAAAAAGAGCCCAGAGACCCTTCGGATCCCTCAGCTCTAAACCGAGTATGATGCATATGGGATGGAATACCTCGTTGGTCAGTTTAGGGTCACCTGTCCTGTGTGCTCCTCCCTCCAGGTGCAGCCTTTCCCTTTCTGCACCCCCCAATGTGGTACACAAGATCCAGCAGTGGCCTTGATCTGAATACCAATCCTTGGTAGTAACTCTAAACATGAGGTGTTATCACTGCTGGAAGCAGACACAGTCTGTGAGAACAGGCTGCTGACTTCAGAAAGTGCAGTTAACTGGAAGAACTGAGATGAAAAGTAAAATTACTGAACAGAATTAGTTCTGTTCTCATTCAAATCAGGACACTAGGCTAAATAGTCCCAGCTCTCTCAACTTTTTCTCCTAAGAAAGATTCTTCTGTCCCCTAGTCACATTGGTTGCCTTCTGCTGGACTCTCTTCAGTAGTTCCCCATTTCTCTTGAACTGGAGAGCCCAGAACTGGACACAGTATTCCAGATGTGGGTATACCAGGGCAGAATAGAGGGGGAGGATGACCTGCCTTCACCTACTGCACACACTCTTCTTAATGCACCCCAGGCTACCACTGGCCTTCTTGGCCACAGGGGCACATTGCTGGCTCATGGTTAACTTAATGCCCACCAGGACTCCAAGATCCTTCTCTTCAGGGCTGCTTTCCAGCAGGTCTACCCCCAATCTATACTGATGCATGGGGTTCCTCCTCCTCAGGGGCAGGACCCTACACTACACAGGACCCTACCCCTGTTGCACTTCATTAAGTTCCACCCTGACCAGCATTCCCTCTGATAAAGGTCACATTGGATGGCAGCACAGCCCTGTGGTATGTCAGTCACATCTCCCAGTTTTGTATCATCAGCAAACCTGTTCAGGGTACACTCTGTCCCCTCACCTAGGTCACTGATGATTATGCTAAATGAGACCAGACCCAGTAATGACCTCAGGGGAACACTGCTGGTTACAGGCCTCCAACTCAACCCTGCACGACTGATCATGACCCTCTGAGCTCTGTCACTCAGCCAGCTCTCAATCCACCTCACTGTCCACACATCTAACCCACACTTCCTGAGTTTCCTACTGAGGATGTTATGGGAGACAGTGTCAAAAGCCTTGCTGAAGTCAAGGTAGAGGACATCCACTGCTCTCCCCTCCTCTAACCAGCCAGTTATGACATCATAGAAGGCTATCAGATTGGTTAAACATGATTTCCCCCTTCTGAATCCATGCTGACCTCCCCCAATAACTTTTTTTTCTTCCATGTTTTGAGATGACATCCAGAACAATTTGTTCCACCACCACCCATGATGGAGACTGGCACAGCAGTAACATCTGCCAGATCTCACAGCACTAGTAATTTAAATTTAAATTTTAAATTACAGTAACATTCAGAAAATAAAATAGAGCTATTACTTAATGAGATTTTTGTATGCAGTAGCTCTAAGGAAGCACCTGTAATAAATTAATGCAGTTTAACAGCTTATAATAAACTCGGTAACACTATTACGATATTTTTGCTTTCACACAGAAATTAATCTGAAACTTTTATTAGTTTCTTTGGCTTATTTAAAAAAAAAAAAAAAAAACCCACATTATGTCTATATGTCCATAAGAATCAGTTTAGTTACTATATAAATGAACAGGGATCTAGTTGACATACATGAATTTTTAAAAAATTGTTGTTAAAGGTTGTTAAAATGATATGAACTTTAAACCCTGACAACTATGATTTAATAATAAGATTACTGAAGCACAATTTGAAAGAAAATTGGATTGTTACCTCTGTTACATCTATTTATTCTTCAATATTATAATTCAAGATGAAACAGTTTATCTTTCTCATTCAAAATTTCTCTGTGGTAGTTTTGTACTACTTAAGTAAATCTTATTACAACAGCACTTGCTCATCCCAATCAGTGTCATCATGCTAAGCAACATTAAATATATGCTACTGCCTAAATATTATGCAGCATATAAATGTATACAACAGTTCTATGCTTCTTTTTCAGTCCTCACTGATGTCCTCATAGACTTTATGTGCTCTTCTGAATGAAGCTAATGAATTTTTAGCAATATGAACTCAGCTGATAAAGGAAAATGCATTTAAGATACTTAAGGCAAAACTTAGATGTAAAAAAATTATTTAGAAAATGTTCTCAGTTACATTGAAAACACTGTTTTTATGAAGATGGTGATCTTATGAAGAACTTAGCACATCCTATTACAATTATATTCCTTTATCTATTTGCCCTGTTGCTAATAATATGCCCATCATAGCATGTGCATGCTATATGCCTTTCTGGTCTATACATACAGGATATGCATGCTATAATGTTATGATATGCAGAAACCTAGATTTGATACACAGAATGATGTTTTAATTTCAGAGGAATAGTAATTACATTTAAAAATACTATCTACTGATGCTATCCATTTCCATTTTAAACACAGTATACATTCTAAATACTATCTTTACAAATAATAAATATATCTATAACCTACATATTTACTTATACCATATATTATATTTATGTAAAATTCTTACATAAAATAACTTCAGAATTATTTTGAGGGAAACACAGCATCCTTTTCTAAATCAGAGTTGATTTTGAGGGATCAGATTGCTCCCCTTTGTAAACTGATGGCACATTTGATGACAACATATATTTAATTAGAAGCTATGGCATTTGAAAAGGCAAAAAGGAGGGAATTTGTTATCTCTCATGTCCCCAGAAATGTAGATGCTATTTGTACAAAAACTAGAGGAGAACACTGGCAGCAGAAATAAAAGAAGTACTAATGAAAGATAAAGGACCAGAGTCTGGTCCCAGTTATGTTAATTTAAAATCATGTCTTAAGTCAAACAAACTATTCCTGACTGAATCAGTGCAAGATCACTGAACCAGAATTACCTTCTTCTATTCAATAGGAAATAACCTTTATACCTAATTTAGTGACAGGTCCCCTCACTGGTGACAAGTACAATGATGAGGCTGTGCCTAAAATTAAGGGGTTGACTAGGGGCCTAAACAACACAGGCTGAATCCTCTTCTGATTTCTTCTGCTTCCTTTAGGGAATGCATTTGCATGAGAATTAAGATCCTAGCAAGTAAATTAAGTCCTGCTATGTCTTGCAGTTTGCTCAGTGTTTGTGATACGTTTACATGTATTTGCTGGTTTGTTTTTTTTTTTTTTTTTCCCTGCAGTTTCAATCCCAGAAGCTACAGCAGTTATATTAATACTTAAGTGTCTCAGCTTGTATATATAGCCTGATAGTTTGATGGTTGTGATGCAACAAAATAGAAGAAGCTCAAAAAAATTGCTGTCCTCAGTTTTATCACAGGTGTTTCAGTCAGTCTCATACTACTAGGGAGTTCTGCTACTTATTTTTGAGAACTGTAACACAATAGCTGATCTAAGTTACATTCTTTTTCTGTGGATGATACTTGGTATAACAACTTATTCCCATAGCCCTGGGAAAAATCTTAATCCATTAGTGTTTATGGCCATAATAGTACCCTTCAGTGGCTAGAATGCTGTTTGAAGAATATCTGTATAACTTATTCCTCATCCTGGTATCCTAGGATGCTTATTTTCAAGGACCACTGAATTTTATGTATTTTTATCAGGAGGAAAAAGAATTAATCATAGAATCATCTAGGTTAGAAAAGACATTTAAGATCATCAGGTCCAACCATTAACCCAGAACTCCCAGGTCACCACTAAACCATGTCCCTTAGCACCACATCAACACACCTTTTAAATACCTCCAGGGACAGTGAATCAACCACTGCCATGGGCAGGCTGTTCCAATGCTTAACAACCCTTTTGGTGAAGAAATTTTTACTAGTGACCAACCTAAACCTCCCATGGCACAACTTGAGGCTGTTTCCTCTTGTTCTATCACTTTTTTACTTGGGAGAAGAGACTGACCCTCACTTCACTACAATGTAGTTTCAGGTATCTGTAGAGAGCGATAAGGTCTCCCCTCAGCCTCCTTTTCTTCAGACTAAACAACCCCAGGTCCCTCAGCTGCTCCTCACAAGATTTGTTCTCTAGACATTTCACCAGCTTCACTGCACTCCTTTGAACATGCTTTAGCACCTCAATGTCCTTGGAGCGAGAGGCGCAAAACTGAAAACACTATTCAAGATACAGCCTCATGATTGATGAGTTCAGAAGGACAATCACTTCCCTCATCCTGTTGGCCACATAATTTCTGATGCAGGCCAGGATGCTGTTGACGTTCTTAGCCATCTTGGCTCACTGCTCGCTCACGTTCAGCTGGCTGCCAATCAACACCTCCAGGTCCTTTTCCACCAGGCAGCTTTCCAGACACTCTTCTCCCAGCCTGTAGCATTGCATGGGGTTTTTGGGACCCACATGCAGGACCTGGCACTTGGCCTTGTTGAACTTCATACCACTGGCCTCAGTCCATCAATCCACCTTGTCCAGGTCCCTCTGCAGAGACTTCCTACCCTCAAGCAGATCAACACTCCTGCCCAACTTTGTGTCACCTACATACTTACTGAGGGTGCCCTTGATCCCTTCATCCAGATAACTGATTAGGATACTAAAGAGAGCAGGCCCCAGTACTGACCGCTGGGGAACACCACTTGTTACTGGCTGCCAGCTGGATTTAACTCCACTCACCACATCTCTTTGGGCCTGGATATCTAGCCAGTGAAGTGTGTGTCTGTCCAAGCCATGGACAGACACTTACTGCAGGAGAATATTTAAAAGCAGAATAGAAACCAACTGATTCCATCTTATATTACTTTCACTGTGCTTTTTTTAACAGCTAATTATCTAATAGCAGTATTTTAAAGTAAAAAAAAATAAAGAGGTATTTTAAGTACATTAAATGCAAAGCCTGTTTATTTCTGATGCTTGCTGTGTATTTTCATTTTTAAATTACTGTGAATGCACATTATCTCAGCAATGACACTAAACCCATTAGTAAAATTCAGAAGGGACTGCAGATGCGGCAAACTGATACTAAGCAAGAAAGGTAACAGGAACCAAGTGCCTGAAGGCTTTTCAGTCATTTGATACATACGTATAATACTGTATGTAGCAAGCATATCATGTTGTACTTTGAAGAGAGGTTAAGCCTATAATACTGTGTTAGTTTCATCAGCTTGTGCTCAGCGGTTGGTTATCAGAGCCCTTCCCACAGAAAGTGAAGAAGGGGATAGCCAGATTCTGTCAAAGAGGAAACAGCTACAGACATGATGATAGGTATTGTTTCTACTTTTGCCTTTTCTATTTGGAGCTGAAACAGAAAGAAACCCCCAATTAGTCACACAGGACTGACCTTTGAGTGACTGGCTAGTTCCTGTAGCTTGTGGTTTCCTCAGTGTGTCATATGCTTGGCTGCCTTAACTAGAAAACCAGCAGTGTATTCTTGTAAAACTTGGCACTGCAAGTATTTTGGAAAATTCAAACATATACTTGAATTTCCTGGATATTTACCATTCCTAGAAATATTCCTCAATATTAATGAAATCTGCAAAGAGATGTCCTTCAGAATCATCTGCTAGAAAAGCGGCACCCATTTCAAAAAATACTTTTCAAAGTTAATGAAAATATTGCAGAAAGTAATGTAGGTTTCCGTTATCTGTAACACCAAATTGTATCACATAACTGTAGAGAAGTTACTGTTGTTGAAGGACAGGCACACTTTCTCTGCCAGTTCCAGTAAAACTGCTCTTACTCCTTCCTGTGCTTGAGATTTTCTTTTGGTTTTGCTTTTTTTTTTCCTCTTTGTTTTCCTTTTTTTTCTTTTTTTCTTTCCAAAATAACCTCTCAGCCCAATTGCATTGTTTATATTCTAGCACACACTAAACCTAAAAATTATTAAGTATGTAAAATAAAAGTTGATTTTTAATAAACCCATTTGTCTTAGGATCCTGTGTTCCTCCTTATTAGATGAACAGGTTATTTATTACCTCTTATTAACATTATTAGTCTGATTGTCCCATTCCAACTGCACAGCCTGAGAAGTATTTTGAGGGGAAAAACCCCAAAAATAAATATGCATACATAGAAATGCAGAGGGAAAAAGATAAATAATGCAAATATACAGTGCTAACCTACATGGAGATATAAGTATGTATACCTACAGGACCGCAAAACTAACTTGTGTTAAAAAGAACTGCTTTCAGTGAATACAGGGTGAGACATGCCGTCTGGTCAGTGTGTTATATAGACTACTTAGGATCCTGAAGACAATTACCAATACTACAAATCATGATCCAAAAGGGACGATGATTCCACACACGTTACAAGTACCCCACTTCATTCTTTTATTTTTTAAACACTGCCAGTAGTAACATTCTGGGAATGTGATTCATTTCTTAAATTATCATTCTACTTAGTGCACATGGGTCTTTTTCTAAACTAGCTGCCTACTGCTCTTTAATTTACTCTTTGTTTCTAAGGGTATTCTTCTCACCCTTAAGGATTTAACTTAGACTGACAGAACAGGATTTATAAGGATCGTCTACCTCCTGCTCCCTTCTCTTTTTGAAGATCAATGCCACCTTAGCTTTCTCTCTTAATCCTCCAGTGCCTTCACAGTTTATTTTTCAGAATAAATTACAGTTGTAATAAACTGTGTTTAAATTCACACAATCAATTCATATTTATACAATTTGAAATTTCTTTTTGTCTGACTTGGTTTAAGTCCCACTGCCATTTACTCTGCTTATTTGCTTTTGCTAGGGGCCAGACCATAATGCATGCTGTAAGGGAGAAAAGCAGTGTAAAGAGTTCTTCTGATCAGCCAAACCCAGGCATTGAACATTGGACACTGAAGAGGCAGCAACTCCTCATCCATCAGCTGTCACTCCTTGCTGCACACCATGCAAATCAGCGTGGCTGAAACAGTGTGCACTGGCAGATACGCTGTGTGAGTGTGATTTGAGGACAAAGAGTAAGCCAAGGCCAAATTGCGGATCCTGGCCTCTTGATTCAGTACCTGCTTTTTACCCAGGACCACACAACTGTCTCACCTGAAACCTGGGGTAGATCGCGGTGGGCCAACCTGCTTCTGTTTCCTCATGACTTTCCATTTTATTTTCCTTTTTTTTCCCCAAGATTGATTTTTTTTTTTAAATCACTTAGGCACTTGGCTACTTAGAGTCATTAATCATTAATTTAATCTATCTTCTCATTTATTAATAAGTTTACTATCCCTCAAGTCCTTCACTTTCCCTTGATAGTCTTGTAAAAATTTTATTGACTCTAACTGCTCTGGTTGACACTAATCTGCTCTCATGTTTTGCTACCCTTACCTTTTCCCTGAATTTTAAAGGACCCTGTGTCCATTCAAAGGTACCCCAAGAACTGACTAGAGCAAGCCAATGTAACTTGCTTTCTTTTTGCAGTCTCATGTTTACTCATTATATAAAAAGGTGAAAGACTGCATACGCAGTAATAGTTTTATTGCTCTGTACATTCAGTATCTACCCCTGTTACGCACTTGCAGTAGCTGCAGCCTGGGTGGATGAAAGCAGCAGATACAGATAGCTGAAAGGTCTACGTGTAACAAGATAAATTTTGGGACTGTGGAATTCTAAAAAGAATAAGATCAGCTGGGAAATGTGACATTGAATCAATAGACTTGCAGTTCTGTTTTTCAGTTTTGATCATCTTTCAGTTACTGCAGTTTCTTTTCTGATCAAATCATGGATCTGTTCTTCAAGCAAGCTTATAATTAAATAAGCAGCATCTTTTAACAAATAAAATGTGAAATCGTAGTGATTTTTTAAAAAAATACAGGTACATTAAAGTATAAAAGTGATTAAAAGCAATATGAAATTAATGCAGTTTTCAATTCTGAAGTTTAAATGTATGCCGATTCCAGGAATTAAGATGTAATTTACACAACAGTCATTGTTTGAAGTGTACTCTTACATCTCAAATTATTTTGTCCACAGAGCCCACCTCTTCATGCAAGATGAGATTTTTTTTTCCCTCCATTTTTAAAAGATACTTGCAGAAGCTTGCAAGACAATAACATTACTATTTTCTCTTTGAGGGGAAAAAAAAAAACAACAACAAAAAAAAAAAAAAAAAAAAAACCAAAAAACAAACTTGCAGCATTGAACTGTAAGTGCAGTTAAGGAGAAGTTGACCCTCACTGTGCCCTGATAACTGCACCCACCTGATACAAAGCATTAATATATACCACTGTGTAAGTTTTGAATAGAAAATGACAAATATGAAACTTTATGTGTGGAAATAGGCATGCATACAGCTTCAAAAGTAACAGTTCTGCTAAAACATAAACCTACCAGAAATAACAATTCAAATTTCTATAAACATGATTATCCTAACATCATTGTACAAAACCAAGTCATAGACTTATAGAATTGTCAGGGTTGGAAGGGACTTTAAAGATCACTTAGTTCCAACCCCCCTGCCATGGGCAGGGACATCTCCCACTAGAGCAGGTTGCTCAGAGCCCCATGCAGCCTAGTCTTAAACAAGGATGGGGCTTCCACCACCTCTCTGGCCAACCTGTTCCAGCGTCTCACCACCCTCATAGTGAAGAACTTCTTCCTTATGCTTACACACTAACCTGAATCGACCTATCTCTAGCTTTAATCCATTCCCTCTAGTCCTATCACTGCCCGACAGCCTAAAAAGTCCCTCCCCAGCTTTCTTGTAGGCCCCCTTCAGATACTGGAAGGCCACAATAAGGTTTTCCCAGAGCCTTCTCTTTTCCAGACAGAACAACCCCAACCCTCTTAGTCTGTCCTCTTAGGAGAGGTGTTCCAGTCCTCTGATCCTCCTTATGACCCTTCTCTGGACACATTCCAGCACATCCATATCCCTCTTGTAATAGGGGCTCCAGAACTGGACATAGAAGGTGTGATTTGGAAGATGGAACTTATATAATTTAAATGGGAAGGGAAAGACTTTCCAGTGTTGCATGAAATCTTGGCCTTAAATCTTAATGATAGTTGGTTTCACCTCAAAAAACACCTCAAAATAAAAATGATTATAAAGGACTGAATCACTTAGAATTTGATTCAGGCTGTTTCACTCCTGTGACTCCAACCTGTTGTTCTTTCCACTCCTCTTTCTAGGCCCACTAAGGCAGAGGGTTTGTCCTTACTGCAGGGTGTGCCCATGCCCGACTGGAGGGACTAAGCACCACAGCTGAGCTCAACTTACAAATGCACGTAGCTGCAGCCTCTACAGATACATGCCATGGCATAGTCCAGGGACCTGGACCTTGCTCAGTACCCGCAGACAAATAAAAGTTTCAGAATTATCTCAAAATCTTAATGCCATTTATCCAAGTGGTAAATGCATGCCTATAGGGAAACAAAGGCACTGAAGGACTTTAACTATTATCCATCAGGAAAGAAACCTTAGCATCTTTGTGAGTAATCTGTCAAAATTGTCTGTGAGTTTCTTGGCAATTGTCAAACATGGGATATTAAGAATTATTGTGAAAGAGAATAAGAAGAAAACAACTAATACCATCTTTCACAGCATAAATTATTAGGTACAAAGTATTAAAAATAATGAATACTGTACAGTAATCATCACCTATCAAGAAGAAAATAGGAGGAAAAGGTAAAGAGAAAGTAGTCAATAATGAGCAAGTATGGACTAGCTCCTCTACAGTAATTGAACAAACCAGCAGTCTTCAATATGGAAATGAGAAATGAGAGGAGGTTGGGAATGAAAAAAATAATAAAAAAAACAATGAGGAAGATGAACAGAGAATGAATGAGGTGGCCCATGGTACGTAATGAAACAAACAGTAGCAAGCACTTTTCATACAGTCCATAATATCTCATTGTTACAGGATGCTGTGAAGAACAAAAAGTGAAAATGAGTTGCAAAAGTAATTGGACAAATCAGGGATAATACATCCACCAGTGGAAATCTCTGGATGCTGCCTTTGGTTCATTTGCCAGTTGGTGTGAGGCTACAGTATGGGAAGAACCTGCACATAATTCTGCTTCTCGTATTCTTTTTCCAAGCACATAGAAACACAGGGTGCAGGGCTCATAGTAATTTTGACTCTTTAGGACAGTTTGGATGTTATTTACCACAAAGTATTTTTTGTAACTCATTCACATAGAGACTTTAATTTCAGTTCCAATACTAGCTTACTGGTAATTCACAGCTGATGACAAGTTAATAGCAAAAGAGGGATAATATTTTGTAACACTAATACCTAAAATGTTATCAGTAACTGAAAACTCATTCTATTCCTCCTTCATATTTCTATAAATAAAACTGTAAAATTTTACCTTCAGCAATTCACTTACCTATTAAAAATAAGCTCCCAGTTGAGTTAACAGCTAATTATTTTCATAGTCACAGTGTATTCCTCATTTATTAAATGCAAATAGCCTACCACAGTCTAAAGCAGTCAGCTACATTACGGTCTAGCTTACAGTCTAGCTATTTATACCTGGTTTAAGAATCTTTTGTTATATATACTTTTGCCTTAACCATAAATATTCTGAATTTCCACATCTTTGCAGTTTCAAAAGGTGAAAAACTGCTCTCTTGCAGGAGATGGGACTGGGCAGCCATATAGGTTCCCCTGCAATGAAACACCAATGCATGCTGTAATGGGATGCAAAGGACAACTTGGTAATAAGCTTGCTCTTTTTGAAGTTACTAAAATCAACATTGTCAAAGTAAGACTTTTTTCTAATGACATAGTCACAAACTGTTACTGGAAATTCTCACGGTTAATCACAATGATGTGAATTTTCCTACTACCCCTGGGTATTAGACAAAAGTCTTTGCTTACTCAAGGAATTCCATGCTCAGTAGAAAATCTGAAGAACAAAGGAACTAAAAAAACCAGCCCAACGCAGTTCAAAAGATGCAAAGAAATGCTAAGGGATTCTGCAATATTACAAGAATGTCTTTGCTGATCTACATGAAGCATGACAGGTATAATCCAAGCTTCGACCGGAAAGATTAGTAAAAATCCTACCACAAAGACATGCAAAACACCAAACTATGCTGCTATTAAAACATCACTTTTTAATATGCATGCAACAACATTTCAAGAGAAGTCAATGACTTGATATTGCTAAGGGGAATCTCTATTGCATTTCATACTACATTGCATCATTCATTAAGAATATGAGGTATAGAATGGAATAATATCATACGTGTATTCTACTGTGGGGGAGTGGTGAGAGCGGGGTGCCTGTGGTACAAGTGTGTGAGTGCTGCATGTTTGTCGTGAGCATTCAGCTGGGCCAGACAGTGAGTCAGGGACCCCTCAGGCAGGGAAGAGGGGCTGGGATCCAAGCAGAGGTTCTGGATGGGGCGAGGGGCAATGCCAGTACTCGGGAAGCCCATAAACGTGCAAGTGCTTGTGAACCTAGAGAGCACTCTGTGTGTGTGCTACACTCATCATCTTCTGTGGCAGCCTGTGCAGCCAGCCACGTCGGTGTCCTCTGCGTGTGAGTGTGTCCCAACGTGCATGCATCCCCAGGATACGTGATCACTTTCACGACTGGTCGAACCTGCAAACCTAACAACCCTAACACACACTGTAGTGATTCAGATGACTCATCAACCTTCCTTTTGATGTTGGCGACAAAGGCAGAAATGCAACGATTACTGTGCCAAAGGAGAGCAAGAAAAAAGAAATCTGACTTTATCAGAAGGGCACTAAGCTGAAAGAGAGAAAAATGAAACTTTGGTTTACTTTCTATCTAAAGATTCATGTAAAATGCTCTGGAATGATGTAAAAATACTGCTCTACAGACAGAAATTAATGTTTTTCTCTGGCTTCATGATTTCTTTCTACTGCTTGACATAGAATGATTTTTCAGATTATCAACCGAGTAATATCTTCCATCAGACTGGAATGAAATCGTTAGCAGCAATCCATATCTAGTAAGTTCTTTCTTTTATAATATTAGTGTAAAATTTTGAATTTTGCAATTCTCATTTCCATTGTAAGTTTATTGTATATTACCTTAGCGATTGGTCATGAAGAAGTGAAGAGAAAGCCTCTTTAAGTAAGAAAGCCTTTAAGTACTGTCAAGCTGGACTTCAGCTGTTGCTAAAAGCACACCCATTTGACTGACAATAATTAAAAATATGATCTTTTTACATTGTTTTTCTTGAGCAATTTCCTTTAAAAATTATTGAGAGATCCCAGACAAAGGGGACTCATTAACCATATTTTCAGTCTTTACAGACAGCAGAATCACAGGCTGAAGACTGCCAATATTCCACACTGTACCTGGACACCTCCTGCAACACTGTTCAGGTGTCTTAGCTTTACGGACTTTCTTGCTTGCATTAACTCTTACATTAGTCTACTAAGGTCCTAGAATTAGTAAGATTAAGGTTCCAACTAAACTGAGCATTTAAATCCAGGCTTATCTGTATTGCTGCCTCGGAATGGATTTAAGCACATGGTTAAATGCTTGGTGTGCCATGCCATGAACTTTGCAAACCCAAAGTACCATGTCATTTCTATATTAGAAGCTCTTCTAAACATTTTGAAGTCATATAAGAACACATGTACTTTGTTATTATCTTTGGTTGCTTAGCCATCATAATCAAGGAGATATAATGCTTTGAAGAGTTTTAACTCTGTCAGACTCTGCAGAGCTCTACCAGGAAAAGGTCCAAGTATGCAACTCTCATTTCACAACAGGAGGCTCTCTCCTTTCAGAGATCAGACATTTGCAGAACTAAGCCTAAAAATGTCCCAAGGTATAATCATGAATCCACAGTATCATTGGCCTCTTCTGAGTTTTGTTTGTTTGGGTTTTTTTGTTACTATTATTCACTATAAAGAAACACTTAAAAGTCACATCAATGTTCCCAAACTAGCAACAAACGTCGCTTACCTCCATCTCGTTAAATCAGAAGCTAAATGTACTATTTTGCCTGTTCCCCAAATCATTAGCTGTCACATTAAATAGAAATCTTCACAAAAAACATAATTCAGATGGGAGTAAAAGAGCTAAGTGAACAATACATGGAAAGTCCAAAGTTCTTCTACTTTTTAGCTGATAAGACTTACTGTTTTTTACAGCATTCTCAATGTCCACATTCTCCTTCTGCATCATAATAAGCAGAAATTTCCAAAACAAACATATTACACCTGGGATATACAATCCCTCAGGATTCAGCCTACACAACTTCCTACAACAATTGAGAACCACTGCACCAGTGGTATTTTATGGAAACAGTTTCCCAGATTAACTCAATACTGATTGGGTGCGTCCCTTGCCTTTGGTCTCTCTGGGAAACTGAATATCTCTACCTGCAGTGTACAGGTGCCACTGCTGACCCCTTCCTTTTCTTCTGTTTTCCTCCCTCTGTTTACCGCTAAGATTATCACATGAGGTGATACTTGACCTTCTAAGGATATAAGGAATTAACAGAAAATGTTAGACACCTTCAGTCTCATGGAGTAAAATTTGTTTTCTTACATTATAGGAGGTTATGGAAAGAAAAGTATAGATAACTTTTGCATAGAATAACATTTCTCTCATGATAAGCTTTTTGCAATATAAAGCACTTCTTCTGCTCCATAATTTTACAACCTGGAGTATTCAGCATGGACAGGATAGAACTAGGTTTGCGTCTTTGCTCTTTGAATGCCCACAATTCATCAGCTTCTTTATGAGGATCTTATAGGAGACAGTGTCAAACACCTAACTGAAATCCAGGTAGACAATACCCCCTGATCTCCCCTTAATGTGCTTCGAAATGGTTTCCAGGACTACTTATTCTATCACCTTCCCAAGGATGGAAGTGAGACTGATCAGACCATAGATCTCTGCATCCTCCACCTTGTCCTTTTTGAAGATAGGAGTGTTACTTGTTTTTTTTAATTTTCCTCAAGCACTTCTTCCAGTCTCCATGATCAGTCCAATAATCAGTGTCCTCAAAATTTTATTAGTCATCTCCTTCAGCACTCATGGATGCAGCCTACCAGGGCCCGTGGACTTGTTTATGTCCAACTTGTTAAGTATTCTTTAAGCTGATCTGCTCTTCCACCAAGGCTAAGTTTGTCTAGGTCCAGACTTCCCACCTGGTCTCCACCTTAGATTTATGAAGTCTCAGTCTTACTAGCAGAAATTTCTAGTCTTACTAGTAAAGACTGAGAGGATCAAAGGATTGGAGCACCTCTCCTGTGAAGACAGGCTGAGAGAATTGGGGTTGTTTAGCCTCGAGAAGAGAAGGCTCCAGGAAGATTTTATAGCAGCCTTCCAGTAACTAAAGAGGGCCTATAAGAAAGCTGGAGAGGGACTTTTTACAAGGACATGTAGCACTAAGATAAGGGGGAAAATCACAAACAAGTGACCTGACAAGGAAGTACTACTGTCACACCATTTAAAAACTGTAGCGCCTGCCTCATCCACCAAAAAGTACTCTTACAGTGACGCAGACAGAAAAACACATTGCGGTGTATTTTATATAATAAGCAGCAGGCAGGGATATGTATATAGTCCGTTGACAGAAACAGTTCTAGGAAGATACTTCAAAACAAAAGTTTTCCGTTGTTTTCAATTACAAAATACACAAACTTTTAAAAGGAAGGCTCAATTAGTATCAAAAGCCAGATATAAATATCTGCAGAAATATCTGCATGTATGTATTTTATTCATTTATGATTGGAAAAAGCTATTTACCTCCCACAAAGCAAGATGATACTTACATGTTTCACAAATAGGCCACAAGGCTTGGCATCCACAGAGGACAGAATAATTTTCTGAAGAACTCTGCAAGTTTCCAGAAATATTGATGCAGAGATTAACTTACTATTCAGCATAACTGACACTACAACAAAACCACATCTCAACTTGGATGCAAAAAGGATTTCCTATTTCAGACTATTATATCAGTAGAAGAGTATCTGAGGAGCATAAAATACGTACACGTGAGTGTATACACAGAACACTATATGCTACTATAGAATATATTTAATTACAGAACCCAGTAAAACTGTTCTTCAAATATGTGTATGTTTGTGGCGCATGGGCTACTCCACAGAGATGATGTGTTTTGGGAGGCAGAGGTATCAGTCTTTACATTTATAGGCAAACAGAATAAGCTGAAGAGCATCTCCAGCTCTCCAAGGACACATATTGTGGCTTTGTCCTGCATACGCACTGTGATGAGATTTTGGTTTTCCTGCCTGCCATTACCTGATTGCCATTGGATGAAAGCACTAACATGAAGGCAAAAAAGCAGCCATAGGCACATAGGTTCGGATACTGACTGTGCCTTCCTAGCTCTACAAAAGTTTCATTACTACCCTGAACAAATTTAGAATTATCTCTTCAGTTTTCTCTATTTAAGAATTTCCGAAGAAGAAGGCTGAAGAGATGAACATTTTTAAATAAACAGTAATATTACTTCATTTTGGACGAAGCAGAGGCCTGAAAATACCAATTTAAACAAATGCAGAAAACATATCTTCCATATTCTCATATGCTTAGAAATTTATTAATACACTATGCTGTTGATCTCCTTTAAGGAATTAACTTCTAAATTCAGACAAGAAGAATCTCTCTCAGAAGATTTTTGTTTGAAAAAGCTATCACAGAAAAAATATATATCTACAAGGGAAGTAGAAACTTCTCTCCTATTTAAAATGCTGCTCGTACAGTCTTTATTATCTGTAGTAATATCTCTCTGCCGGTAATAACTCTCTGCCTTACCAGCATATGGTATTTTCAAGATTTTATTCTAGAATATAATTTTTTTTTTCAGTTTTGAAAACAAATTTAAGACTAATCTGTAAAATATAAATAATGATATACTTTTCATCTGTAGAATGATAGAGGAAACGGAAATGCAAACGTCTTCCTTATTATGAAATTAATGATCAAGAAAATACAATAGAATGTGCACCGGTAAAATTATTATTAAAATTATGATACTATAATAATTAAGAAGCTAACAATGGTGTAATCCCTTCCATTTTTTTCTTAATTGCTGTCATTAAGTTAGCAGGAAATAGAATGAAATAAGGTGTAACACTTGCCTATTAACAAACTTGATGTAAGAAGAGATGCATGAACATAGTAGAAAAGTACTTGACTTTAACTTTTCACTTTTTACTTTTTTTTTTTTTTTAAACCAATTATTCCTGCACCATCTAAATCCTTCTGAAATGATTTCCCACTGGCTGAAGCAAAACCCACTGCTGCGAGCAAATTCATCTCATTCTTTGAAAGCTGCCTTGATGTTGAACACAAGCACAACATGCTACAGAATTCAAGCAGATGTTTTCAGTTTCTAGAACTAAGGAAATTTTGTATTAACATCTTCCAGTGGCATTGTTCACAAAATCTGATGTCCTTCAGCTTCACTTGGCCTGAGGTCAGCAAGAATGTGATAGAAAAATATTATGGTTATTAATTACCAACACATAAACCTTTGAGTTTGTACAAATCCAAGAGAACAGTATTTGTATTGCTGCCTAACACAGTACTCTTTACCATGCAGCAAACTGAAAGCCTTTTGTCATGGACTTTTGAAGTGTACTTTTTGTAACTTTAAAAAATATACTAGCATCACACGTTGCATACCGAAAAATAAAAAGTGTCTAGTATTACTAAATATAGCAAGAAGTACCATCAAAATCTTTCAGAAGTATACATCTGTAAGTCTGCAAGGAAGTGAAATCATTTACATATGTCCTCATAATATAAGCATGGCTTTTCTCCCTCACATTTAGCTTTAGGCAAGGTACAAGAAGTGTAACTACTGGCACTGTAAACACGTTACCATTACACCTTTGTGATACAACTGATGATGAAGAGTGATGGTTGCCTCAGAAAATAACTGCAGATCAGTCTGAACAACAAAAAAGAAAACTGTAGCTTATTCTCATTGTAGGACATTTTTCATTGATGCTCTTGGTGATAAAATTTATTCTTTGCTTCTAGATGCACTTTCAATAGTTGTAAAAGTAGAAAGGCGCATGGAAGGCAAAGAGTGTGAGGGATGTTGTTTTCAACAGTACTTTTGTCTTTGGAAACTAGAATTGTCACTTACTAAAAGGATGGCCATGAATACTAACTATTGCCCACATTAGCCCAGTGACCAGTCCTGAAATGAAAGCAATAAACCTGCCATGTATGTATTCATCCACTTTTTAATTTTTTTTTTTTTTTTTCCTTGACTTAATGATAGAAAATGGATATGGGGACTAGTTTATGTAATTCCTCTTTATGTTTCTACAGTTACTAAAAAATTTCTGGACATGATATATCCCCTTGCTTTCTAGGCTCACCTAACTTTGTGAGTGCCTATTCATGCAGCAGCCTCTTTGCTCTGGAAGGTTTTTTGCCATTTAATTACAATTCACTGCATTTGCTTACTTCTGAAAGTTCGGCACTTTTCTCCTGCCTAGAATGGCATTTCAATACATGTTTAGTTTGACATGCATCCAAATGCCACCTAAGATCCCAAAAACTTGTGTCATCTGCAGCAGGATATGTAACAGATATTACCTAAATTTTCCATAACATTTGTGATGCCAGAAATAGGTTTCAATTCCTATGCAAACTGAAGGAAAATGAGTCTTTCTCGACCCTGAACACTTAGACAGTATTTTCAGATGAGGAAAGAACCTAAATTAGGCAGACTGGACTCTTTGTCTGAGGCCACTGTCTCCATGAACTCCAAGGCCTTTTCTAGCATAACTTTATGTTACGTATATGAACTGCATAAAGAAGGTAATATAAAGTTTTGAGTATTTGGATTTATTTCATTTTATAAAAACATATCACACCTGTAAAAGTTCCTACTACGCAGGTCAGAATGCACGAAGTAGCTTCTCAAATCCACAGACATGTGTAAGAGAATCTGATTAACTCTTACGATTCCCTAGGAGTGACATCGTAAATATCAAAATGCAAGCAGCTAGAATTGAAACTGAAAATAAGAAATCCAGAAAACATAAAAATATAAAGGCTACAAATCTGGACAAATAAGATACTGACATTACTGCACTGTCAAATTTAGTATTTAACATATAACTTCGTGCATAACTCACAACGATGAAAATTTAGTAGGGACAAACACAGTATATGCAGTCAAATTTGCCACAAAATGGTGTAAACCTCTTTATGTTATGAGGAATTTTACAGGAAAACAGGTGAACTTATGCAGGATAAACAGGTGAACTTATGCCAGCAGACATATTACATCTGACTTCTGGGCAAATGAGATGACCCAATTACAAAGAGTTTTGAGAGCAGTTTGCCATTTTTTCTATAAAGCAGACACCTCAAATGTACTGAAAGGCTCTGAATCTCAGTATCTCTGTTTGTTTGTTTTTGTTGATTGTGGGGGTTTGTTTGGTTGTTTTTTTTAACTGGGCAGAATACCTGCTTCTTGCTTCCTACCCTCTCTGTATACTCATTGCTTCTGAAATATCTCCTCAAGCTTGGCCTTCTCTGCATTCTGGAAGATTTCCCAAGCTGATATGCTTAGCTGCTCTCAGAACAGAAGCAATCTGCAATCATGTTCCAGGAGGTTCACCCTCACCCTGATACAAAGCAATCAGGTTTTTTACTATCATTATTTATTTAGTAATATAACTTTAGAAGGAAAGATGTAAGAAACCTGGGCTTACACAGAGTGATGGTAAAAAAAAAAAAAGGTCAAAATAGGTACAATCTTTCGTTCAAATTTAGTTTCTTAAAAAGCAAATAGAACACCTTCCACAAATCTGAATCAGCCCTATTAACCCATAATGATCAGAAGGCTCCATAACAACCTAATACTATCCCAAAGTAATCAGTAAAACTAATGAAAAAAATACCACCACATGTTAACAAATCAAGATTTTTAATTAAACAAGATTCTTATTCATGCTTGAGATGGTCATATTTATAAATCATTTCTTTAAACCCAAATAAGAAAGCCAAATCTATGCCAATACATGTGCTACTTCTAATATAAATGAAATTCTGAAGATACTAATTTAAAAATCACAGATTTTCACTGAAAGCTTTGAGGATTACAAAAGTAAGTATTTCAAGTAATTTTAACTGCATGTTTCCAACAAACAAGGATTATGTCTCCATCTTTCAAATTCATAATATTTTACTACATTGGGTTGAAACCCTTCTTCTTTCTCTCTTGTTCCCACCCCCCCATCAGAATGAATAAAAAAATGAAGAGTACAATAAAATTAAATTCCTAGGTTGTTTTCTTTTCCTCATTTTAGTCATCTGTTATATGCAGAGCTTTTGTTTTATTTTAGTTTTCTAAACCTCCCACCTCACGAAATTCAGAAACCATCTGGAACAAAGAAGAAAAGGCATAGGAGAAGGAAATGAGAGCACTAATATTTGTGTGACATTCAGTGCTCAGAACTCTCTTCAGATTTTTTTTTTACTAAGAGGATCAAAGAACTTCGCAGATATTTTGTACAACAAATTCCTTCAACATCAAAGTCCTATAAGATGTCACTATTTTCCTGTAGTCAGCGCTGAAAAATCTCATTGATTTCAAAGTTTGTTTTTGCTACTCAAGAATGAATTGTAGTCAGAGAAAAGTGACATGAAACAGCATAAATTTCCTTAATTACTTGATTTTTAATTAATTTAAAAACTTTTATGTTCTACAGGCTAAATCCTTGTATTTGTTTTCTTTCCTAGAGCACTCAAAAATCTCAATTTATGACACAAGTGAGAGAACATTTAGACCACCAATGAGAATTAAAAAATAACTGTTGAGTAATTCTTGACAACTGAGAAGTAACCTTAATTATCTTCCCCATATATAAGCTTTCTAATGCAAGTTATTCTTCCAAAGAACTGCATGAGACAGGTTCTAAGCCAAAGCTTTCCTGTCAATATTTCCATTTAAATAGTTACCAGGTAAACAGAGTCCTTAATGTTTCTTAATTTAATGAGCATGCAACAGAGGTTTCTTCGACATCAAGAAATACGAGACCATTTAAATACAGTAAACCTTTTCCCTGAGTTCCAGTTGAGAGCAATTATCTTCGTCAGTAACTGACAGCAATTGATTTACTGTGATCTCGACACTGATTACACCCATAGGGAGTCACTGTTCTGATAAATTACTATTTAACTTCTCACATGTATTATAATGTAATCACAGCTTTCTGAATAGTACTGTCTCTTCATAACAACCTCACACACCTACATAAAAGTATAAAGAACAAACCACTTACAACTGTCTCTTATTTATTTCATTACTCAAAGCCCTAGAGTTGGTGGACTTTGAAAAACACAAACAGGGGAACCACATTGTGATACAAGAGGTAACCATCTTTCTTTCTTCAAGATATATTCCAAACCGCTAAGTTAAATACATGCTATTGCCACATAATACCCATTAAGATGATCAAATGAGGCTGCAGCTGCCTAAACTATGAATTCTGGATGGCTTTAATAATTTCTTACAATTTCGCCTTAGTTGGAGTCCAAAGTGTAATGCTTGAGTTCTGGGAGAGCAAATCTGCTTGAAGAAAGATGCTCAAGAGACTGAAAACAAACTTACAATGTAATTGGTTCTTTGACAGTCTGCAGTAAGATGGCCTCACCTTCAAAATACCAACCTTGAAATAAGAAACAGGGCATGAACTATTGAACAGTGTAGATCCTTTGTCCCTGTATCATAAAAATCTAGAAATTACCAGGACAAACAATGTCTGTCAACATCAAGATTGTACTTTCAGAAATGAAATACAGAATTAAATGTTTTAAATGAAATTCAGAATCTATTTTTGCAATTGGTTAGTTGTTAGGATTATCCCATCTTTGTGAACTTTTGTGTAGGGTAAATCAGTCTTAAGTGACTGTAAACTTTGTTTGCAGTCCAGCTATTAAAAAATGTGAAATGACTCAAGGAATATTACAAAAAATACTAAAACTATGAACCTCATGAGAATTCATATCAAGACTTCAGGCAAAGATGCAATCTGATATGTACACAGACTGCAAGAATCCTTTAAAAAAAACCTTGAATACCATTAGAAAAGAGGGGTCGGATAAAACATTTACCAATGTGGAAGTGAAAGCAAAGAACTTGCAAATTTCTTGCCTGCAATCACCTGTTTTCAATTTATTTTTTTTTTAACATGTTGCAAATTTGCATTTTTTATTTTTCTAGTAGATCTGCTAATAAAGATTACTCAGAAAACACTTATGGTCTGATTAAAAAATGGAAATGTCCTAGGAAAAGCCCATTTTCTGTCAATCTAAATTCTATCTACACTCCTATTTCTAGTATGATATTACCAAGCAGGTAAAGCTACCTGGAAAATGCAAGAATTAATACTTGCTAGCATACACTTCATTTTTTTTAAATCTAGACATGCCACACTGTCATTGCAGCCAATGCATCTCAAGGCTGATTACAGAAATATAGTAAGCTGAATATCACTTAAGTACTCAATGGTTAAATTTCAGGGATATTGCATACTGACAACATGCTGTTCATATTTTTTCTTTTCACACTAAAACACAGAATCTTTCCACAGATCACAACAGAGATGATGATTTACATCATATATAATACCAGATTTTGAACAGAGAACACTTAATGTTTTGAACAGAGAAGAAGATACTGAGTAAATTATTGAGAAGTGTTTACTTTTAGGAAGCTATTACAATCATTATACCTACCAGACGCACACTTAAATTCTCTAATATATAAAGCAAGGCATTCTTCAAACTATAGGGTTAAATAGCACACAGGAAGAAATGTATTAATACTTAATAACGAGCTTGGCCTGTTGCACATGCAGAAGGTATTTTACTGATCTTTTAACAACAGTGACAGCATCCTGCTTAACTATTCCAGATTGAAAAGTGAGTTATTCTGGTCAATGATATTATTCTGCATGACAGCCTTGATCAGTGAAGAAATTTCTGTCCATGGTACCAGACAAATGCGTATCTTGCCAGAAAGAATAGTTTTGTCAATAAAATGTAGTTTTGCAAAATCTCAGTCCTAGAAATCGCAAGGAAGGCTAGGCTATAGAATGACCTACCAAATAAATCTTTCATGGACAGTGGGAAACAGTAAGAGTAATTGTATTATAAATTTTGTCAATATCACCTGCAAAGTATTATAATCTATGGTCACTTTTATTCCCTATCTATAATCAATCCATAAAATACATCAATAAAATCCTTAATAGGCCTCTGTCACTTAAGTAGTTTTGCTTACTGTGGCTGGAAAGACCGATACAACAAGAACTACTACAACAGCTGGGAACACAGTTTGGCGTGGTAGGCATCCACATGCCAACCTCTGGCTTTACTTCATTTCAGATGGATTTGATTCTGTCCTGAGGAACAGAAAATGTATCTGTAATAAAATATTCCAAGACAGTACATCCAGTTCTCTAAAGTGACAACAGAATCTGCTTTAGGAGCAAACTCAATGACCAACTGGCAGGTATGACACAATACCTGCAAGAACCTTTATGAAGTGTAGTGGGTCTGGCTGAGCTGCTTTTCCCCATCCAGCCCTCATGCTGCAGCACTGGGAGCTGGAGGGTGTTGATAACACACCCGTATTATGACTGCCAGTGCTCACACGGCACCAGAATCTGGGGGGGGGCAAGATGGGGGAGAGGATACAGCTGACCTGAGATGACCAGTGGGATATTCCACACCATATGATGTCAACTCAACTGTAAAGGGAGAAAGCAGGAGGAGGATGGGGGGGCATTCTGCTTTGTCCTCCAAGTGGCTGCTACGTGTTCCTGGAGCCCTGCTTCCTGGACTCAGCCTGACATCACCTACGGGTGGGAAGTAGAGAATAACATCTTACCTATCATAACCCATGGCTCTTTACTTTGTGTCTTCTCTCCCTGCGTGCCGTGCTGAAGGGGGTCGGGGGGAGTGATAGAAGGGCTTGGTGGGCACCTGGTGCCGTGCCAGGATCAACCCACCACAGTTCCTTTTGGCGCCCAACGTGGGGCACGAGAAGCTGCTTGCTTGCTTTAGATATTAGTAGCAAACTCCTGTGCAGGCCACGGAGTTTGCTTGCGCTACTTATCTGGTGTTTTGCTAGCATGTTTACTGAAGCATTTCTTTACTTTGTTTTTGCATTGATAGCTTCAATGTGCTGGGGAAGCTTCTGTCTCGGGAAGATGAAGGGCCTCAGGAGCACCCTGGCACAAACAGTAACAATGTGTTTCACGCTGGCATCAGTGGCTTTACTGTGCTGGGGGGGGTACCTTGGGGAGACAATGATTGAATCTATCTCTCTCTTTCTACTGGAAATTGATGTAGATGATTTATTCGTGCATGCTCCCAAGGTCCTCATCCACCCTTACGTGAGCTTCTTGATACTACTAATCAATATCATTGGCCTAATCCAGGTTGTGTGCAGTCTGGTCTCAGTTTGGCCATGAGAGGAGACAAGTTTCAGGTGGGGTGACACTGAAATGTGCCCTGAGACGGCCTGTCCCTGGGTGGCAAGGGGTCTGGCAGGATTTGGGCAGGTTCCTAGGACGGTTGCCACCTCCTGTAGCCTGGGACTTTACCCCCGAACAGGCAAGCAACCCTGGCAAGCTGACACAGCATCTAATAGAAGGGTGCCTTGTCTACCCCGATGAGAACCAGCAGCTCTTAGCACTGTACTGGGGCCTGGCCTGTGCCTATCGAGCCACAGTTGAGTACTCTCAGAGGACTGTGGTTGAGGCAGGGACCCAAACTACATCCGAAGACACCCGAATTGAGATAGGGACAGCAACCACAACTGCCAAAGTTGCCCAGTAGCGAAAAAGAAGCGGTGGACGAGGAGAACAACAGGCCCCTACTCTGGATTAGTGAGGGATGTGGAAGAGGAGGAAGAACACGACCAGCAAGCTGGGCCCTCAACAGGAAGACAGGAGGAGGGGGTAACAGAATTGAAGCAGGAGGCAGAAACCACCCGGTCCCTGACTTCATCAGAACTTAGAGACCTGAGGAAGGATTACAGCCACCAGATAGGGGAACGGATTGTTACCTGGCTGCTTCAATGCTGGGGCTGATACCCAACAGCTGGAAGGTAAGGAAGCCCAACAGCTGGGCTCCCTTGCTAGGAATCGTGACATTGAAAAAGGAATTGGAAAAGAGGCATCAATTTGCAGTCTCTGGAGACAGCTCCTTTCAAGTGTCAAAGCAAGATATCCATTCAAGGAAGACTTAATGAATGCCACCTCCTCAGGAAAATGGTCCACTGCTGATGAAGGTATCCAGTACCTGAGGGAACTAGCAGTACTGGAAGTCATCTATGGGGATTTAGATAATGATGAGCATCCTAATGATCCAGTGTACATGATGTTCAGTGTATAAGGGCCATGTGGAGGAAAGTGATTAAGAATGCACTGGCATCATATTCTGTCAGCTTGGCAGCAATGTATTATCCACAAATAGATAATCCAACTGTGGAAACTATTTCTTCCTGGCTTCAGAACTTTGAAGAGAGTCTTGGTACCTCCACGTCCCTAAGGGCTAGCACCTTGGATATCAGGAGTCCCCCAAGGAATCAGCCAGTCAGAGGGAAAGGGAGCCCAAGGCATATGCCACGTGGTGCACTCTGGTTCTTCCTGTGTGACCAGGGGGAGGATATGAGGAAGTGGGATGGTGAACCAACCTTTAAGCTGGAAGCCCGTGTACAGGAATTGAGAGGGAAGACATGAAGCCACAGCCAGTTGTCAGACAGGGTACTATTCGGGCCTCTAAAATGTCCCTGTCTCTTATTTTTGCTATTGAATCCTATGCAATATCTACTGTATATCCTATACCTCATGTATTTGAGTATCTTTTCACATATGCAGGGTAAGCGAAATTGTGTGGTTATCCCATCTGTGGCATCCTTCAATTGCAGTAGATCAAAGTTACTTGTTATAGTTGCTTGTAATGATGTTCTGCCAGCTTCTGCCCTCTGATGATTTCTTCCAGATTTTTCTTTTTACCTTTGAGTATCTTAAAGTAACAAGAGTGTAAGAAAAAATATTACAGTACAGGAAATAGCAGTCTCTTGGCTTAAACATGAGCTCCACAACACATGCAGCTATACAACATGAACTATGGTAGCAACTTGCTGAGTGCTGATGACTTATTTCTCCTTATTCTGACACCTCTACATCTTGATGCCCTAATGTGGTCTGCTACATTTTACCACTAGACTGATTTTAGCCGTATTTTTAAGTTTTCAAGGAAGAACAGCCTTCATTACAGCCATTTGCATTAGCTCCCTCTTAAGAAAAAATGCATAAACTATGTCCATCCTTGATGGAAATCATCTGGACAGGATGAGTTTCATCTCACCTAATCCAATATAATTATTTAGTAAAGTTGTTTTAATCTAAATTGGTCGTACATATTCACTATATAGTAAATATAGGAAGAGAAATACCTTCATAAGACAATTCACTCCATTCTTTAACGGATTAAATGATTTGATCATTGGAAAAGTCCAAAAAGAGCCTTTTCCATAAATACAGAAAGAGTAAGAGATAAATATAAGAACTAATCATAATAGACTTTACTTGTAGAACTGACATGGAGAACTTGACATTTTATAGTACAATTCACGTACTCCTAAAGCATTTTGCAAAATATGTTGCTGTTTAAGTGCCTCTTTCTCTCCAGTGACTTTAAATGAAGTTTGGACACCTAGCTCAGATATAGATCTCCAAATTATTGACACCTAAATTTAAATAAAGTTACATTCCATACAAAGTACAAAATAATGCGGACCTTTTGTGAGGGTCTGACCTTCCTGAGAACAACAACAAACTTATTTACATTCACCATTTACGAAAAAGTATTGACAACCTTCAAGAAAACAGACAGAAAAAGGAAAATTCTTTTACAGAAACAGAAAATGAAACCATACTGTGATAAAGACATTTTATTCCATACAATAACTATGACAACTATCAAGTATTACCTTCTGTTAAGTAAACAGAACTACCTAGTGTTCAACCAAGGCTATTACAAACTTCCTTTGAAACAAATAATACAGATATTTTAAAAATATTTCATTATGCATAATTTCTGAAACATTTAAAAATAATGTATATTATGATAATAATTATTAAAAGGAAAAAAAAAAAAAAGATAGAGAGCTCATTCATAGAAGTTCCGCTACAGTGTCCCTGATACTGATTACATGTGAAATGATGTAGTATTTCTGGAAAAACAGTATCAGAATGTTCTTAAAAGGTGGAGAATAAAAGCACAATTAATTCCAAGACTCATGACTTTGTGGAAAATAGGTCTTCTTGGCAAGGCTGAAAAGAGTGCGGCAGCATCCTCTTGACACTCACCCTTCAGATATTTATAAGCACTGATAAGATCCCCCCCTCAAGCTTCTCATCAGCTTAATAGAACCAGGTATCTCAGACTTTCCTTGTAAGAGAGACCTTCCAGTCCCCTAATTGTCTTTGCAGCCCTCCACTGTAGTCTCTCCAGTAGTTCCTTGTTTCCCTTGAACTGGGGATCCCAGAACTCGACATATACTCCAGATGTGGCCTCACTAGGGCAGAGTAGATGGGAAGGACCTCAACTCCCTTGACCTTCTGGTCTTGCTCTTCTCAATGAATTCAAGGATGCCATTGGCCTTCTTGGCCACCAGAGCACACTGCTGGTTCATGGTTAACCTACCAGGTCTTTCTCTGAAACCCTTTTTGTTAGGTCAAGCCCCAACCTGAGCTGGTGTACCAGGTTATTCCTCTCCAGGTGCAGGACTCTACACTTGCCCTTGTAGAACTTCATGAGGTTCCCCTCCACCCAATTCTCCAGCTTGGATCTCACTAAATGGCAGCACAGCCCTCTGGTGCATCAGCCACTCCCTCCCAGTTTTGTATCGTCAGTAAACTTGCTCAAGGTACACTCCATCTCTTCATCCAGGTCAATAATGAATAAATTGAACAAGAGTGGACCCAGAACTGACCCCGGGGGAACACTGCTAGCTACTGATAAAATACAAATAAAGTAGGGGTTCAAGGTTGAGAGGTGAAAGAGGTATAATTAAGGTACCTGAAATACTCTCCTGCAAAATTTCATGTTTTCGCTGCAGTGTTTAACAAAGACAGAAATCTCTACTTCAATCATTGTCAAAGACATACATAAATAAGACAAGAGATCAATTGAGTAGAGATTACTCTGTGCAGATGACAGAAACACATTGTCTCAATATCTCAGGTAAAAAGAAAACAAGTCAGTCATTTAAGTCATCACTCTTTCTGCATGTAATATTGACAAGCAGTCAAGGATTGAGGTCACAACACCCGATTAAACTACTTCTATTAATACTTTTTTTCCTTCTAATCTCATCTCAAGATAAAGAAGCAAATTTATCTTCAGTATGTTTTTTTTATCATTGCCAAATTTTTATTTGCTTTATCAGCAGGGTTGATTTTTTTAAACAATGTAAATATATCTCGTGAAAATAATCTTTATGAAAATCTTCCTGTCCCGTCACTTTTTATCAACAAATTAGGATCAATTTATGAGTGTAAATATTGTTTCCTGAGCTTCATCCTATGTGGTTACACTTTTTTCTACTTGGTTAGACTGCATTTTCTGAGTATTATGCTTCAATATTAATCATAAATTATATAGAATATTAAAATAAGTGAGTTCTGTTAAAATGCTGTAGTTGTTAAAAGTCTTTGTAACATGACCTGTGACATCCATCCTGTTTCTAAAATCTTTAGCACAATGCATAAAGTGCAAATTCTGGTAAGTGCACATGTTAAAATGTTGAAATGTTACAATTATGCAATATATATAAGCCATAAGTATGTTATAAAGAAGCTAAGACACAGAAAATCCACCTCATCTAAGTCTTACAGGCTATAAAAGTACACAATTATTTTCAAGAATGCCTAAAGTATATATTCTTGCTATTATACAGCTGTAGAACCTATTAAGATTTTCTCACATGGAAGTAAATACTTTCAGTATTTATTATTGCAAAAGCAACTATTACAGATGCTACACATTCTTAAGTTTAGAAGACTTACTACACATTGCTACATGCTTTCTTTTTAGAGACACTGTAGAAGTGATGGAAAGCTAAAGCACTTCTGATGATTTTCTACACTCTCAGTGCGATGCAATTTTTCTGTTTTTCTAGCTCTTTGGCAAAGACCATAGTGACTTGCCATTAGACAGATCCTAGCCTCCCATGAGGCTCAAGAACCAACTAAGCCATCATTTAATTACTCAGAAATACTTAAATTACGGTAAATAATGGTAAATTATGGTAAGTGTACATGTGAATGACTTCCATGTGAATTCAT